>JAHIAL010000032.1:2435000-3035000 GCA_021605145.1 Aegilops bicornis | reverse complement strand
CTTGTTGTAGTATGAGTGACTAAGTGATGACTATGTATGACATGCCAACATCAGATAGCCTAACGCACCGTGTTAAATCTCCAAGGGTGCGACCACGGCGAAGCGACGCCGACGGTCGTGGTAGGCGTGACCATGATACGGCTCTTGGCAGCCCTGGATCTGAGATCAAGCGGTCGCATGCTAAGTTGCTGAAAATTTTAAGAATAACCCTCCGTGATAGGATATTCACCCATAGGTCTAGAATCACGCCATGGAACCGTTCGATCTCAGATCCAAGGGCTCTCGGAAGCCCGTATCATGGGAGAATGGAAAGCCACTACCCTGCCGTTCAAGACGCGGCAGTTCGCTTCCTACTCTTTCCCCGCACGTCCTTTAATACTACGACGGTTCGCTCCTAGTCGTCTCGTCCATTCACATTATGGCAGTTCCACTAATCCTAACCCTCCTCCCAAATCCATGGCGTCCCAAATCTTCCCGATCGGCGGTGAGTACAAGGTTAGAACCATCACCGGTGATGAGTTCGACGTCATCTACACCCGTACTTCATGACGGTGAAAGGATGCCTTTCTCGCTTGGGCGCATGTTCGAAAACTCACATGATGAGTGGGTCACTGGGCTAGATGTTGAGTACACCACAGTCGTGGGACAAGAGAAGGATCTAAAGGGCGAAGAGAGGAAGAAGCCCGCCGTGATCGAGGTCTGCGTAGATAACGTTTGCTTGGTCTACCACATATGCCATGCCGACGTTGAGTGCCAGGATTTTAAGAACTTTCTCGAGGACAAAACAGTCAAATTCGTTACTGACTTTAAGAACGACAAAGAAGTCCGGCGTCGGATAGGCCTCGTTGTAGGCAACCCTTCGACCTCCAGAAGAATCGGCTGGTGCCCTCTCGTCATCCCTCAATGCTGACCCTGGCAGGAGCCATGGTTCATCCTTCGTACCGCAAACTGGAGAAACCTCATTACACGTTTCATCGTCATGCATGGCAGCGGAATGTACTAGATATAGACCACATCCACTATGCTGCAATGGATGGCTACCTTTGTTTCAATATCTACAAGGGTTGGATGAAGAGCAACAGCCAAGTTGGCGGTTCAAGCAAAGAAGTATCGGCCAAGAGGAAGAGGGACAAGGGCGAAGTCGAGGACGTGGACGAGGACTCCGAGTAAGGTGGCGTGGTCGTTGCTCATGGCGGTTCTAAACTTATAATGCACGGTGTCTACGGATTAGTTGCATAGTTAATTTTCGTGTGTGCTTAGTTTAATTTGAGGGTGTGTTGTGTTGAGCCCCCAGCAGAACTATGTTATGTTTCTTCTCGTTACTTTAACTCTTCAGTATGTATATACTAGTACTAGTATTTCTTTAATAGAATTTAGCACCCCAATTAAGCACGTACTAGCTTTTTTAATAGTATTATGCATAATTTGGCGACGAGCGCTCTCTATATGTACCACCTTTTTTTTTAAATTCAATTTTTGCTCCATGGCGCAATCCATCGATAGTGGAGTACTACTGTACAAAAGTATACATTTTTTAAAAGGCTAAGCGTCTTGTTCATCATCACACATATATATATATAGCCATTTAAATTCTCAACCTAGAACGACGTGCATGCAATGTAGTAAACCGATCCGGAGGAAGTATAGTAAAAATGAGGTGATTATACACAGCGATCGGCGGGGGAGCATGGCCTGTCATGCGGTCCCACGTGTCATGATGTACCAAGGCGTCTGGCGTGTCCCTCTTGAGGCAGAAGCAATACTAGTACGTGGTTTGAGAAGATGTCGAACCGAAGTGTGAAATAATGGTTGCTTCGTCCATCTCGGAAGGTGCGGCATTGTGATTTGACGTCTCATTGCTCATTACTAACACTGGGCGATGCAGTGGGGTCCCCCCCTGCTGTTACGCACCGTTATTTGGTGCTTGACACGTCGACCGGTTGCTATATGTCCCACATGTCGGTGACAGAAGTACAGTATTCATGAAAGGGAGCGTCGACGGAGGAGTATACTACGAGAATTCATGAAAGGGAGCGACTTAGTTTTGGAAAAATCTGTTTTACGAGATGCGTACCCACTAGGGTTTATAGGGCTCATCTAAAAAACATTCATTTTTCCGTTTGATAAGTCTCAATTCTAGTACTATACTAGTAGTAGTACCATTACATGTTGGATTTCGAGGTGCGTTAGATCACCCGACGCAAGCAGTGTCAAGAGGAAACTAACCAATGCATGTACAAGTTCATGGAAATTTAGTGGTCATTCATGCATTCGTTCTAATTAATGCCTCAGTAAACATAACTTCTTGAGAAAAACGAGTGTACTGTGCAAACTATGAAATTAATTCGACCACTCACCGTCTACCTTGGTTGGAGAGATTTTGAAATTGAGCCATAAACTGGAAAGGAGGGAGTAGTAACTTTTGTCTCGATTACTATTTGTGGCCTTGTATAGATGCAAAATGTATTTTTATAGTGGCCTTTTATAAGTAAATAGAGGGAGTACTAACCAAAGCACGTAGTAGGGACGAGGAGTAAGCGGAGGGTGTAGTAAAATTTTCTCCTCGTGTCATGAGCCACTTGGCGTGGGAGAGGGAAGCGAGCGTAAAAGGCGTGCAGATAGTACTCGGCTTCACCTCATCCTGCGAGCCACCGCGCCCGTGGGCGGGGAGACGGCGTGCTAAGCAAGTTTCTCCTCGTTCCATGAGTTGACGGGACACATCAAAAGTACTCCGGTGTATAGAGCCTTGCCTCTAAGGTAGGCCCCACATGGTTTGCCTCTTTTTAATTTAACATAACGCGTCAAGTCGCAATTTGTTTGTTCACCCATGGTAGAGCGATCGTCCCTCCACCAAGTGGACAACCAAGACACGTGCCAAATTACCACGTGGGCTACCTTTTTCAGACAGAAATGAGCTCCACCGTGTACCAGCTGGTGTGGTTGGGAAAGAGACGGAGTGCGTGCACCGTGCGTGCACCTCTTCTCTTCGTGCACGTCCCCCACCTACGTGGGTGTGTGTGTGAGAGATACACACCTAGACATAATGCGCCGTCCATCCCCATGCCTCCGCCCAGTCCGACCACCAGTCACCACCACGGCACCACGCCCCACTCCTCCTCACCTTATATCTCATATTTCTCCCTCCATTTTTATATACAAGGGGCCACTATCAAAATTACAATTTGCAGATATACAAGGCCACTAACACTAATCGATGCAATATTATTGGTGTTTGCCTAATGGTACTAGCAAAGGAGGACATTAATTATCACTTGCATGCATGCGGGAGTTTGTAAAAAAATGCATCTTGATGTTCCGTGCAATGCACGGGCATCTTGCTAGTCCATGAAAACAACACATGGCAAAATTCCACGGTGGACGAGGATTTGAATCTGTTGGGAGGGGCTGTTTGGATCTTGCCCGGTAGCCAAAATATTGGCGACCCTTTTGTCCACCGTGCCTTTGCCACCGATGGAGGAGGAACGGCTCGGGTGCTCATCTTGTCATGCATCCTCCAGTAGCAAGACGTTGGAGACGAGCTCGCCACGAGCTGTGTTTTTTTGTCCCACAACGCCGCCCGCAGACCGACCGGCGACCCGCAAATTACGCCATCCAACCGTAGCCGCACACATTATGACAGCAACTCAACCAACCGGACGAAATTCACGCAAACACGTAGACAAACTGATACTCATTCACGCAACCACCGGAGTATTTCATATAAACAACGATTTCATTACATTCAAATGAACTACGCGGTGCTAGTTCTGGACAGCACAGGTATATAATACATGGCCTAAATGGTCGCCCGCCGATCGATTTGTGTTCCTCATGTCCGGCAGCATGATCACCGAACTGTCAGGAGCCCCGGAGGTATATGCTTCAGCGCAAAGGACAGCTCGCTTCCCCACTGCCCAATTGATATCATTGGCTTGTGCCGAAGATGATGGTGGTCGGCACCGGTTCGAGTTCATCACCGGCCACTACTTCGCCATGCCCGGCACCGGCTCGAGTTCATCCTAACATTGACCTCTTCGTGGAGCCCATGCGGGGTCGACGAAGGTCCTCGCAATAAAAGGATCCGGCAAGACACCTGTTGTGTACGCCGGCGTCGCCTCCGCGGTGGCCTTCATGGGACCCAAGCGGCGGCGGCCTCCCGTGTTCTACTTCTCCTCGATGATGGCGGCGGGCGGAGGCAGCCCTTGACTCGTCGCTCTCCGCGCACCCGGCTTACGTCGCTGCTTGCATGGCGGCGACGCCCGGCATGGGAGTCTCGGCCACGCGAAATGGGAGACGCAGTACGAGGCGGCGGCTCGACGGGCAGCAACGACGCCCGTCGTCGCTCCTCGTCGAGCTGGCACTGAGCGGCGAGTTGCTTGAACCGCTACCGGCTTGAGGCGGCAATCGCTCCGTCGGGCGAGGGGAGGGAGGTGGTTCAGCAAGCTGCACAGCTCGTATCCGGCGGGCTACCCAGCCGGCTTGGATGCGGAATAACTACTCTTCGTAAGCCATTGTAAGAGTGGACAAAATGGTGGTGGAGATAGGGGAGCGGCGGAGGTGTGCGATTCTTGGCCGGCGTTTGGCCTCGTTTAAATAGGATATTAAATAGACGGCGGACGGAGGAGCTCGGTGGCGTTATGCTTAACGCCGTCCGGTCATGAACGGACGTGTGTCCAGAGTGGGTTTCTCTGCTTCCACACGGGCGGGTTTCATGGAGGCGTTTGAATGTGGCACGGAGGCGTGTTCAGCTAGGCGTCTGCGAGTGGCGCCCTCGACTACGACCTAGGACACCGCTGTTCTTCCAGCGGCGTGTGGGCTCTTTGGGTGCATGGCCTGCATGTTAGTGACCCAACGCAGGCAGCGCACAGCAGAGGAACGTTTGGTGGGCCAGGGCGGTCAAAAGCGGGCATTTCATAAACCGATGATTGTTCATTGAGTGTGACGTCATCTTTTTCATGTAGTTAAGCGTGTGTCTTGCATTGTGTGATGTGTGCATGCAGGCGTGCGAGTGTTGCGTGTGTGCAAGGGTGCGTTTTAGTGTTGCATGCATGGGTGCGTACGTGCAAGGGTGCGTTTCAGTGTTGCATGCATGGGTGCGTATGTGCGTGTGTTCGTGAGTGCATGTGTACGTGTCAGTGTTGCACACCAGCATGCATGCATGTGTACGTTATGTGTACGTGTCAGTGTTGCATGCCTACAGCGTGCGT
Organism: Aegilops bicornis; assembly: GCA_021605145.1. Lineage (NCBI taxonomy): Eukaryota > Viridiplantae > Streptophyta > Magnoliopsida > Poales > Poaceae > Aegilops > Aegilops bicornis. The sequence continues at coordinate 3,029,793 of JAHIAL010000032.1, read as the reverse complement.
GTCTTGCGTGTGTGCATGTGTACGTGCAGGGTGAGGCTACACGTCAGTCGACTGACTTTTTCATCTCTGGTCATTAGATTTTCCAGCCGTTGGATACGAAATCAAGGGCCTCCAGTTTATCATCAAACTCCACCCCACCCCACCCCCCAGCCGCCAACCACCACCGGCCGAACCGCCCGCCCCCGCCGCCCGCGGCCGGCCCGCCCTCCCCGAAACCACTCCCCACCGCCGGTCTGCCGCCGCACCTTCAAGAGAGTGGGCTAGTATATATGATCTTGAGATTTTACGAAGTCACCATAGGTGCCTCGTAGTCGAGTGGAACGTCTCCTCCCACTGAACATACATCGCCGGAAAATACTGAAATTAACACAAGATAAATGCGAGCACCGGGCCTTTAACCTTGGTGGGCTCGAGAAACCACTGTCCTCTAACCATCCAACCACATGTTGGTTAGCACGACAAAATGTATGTGGTGACCGTGATGAGCTTATTCCGAAGTCCAGTGACCATATCGTGCTTTTGCTTCAAATATAATGACCGTAAGTGTCGTCAACAAAATACGGAGCACGCATCAAATGCAAAGTCCGTCAGTGTCATCAACAAAATATGGAGACGTATCATGAGCTAGATACCGTTGTACTATCGTATATGCTTATTTTCTTATTAGCCGATTGCGTGTGTGGTGTGGTGGGCACATCATTTCTAGTTGTGGTAGGTCAACATGAAGACTCATGGGTCGGTTCCATCCTGCGCCACATATAGGTTGGACCGAGACGTGTTATATGGAGACCCATGTGGAGGACTCGGCGTACAACACGAAGCTACCAGAGTCGGGAGGACTCTATCCCCTACGGTGATAAGCCGACTATATATGATTTGTAACCCTAGGCCCTTAGTATGTTATACTAGCTTGGGGGCTAGTTCGTCGATAGTATATATACACACACGCACAATGCACGGTATTCACGTGTACTTTGTACACACCCCTAACACTAATATACGATGCAGGAGTAGGCTCTTTCTTCAAGCGCAAGGGTCCGATCCGAACTAGGGTAAAACTTTGCCTCAGATTACCATCCAGCCTAACAGCCAGGATATCCCTCTTGAATGATATGATAAAATCATATCGCCAACTACTATTAGAGAGTTGTGTCGGGGGCAATGTGTGTGAGAGAGGCCTAAAGATAATGTGCGTAAGGGAGACACGTAGGGCACATATATGTGCGTATAGAGGGCTAGTAGAGACCGTGCATGTGTATATATGCATGTGAGAGAAATAGTGTTTTCCAACTGAGATTAGTGAAAAGAGTGGTACATAGTAGTCGAAGAGAGATAGAGAAGCAGAGAGAGCATGTGCGTGAGACACCCCGACACCCTGAGAGAGATTGTGAGCATGTGTGAAAGAGAAATGCCGATGCATATAAAGTGTGTGCACTTATGCGTTAGATAGAGAGATATCTACGTGTGAAAGGCGGTTCTACGCATTAAATTAAAAATATAAAAGGCATTATTATTTTTGGATGAGATCATGAATTCTGCAAAATTGTGTATGGACGAAAATTCGTCTATCAGACACCCATACTCTATTGAATTCTAGCATGTGCATGTGTTTATGTCATATTATCGATCCATAGAGTGAGAGCGGTTTGAAATACAGGCAATGGATGCTTTTGCAATTCATATATAAGAAATACAGGCAATGGATGCTTTTGCAATTCATATATAAACATTAATTAGTGCACTCCATGTTGTTAGTGTGAAGCACTTTATACATTTGTCACTTGCATGGATACATTCCAAATTGCTAGCTACGAAATAAAATACATGTAATTCAACATAAAGGGGTTTCAAGATTGAATTCATAGGAAGTGCATTCATCTATTTGAACCGAGATAATGGCATTTGTAAATCAAATGTAAAAGGGGCATCAATCTTTGTTGTGAGTTTGAACATGGTATATATATTCATACGCATATCTAACTTTTTTTGCAACCAAGGAGATTATACCGAACCATGCATGAACTAAGGTAAGTTGCATATTTTTAATATATACTCGTGTACAATGCATATTAAAATGTACCCTCCATTCCAAAATAATCGTAGCTTTAGGATTTTCAAGAGTAAATATTTGTGAAGTTTGACAAATCCTGGAAGTTCAATTCAAGAGAACCGAAAACGTTAATGCTTCTACTCCCAAATATTGAACGAAGCGCCAAATAGGCCTCTGGTCACCTGAAACCGCGCGATACTAATGTTTTGGTTGTAGGAAATTACTGTCCTGACTCTGGCCCGTGTAGCCTATCGGCCCGATGTCCAAAGGTCTAAACCGGGGTAGGTTTGTAACTTCACCAAGACGCCTGTCTCAACCGCCTCGGAGAAGCATTCATACTGTGGGCGCCTAAACACCCATGCGCCGGATGAAATCTATCCATACATTTGGGACACTGACATGTTGTCCTACCCCAACCCGCAATATGTCCGAAATTTTAGATGGGGGCAAAGTTTGTAACTTTCCCCAAATTTCAAACAAGCGTCTCAAACCAAAACATTGTTCCCCTTAGTTCCCCAGCCCGCCTCCCTCCGTTTCCCCATTCATACTCCGTGGGCGGCAAAACGCCTCTCCACCGCCTTGAAACCCCAACCTCCTCTGTCCTCCACCCCATAGCGGCCAATCCACCGCCGCCTCCTCCATCATCTGGAGCCGGTACCGACGCCGCCGTCCCAACGCATAACCGCAACCGCAACGCCCTCAAGGACTTAGCAACAAGACGAGGCAGAGCTGTCTCCACGACACCGACGCCGACGCGTGCGCCGTGTCGAACCACTCCGACCACGCCGTCCTGCGCCTCCTTCTGCTGCGGCTCCACTGCCGCAACCGTCCACCGCACCGGGAGCTGTTCCCTTCGCCCGTTGTCCGCCGCCTCGGATATGCTTCCCGCCGGCTTGACAGACGGCCACCGCACCACACTCAACAACTTGGCCATGGGTTCGTCCAAGGCTCCACCGTCCTCCACAAATTCTGGTTTCCGGCGAACAACAAGATCGTCGGAAAACAGAAGGAGGACGCAGCACTGCCAGCAGAAAGAGGTACTCCTCTTCCCTTATTCATGCAAATCTTACGTCTCTGCTCACACCGTATTCATCCCACGAAAGAAACTAGTTGAGCGCTTCTTACTGCACCTTCTTCGTGATACTAAATGCACAAGGTTTCCTTCCTTTTACTATTTCACCTTTGCTAGAGGTCAGTAGCCCGCCTGGATTTCAATTCAGGGTCAGTAGAACCGCAATTAAAAGAAGCAGCACCCGCTTAGGCGCGCGGAGCATCTAGTCCGCCTTTTCCCCGGGGAAGCGGCGCATCGGTGTCTATCATAGGGGTGTGGGGCGCAGGAGCTGCTTGCGCCCGATCTGGAGGTCGGCGGGGCTTGAATGGATGGCCGGGGGGCGGTGCCAAGCACGGCGGTGCGATGAGGTCGTGGGGAGTGCGCAGGCAGGGGAGGAATACTGGGCAGGTGGTCTCTGGCGTTTCGAGGAAGATCGTCAACACTGACTTGCTGGAGTTAGATGAAGGCGATCTCTCGTTTCTTGTACATCGGACGATGCGTAAAAAATGGGCTGACCTATTTGCTTTCGATCATTGTTATTTTCATAGAATCCTGTAGTAATTGAGTGTGCCATGCATGTTGTAGAGCTATCATATGTCTCCGTCATTTATTTCTCACCGACACGCTATCTCGCTACCTTTACCTTTGTACTAATTGTGCACACACTTCACCCATACTCACACTATTGTTTTTTATGCATGGGTATTTCAGACTACGACGCAGTGTTGATGAATGCGAAAAGAAAAGATGTAAGTCGCTCGGTGTAATTCAAGATAAGCGATGGCGTTTCAACGCCCTAATGGCTGCGATGTCGATGTAGTTGGAGACGATAAAAGTAGCTCTGCAGTTGATGATCCCAATTGCCACACACAACCATCCCAGTGCTTGCTTTAACTTCACTGTCAAATGTGGTTGCATGTTGCATATGGTGTCTAGCTTGTATTGCTTCCAATTTGGTTAAATTGCATCCGCTTACTTTACACATTTTCCTTTGATAATGACATGCCTTCCTGTTTTTGATACATACTACATATGTCTATTAACCATGTTCGTACATCAAACTAATGCTCTTTTGTATCCCTCGTCAATCACTTATGATGAGACAGGTCACCGGTGGAGTTCTTGTGAGAGACGCCTACTCGTTTAAAGAGTGCGGTGTCATCCTCCCACATGATTCTCAAGAAATAGCAAGGCTAAATGAAGATAGTCAACGTAGCTCTCTAGTTGATCACCAGAATTCCCCACACCACCATCGCAGTGCTTGCTCTTACTTGGCGGTGTGATATGTGGTTGCATGTTGCATATGGTGTCTACCTTGTAATGCTTCTAATTAGGGTAAATTGCATCTGCTTAGTTAACACATTATACCTGTGAATATGACATGCCTTCCTGTTTTTGGTACATACTACGTCTTTCTATTAACCGTGTTCTTACATCAAAGTACTTCTCTTGTGTATCCCTCATCAATGCTCCTAATTTGTTAAATTGCATCTCCTTAGCTTACACATTATACATGTGAATATGACACGCCTTCCTATTTTTGGTACATACTACATCTGCCTATCACACCATGTTCTTACGTCAAACCATCGTTCTTGTGTATCCTGCGTCTATCGCTTATGATGAGACGATCACGCATGTGGGTTAATATGAGGCATAATACTCTTATAAAGAATGCAATTTCATCCTCTCCACATGATTCTCAAGAAACAGCAAGCCTAAATGAAGATATTGAGCGTTGCTCTGTGCACTGAAGACAGGCACTTCCCCTACACCACCATCACGGTGCTTGCTCCAACTTTGCAGTGTGATATGTGGTTGCATGTTGCATACGGTGTCTAGCTTGTAATGCTTCTAATTAGGGTAAATTGCATTTGCTTAGTTTACACACTATACCTGTGAATATGACATGCCTTCCTATTTTTGGTACACACTACATCTATGTGTCAACCTTGTTCTTACATGAAACTACCTCTCTTCTGTATCCTGCATCAATTACTTACGATGAGTCACCTTTATTCGTTGCATATTGCATATTATTTCTAGCATGTTGTCATGTATTGCTTCTAATTTGGTCAAATACATTTGTTAGGGCACCCTTTTAATTTGGCAGAGTGATATTGGTTTCATCTTTCATATGGTTTCTAGCTTGCATCGATTCTAACAAGTTCAGGCACCTTGTGCTTAGTTTACACTTTATACATCATACATGTCAATATGTCACGCCGTCCTGTTTTTCATACATATTCATCCTCCTATCATGCGGCTGCCTTAAATGAAAGTAGTGTTCACAAGATCATGCATCAATAAGTTACGAAGAGCAAATTTTATTCCTTTTTCTTGTGGGTTTGACTTGACAAGGCAAAATCAAGAAAGAGGAAGGAAAAGAGTAAGGAAGGCGATGATGGTGGTCCTCTGCAAGAACGTAAACGGAGCATCTGTACCGATTCTCCTTGTCTTGATATTGCATTACATGGTCCAAGTCTCCGCTTCCCCTACTCCACCATCCAAGGTGCTTGCTCTAACTTGGCGGTGTGATATCTGGTTGCATGTTGCATATGGTGTCTAGCTCGTATTGCTCCTAATTAGTGTAAATTGCATCTGCTTAGCTTACACATGATACATTTGAATATGACATGCTTTCTTGTTTTTGGTACATACTATATCTGTCTATCGCACCATGTTCTTACATGAAACTACTCTTCTTGTGTATCCTGCATCAGTCACTTATGATGGGACACCTTTAAGTTGGCAGTGTGGTATTGGTTTGCGTCTTGAATATGATTTCTAGCATGTATTGCTTCTAGTTTGATGAACGCCACCTATGGCGCAGACAGTTTTAACTTGGCAGAGTGATATTGATTGCACCTTCCATATGGTGTCTTGCAGTGTTTCTAATTTGTTGAAGTGCCTTACGATTAGTTACCACATCATAGGTGTGAATATGTCAAGCCGTCCATTTTTTCGTACATATTCCATCCTCGTATCATGACTTTGCCTTTCATCGAGTAGTGTTCGCCAAGATCATGCATGAATGAGTTACGAAGAGCGAATGATATTCCTTTTTCTTGTCGGTATGACCTCACAATGCAAAATCAATAAAGCTAAAGGAAATTGGCAAGGCATTGGATGATGGTGGTCCTTCCAGCAAGCTGAAACGGAGGTTCTCTACATATTCTACTCCGCCATCCTCCCAACAAGATTCGCAAGACAACGCAAGGCTAGACAGTCAACGTAGTTGTGTAGATGACGAGCACATCTCCCCTACTCCACCATCACAGGTGCTTGCTCTAACTTGGCACTATTATATGTGGTTCCATGTTGCGTATGATGTCTAGCTTGTATTTCATCTGCGTAGCTTACAACTTATACTGCAACGATCACTTACCCATAAGACACATTTAACTTGGGACTGTGATGTAGGTTGCATCTTGCATTGTCTTCTAGCTTGTACCGCTTCTAATTTCTTGAAATGGCACTTCTGACGAGACACTTTTTACACGATAGAGTGATATTGGTTGCATGTTCATATGGTGCCTAGCTTTCGTTTCTTCTAATTTTGTTGAAATGCCTTCCGACATTGTTTTTCATACATATTCCATCCTCCTATCGACGTGTGAATATGAAACGCTGTCTTTTTGTATATATTCCATCCTCCTGCGCTTGCCTTACATCAAAGTAGTGTTAAATGCATATCATGCATCAACCAATTATGCAGAGCTAATTTTATTCATCTTCTTATGGTTTTGACTTCATAAGGCAATATCGAAAATAGGAAGGAAAAGAGTAAGTTAGGGGATGTTGGTGGTACTCCGCACCGACGCAAACAGAGACTCTCTAGATTTGCCACTTCTCACGCTAATGAAGTTGAAGTCCCAAGTCTACATGATGAGTTCATCTCCGCACTCCACCATCGCAGTGCTTGCTCTAAGTTGTGAGTGTGATAATTGGTTTCATGTTGTATATGTTGTCTAGCCTGTATTTCTTCTATTTTGATTAAATTGCACCTGCTGAGTTTATACGTTATACATGTGCATATGACATGGCTTTACGTGTCTAGAATACCTGCATCTATCTATCATACCATGTTCTTACATCAAAATCTTTGTTGTGTATCCCGCATCAAGAACTCATGATTGGACGCTTTTAACATGGCGGTTTGATAGTGGTTGCATCTTGCATTGATTTCTATGTTGTCTCGCTTCTAATTTTTCGAATTGCCACTTATGACAAGACACTTTTAACTTGGCAGAGTAATATTGGTTGCATCTTTCATATGGTGTCTAGCTTGCATTACTTCTATTTTCTTGAAAATCCTTCTTCTTAGTTTGCACATCATAGTTGTGAATATGTCATGCCGTCTTGTTTTTCTTACATATTCCATCCTCATACGGTTGTCTTACATCAAAGTATTGCTTGTCTGTATCATGCATCAATGAGTTCTGAAGAGTGATTTTATTCTTTTGTGTTGTGGGTATAGCTTGACATGGCAAAGTCAAAAAGAGCAAGGACAATAATATAGTAGGGAGGTCTTGTTACTCGTCGGGTGAAACGGAAAAGGCTCTGCCGTCGAGATTCTGCTGGTACTTATAGTGCAAGAGAAGGTCCAAGTCCACCGGCTAAATCTAGAAACACAAGATCACTGCTCCACCAAATGCAGCATCCGCTTCAACTGTACCAAAGATCTCAACCAGTTACTCGTTCGTTTGCTCCGGAACTGGCGGTTCCCAAGCTGCCTTCACACCTAACACTACTTAGAAGCCTTTGTTGACACAACAGGACTTGGCAAGATCAGATGAACCTCATGAGCATCAACACCAAGACGGTACTGACCGAGTCAAGTTGCGATTGCATGCTCCTTTGTATGTACTCTCACGGTTTGATGTACACTAACACTTTCCATATTCGTTGTTGAACTAGCACCACGGCGCAAGCGAAAGCAGATATCGAGGATAATGCTTGACAGATTAACAAAATATAAAGGAGGAAGAATGGAGATCCATTTTGAGGCAGGTTTAAAATGGCCATGTGATGCTCTGAGTCAGCCAAGTTAGTATTAGAGGCAGCCGTTGCCGTTAGGTGTCATGCGTATCCTCCCAACGTGGATCCAAAGACAGGAATGAGAAAGACAATACCCAGTTTAACACCTTCCTTGACCATTTATCTGTAAGTAATATTATTCATCGCAATGTAATATTGTCTTGCTCGTCCCATACTTTCTAGCTTCCTCCTAATAAGACTCACATTCTTTTTCAACAGATGAGGTTCAAGTTGGATCCGAAAGATGATGCAACTAAACAAGCATGCACTCATGTTTTTCACCGCTTCATGACAAGATCGGTACCACCTTAGAAAATCTCACTTTGAAGGCAAGGCTAACAATGAAATCGCCCAAACATCTCCAGTGGAATATATTACAGATGAAGACTGGACAGCCCTCGTTAAACATTGGTCTGATCCAAAGTATCAGGTAGGCTATATGTATTTGATCAGACCACATATTGAACTTGTATTTATGTATGTGCCTTACAAGTGTATCTTATTCTAGGCTAACTGTATGAAGAACAAAACCAACCGTTCTAAAGTGAAATCCAACAGACAACAGGATCTCGTAGCTATATTGCACACTGCGAGGCTCTTGTAAATAGCTGCTACTTCCTTCTTTTTTTGTGCCATATTATCATATCTATATTGACTTGTTCCAAATACAACGGAAAGCCCGTGCGGACCAAAAAGAACCTGAACCGAATGCAGTGCAAATCTTCAAGGATTGCCACACCAAAGAAGATGAAGGGCATGAGCACACCAGTTCAAGCTTTGTTGTAAGTCCTTACTCCTCCTGCCTTGAACTGATTGGTACTGTGATGTGTTCATTTAACTACTTGGTTTGCAGCCAATGTCGATTACTCTGTTCACTTTTATACAGTTGTCTTAACGTATCATTTCACCTTACATGGTTTAAAAGAGATGAAGGATATTCTTTGGTACGATCTGTAATCTAGTTGTTATGTTCAAGTGCGCACACAATGATAAAATAGCCTGTTTGTTTTATATCTGTTTGCCCATGATATGAATGATGTCATACTATGTTCATCCTACTTTAAACCATGTCTCTTTATCCTTAGATGTCAACGAATGTGAGGAAATAGACAATACGATGGGCATGCTACATGGACATATGTTCGAAAGTGATTTTATTATGTAGTTGGCACTACAATACATGCTAATGTATTACATGAGTTCACCAAAATAAGTTATGTATAAGCGTTTAACCTACTTTTGTTTGTTTTTGTCTCATTAGTAACTGCTTTGGTACACTAATCTACAAGTTCAAACTTTCAGGAAGCTATGGAACAAATGATTGAACAGCCACAACCACACGAAGGTGACGAGGCTACTACAGCACAATGTCACCTCTTGCTGCGGTCGTCGGTATCTCTCCACTAACGATTGCAAAAAGCACCTTCTGCGTAATTACGGGTTGGTTGTCAAGGTAACCTCATCCAAATCGCCCTCTTGAACAAAATCTTCCTGCTAGATGAGTTATATATACGTGCTCCAGACACAAGTCCAATCCTAATGGACGTTGTTTCGGAAACAAGAATAGTGGTTGAGAAATGTCGTCAAGATATGAATGGTTTTAAAACCAGACTATCAGACATTCGCTTCGTTGTTGAAGAGCAATGGCGGAAAAAAGGTGGAGATCGTGCTGCTCCATCAGATTCTACAACCTGAAACATTAGCACTCAGGTCAAATGATCTATGATTCTATACATCTGATGGTGCTTTTATCTGGAAGGACTGTAAACTTTATGCCAACATGCCTTTTGTTGTATGATTGGAATTTATTTTGTTGTGATACAACATTTATGATGCTCCCACAGGCTGTAGTAATTATGACGCTATTTTTGTATAGTGTAGGTTTATCTTAGTAATGTATTCAGATGAAAGCTTCATAGGAGCCCAACATGCCAACATTCGTCGGGCCCATTCCAATTGCGCTAAAAACGATTACGGGCCGAAATTGGCATGTAGCCCACTAAAAATATCTGGGCTTAAATTAGCATAAGCTTTCAAATTTTTCTGGTAGGCACTGTGCCCATAGTGGGCCTTGAGCAGGCCTAAACATAATTTGGGCCCTCAAGAAAAGTAGGCCGTTCTGTGTGTAAATATGTCGAGCCCATAAAAACATGGGCCTTTAATAGACCGAAAGTGAGATTGGGCCCTGATTGTGCCAAATAACCCTTTGGACTTAGTAGGTCAAATGGTGGCCCATTTACCATGCGGATATTTGACAGGGCGAAATTCGGACGGTAGTAAATGCACCGACCTAATACATGGGCCTTTAACAGTAGGAACTTGATCGGGCTAGATTATCATCATTTTTATATGGGTCGTTAATGGGCCCGATATGACGTTAGGCCACATATGGCCCATGGTTTACGTCCGGTGTTAACGGGCGAAAATGACAACAGGCGAAAGTGGGCCAAATCTATAGTGGGCCTCTACGGGCGAATGATGACATGGCGAATATGACCCAAATCCTTCACGGTGCGTTTATGGGCGGAAGTTTTGATGGATCGTAAATGGGCCCAAATGAAGCCGGGACCTTTAACGGTAGGAAATACACCGGCCGTAATTCGTCCCAATTACTTAGCGGACTGTTAACGGGCCAGAAGTGACCATGGGCCGCATTGATGACAAGTTTAGACCAGGCCATTGACGGGCCGATTTGACAGAGAATATTGGGCCTTTAGTTGGGTCGGCCCATTATGGTCTGCAGAATCTTGTGGGCCTTTAGCTGGGCCGGCCCATTGTGGTCCGCAAAATCTTGTGGGCCTTTAGCTGGGCTGGCCCATTATGGTCCGCTAAATTTTGTGGGCCTTTAGCTGGGCCGGTCCATTAGGTCAGCTAAATCTTATGGGCCTTCGGTTGGGCCGGCCCATTTAAACTTTAGGGCCACTTTTGGGCGGTCCACGTGTCAACATATCATAGGCCCATCTCGATTTGTTGGATGAGTGACACTGTACAACGCCGGAGTCGACACGTGGATCCGTCGACCAATGAGAATTTTACACGTGGAAAATTGGCATTGGTCGTGGTCATTAACGGGTTATCGGATCCAAAATCCGACCCGATAGCTTAACGGCGTTAAGATTACGGTGGATGCCACGTGTCGGTCACCCTTGACGAAAGCACTTACGTGACACGAGATTTATCGTCATGGAAGTGGACACTTCGTGATGATAATTGTGGTAATGTCATGGAACACTTCTACGACAAAGACAGTATGACTATCTTGATTCTGTCATAAATTTGTCATGGATGTACATGCATGACAAAAAACACGACCTATTGTGACAAACACGTATCATCACGGAAGTGTAGTTTTTTTGTAGTGATATAATATTAGAAATGCTATAGATCTCCCACTCACTTTCTTGTAAATACATGCTTCTCCGAAATTTTGTATAAAACCATATGCTTTGATCACCTCATCAAAGCGTATATTCCAACTCCGAGATTCTTGCACCAGTCCATAGATGGATCGCTAGAGCTTGCACACTTTGTTAGCACCTTTAGGATCGACAAAACATTCTTGTTGCATCATATACAACTCTTCTTTGAGAAATCCATTAAGGAATGCAGTTTTGACGTCCATTTGCCAGATTTCATAATCATAAAATGCGGCAATTGCTAACATGATTCGGACAGAGTTCAGCATCGCTACAGGTGAGAAGGTCTCATCGTAGCCAACTCCTTGAACTTGTGAAAAACCTTTCGCGACAAGTCGAGCTTTGTAGACAGTAACATTACCATCAGCGCTAGTCTTCTTCTTGAAGATCCATTTATTCTCTATAGCTCGCCGATCATCGGGTAAGTCCACCAAATTCCACACTTTGTTCTCATACATGGATCCTATCTCAGATTTCATGGCCTCAAGCCATTTATCGGAATCTGGGCTCATCATATCTTCTTCATAGTTCGTAGGTTCACGATGGTCTAGTAACACGACTTCCAGAACAGGATTGTCGTACCACTCTGGTGCGGTTCATGCTCTGGTTGACCTATGAGGCTCGGTAGTAACTTGATCTGAAGTTTCATGATCATCATTATTAGCTTCCTCTCTAGTTGGTGTACGTATCACTGGAACGGTTTTCTGTGATGAGCTACTTTCCAATTCGAGAGAAGGTAAAATTACCTCATCAAGTTCTACTTTCCTCCTAGTCACTTCTTTCGAGACAAACTCCTTCTCTAGAAATGTTCCGTTCTTAGCAACAAAGATCTTGCCTTCGGATCTGTGGTAAATGGTGTACCCAATTGTTTCCTTAGGGTATCCTATGAAGACGCACTTCTCCGATTTGGGTTCGAGCTTATCAGGCTGAAGCCTGTTGACATAAGTGTCGCAACCCCAAACTTTAAGAAACGACAGCTTAGGTTTCTTGCCAAACCAGAGTTCTTACGGTGTCGCCTCAACGGATTTAGACGGTGCCCTATTTAACGTGAATGTGGCTGTCTCTAATGCATAACCCTAAAATGATAGTGGTAAATTGGTAAGGGACATCATACATCGCACCATATCTAATAAATTGTGGTTACAACATTCTGACACACCATTACGATGTGGTGTTCCAGGTGGTGTGAGTTGTGAAACTATTCCACATTGTATTAAATGAAGGCCAAACTCGTAACTCAAATATTCGCCTCCGCGATCAGATCGTAGAAACTTTATTTTCTTGTTACGATGATTCTCCACTTCACTCTGAAATTCTTTGAACTTCTCAAATGTTTCAGACTTGTGTTTCATTAAGTAGATATACCCATATCTGCTCAAATCATCAGTGAAGGTCAGAAAATAACGATACCCGCCGTGAGCTTCAACACTCATCGGACCGCATACATCGGTATGTATTATTTCCAATAAGTCACTGGCTCGCTCCATTGTTCCGGAGAACGGAGTTTTAGTCATATTGCCCATGAGGCATGGTTCGCAAGTATCAAATCATTCATAATCAAGTGATTCCAAAAGTCCATCTGCATGGAGTTTCTTCATGCACTTTACACCAATATGACCTAAACGGCGGTGCCACAAATATGTTGCACTATCATTATCAACTTTGCATCTTTTGGCATCAATATTATGAATATGTGTATCACCACAATCGAGATTCAACAGAAATAGACCATTCTTCAAGGGTGCATGACCATAAAAGATATTATTCATACAAATAGAACAACCATTATTCTCTGATTTAAATGAATAACTGTCTCGCAGTAAACAAGATTCAGATATGATGTTCATGCTCAACGCTGGCACCAAATAACAATTATTCAGATCTAAATCTAATCCTGAAGGTAGATGTAGAGGTAGCATGCCGACGGCGATCACATCGACCTTGGAACCATTCCCGACGAGCATCGTCACCTCGTCCTTAGCCAATCTTCATTTAATCCGTAGCTCATGTTTCGAGTTACAAATATGAGCAACCGAACCAGTATCAAATACACAGGCACTACTACGAGCATTAGTAAGGTACACATCAATAACATGTATATCAAATATACCTCTGTTCACTTTGCCATCCTTCTTATCCGCCAAATACTTGGCAGTTCCACTTCCAGTGACCAGTCCCTTTGCAGTAGAAGCACTCAGTTTCAGGCTTGGGTCCAGCTTTGGGCTTCTTCCCGGGAGTGGCAACTTGCTTGCCATTCTTCTTGAAGTTCCCCTTCTTTCCCTTGCCTTTTTTTTAAACTAGTGGTCTTGTTAACCATCAACATTTGATGCTCCTTCTTGATTTCTACCTCCGCAGCTTTGAGCATTGCGAAGAGCTCGGGGATTGTCTTCTCCATCCCTTGCATATTATAGTTCAACACGAAGCCTTTGTAGCTTGGTGGCAGTGATTGGAGAACTCTGTCAATAACACTATCATCTAGAAGATTAACTCCCAGCCGAGTGAAGTGATTATGATATCCAGACATTCTGAGTATGTGTTCACTGACAGAACCGTTCTCATCCATCTTGCAGCTATAGAACTTGTTGGAGACTTCATATCTCTCAACTTGGGCATTTGCTTGAAATGTTAACTTCAACTCTTGGAACATCTCATATGCTCCATGACGTTCAAAACATCTTTCAAGTCCCGATTTTAAGCCGTAAAGCATGGCACACTGAACTATCGAGTAGTCATCAGATCAAGCTTGCCAGACATTCAAAACATCAGCATCTGCTCCTACAGCAGGCCTTTCACCTAGCGATGCATCAAGGACATAATTCTTCTGTGCAGCAATGAGGATAATCCTCAAGGTACGGACCCAGTCCGTGTAGTTGCTACCATCATCTTTCAACTTAGCTTTCTCTAGGAATGCATTAAAATTCAAGGGAACGGTAGCACGGGCCATTGATCTACAACATAGATATGCAAATACTATCAGGACTAAGTTCATGATAAATTAAGTTTAATTAATCAAATTACTTAAGAACTCCCACATAGATAGACATCCCTCAAGTCATCTAAATGATATGTGATACAAATCTACTAAACCATGTTTGATAATCATGTGGGATGGAGTAGTCATCAATGGTGAACATCTCTATGTTGATCATATCTACTATATGATTCACGTTCGACCTTTCAGTCTCTAGTGTTTCGAGGCCATGTCTATGCATGCTAGGCTCGTCAAGTTTAACCCGAGTATTCTGCATGTGCAAAACTGTCTTGCACCCGTTGTATGTGAACGTAGAGTATATCACACCCGATCATCACGTGGTATCTCAACACGACAAACTGTCACAATGGTGCATACTCAGGGAGAACACTTATACCTTGAAATTTAGTTAAGAGGTCATCTTATTATGCTACCGTCGTACTAAGCAAAATAAGATGCATAAAAGATAAACATCACATGCAATCAAAATATGTGACATGATATGGCCATCATCATCTTGTGCTTTTGATCTCCATCTCCAAAGCATCATCATGATCTCCATCGTCACCGGCTCGACACCTTGATCTCCATCGTTGCGTCGTGGTCGTCTTGCCAACTATTGCTTCTACAACTATCGCTAATGCATAGTGTTAAAGTAAAGCAATTACATGGCGTTTGCATTTCATATAATAAAGAGAAAACCATTAGGCTCCGGTCGGTTGCCGATAACTTTTACAAAACATGATCATCTCATACAATAACATATATCACATCATTTCTTGACCATATCACATCACAACATTCCCAGCAAAAACAAGTTAGACGTCCTCTACTTTGTTGTTGCAAGTTTTACGTGGCTGCTACGAGCTTCTAGCAAGAACCGTTCTTACATACGCATCAAAACCACAACGGTGATTTATCAAGTTTGTTGTTTTAACCTTCAACAAGGACCGGCCGGAGTCAAACTCGATTCAACTAAAGTAGGAGAAATAGACACCCGCTAGCCACCTTTATGCAAAACTAGTTGCATGTCTATCGGTGGAACCGGTCTCATGAACATGGTCATGCAAGGTTGGTCCGGGCCGCTTCATCCAACAATACCGCTGAATCAAAATAAGACATTGGTGGTAAGCAGTATGACGATCACCGCCCACAACTCTTTGTGTTCTACTCGTGCATATCATCTACGCATAGACCTGGCTCTGATACCACTGTTGGAAACGTAGCATGCAATTTCAAAAAAAATACTACGCTCACGCAAGATCTATCTAGGAGATGCATAGCAACGAGGGAGAGAGTGTGTCTACGTACCCTCGTAGACGGTAAGCGGAAGCGTTTTGACAACACGGTTGATGTAGTCAAACTTCTTCTAGCTCCGACCAATGAAGTATCAAACGTACGGCACCTCCGAGTTCTGCACACATTCAACTAGATGACGTCCCTCGTCCTCTTGATCTAGTAAGATGTCGAGGAAGTAGATGAGTTCTGTCAGCAAGATGGCGTGGTGATGGTGAAGTGATCCGCGCAGGGCTTCGCCTAAGCACCGTGAGAATATGACCAGGGGTGTAAACTGTGGAGGGGGGCGCCACACACGGCTAACAATTGATGTTGTTTTTTAGGCGCCCCCCTCCCCACATATATATAGGTGGGAGGGGAGGAGAGGAAGCCAGGGGCGCCCCAAGTAGGCCGAATCCTACATGGGGTCTTCCCCAATTCGGCTTCCTCCTTTCCATAATTGCCCGAGGGGGAAAAGGCAAGAGGGAAGGGAGAAGGAAAGGGGGGCCGAACCCCCTCTTTCCCTTCTCCCACCCGGCCTCCTTCCATAGGGGGGGAGCCACCCCTTGTGGGCTGGTGTGCTCCCCTCTCATGGCCCATATGGCCCATATCTTCCTCCGGGGGTTCCGGTAACCCCTCCGGTACTCCGATAAATACCTGATACACTCTGGAACACTTCCGGTGTCCGAATACTATTGTCCTATATATCAATCTTTACCTCTCGACCATTTTGAGACTCCTCGTCATTTCTGTGATCTCATCCGGGACTCCGAACAACATTCGGTCACCAAATAACATAACTCATATAATACTAAATCGTCGTCGGATGTTAAGCGTGCGGACCCTATGGGTTCGAGAACTATGTAGACATGACCGAGACACCTCTCCGATCAATAAACAATAGCGGAACTTGGATGCTCAGATTGGCTCCTACATATTCTGCGAATATCTTTATCGGTCAAACCGTTATGACAACACATGTTATTTCCTTTGTCCATCGGTATGTTACTTGCCCGAGATTCGATCAGCGGTATCTTCATACCTAGTTCAATCTTGTTACTGGCAAGTCTCTTTACTCACTCCGTAATACATCATCCTGCATCTAACTCATTAGTCACTTTGCTTGCAAGGCTTCTTATGATGTGTATCACCGAGAGGGCCCAGAGATACCTCTCTGATACTCGGAGTGACAAATCCTAATCTCGGTATATGCCAACTCAACAAACACCTTCGGAGATACCTGTAGAGCATCTTTATAGTCACCCGGTTACATTGTGACATTTGATAGCACACAAGGCATTCCTCCGGTATCCAGGAGTTGCATAATCTCATAGTCGAAGGAATATGTATTTGACATGAAGAAAGCAATAGCAATAAAACTGAACGATTAATATGCTAAGCTAATGGATGGGTCTTGTCCATCACATCATTCTCCTAATGATGTGATCCCATTATCAAATGACAACCCATGTCCATGGTTAGGAAACCTTAACCATCTTTGATCAACGAGCTAGTCAAGTAGAGGCTCACTAGGGACACAGTGTTTGTCTATGTATTCACACATGTATTTAGGTTTTCGGATCAATACAATTCTGGCATGAATAATAAATATTTATCATGAATAAGGAAATATAAAATAACAACTTTATTATTGCCTCTAGGGCATATTTCCTTCACCTACTACATGAAGATGAAGGATGAGAGCAAGAAGGGCAGGAACGCCTGGCACAATGCCTGGCATCAGAGACTAGATGAAGAACACGTCAAGTACGCGGCCAAGTATGCATACACAAGCTACGAGATGTACATGTGGATCGTTGACATGAGGAAGTGTCTTCATCTTGCCCCATACGTGGGATCGAGCCATAGAGCAGTGGCAGGAGCGTCACAAGAAGTAGATGACTAGACGATCGTTTCTCCTAGCTTAGAATGCATGCAATTGTTTATTGAGGTGTGTGCGAATGATCTGCATAAATACTTATGTAATTGGATGTTTATTATATATATATATATATATATATATATATATATATATATATATATATATATATATATATACTAGCACAAATGCCCGTGCGTTGCAACGGGAGAAACAAACAGCCACCCACCCACGGCGAGTCATCTGTGTTGTCACTTCTCCTCTTAGTCATCATCATCCATGTTGATCACTTTCCCGCCTATTTCATCAAATACGATCAGTCCCAAGGCAGTGATCTTGGTCATCACAATCACCATGCTAATTTCTCGAGCCCCTACGTGCATCAGCTTGTAATTCCTTGTGTGCTGCAACCGCACATGCATGTTCATGTGATTCAACACCAATCATGTCTTAATATACCAGGCGATGCATTTCTTTATTGAGACAATAATTATTATTAATGCAAAATTAAATTAAGGTGTGAGGTCATCAACTTGTTGACTCAACTTAAACCCCATAGACTTCACTATCACTACCGTCCACCTTCATCGTCTCTAACATGAACTTGGGCATGTTTCTGGTAGTGGACCATGTCATGTCGTTCTTCCATGGCAATCGAACCATGCATTTGGATGTCTGTATACGAGCTGAAAATCTTGATTTATTATTTCAGCATGTCCAATTCAACTATTTGGGTTTGTTCTGCATTAACTCACAAAAATGAATTGAATACCCGGCTCATCCCCCACCATTGCGTGCGTGATCTTGTGAAATACAGAGCCCCGATGCAGCGATTTGGGGTGACTTCACTCTTGCCTCCACTGCCGCAAAACTTGCAAATAAATTCATAACACGGAAGTGGCTGGATCACCTGTAATAGTTGAAGGTAGAGTGACATATATCTATTGACAGCTCTCACGTACATAGGAATCATTATTATTACATGATGATAACTCCGTGACAAAGCATTGTGAGAGTCAACTTATTGTTCTAACCATCAAGTGTGAGAAAAAAGCGAAAATTAATATTCACGAAGTTCATTCCCATTCCTACATATCAATTAATTGTTAACTTGGCATTCACTCTGCCATAAATAATAACTCATTATTAATTCTAATACCTCACATGATATTCAACAAAAACAACACCATCAGGAGATTCAAAAGTAACATGGTCACTTTTGACAAGCTCCTCCACGAACCAAGTCTTTTTTTATGTATTAGCGTGTGACTCCATATTCCTAGATAGAGGCACGACGGAACTTTTTTTATGCACGCACAATCGATGATGCATGACTCAATATATTTAATTGGTCCACAACAGAATTTATTTTGTTCTGTTAATTCCTTAACTGTGAAATTTTGATTTCTTATTTTAGTTTCCACCGAATTTTATTTCCTCTTTAATTCCTTCCGTTCATGCCTCATATGGTTAGTGAAATTTATTCTTTCTTTTATTCTTTCCTTGTGAAATTTATTTATTCTTTAATTCCTTCCGTTCATGCCTCATATAGTTAGTGAACTTTTTTTCCTTCTTTCATTCTTTCCTTTAATTCCTTCCCATCCTGCTGTTGGGGAACGTAGTAATTTCAAAAAAAATCCTACGCACACGCAAGATCATGGTGATGCATAGCAACGAGAGGGGAAAGTGTGTCCACGTACCCTCGTAGACCGAAAGAAGAAGCATTAGCACAACGCGGTTGATGTAGTCGTACGTCTTCACGATCCGATCGATCAAGTACCGAACGCACGACACGTCCGAGTTCATCACACGTTCAACTCGATGATGTCCCTCGAACTCCGATCCAGCCGAGCTTTGAGGGAGAGTTCCGTCAGCACGACGGTGTGGTGACGGTGATGATGATGCTACCAACACAGGGCTTCTCCTAAGCACCACTATGATATTATCGAGGTGGAATATGGTGGAGGGGGGCACCGCACACAGCTAAGATCAAAAGATCAATTGTTGTGTCTATGGGGTGCCCCCCTCCTCCATATATAAAGGGGGGAGGAGGAGAGGGCCGGCCAATGGGGTGGCGCCCCCTAGGAGGGGGAAACCTACTCCAAGTAGGTTTACCCCTCCCTTTCCTAGTCCAAGTAGGAGGGGAAAGGAAGGAGTGGGAGAGGGGAAAGGCAAGGCCACCCCCCTTCCTTGTCCTATTCGGACTCAAGGGGAGGGGCGCGCCTCTTGCCCTAGCCGGCCCCTCTCTATCTCTCCACTAGGGCCCAACAAGGCCCATTAGTTCCCGAGGGGGTTCCGGTAACCCTTGGTACTCCGATAAATGTCTGAAACCTTCCGGAACCTTTCCG
This sequence comes from Aegilops bicornis, assembly GCA_021605145.1. NCBI lineage: Eukaryota > Viridiplantae > Streptophyta > Magnoliopsida > Poales > Poaceae > Aegilops > Aegilops bicornis. The sequence goes on along the minus strand of JAHIAL010000032.1, from coordinate 3,009,763 downwards.
GTGTCCAAACATAGTCGTCCAATATATCGATCTTTACGTCTCGACCATTTCGAGACTCCTCGTCATGTCCGTGATCACATCCGGGACTCCGAACAACCTTCAGTACATCAAAACACATAAACTCATAATATAATCGTTCAAACTTTAAGTGTGCGGATCCTACGGGTTCGAGAACTATGTAGACATGACCGAGACATGTCTCCGGTCAATAACCAATAGCGGAACCTGGATGCTCATATTGGCTCCCACATATTCTACGAAGATCTTTATCGGTCAAACCACATAACAACATACGTTGTTCCCTTTGTCATCGGTATGTTACTTGCCCGAGATTCGATCGTCGGTATCCCAATACCTAGTTCAATCTCGTTACTGGCAAGTCTCTTTACTCGTTTTGTAATACATCATTTCGCAACTAACTCATTAGTTGCAATGCTTGCAAGGATTAAGTGATGTGCATTACCGAGTGGGCCCAGAAATACCTCTCCGACAATCGGAGTGACAAATCCTAATCCCGAAATACGCCAACCCAACAAGTACCTTCGGAGACACCTGTAGAGCACCTTTTTAATCACCCAGTTACGTTGTGAAGTTTGGTAGCACACAAAGTGTTCCTCCGGTAAATGGGAGATGCATAATCTCATAGTCATAGGAACATGTATAAGTCATGAAGAAAGCAATAGCAACATACTAAACGATCAAGTGCTAAGCTAATGGAATGGGTCAAGTCAATCACGTCATTCTCCTAATGATGTGATCCCGTTAATCAAATGACAACTCATGTCCATGGCTAGGAAACTCAACCATCTTCGATTAACAAGCTAGTGAAGTAGAGGCATACTAGTGACACTCTGTTTGTCTATGTATTCACACATGTATTATGTTTCCGGTTAATACAATTCTAGCATGAATAATAAACATTTATCATGAAATAAGGAAATAAATAATAACTTTATTATTTCCTCTAGGGCATATTTCCTTCAGTCTCCCACTTGCACTAGAGTCAATAATCTAGATCACATCGCCATGTGATTTAACATCAATAGTTCACATCACCATGTGATTAACACCCATAGTTCACATCGTCATGTGACCAACACCCAAAGGGTTTACTAGAGTCAATAATCTAGTTCACATCGCTATGTGATTAACACCCAAAGAGTACTAAGGTGTGATCATGTTTTGCTTGTGAGAGAAGTTTAGTCAACGGTCCGCCATATTCAGATCCGTATGTATTTTGCAAATTTCTATGTCTACAATGCTCTGCACGGAGCTACTTTAGCTAATTGCTCCCACTTTCAATATGTATCCAGATTAAGACTTAGAGTCATCTGGGTCAGTGCCCAAACTTGTATCGACGTAACTCTTTACGGCGAACCTTTTGTCACCTCCATAATCGAGAAACATATCCTTATTCCACTAAGGATAATTTTGACCGCTGTCTAGTGATCTATTCCAAGATCACTATGGTACTCCCTTGCCAAAATCAGTGTAGGGTATACAATAGATCTGGTACACAACATGGCATACTTTATAGAACCTATGGCTGAGGCATAGGGAATGACTTTCATTCTCTTTCTATCTTCTGTCGTGGTCGGGCTTTGAGTCTTACTCAATTTCACACCTTGTAACACAGGCAAGAACTCTTTCTTTGACTATTCCATTTTGAACTACTTCAAAATCTTGTCAAGGTATGTACTCATTGAAAAAACTTATCAAGTGTCTTGATCTATCTCTATAGATCTTGATGCTCAATATGTAAGCAGCTTCACCGAGGTCTTTCTTTGAAAAACTCCTTTCAAACACTCCTTTATGCTTTGCAGAATAATTCTACATTATTTCTGATCAACAATATGTCATTCGCATATACTTATCAGAAATGTTGTAGTGCTCCCACTCACTTTCTTGTAAATACAGGCTTCACCGCAAGTCTGTATAAAACTATATATGCTTTGATCAACTTATCAAAGCGTATATTCCAACTCCGAGATGCTTGCACCAGTCCATAAATGGATCACTGGTGCTTACACACTTTGTTAGCATCTTTTGGATTAACAAGACCTTCTGGTTGCATCATATACAAATTTTCTTTAAGAAATCCATTAAGGGATGCAGTTTTGACATCCATTTGCCAAATTTCATAAAATGCGGCAATTGCTAACATGATTCAGGCAGACTTTAAGCATCGCTACAAGTGGGAAAATCTCATCATAGTCAACACCTTGAACTTTGTTAAAACCTTTTTCGACAAGTCTAGCTTTGTAGATAGTAACACTACTATCAGCATCCGTCTTCCTCTTGAAGATCCATTTCTTTTCTATGGCTTGTCGTTCATCGGGCAAGTCAACCAAAGTCCACACTTTGTTCTCATACATAGATCCCATCTCAGATTTCATGGCCTCAAGCCATTTCGCGGAATCTGGGCTCATCATCGCTTCCTCATAGTTCAGAGGTTCGTCATGGTCAAGTACCAGGACCTCTAGAACTGGATTACCGTACCACTCTGGTGCGGATCTCACTCTGGTTGACCTACGAGGTTCGGTCGTAACTTGATCTGAAGTTACATGATCATCATCATTAGCTTCCTCACTAATTGGTGTAGGAGTCATAGGAACAAATTTCTGTGATGAACTATTTTCCAATAAGGGAGCAGGTAAAGTAACCTCATCAAGTTCTACTTTCCTCCCACTCACTTCTTTCGCGAGAAACTCCTTCTCTAGAAAGGATCCATTATAAGCAACGAATATCTTGCCTTCGAATTTGTGATAGAAGGTGTACCCAACTGTCTCCTTTGGGTATCCTATGAAGATACATTTCTCCGATTTAGGTTTGAGCTTATCAGGATGAAACTTTTTCACATAAGCATCGCAACCCCAAATTTTAAGAAACGACAACTTTTGGTTTCTTGCCAAACCAAAGTTCATAAGGTGTCGTCTCAACGGATTTAGATGGTGCCCCATTTAACGTGAGTGCAGCTGTCTCTAATGCATAAACCCAAAATGATAGTGGTAAATCGGTAAGAGACATCATAGATTGCACCATATCTAATAAAGTAAGGTACGTTGTTCGGACACACCATTACGCTGTGGTGTTCCAGGTGGCGTGAGTTGTGAAACTATTCCGCATTGTTTCAAATGAAGACCAAACTCATAACTCAAATATTATCCTCCACGATCAGATCATAGAAACTTTATTTTCTTGTTACGATGATTTTCCACTTCACTCTGAAATTATATGAACTTTGCAAATGTTTCAGACTTATGTTTCATCAAGTAGATATACCCATATCTGCTCAAATCATTTGTGAAGGTCAGAAAATAACGATACCCGCTGCGAGCCTTAACAATCATCAGATCGCATACATCAGTATGTATTATTTCCAACAAGTCAGTTGCTCGCTCCATTGTTCCGGAGAACGGAGTCTTTAGTCATCTTGCCCATAAGGCATGGTTCGCAAGCATCAAGCGATTCATAATCAAGTGATTCCAAAATCCCATCAGCATGGAGTTTCTTCATGCGCTTTACACCAATATGACCTAAACGGCGATTGCCACAAATGAGTTGCACTATCATTATTAACTTTGCATCTTTTGGCTTCAATATTATGAATATGTGTATCACTACGATCGAGATCCAACAAACCATTTTCATTGGGTGTATGACCAGAGAGTTTTATTCATGTAAATAGAACAATAATTATTCTCTAACTTAAATGAATAATCGTATTGCAATAAACATGAAAGTGTAGGGAGCGTGCGATGATGATCATATCAATCTTGGAACCACTTCCAACACACATCATCACTTCACCCTTAACTAGTCTCTGTTCATTCTAAAACTCCCATTTCGAGTTACTACTCTTAGAAACCGAACCAGTATCAAATACCGAGGGGTTGCTACGAACACTAGTAAAATACACATCAATAATCTGTATATCAAATATACCTTTGTTCACTTTGCCATCCTTCTTATCCGCCAAATACTTGGGGCATTTCCGCTTGCAGTGACCAGTCCCTTTGCAGTAGAAGCACTTAGTCTCAGGCTTAGGTACAGACTTGGGCTTCTTCACTTGAGTAGCAACTTTCTTGCCGTTCTTCTTGAAGTTCCCCTTCTTCCCTTTGCCCTTTTCTTGAAACTAGTGGCCTTGTCAACCATCAACACTTGATGCTTTTCTTGATTTCTACCTTCGTCGATTTCAGCATCACGAAGAGCTTGGGAATCGTTTCCGTTTATCCCTTGCATATTATAGTTCATCACGAAGTTCTAGTAACTTGGTGATAGTGACTAGAGAACTCTGTCAATCACTATCTTATCTCGGAAGATTAACTCCCACTTGATTCAAGTGATTGTAGTACTCGGACATTACGAGCACATGCTCACTAGCGAGCTATTCTCCTCCATCTTGTAGGCAAAGTGCCGTCAGAGGTCTCATACCTCTCGACACGGGCATGAGTATGAAATACCAATTTCAACTCTTGGAACATCTTATATGCTCCATGGCGTTCAAAACATTTTTGAAGTCCCCGTTCTAAGTCAGAAACCATGGTGCACTAAACTATCATGTAGTTATCATACCGAGCTTTGTCAAACGCTCATAACGCCTCAGATTCCGCTTCCGCAATAGGTGTGTCACCTAGCGGTGCATCAAGGACATGATTCTTCTGTGCAGCAATGAGGATAATCCTCAGATCACAGATCCAATCCGCATCATTGCTACTAACATCTTTCAACTTAGTTTTCTCTAGGAACATATCAAAAATAAAACAGGGAGCTAAACGCGAGCTATTGATCTACAACATAGATATGCTAATACTACCAGGACTAAGTTCATGATAAATTAAAGTTCAATTAATCATATTACTTAAAAACTCCCACTTAGATAGACATCCATCTAATCATCTAAGTGATCACGTGATCCAAATCAACTAAACCATGTCCGATCATCACGTGAGATGGAGTAGTTTTCAATGGTGAACATCACTATGTTGATCATATATACTGTATGATTCACGCTCGACCTTTCGGTCTCAGTGTTCCGAGGCCATATCTGCATATGCTAGGCTCGTCAAGTTTAACCTGAGTATTCCGCGTGTGCAACTGCTTTTGCACCCGTGTATTTGAACGTAGAGCCTATCACACCCGGTCATCACGTGGTGTCTCAGCCCGAAGAACTTTCGCAACGGTGCATACTCGGGGAGAACACTTATACCTTGAAATTTAGTGAGAGATCATCTTATAATTCTACCATCGATCTAAGCAAAATAAGATGCATAAAAGATAAACATCACATGCAATCAATATAAGTGATATGATATGGCCATCATCATCTGTGCTTGTGATCTCCATCTCCGAAGCACCGTCATGATCACCATCGTCACCGGCGCGACACCTTGATCTCCATCGTAGCATCGTTGTTGTCTCGCCAACTATTGCTTCTACAACTATCGCTACCGCTTAGTGATAAAATGAAGCAATTACAGGGCGATTGCATTGCATACAATAAAGCGACAACCATATGGCTCCTGCCAATTGCCGATAACTCGGTTACAAAACATGATCATCTCATACAATAAAATTTAGCATCATGCCTTGACCATATCACATCACAACATGCCCTGCAAAAACAAGTTAGACGTCCTCTACTTTGTTGTTGCAAGTTTTACGTGGCTGCTACAGGCTGAGCAAGAACCGTTCTTACCTACGCATGAAAACCACAACGATAGTTCGTCAAGTTAGTGCTGTTTTAACCTTCTCAAGGACCGAGCGTAGCCACACTCGGTTCAACTAAAGTTGGAGAAACTGACACCCGCTAGTCACCTGTGTGCATAGCACGGCGGTAAAACCAGTCTCGCGTAAGCGTACGCGTAATGTCGGCCCGGTTCGCTTCATCCAACAATACCACCGAACCAAAGTGTGACATGCTGGTAAGCAGTATGACTTATATCGCCCACAACTCACTTGTGTTCTACTCGTCCATATTACATCAATGCATAAAACCAGGCTCGGATGCCACTGTTGGGGAACGTAGTAATTTCAAAAAAATTCCTAAGCACACGCAAGATTATGGTGATGCATAGCAACGAGAGGGGAGAGTGTGTCCACGTACCATCGTAGACCGAAAGCGGAAGCGTTAGCACAATGCGGTTGATGTAGTTGTACGTCTTCACGATCCGACCGATCAAGTACCAAACGCACGGCACCTTCGAGCTTAGCACACGTTCAACTCGATGACGTCCCTCGAACTCCGATCCAGCCGAGCTTTGAGGGAGAGTTCCGTCAGCACGACGGCATGGTGACGGTGATGATGATGCTACCAATGCAGGGCTTCGACTAAGCACCGCTACGATATTATCGAGGTGGAATATGGTGGAGGGGGCACCGCACACGGCTAAGAGATCAAGAGATCAATTGTTGTGTCTATGGGGTGCCCCCCTCCTCCGTATATAAAGGGGGGAGGAGGAGAGGGCCGGCCAATGGGGTGGCGCGCCCTAGGAGGGGGAAACCTACTCCAAGTAGGTTTGCCCCTCCCTTTCCTAGTCCAAGAAGGAGGGGAAAGGAAGGAGTGGGAGAGGGGAAAGGCAAGGCCACCCCCCTTCCTTGTCCTATTCGGACTCAAGGAGAGGGGCGCGCCTCTTGCCCTAGCCGGCCCCTCTCTATCTCTCCACTAGGGCCCAACAAGGCCCATTAGTTCCCGAGGGGTTCCAGAACCCCCGGTACTTCGATAAATGTCCGAAACCTTCCGGAACCTTTCCGGTGTCCAAACATAGTCGTCCAATATATCGATCTTTACGTCTCGACCATTTCGAGACTCCTCGTCATGTCCGTGATCACATCCGGGACTCCGAACAACCTTCAGTACATCAAAACACATAAACTCATAATATAATCGTCATCGAACTTTAAGCGTGCGGACACTACAGATTCGAAACTATGTAGACATGACCGAGACATGTCTCCGGTCAATAACCAATAGCGGAACCTGGATGCTCATATTGGCTCCCACATATTCTACGAAGATCTTTATCGGTCAAACCGCATAACAACATACGTTGTTCACTTTGTCATCGGTATGTTACTTGCCCGAGATTCGATCGTCGGTATCCCAATACCTAGTTCAATCTCACATCGGCAAGTCTCTTTACTCGTTCCGTAATACATCATTCCGCAACTAACTCATTAGTTGCAATGCTTGCAAGGCTTAAGTGATGTGCATTACCGAGTGGGCCCAGAGATACCTCTTTGACAATCGGAGTGACAAATCCTAATCCCGAAATACACCAACCCAACAAGTACCTTCGGAGACACCTGTAGAGCACTTTTATAATCACCCAGTTACGTTGTGACGTTTGGTAGCACACAAAGTGTTCCTCTCAGTAAACGGAGTTGCATAATCTCATAGTCATAGGAACATGTATAAGTCATGAAGAAAGCAATAGCAACATACTAAACAATCAAGTGCTAAGCTAACGGAATGGGTCAAGTCAATCACATCATTCTCCTAATGATGTGATCCTCGTTAATCAAATGACAACTCATGTCCATGGCTAGGAAACTCAACCATCTTGATTAACGAGCTAGTGAAGTAGAGGCATACTAGTGACACTGCTTTGTCTATGTATTCACACATGTATTATGTTTCCGGTTAATACAATTCTAGCATGAATAATAAACATTTATCATGAAATAAGGAAATAAATAATAACTTTATTATTGCCTCTAGGGCATATTTCCTTCACCTGTCTTATCATAAAGGATGGAATTTATTCCATCTTTTATTCTTTCCTTTAACTCCTTCCCTTCCTACCTTAATTATCATATGGATGATCGTTTATTCCTTTTTTTTCTTTCCTTTCAAGCTCATAACAGCGGAACTCCTCCATTTATCTCATTTCCTTCATTGTATTTTTTTTAGTAAAATTCGTTTAACCAATATAAATGGACATCTTCCTCTTGTTTCGCCAACGACGTGTTAGCTAGGCGGACTGGTTAGTACAGGCGGATTTTTTCTCGTGAACTGGGTTTGAGTCCAACCTGACGCACTTTATTTTTGCAGGTGGTGTGGTGCACGGAAGGAAAAAAAGAGGACGATGTGTGGGGTGCGTACGAAAAAAACAGGACGACGTACGAAAAAAAAGGGTGACGTACAAAACAACTGATTGGAACAAAAGAAGTGGAGAAACAATTCTCTCTTTAATATTAGATAGAGATATATGTATGTATGTATGTATGTTATTCTTCTGTAGACAGAGCAAATCACACGGGTTATTAGCAGCAATCGTCTGTGTTATTATTGGTCTTCGCACACATTTCTGATTGCGGACCTGTTTGCAGGGTATCACACACATCTTGTTCAGTTGAACTATTTCTGTTGTCTTGGCTCATCGCAAACAGTTCATCCGAGTGAACTGTATGCCCTCCATCGCACACACCTTGATCTGGCTGACCATTTCTATTGTGTTGCCTAATCACACACAGTTCATCCTAGTGAATTGTATGCCGTATATCGCACACACCTTGATCTGGCTGACCGTTTCTATTGTGTTGCCTAATCACACACAGTTCATCCTAGTGAACCGTATGCCGTATATCGCACATACCCTCATCTGGCTGCCCATTTCTATTGTTCTGCCTCATCACAAACAGTTCTGTTCGATTAACCGTATGCCACGCATCGCACACGCAACTGTAATCTGAATCGTGTTTGATGTCTCCGCCATCGCAAATGTTTTGTATCTTTTTTTACGGTTTTATTACATCATGTTTGTGATTAATGCATCGCACACAGTTTCGTCGAAGGGTCTCTGATTGGACTATCGTGTTTGGACCAACCTGCAGTAGTGAAAGGGCCTCATATGCGCCGAAAGACATCATGGGCCATACATGGGCCGGTAGTTACAACGGCTGGAACCTTATTGGAAGGCCCAGATGACGCTGTTGGGCCTAATTCGGATAGGCCATAATGGGCCGCGAGTTATCGGGCTGTAAATGGGCTATATGCGAACATGTCGTTAACAGGCTTTTAGTGGCCCGGCTCGCTAACTTTTGACCAAGCCAAATGGGCTGGCCTTTTGACCTAAATGGACCACTGTTGGGCCGAGCCACCTATCGACGTATCATAGGCACGTCCCGTCCATTTGCTGGATGAAATTTGTCCCAACACGAAGCTGACACGTGGTTCCTTCGGCCAATGCAAATTTTACACATGGAAAATTGCCATTAGTCGTTGTTGTTAACGGGTTATCGGATCCAAAACCGGACTCGATAGGTTAACGGCGACCCGTTATGGTGGACGCCACATGTCGGTTACCCTTGACGAAAACACTTCCATGACGTGCAATTTATCATCATGGAAGTGGACACCCCCCGTGATGATAATTTGAGTATTGTCATGGAACACTTCTATGACAGCACAAGTATGGCTATCTTGATGTTGTCATAAAATTGTCATGGATGTACATGCATGACAGAAAACGTGACCTACCGTGACAAACACGTATCATCACAAAAGTGTTTTTTAGTGAAATTTGGCAAACAAGAAGCGCACAATAAGCTTGGTATTTGCTATTGTCACAATTTCAAGCGCCTACACCTCATGTGGATTTAATAACCTAAGTCAACTAGTGAAGAAGGGATATGTTGCATGATCCAACTGAATCAAAGGTATCAACACAGTTATAGTGAATGGATGTGGGCCCATCAGATAAAACTGAACAGCGTAGGTGATGGCAACCCAAGGGAATTCTCATAGACGATGTGTGAAATCTCACCCGACACCTCAAGATCCTTTATAAGGGGAATAAGACACCAAGGAAGGGGCTTAGTTCACTTGGGTCCTAGGGACCAAGACCTAACCACCTCCTCAAAGATACAATCAAACACCGGGAGAAGGGGGCAACAAAGAAAGAGGACGAATCCACATCACTATCTACGCCAGCCCATGAGTCAGCGCGTCCATGGACGATGCCTCCACCATGGATCCTTCCCCAACGTGGATTCCATGTTGGGGTTTTAATCCCCTGATTGCTGATGTGTGACTTTATGTTTGAGCAATATATCTATTCTAGAATAGTGGTTATTTTCTTGTGTTTGGTTATCTTCTATGATGTTACACATAGATCCATTCTAGTTGTTGGCGGTGGTTAGAAAATTTACGAGGTAAAACATCTAGAAATCCATGATCATACACTTGGGGAAGCAATGAGGACCCATTAACTTTTCTCCCGCATCCTCTGGGAATCCCTTAATTACCGTTCTACACCGCCATGATGGTGGGTTAGGTGGTAGTGGTGTGAGAGGCATGTGCACGCGACATCATGGCATGCCTAGCCTAGGCTTGACCCTCGTTGTTATCTTATCAGAGCACCAAATAGACTAATTGTCCTAGGATAGACAAACATTTTTCAATTATGTGTCCCATGTGATACATTTCATGTGATTTACTAAATGTTTTGTACAAAAAAGTGTGAATACTTTCATTTTATTTGAAGAATAGTATTGAGGTATTTTAACTGTGACCTCTTTTTTCGATTAGCTTTTTGTTCTACGAATACAGTTTGAAGTTCCGCCTTTCATGCTTTTGTATTTTTAAGACACTATTCACATATGGATTTTTATTTTTGCTTCCTGGTATGAAGGTCAAAATTGGATTTTAAATCTGTCATTTAGAAATCAAACAATTTGTTGCAACATAGTAAAAATTATCTTTGTTCTTGCACTACTGACTTCATATTATGCTAGATTACTCGAATTATTATTATTCATCACTCAAGCAACAGTGATGCATCCATGTATATTCTATTAGCTAGATGATCAGTTTGGAGGAAATCCTCCACACTGATAACACTTGCATCCCTCGGGTACACACATGGCAGATGGGCCACCGGGAGGGGAGATGAACTGCTTGCAATAAGATAGACAATCGTCGTTCTTACATGGGCCCTTTTTGATGATATGTTTGTATACGGGCTTAGAAGTTACAGTAGTTGTTGAAAGGAAAACAAGGTACATTAGGCGAATTATGCAATATATATTTTTAGGTCAAAATTCACACACATTACCACTGTAGGTAACTAGACACTAGAGTGCATGGTATTGAATGACTAGATACCTGACGATAACATCAGGAGGGAAAATGCGAGGAATAGAATGCATGTGCTCCTCATTTCTTGTTACAAAATTGGCGCTAGGATTGAGTTGCTATAATAGTGCTTGTTGTGCCCTTTTGGAATGTCGAGTGTGGTACTGTATGGCAAATGATGCTCCTTTTATAGTGGGCACAAACTTGATAAGGACACAGTAATTGCAATAGATTAATATGGTTCATGGTAAAGAAGGGGATAAGTTATTAATTGAGGTCTATATAAGGATCACATTAATGTTAAGAATTAATGAACGAACTAACAACAATTCAACTGTGTTAGGGGTTGTGGACGAATTAGAAGACATGGAGGATAATAATGGGAAAAGCTTAAAACACTAGGTTTTCACAAATTCAATGTACCCAATTTCAAAATATATCATTGGTTTTTTGTCCTTCCCAAAGACGGTAAGCAAGAACAAGAAGATCAATTAGCTCTTTTTTAATGTATACTACAAGTATCCCATCGAGAACCCCCCTCCCCTCCCCCGTGTCACACCCCAGGTGACACCAGGGGTGCAACCGCTACCACCACCAAATACTCCTCCCCACAGCCACTGCTGACGGCTATTACGCCATGTGGTGGCAGCCCCCATATTGCTAAAGGCCGGGGAAGGCTCTACATCACAAGTGGTGCTTGATACGTCCATTTTGCGTCATGCTTTTATATTGATATTTATTGCATTATGGGCTGTTATTACACATTATGTCATAATACTTATGCCTATTCTCTCTTATTTTACAAGGTTTACATAAAGAGGGAGAATGCTTGGCGGTTGGAATTCTCAATGGAAAAGGAGCAAATATTAGAGACCTATTCTGCACAACTCCAAAAGGCCTGAAACTCCACGGAAGTTATTTTTGGAAATAATAAAAAATACTGAGCGAAGAAAATACCAGAGGTGGCCACACCCTGGCCACGAGGGTGGGGGCGCGCCCTACCCCCCTAGGCGCGCCCCCTGCCTCGTGGGCCCCCTGGTGGCCCTCCGGTGCCCATCATAAGCAAGCTTTTGGGACGAGACTCCGCCGCCACGAGGCGGAACCTTGGCGGAACCAATCTAGGGCTCTGGCAAAGCTGTTCTGCCGGGGACACTTCCCTCCGAGAGGGGGAAATCATTGCCATCGTCATCACCAATGTTCCTCTCATCGAAAGGGACCAATCTCCATCAACATCTTCACCAGCACCATCTCCTCTCAAACCCTAGTTCATCTCTTGTATCAAATTCTTGTCTCTAAGTCTGAGATTGGTACCTGTAGGTTGCTAGTAGTGTTGATTACTCCTTGTAGTTGATGCTAGTTGGTTTATTTGGTGGAAGATCATATGTTCAGATCCTATATGCATATGCTCCTCTGATTATGAACATGAATATGCTTTGTGAGTAGTTACGTTTGTTCCTGAGGACATGGGAGAAGTCTTGCTATTAGTAGCCATGTGAATTTGGTATACGTTCGATATTTTGATGAGATGTATGTTGTCTTTCCTCTAGTGGTGTCATGTGAACGTCGACTACATGACACTTCACCATTATTTGGGCCTAGAGGAAGGCATTGGGAAGTAATAAGTAGATGATGGGTTGCTAGAGTGATGTAAGCTTAAACCCTAGTTTATGCGTTGTTTCGTAAGGGCTGATTTGGATCCATATGTTTCATGCTATGGTTAGGTTTACCTTAATACTTATTTTGTAGTTGCGGATGCTTGCAATAGGAGTTAATCATAAGTGGGATGCTTGTCCAAGTAAGGACAACACCCAAGCACCGGTCCATCCACATATCAAATTATCAAAGTACCGAACGCGAATCATATGAACGTGATGAAAACTAGCTTGACGATAATTCCCATGTGTCCTCGGGAGCGCTTTTCTCTATATAAGAGTTTGTCCAGGCTTATCCTTTGCTACAAAAAGGATTGGGCCATCTTGCTGCACTTTATTTACTTTTGTTACATGTTGCTCGTTATAAATTATCTTATCACAAAACTATCTGTTACCTATAATTTCAGTGCTTGCAGAGAATACCTTGCTGAAAACCGCTTATCATTTCCTTCTGCTCCTCGTTGGGTTCGACACTCTTCTTATTGAAAGGACTACAATAGATCCCTATACTTGTGGGTCATCAATACTCTTTTCTGGCGCCGTTGCCGGGGAGTGAAGCGCCTTTGGTAGGTGGAATTTGGTAAGGAAAATTTTATATAGTTTGCTGAAATTTACTATCACTTGTTACTATGGAAAGTAATCCTTTGAGGGGCTTGTTCGGGGTATCTTCACCCCGACCGGTAGAGCAAAGAGTTGCTCCTCAACCTACTGAACCTACTGAAAATGTTTACTTTGAAATTCCTTGGGGTATGATAGAGAAACTACTAGCTAATCCTTTTGCAGGAGACGGAACATTGCATCCCGATTTACACTTAATCTATGTGGATGAAGTTTGTGGATTATTTAAGCTTGCAGGTATGCCCGATGATGTTATCAAGAAGAAGGTCTTCCCTTTATCTTTGAAGGGAGATGCATTGACATGGTATAGGCTATGTGATGATATGGGATCATGGGACTATAAGCGATTGAAATTGGAATTTCATCAGAAATTTTATCCTATGCATCTTGTTCATCGTGATCGTAATTATATATAAAATTTTTGGCCTCGCAAAGGAGAAAGCATCGCTCAAGCTTGGGGGAGGCTTAAGTAAATGTTATATTCATGCCCCAATCATGAGCTCTCAAGAGAAATGATTATTCAAAAAAATTATGCTCGGCTTTCTGACAATAATCGCTCCATGCTCGATACTTCTTGTACTGGTTCCTTTATGATGAAGACTATTGAATTCAAATGAGATTTATTGGAAAGAATTAAACGCAATTTTGAAGATTGGGATCTCGACGAAGGTAAAGAGTCAGGTATAACACCTAAGTTTGATTGTGTTAAATCTTTTATGGATACCGATGTTTTCCGTAAATTTAGCACTAAATATGGACTTGACTCTGGGATAGTAGCTTCTTTTTGTGAATCTTTTGCTTCTCACATTGATCTCCCTAAGGATAAGTGGTTTAAATATAATCCTGCCATTGAAGTAAAAGTAGTTGCACCTATTAAAGTTGAAGAAAAGACCATCACTTATAATGATCCTATTGTTCCTACTGCATATGTTGAGAAACCACCTTTCCCTGTTAGAATAAAGGATCATACTAAAGCTTCAACTGTGGTTCATAAAAGCAATATTAGAACTTATACTCCTCCTGAACAAGTTAAAGTTGAACCTAATATTGCTATTGTTAAGGATCTCTTGGCTGATAATATTGATGGGCATGTCATTTACTTCTGTGAGGAAACTGCTAGAATTGCTAAGCATGGTGGTAAAGATAAACATAGACCTGTTGTAGGCGTGCCTGTTATTTCTGTTAAAATAGGAGATCATTGTTATCATGGCTTATGTGATATGGGTGCTAGTGCTAGTGCAATACCTATCTCTTTATATAAAGAAGTTATGCATGATATTGCACTTTTCTTTGAGTTAGAAGATATTGATGTCACAATTAAACTTGCCAATAGAGATACTATTTCATCAATTGGGATTGTTAGAGATGTTGAAGTCTTGTGTGGGAAAACTAAATATCCTACTGATTTTCTTGTTCTTGGTTCCCCACAAGATAGCTTTTGTCCCATTATATTTGGTAGACCCTTCTTGAACACTGTTAATGCTAAGATAGACTGCGAAAAGGATGTTGTTACTATTGGTTTGGGTGATATGTCTCATGAGTTTAATTTTTCTAAATTTCATAGACAACACAGTGAATAGGAATTGCCTAGTAAGGATGAAATTATTGGTCTTGCTTCTGTTCTCGTGCCTCCTAGTGATCCTTTAGAACAATATTTGCTAGACCATGAAAATAATATGTTTATGAATGAAAGAAGGGAAATAGATGAAGTATTCTTTAAACAGGGACCTATTCTGAAACACAACCTGCCTGTTGAAATCCTAGGGGATCCTCCTCCACCCAAGGGTGATCCCGTGTTTGAGCTTAAACCTTTGCTTGATACTCTTAAATATGCTTATCTAGATGAAAATAAGATATATCATGTTATTATTAGTGCTAACCTTTCAGAGCATGAAGAAGGGAAATTATTGAAAACTCTGAAGAAGCATCGTGCTGCTATTGGATATACTCTCGATGATCTTAAGGGCATTAGTCCCACTCTATGTCAACACAAAATAAATTTGGAGAAAGATGCCAAACCAGTTATTGATCACAAACGACGGCTAAATCCGAAGATGAAGGAAGTGGTAAGAAAGGAAATACTAAAGCTCCTTGAGGCAGGTATAATTTATCCCATTGCTGATAGTCAGTGGGTAAGTCATGTCCATTGTGTCCCTAAGAAGGGAGGTATTACTGTCGTTCCTAATGATAAAGATTAATTGATTCCGCAAAGAATTATTACAGGTTATAGGATGGTAATTGACTTCCGCAAATTAAATAAGGCTACTAAAAAAGATCATTACCCCTTACCTTTTATTGATCAAATGCTAGAAAGATTATCCAAACATACACATTTTTGCTTTCTAGATGGCTATTCTGGTTTCTCTCAAATACCTGTGTCAGCTGATGATCAAGCAAAGACCACTTTTGCTTGCCATTTCAGTACTTTTGCTTATAGACATACGCCTTTTGGTTTATGTAATGCACCTGCTACCTTTCAAACATGCATGATGGCTATATTCTCCGACTTTTGTGAAAAGATTTGTGAGGTTTTCATGGACGATTTCTCCGTTTATGGATCCTCCTTTGATGATTGCTTGAGCAACCTTGATCGAGTTTTGCAGAGATGTGAAGAAACTAATCTTGTCTTGAATTGGGAGAAGTGCCACTTTATGGTTAATGAACGCATTGTTTTGGGGCATAAAATTTCTGAAAGAGGTATTGAAGTGGATAAAGCTAAAGTTGATGCTATTGAAAAGATGCCATGTTCCAAGGACATCAAAGGTATAAGAAGTTTCCTTGGTCCTGCTGGTTTTTATAGGAGGTTCATTAAGGACTTCTCAAAAATTTCTCGGCCTCTGACTAATCTATTACAAAAAGATGTACCATTTGTCTTTGATGATGATTGTGTAGAAGCATTTGAAATACTTAAGAAAGCATTAATGTCTGCACCTATTGTTCAGCCACCTGATTGGAATTTACCCTTTGAAATTATGTGTGATGCTAGCGATTATGTTGTAGGTGCCGTTCTAGGAAAAGAGATGATCAGAAACTAAATGTTATTCAATATGCGAGTAAAACTCTAGACAGTGCCCAGAGAAAATTATGATACTACTCAAAAGGAATTCTTAGTAGTTGTATTTGCTTGTGATAAGTTTAGACCTTATTGTTGATTCTAAAGTAACTATTCACACTGATCATGCTGCTATTAAATTCTTATGGAAAAGAAAGATGCTAAACCTAGACTTATTAGATGGGTTCTCTTGCTACAAGAATTTGATTTACATATTATTGATAGAAAGGGAGCTGAGAACCCCGCTATTGATAACTTGTCTAGGTTAGAAAATGTTCTTGATGACCCACTACCTATTGATGATAGCTTTCCTGATGAACAATTAAATGTCATAAATGCTTCTCGTACTGCTCCATGGTATGCTGATTATGCAAATTACATTGTTGCTAAATTTATACCACCTAGTTGCACATACCAGCAAAAGAAAAAGTTTTTTTATGATTTAAGACATTACTTGTGGGATGACCCACATCTTTATAAAGGAGTAGATGGTGTTATTAGGCGTTGTGTACCTGAGCATGAACAGAATGTATCCTACGCAAGTGCCACTCGAGGCTTATGGAGGGCACCATTACCGAGATAGAACTGCACATAAGGTATTGCAATCTGCTTTTTATTGGCCTACTCTCTTCAAGGATGCCCGTAAGTTTGTCTTATCTTGTGATGAATGTCAAAGGATTGGTAATATTAGTAGACGTCAGGAAATGCCTATGAATTATTCACTCGTTATTGAACCATTTGATGTTTGGGGCTTTGATTACATGGGACCTTTCCCTTCCTCTAATGGGTATACACATATTTTAGTTGCTATTGATTACGTTACTAAGTGGGTAGAAGCTATTCCAACTAGTAGTGCTGATCATGACACCTCTATTAAGATGCTTAAAGAAGTTATTTTTCCGAGGTTTGGAGTCCCTAGATATTTAATGACTGATGGTGGTTCACATTTTCATGGTGCTTTCCGTAAAATGCTTGCTAAGTATGATGTTAATCATAGAATTGCATCTCCTTATCACCCACAGTCTAGTGGTCAAGTAGAATTGAGTAACAACGAGCTCAAATTAATTCTGCAAAAGACTATTAATAGATCTAGAAAGAATTGGTCCAAGAAACTTGTTGATGCATTATGGGCCTATAGAACTGCATATAAAAATCCTATGGGTATGTCTCCGTATAAAATGGTTTATGGAAAAGCATGTCATTTACCTCTCGAACTAGAACATAAGGCATATTGGGCTATTAAAGATCTCAACTATGATTTAAAACTTGCCGGTGAGAAGAGGCTATTTGACATAAGCTCACTTGATGAATGGAGAACCCAGGCTTATGAGAATGCCAAGTTGTTTAAAGAAAAATTTAAAGATGGCATGACAAAAGGATACAAAAGCGTGAGTTTAATGTAGGTGATTACGTATTGCTATACAACTCTCGTTTAAGATTTTTTGCAGGAAAACTTCTCTCTAAATGGGAAGGTCCTTACGTTATCGAGGAGGTCTATTGTTCCGGTGCTATAAAAATCAACAACTTCGAAGGCACAAATCCAAAGGTGGTGAACGATCAAAGAATCAAACATTATATCTCAGTTAATCCCATAAATGTCGAAACCAATATTATTGAAATCGTAACACCAGAGGAATACATAAGGGACACTTTCCAGAACATTCAAGACTCCAAAAAGGAATAGGTATGTGGTACGATAAGTAAACCGACTCCAAAATAGTTCTAATGGCAATTTTTCTCCGTTTTGGAATATTTAGAAAATTAGAAAAATAAGAAGCAGTCCGGGAAGGACACGAGGCCTCCACGAGGGTGGAGGGTGCGCCCTACCCCCTAGGTGTGCCCCCTACCTCGTGGTCACCTCGTGTGATCTCTGGACTCCGTTTTCTTGCACAATACTTCTTTCGATCGGTAAAAATTCATTATATAATCTCCCAAAGGTTTTGACCACCGTATCACGCAAATATCCTCTGTTTTTGTTTCGAGTTGTTTCTGTAGCAGATTTGGAGCAAGATGTCATCTCAGGATTTTGACGGAGAGAGCTATGTCTCACACCTCATTGCTGACCCAAAGACCTATGGGGATCTATCTCCTTGTGGTCGAACTACAGATGAGGAGGAGGATGCTCATTTGATGAGGATCAATGATTCAAGTTCGGAGGAGGAGGATGTCCCTCTACCTCAACCAGGGGATATGCACGTGAATTTCAAGAAATCTAGTCTCCCTAAGAGGGCTAAACTATCTAACAACCGATCTATTCCTTCTCGTTTTCGGCAGAAAAGCAAAGGAGATTTATGTGACAAGATCTTGAAGCTGGAATTGGAGGTCGATGATTTAAAGGAGGAAATTTCTCTTCTCAATTACAATATGAAGAAGCTAAAGACACAACTGTCATCATCAACAACTCCATCATCACCTCCTCTGAAAAAGGAAAACTAAGTATCTGGTATGGGCACTCCCCTTGGCAACTGCCAAGCTTGGGGGAGGTGCCCCAGTATCGTATCACCATCACACTCCTATCTTTCACCGTTTTTCTTAGTTCGATCCTTTTGGTAATATCTTGATCTAGTAGAATAAAGTTTTTGGTATGATCTAGTTTTGAGTTTTGCTTTATGATCCCTCTGTGTAATCGAGTCCGTGAGCTATATATAATAAAGATAAGTGTTGAGTCAAGGGCTTGATTATCTTGCTATGATCTTAAGGAAATAAAAGAAAAGAGAAAGAATAAAAAGAAACAAAGAGATCATATTGATCTTATGGAGAGTAATGACTTCACATAGAAAGAGTATGACGATTAAAAATTGTTGAGAGTTGACAAACATAGTTTTGGTCATCGTTGCAATTAATAGGAAGTAATAAAGAAAAAGAGGTTTCACATATAAATATACTATCTTGGACATCTTTTATGATTGTGAGCAATCATTAAAATATGACATGCTAAAGAGTTGATGTTGGACAAGGAAGACAACGTAATGGGTTATGTTTTCTTATATTGACTCTTTCTGATGTTATGATAAATTGCAATTGCCTCAATGACTGAGATTATAGTTTGTTAGTTCTCAATGAAGTTTCTGATTCATACTTGTCATTGTGAATAGATTGTTACTTTAGCATAAGAAATAATATGACAATATCCATATATGTTGCTGTTATAAGAATTATCATGATGCCCTCATGTCCGTATTTTATTTTATCGACACCTCTATCTCTAAACATGTGGACATATTTATCACTGTCGGTTTCCGCTTGAGGACAAGCGAGGTCTAAGCTTGGGGGAGTTGATACGTCCATTTTGCATCATGCTTTTATATCGATATTTATTGCATTATGGGTTGTTATTACACATTATGTCACAATACTTATGCCTATTCTCTCTTATTTTACAAGGTTTACAGAAAGAGGGAGAATGCCGGCAGCTGGAATTCTGGGCTGGAAAAGGAGCAAATATTAGAGACCTATTCTGCATAACTCCAAAAGTCCTAAAACTCCAGGGAAGTTATTTTTGGAAATAATAAAAAATACTGAGCGGAGAAAATACCAGAGGGGACCCACACCCTGGCCACGAGGGTGGGGGCGCGCCCTACCCCCTAGGCGCGCCCCCTGCCTCGTGGGCCCCCTGGTGGCCCTCCGGTGCCCATCTTCTGCTATATGAAGTCTT
Source organism: Aegilops bicornis (assembly GCA_021605145.1). Lineage (NCBI taxonomy): Eukaryota > Viridiplantae > Streptophyta > Magnoliopsida > Poales > Poaceae > Aegilops > Aegilops bicornis. The sequence goes on along the minus strand of JAHIAL010000032.1, from coordinate 2,989,709 downwards.
TCGTTCGAGGAAAAATCATATGCAAGCTTTCGGGACGAGACTCCGCCGCCACGAGGCGGAACCTTGGCGGAACCAATCTAGGGCTCTGGCGGAGCTGTTCTGCCAGGGACACTTCCCTCCGGGAGGGGGAAATCATCGCCATCGTCATCAACATCTCCATCAACTTTCTCTGATCGGAAGGGGGCCAATCTCCATCAACATCTTCACCAGCACCATCTCCTCTCAAACCCTAGTTCATCTCTTGTATCCAATTCTTGTCTCTAAGTCTGAGATTGGTACCTGTAGGTTGCTAGTAGTGTTGATTACTCCTTGTAATTGATGCTAGTTGGTTTATTTGGTGGAAGATCATATGTTCAGATCCTATATGCATATGCTCCTTTGATTATGAACATGAATATGCTTTGTGAGTAGTTATGTTTGTTCCTGAGGACATGGGAGAAGTCTTGCTATTAGTAGTCATGTGAATTTGGTATTCGTTCGATATTTTGATGAGATGTATGTTGTCTTTCCTCAAGTGGTGTCATGTGAACGTCGACTACATGACACTTCACCATTATTTGGGCCTAGAGGAAGGCATTGGGAAGTAATAAGTAGATGATGGGTTGCTAGAGTGATGTAAGCTTAAACCCTAGTTTGTGCGTTGCTATAAAGGGGCTGATTTGGATCCATATGTTTCATGCTATGGTTAGGTTTACCTTAATACTTCTTTTGTAGTTGCGGATGCTTGCAATAGGAGTTAATCATAAGTGGGATGCTTGTCCAAGTAAGGACAGCACCCAAGCACCGGTCCAACCACATATCAAATTATCAAAGTACCGAACGGGAATCATATGAATGTGATGAAAACTAGCTTGACGATAATTCCCATGTGTCCTCGGGAGCGCTTTTCTCTATATAAGAGTTTGTCCAGGCTTATCCTTTGCTACAAAAAGGATTGGGCCATCTTGCTGCACTTTATTTACTTTTGTTACTTGTTGCTCGTTACAAATTATCTTATCACAAAACTATCTGTTACCTATAATTTCAGTGCTTGCAGAGAATACCTTGCTGAAAACCGCTTATCATTTCCTTCTGCTCCTCGTTGGGTTCGACACTCTTACTTATCGAAAGGACTACGATAGATCCCTTATACTTGTGGGTCATCAGTGCTAGGGGTGACCTCGCTCAGCTAGGGCAAGGGCAGGCTGTTTGCCAGCGCAAGGTGTTGGGGAACGTAGTAATAATTCAAAATTTTCCTACGTGTCACCAAGATCAATCTAGGAGATGCTAGCAATGAGGGAGATGGAGTGCATCTTCATACCGTTGAAGGTCGCTAAGCGGAAGCGTTACAAGAACGCGGTTGATGGAGTCGTACTCGCGGCGATTAAAATCGCGGAAGCTCCGATCCAAGCGCCGAACGGACGGCGCCTCCGCGTTCAACACACATCAGCCCGGGGACGTCTCCTCCTTCTTGATCCAGCAAGGGGAGAGGAGAAGTTGAGGGAGAACTCCGGTATCACGAAGGCATGGTGGTGGAGCTTGCGGTTCTCTGGCAGGGCTTCGCCAAGCACTACGGAAGAGGAGGAGGAGGTGCAGGAGGGAGAGGGCTGCGCCAGGGGAAGGGGAAGGGGTGCGGCTGCCCTCTCTATCTGTGACGCTCGGATATTTAAGCTACAGTAATCCCACGCTAATCATGTCACGTCACCGCGATTACTGTAGCTAACCTCGCAATGATTCGAAACCATTTCAAATTTAAATCCTAAATTAGTCAAACGATAAAAGTTTTCAAAATATTAAACAAAAATGTTCGGTGGGTTTCGAATATTACAAGGATAATTATAGTAAGGAGAACACATTTTTATAAAATGACTAAATGATTTAAAATGAAATAAAACAGGATAGTAAATAAAAAAACAGAAATAAAATACAAAATAGAAAACAAACTAACTAAAAAAAGTGAAAGGAGAAACCCCCTGGGCTTCGGCCCAGCTGGCCACCGGCCCAACTGGGCAGGCCCAAACCAGCCCAGCCGGCCACTCCCACCACTCCCTTATCCCCACTCCCCCTGTAACCCTAACCGACACACCCCCACTCCCACCCCCCCCCCCCTCCGCAAAATATCTCACCCCCCTCTCTCCCTCGATTGGATCGGGATCGACAGGAGGAGGTCGCCTCGCCCTCGCCGCGAGAACCGCGCCGCCTGTCGCCGTTGGCCGCCACCGCCCGGAGCGCTCCATCGCCGGCCTGCTTCCTCCACGCCAACGTTGTCCCCGGCATCCTCCCCGCTTCACCGCTCAACCCCTACCGGTGAGGCCCCGGCCTTCCCTCGTCATTCTCTGCTCCGCCGTCGACCGCACCGTCCGCGCCATCGCTCGCAGGCGAGGTCCCGGCCGCCGCTGCTCGCTCGCCGACCCACGCGCTCGCGTCCCCCTCGCCGCTGCAGCCCGCCACGCTTCGCCATCGCCAAGGCCGCCGCCCTTCTTCCCCACTCGACGACCTCGCTGGCTCGCCGCTTCGGCCCCTCAACCAATGACGCCTGCGTGCATCGCTGCCCACCACGGCCGGCCGCCGCTGCCTGGGTTTACACCGCCCGAGGTCGCCTGAGTGCCAAGGCCCACCTTTGCCATGGCCTTTCCTTCACCTCGCCCTCCCGAGTCGCCTCCGCTTCACCACACGCGACCCGCATCCGCCCCACGGCCACCTCGCCGGCCATCAAGGCCACCGCCTGGTCGGCGCCACCGCAGCCTCGGTTGCCTTGCTCACGGCTGCCGGGCGCCAGGGCGCCACACCGCCAAGACCGCTAACGACCGCTGGATGGCCTCACATCGCTAAACGGGCCCGCGCCTCTACGTAACGTAAAAAGAAGAATTAATAATAATAATAATAATAATTAACTAATTAATTAACTTAATTAATTTTGATTTATTATACTAATCAAATAACTAAACTAATTAAACAGTTAGGTAATTAATTAGTCACTCAATGACAATGGGGCCCACCTCTAATTAATACTAATTAGGTTAATTAAAATGTGTCACTGACCAGTGGGACCCACTGGTCAGGTTGACCAGTCAACCCCTGTTGACTGCTGACATCACCCTGACATCATGCTGACGTCATAATTACATTTTCTAATTAAATTAATTCTGTTAATTCTAGAAAATGATTAAATCCTTTTAAAATTAATATAAAATAAACCGTAGCTCGGATCGAAAAACTTTGCACATGAAAGTTGCTCAGAACGACGAGACGAATCCGGATACGCATCCCGTTCATCCGCCACACATCCCTAACCTATCGAACCTGCAACATTTCACCTCTGGTTCATCTGTCCGAAAACGCGAAACACCGGAAATACTTTCCCGAATGTTCCCCCCCCCCTTCGCCGGTATCACCTACTACCACGATTGGGCACGCCTAGCATCACGCCTTGTCATGTCATGCATCGTAAGCATTTGTTTGCATTGTATTTATTATTTCTTCCCCCTCTTCTCTCGCTAGACACCGAGACCGACGCCACTGCTACCCAGTACGACTACGGTGTTGACGACCCCCCCTTCTCGACTGAGCTTCCAGGCAAGCCCCCTCCCTTGATCACCAGATATCACCTATTCCTTCTCTATACTGCTTGCATTAGAGTAGTGTGGCATGTTCTTGCTTTCGGTTAATCCTATTACGATGCATAGCTCGTCATTGTTGCTCTGATTGTTACCCTTACACCGCTATCCTACTCGCTTAGTATAGGATGCTAGTGTTCCATCGGTGGCCCTACACTCTTGTCCGCCCGCCATGCTATACATCGGGCCGTGATCACTCGGGAGGTGACCACGGGCATATGCTATATACTTTATCTTCGTTACATTACTTATGATACTGTTTCGGAGATGAAATTTGAAGGGACGGTGGCTCCATCCAGAGAGGTGGGCCCGGGTTCCCACGCCCTCGACAGTTACTTTATGGCGAGCGACAGGGCAGGTTGAGACCGCCTAGGAGAGAGGTGGGCCTGCCCGTCGGCGTTTCATGGATACTTAACACGCTTAACGAGATCTTGGTATTTGATCCGAGTCCGCCATTTGGTCTATACGCACTAACCAACTACGTGGGAAAGATATGGGCACTCGGCGTCGTGGTATCAGCCGAAGCCTTCGTGACGTCAGCGACTGAGCGGCGTGCGCCGGTTTGGAACATAAGCCTACTCTTGTATTAAGGGGGCTAGTTCTGCTTCCGGCCGCCCTCGCAACGTGCAGGTGTGCTAAGGGCAATGGGCCCAGACCCCTGTGCGCTTAAGTTTAGACCGGCGTGCTGACCTCTCTGTTGGCCTAGGTGGGGCTGTGACGTGTTGATCTTCCGAGGCCGGGCATGACCCAGAGAAAGTGTGTCCGCCAAATGGGATCAAGCGTGTTGGGTTATGTGGTGCACCCTTGCAGGGAAGTTTATCTATTCGAATAGCCGTGATCTTCGGTAACAGGATGACTTGGAGTTGTACCTTGACCTTATGACAACTAGAACCTGATACTTAATAAAACACACCCTGCCAAGTGCCAGATACAACCCGGTGGTCGCTCTCTCACTGGGCGACGAGGAGGGGATCGCCGGGTAGGATTATGCTATGCGATGCTACTTGGAGGACTTCAGTCTAGTCTCTTCTACATGTCAGAAGGCGGAGGTTGCGAAGCGTAGTCTTGACAGGATTAGCTATCCCCACTTATTCTCGGGCATTCTGCAGCTTCACCAATCGATATGGCCCTTTTACACATATACCCATGCATATGTAGTGTAGCTCCTTGCTTGCGAGTACTTTGGATGAGTACTCACGGTTGCTTTCTCTCCCCTTTTTCCCCCTTTCCTTTCTTCTGGTTGTCGCAACCAGATGCTGGAGCCCAGAGCGACGCCACCGTCGACGCATTTACTCCTACTAAGCCGGAGGTGCCTACTACTACGCAAGGCCGTTGGCGGCGATTTACCAGTGAGTAGTTTAGGAGGATCCCAGCAGACGAATGCGCCTCTTTCGATCCGTATCCTGGTTTGTGCTAGCCATCTTATGGCAACTTGTTTAACTTATGTACGTACTCAGATATTGTTGCTTCTACCGACTCGTCTATGATCGAGCACTTGTATTCGAGCCCTCGAGGCCCTCGGCTTGTATTATGATGCTTGTATGACTTATTTATGTTTTAGAGTTGTGTTGTGATATCTTCCCGTGAGTCCTCGATCTTGATCGCATACGCTTATGCGTGCATGATTAGTGTACGATTGAATCAAGGCGTCACAAGTTGGTATCAGAGCCGACTGCCTGTAGGAATCCCCCTTCCACACTCCTTGGCCGAAGTTGAGTCTAGACATTGCAAAACTTTTACTAACATGGCTGTGTGTCTTATGGACCCACGTCGCCATTGGCTGGTATTAGGATCTTTTACTTCTCGTCTATACTCTGGGACTCTGATCTCTCTTCTATTCGGGTTAAATGATTTTACTAAATCTAACTTTAGGTTCTCGTAACTACTTTCTCTCGGAGAGCCCCTTCGGTCCAGATGATCGCCTGCTGCACCAGTAAATTTTGAAGATACTCTCTGATGTTTCCCCGAGACCCCAGTGCCCGTCTCTTTTGCAACTCCCTACCACCGATATATCCCTATGGATAAATACATGCACTTGTCGCTCTTACGTTTATTCCCAGTTGATCTTGTTATTACAAGATACACCGAAATTCTCTCTATTGTTCCGAGAATACTTTGTGCCTACTACCTTGCAGTTCTTTGCCACCTGAATACCCCTACGGATAATTACTCGCACTTATCGAGTATCCGCTCATCCCCAGATGATTCATGTATTTCATGAAGTCTTCAAATACCATTCGGTCTTCCAAAATCTCGAGCAGCTTATTTCTCTTGAAATTCCTGCTTGCTTGCATTATGGTTAATTCCATATTTCTAGTAATCTCCATTGACATCTTTTGTCACTTATCATTTCGAGTCCTTTGATTCAATATGTTGTGAATGCTCGCAATCCTCAATCAGATCCTAGAATTCATCCTTCCGGATTAGACGTCATTTTAAACATGAGTTGGATCTTGACCAATTAAATTGTCGTCGATTGTACCTCTAAGTCTATTCGACTTATCCATCCCTAATCAGAGTGTTTGCCTCTGATCCCTTGAATTGGAAATCATAATTCTCTTGCTTTTGAGCTTTGAATTAGTCAGTTGTTTCTATAAACTGAAATCCTTGCATTTCCTTCTTCCTCTGGTTTAGTACTGATGCTCACATAAGATCCCTTGAGGACCAACGGAACCCTTGTTGGGTTTTATCCGACAACGTCCTTCCTATTCACTCACTTTGGAAGTTCTTTCCCTGATACATAATGCCATTGGTAAATCCTATTCGGATTTCGCCAACCATGCTCTGTTTTTGAGCTGGTAATAATTACTCTCAAAGCTTGTGGTATATGTTTCTAAGATGCTCCAATGGGTTGAACTTATGCCTTCCTTAATCTATGTGAACCCGAAAGTTTTCCAAGGTTCATACTCCTCTGGTAATTCACCAAGTAGATCTTCGCACTCAAATCAATTTTAGTAGAGCAGTGAATGAAAGATTATGCATTGGAGAAGTGGGAGTCGACCTTGAACTTCGTGTTCATGCCCATGGACACGATGTAGATCTTATCATTAAAGCTTCTCTTAAATTAATTATTCCCTTGGTATAAGTTCATATTATATCTAGGATCCGGCCTTTTGCAATCATGGTTCGACCATGTTCTCCTTTAAATACCATTTCTCGTGCAAGTTTAAGCACTTGTCTTCTGCAGAGCAATACCATAGTCCAACCTCTACCTTGATCTGTCGTCGAGCATTACCCCTTGGTATCTCGAGATTATCATGGAACTGCGTAACTTCTTATGAGTTCTTCATCAAGTACTACATTCTCACTGATTCCAATTTTTCACGGCTCGAAGTTATGAAACACCAAAGACATCGTTAATCGAATCGGGTCGGCACCTACGGTTCAACAACTCTTAGTAATCTTCTTTACGTACGAGTTTGTACCCGATCATGCCATTCCTAGCCTGTTCGGCTATATCATTATCGTGCTAAATTTAACTGTGCTACCTGGTCCTTATTCCTGGAGCACAACTTTCGACGACGAGCCAAGCTTACGTTGTTCTTCCTCGTCTTATCATTTCGCCTTGAACATCAAGCTTGATTCCAAGTGTGTGTCGTATCTGTTGTCCCAATGACCCTTTGCTTCACCATTGCTTTTTCTTGATGTCGTCGCTCTTCGATTGCTTCTTCGTGAAATCTCCCGACAATTGTGTCGTGATCATCATCAACATTTTGAGCTCTTCTAGGATATCAATTGAATTCATGGTGAGAAATACCATCCTTGCCCTCGATGAATTGTATTATCACCAACCACTTTATTGCCTTCCCACCAACACAAGCTTGTTCATGTTTGGTGTTATACCTTGAGTTCCTTGCTATCCAACAATTGTTCTTCTTTACCTTGGAGTATTACCATCTTTTATGTCAAGAATGTTCTGAGATTTGTTCCACCTCTTGAGAATTCTTGACATAGAAATACTTCTCGCCATCTTTGTTCATTTCTTGGTCCCCGTGTTGATTCTAACCGGGATACCAACAAGTGAACGGTGTTGTTTGGATTCTGTACTTCTAGCAACCCTATTGCTTGTAAGTTAATGAACGATAGTTACATTCTTTGTGTATTGGATATCGAATCACCATTTTAACATTGATTGTGCTACCTAAGCCCATATGTCGGGTGCACCTTTCACCAATGTTTAAATTGTGTATGTTTTCCTCAAGCATACATCATTATATCATTTGATCTGACAAATGTTGTCTCCTTGTTCACCTAATTGTGGGGATCCATCTTTTGGAAATCTCAATGAATTGTCGCTAAGTTCATCAGCCACCTTCTCATCCTCTCCTTGTTTAATGATGAACTATGATTCATAACTTGCTTCCATATTTCATTTCCCGAGAATCTTGCAACAACATCTCGTCAAATTGTGTTGCGCTCTTCCTTCTCGTGCATCATGAGTCTGTGGTATCTCGACACCAATCAGATCTCGACCTCGGTCGATATGATGGTTGGAACATATTTCCAAGAGTTATAACATTGGTCTTTATATGGCTCGGTAAGGTGATGTCATGCCTAGCACACCGACCGGAGGACCTATTGTTATAGTTTCCTTTTCAAAGAAGGTTATCCATTCTTCCATGAGGAAATTGTAAGACTAATTCTACAAGTTTTTCCTAATGGGTCCTTTGTGTTTACAAAGTTAGACCTTCACTAGTTGACCATGTCAATGCTATCTCGAAGCATGTCTCTGGTACTCCAATATTCAAAGAACATTTGAAGCCCAATGCTAGATGTTTCTTGCTCAATTATCCAAACACATTGTATGGGTAATGTCATGAAATTTCTCTCCCTACGAAAAGTTTTCTACATTATATCATGTCATGGATATCATGTTCGCTTGTCCTTCTAAGGATATGCCCTTGAAATATGTGTTTTAACACATTTTTCTTTTCTTTGTTCTGTTTAATCTGATAATCATATTTTCCTTTCCATTGTTTGGTTTAACCTTTCTTGTGATCTAAATGATCTAAGCAGTAATATTCTCCAGCTTATGTAAACACCTCGTTGTACAATTCTCACAAGAAGACCTCACATTATTGTTGATGACATTCAGGTAGCCACCGATAGACGAGAACTTTGCCTATTGGTCCGCCTCGCTCAACGAAAGCAGAAAACGGTTCTCTTCGTCCCTCTCCCTTGGTACCGATGTTGTTGATTTACATAAATGACAGGCTATCCTCGACATGCCTTACTTACATGATCGTGCAAGGCGCCACCGCCTTCCTACTTTTACCCCACATGGTGGGCCCATAACCCACAGCCCACAGATCGAAACTGACTCTCCTGTACACCCCTCGCTCCCAAAGTTATTCCTCCCGCGTGGACTCGTATGTAATTCATGAGCCACCTTCCAATGAGATCGTCAATTCTGGCATCGGACACAATAATTATTTCGTTGCTTGAAACCCCTTTCACCTTCTGACTAGGCATTGAACGATTGCTTGGCTGCTTGAAACTTCTTATTGTACCTTCCAACTTTACTCTTGATGTGTTTTATTTGTTCAACTCGAGAGGTACTCATATGCTCATTCATGGGTTAATCCCAGATTATTACCCTTATAGCATTCTGTCGTTGTCGATCTGCCCTGCTACCTATTCAGAATACGATGAAGATCCCGAAGAAAGGATGCCGACTTCATCATGATGACCTGAAGCAGAGGAATGAAGACATCAGTGTAATGGATCGATCTCTTCGAGAAGAGCAACCAAGACCGAGAAGATTCGTTAGAATTTTGTAACCAAATCTTTCCCCCTTACACTACCTCTTAAATCTCGGGACGAGATTTCTTGTAGTGGAGGAGAATTGTGACGCCCGGATATTTAAGCTACAATAATCCCATGCTAATCATGTCACGTCACCGCGATTACTGTTGCTAACCTCGCAATGATTCGAAACCATTTCAAATTTAAATCCTAAATAAGTCAAACGACAAAAGTTTTCAAAATATTAAACAAAAATGTTCGGTGGGTGCCGAATATTACAAGGATAATTATAGTAAGGAGAACACATTTTTATAAAATGACTAAATGATTTAAAATGAAATAAAACAGGATAGTAAATAAAAAAACAGAAAGAAAATACAAAAGAGAAAACAAACAAACAAACAAACAAACAAATAAAAGTGAAAGGAGAAACCCCCTAGGCTTCGGCCCAGCTAGCCACCGGCCCAACTGGCAGGCCCAAACCAGCCCAGCCGGCCACTCCCACCACTCCCTTATCCCCACTCCCCCCGTAACCCTAACCGACACACCCACACTCCCCATAAATATCTCACCCCTCTCCCCGATTGGATCGGGTCGAGGAGGAGGTCGCCGCCGCGCGAGAACCTGGCCACTTGTCGCCGTATTGCCACCGCCCGGAGCGCTCCATCGCCGGCCTGCTTCCTCCACGCCAACGTTGTCCCCGGCATCCTCCCGCTGCCGGGACCCTACAACGGTGAGGCCAGGGCCTTCCTCGCCATTCCCTGTTCCGCTCGCCGTCGACCGCACCATCCGCGCCATTATCGCCGCCCGCGGCGAGGTCCCGCCGGCGCTGCTCGGCCTCGCGGACCCACGCGCTCCCCGCCGCGTCCCTCGCTGCAGCCCGGCACGCCCGCCGCCCGCCATCGCCGCCCTCTTCCCCACTCGACGACCTCGCCGCGCTCTCGCCGCCGCTTCCCCTCAACTGGCCGACGCCTGCACGCATCCCCCACCACGGCCGGCCGGGCCGCCGCCTGTCGTGGTTTACACCGCCGAGGTCGCCCCAAGTGCCGCCAAGGCCCACCTCTGCCATGGCCTTTCCCTTCACCTCAAGACCTCCTTGAGTCGCCTCCGCTTCACCACACGCGACCAAGATCCACCCCACGGCCACCCCTACTGCCACCGCTCAAGCCGGGCGCCCACCGCAGCCCTTGCCTTGCTCCACGGCGCTGCCGGTTCGGGCGCCACAAGGCCACACCGCTCAAGACCGCTAACGACTACTTCGATGGCCTCAACATCGCCAAACGGGCCCGCGCCTCTACGTAACGTAAAAAAGAATTAATAATAATAATGATTAACTAATTAATTAACTTAATTAATTTTGATTTATTATACTAATCAAATAACTAAACGAATTAAACTGTTAGGTAATTAATTAGTCAGTCAATGACAGTGGGGCCCACCCCTAATTAATACTAATTAGGTTAATTAAAATGTTTAATTAAAATGTGTCACTAACCAGTGGGACCCACTAGTCAGGTTGACCAGTCAACCCCAGTTGACTGCTGACATCACCCTGACATCATGCTGACGTAATAATTACATTTTCTAATTAAATTAATTCTGTTAATTCTAGAAAATGAGTAAATCCTTTTAAAATTAATATAAAATAAACCGTAGCTCGGATCGAAAAACTTTGCACATGAAAGTTGCTCAGAACGACGAGACGAATCCGGATACGCAGCCCGTTCGTCCGCCACACATCCCTAACCTATCGAACCTGCAACATTTCACCTCCGGTTCATCTGTCCGAAAACGCGAAACACCGGGAATACTTTCCCGGATGTTTCCCCCCCTTCGCCGGTATCACCTACTACCGCGATTGGGCACGCCTAGCATCACGCCTTGTCATGTCATGCATCGTCATGCATTTGTTTGCATTGTATTTATTGTTTCTTCCCCCTCTTCTCTCGCTAGACACCGAGACCGACGCCATTGCTACTCAAGACGACTACGGTGTTGACGACCCCTTCTCTACCGAGCCTGTGCAAGCCCCCTTGATCACCAGATATTGCCTATTCCTTCTCTATAACGCTTGCATTAGATTAGTGTAGCATGTTATCGCTTTCGGTTAATCCTATTACGATGCATAGCCTTCGTCATTGTTGCTCTGATTGTTACCCTTACACTGCCATCCTACCGCTTAGTATAGGATGCTAGTGTTCCATCGATGGCCCTACACTCTTGTCCGCCCGCCATGCTATATACATCGGGCCGTGACCACTGGGAGGTGATCACGGGCATATGTTATATACTTTATCTTGTTACATTACTTATGATAATCTGCTCGGAGATGGGGGTTTGAAAGGCGGTGGCTCCATCCCGGTAGAGGTGGGCCTGGGTTCCCGACGGCCCCCGACTGTTACTTTGTGGTGGAGCGATAGAGCAGGTTGAGACCGCCTAGGAGAGAGGTGGGCCTGGCCCTGGTCGGCGTTCGTGGATACTTAACACGCTTAACGAGATCTTGGTATTTGATATGAGTCCGGCCATTTGGTCTATACGCACTAACCAACTACGTGGGAAAGATATGGGCACTCGGCGTCGTGGTATCACCAAGCCTTCATGACGTCCGACCGAGCGCGGCGCCGGTTTGGAACGTAAGTTCGCTCTTGTATTAAGGGGCTAGTTACGCTCCTACCGCCTCAAGAACGCAGGTGTGCTAAGGGCGATGGGCCTAGACCCATGTGCGCTTAGGTTTAAACCGGCGTGCTGACCTCTCTGTTGGCCTAGGTGGGGCTACGACGTGTTGATCTTCCGAGGCCGGGCATGACCCAGGAAAGTGTGTCCGGCCAAATGGGATCGAGCGTGTTGGGTTATGTGGTGCACCCTGCATGGAAGTTTATCTATTCGAATAGCCGTGATCTTCGGTAACAGGACGACTTGGAGTTGTACCTTGACCTTATGACAACTAGAACTAGATACTTAATGAAGCACACCCTTCCAAGTGCCAGATACAACCCGGTGGTCGCTCTCTCATTGGGCGACGAGGAGGGGATCGCCGGGTAGGATTATGCTATGCGATGCTACTTGGAAGACTTCAGTCTACTCTCTTCTACATGTCAAGAAGACGGAGGCTGCCAAGCGTTTATTCTTCGGCTGTGATTAGCTATCCCCTCTTATTATGGCATTACGTAGTTCACCCACTAATATGGCCCTTTTACACATATACCCATGCATATGTAGTGTAGCTCCTTGCTTGCGAGTACTTTGGATGAGTACTCACGGTTGCTTTCTCCCCTTTCCCCCTTTCCTTTCTTACGGTTGTCGCAACCAGATGTCGGAGCCTGTGAGCCAGACGCCACTGCCGACGCATTTACGACTCCTACTATGCTGTGAGGTGCCTACTACTACGTGTAGGTCACCGACCATTTACCACTGTGAGTAGTTTAGGAGGATCCTGTGCAGAGGCCTGCGCCTTCTTCGATCTCAGTATCCTGGTTTGTGCTAGCCATCTTATGGCAACTTGTTTAACTTATGTTTGTACTCAGATATTGTTGCTTCCACTGACTGCCTATGATCGAGCACTTGTATTCGAGCCCTCAAGGCCCCTGGCTTGTATTATGATGCTTGTATGCCTTATTTATGTTTTAGAGTTGTGTTGTGATATCTTCCCGTGAGTCCCTGATCTTGATCGTACACGTTTGCGTGCATGATTAGTGTAAGATTGAATCGGGGCGTCACACTATCCCTCACTATATATAGGGGGAAGGGAGGAGGAGGAGGCGCCCTAGGGTTTCCCTAGGGGAGGGGCGACGGCCACAGGGGAAACCCTAGATGGGTTTGGGCGCCCCCACCCCTAGGAAACTTGGCCCCAAGCCGGGAGGGGCGGCTGCCCTAGGGGAGGCGCCCCCATCTCTCCAGGTTACGTGAGATGGGGTGGGAGGGGCACACAGCCCCTTAGTGGGCTGGTGTGCCCCACCCCTTGGCCCATAAGGCGCCCCAACGCTTGCCGGGGCCTCCGAAACCCCTTCCGGACACGCTGGTCGTCACCCGGTACCCCCGGAATAATTCCGGACTCCAATTCCCTTCGTCAAATATATCGATCTTCACCTCCGGACCATTCCGGAGTTGCTCGTCACATCCGGGATCTCATCCGGGACTCCAAACAACCTTCGGTAACCACATACTATTCCCATTACAACTCTAGCGTCACCGAACCTTAAGTGTGTAGACCCTACGGGTTCAGGAACCATGCAAACATGACCGAGACATTTCTCCGACCAATAACCAATAGTGGGATCTGGATACCCATATTGGCTCCCACATGTTCCACGATGATCTCATTGAATGAACCACGATGTCGGGGATTCAATTAATCTCGTATACAATTCCATTTGTCCATCGGTATGTGACTTGCCCGAGAGTCTATCTTCGGTATCCCCATACCTCGTTCAATCTCGTTACTGGCAAGTCTCTTTACTGTTCCATAATGCATGATCCCGTGGCTAACTCCTTAGTCACATTGAGCTCATTATGATGATGCATTACCGAGTGGGCCTAGAGATACCTTTCCGTACGGAGTGACAAATCCCAGTCTCGTTTCGTGCCAACCCAACATACACTTTCGGAGATACCTGTAGTGCACCTTTATAGCCACCCAGTTACGTTGTGACGTTTGATACACCCAAAGCATTCCTACGGCATCCGGGAGTTGCACAATCTCATGGTCTAAGGAAATGATACTTGACATTAGAAAAGCTCTAGCAAACGAACTGCACGATCTTGTGCTATGCTTAGGATTGGGTCTTGTCCATCACATCATTCTCCTAATGATGTGATCCCGTTATCAACGACATCCAATGTCCATGGTCAGGAAACCACAACCATCTATTAATCAACGAGCTAGTCAACTAGAGGCTCACTAGGGACATGTTGTGGTCTATGTATTCACACATGTATTACGGTTTCCGGTTAATACAATTATAGCATGAACAATAGACAATTATTGTGAACAAGGAAATATAATAATAACCACTTTATTATTGCCTCTAGGGCATATTTCCAACACAAGGATGCCAGGGCGGCGGCCTCGAGGCATGGTGGCGATGGGTTCCTTCCTTGTCAAGCGTTGTCGGGCAGGAGTTGCCGGGACGTAGTGGTGGTGGATCTAGCTTCTTCTCGCCCAGGTCCGATTATGCCGGCTGTGGCCGGCCAACACTGAGTCGTGGCTGCTAGGGCCTCTTCGGTGGTTGCCTTGGTCATGGATCCGTAGTGGTGGCCGTGTGCTACAGGTCAGGATGGCGGTGGGGCGGCACCGTGGTTGCTCTTCATAGAAGCGTAGGGATACCCTCAGGTGTAAGGGATGATGTAGCCTGACGACAAGTATTTCCCTCGATTGAGAACCAAGGTTTATCGAACCAGTAGGAACTACTCTACAACATTGGTGGTGTCCTGGACTAAGGGGTACTAATCTATATGGCCCATAGTCCATGGGCTGGGCTTGTGTCCCGCCGATCACTAGAAGGAAGGACTGTCGAAGCCGTGGACCCCGGCGTAAGAAGATGGAAACCTCCGAAGACTTGGCGAGTACTGCTACTTGTAAGTTGCGTTGGGATTTCCTCGAAGAGGAGAGGATGAAGCAGTACATTAGAGATAAAGTATTTCCCTCAGTTAAGAATAAAGGTTATCAATCCAGTAGGAGAACCACGCAGAACCTCTTTAGCAGCACCTACATACACAAAAGCAAATACTTGCACCCAATGCAATCAAGGGGGTTGTCAATCCCCTCGGCGATTATTTGCAGAGTTTCCGGATAAACCTAGCTACCTAGCTACCTACGTGCACACCATAAAATGATAATCCTTGTTGCTATATTAACTTTCGGGGTGTGTGAAAGAAGAGACTTAATTAAAAATCTTGTTCCCACACACTAAACTTCCTCTAATACGCGTGACCCCCTAGAAGATCATCCATCTTCATCGATCTCTTGCGTACGCGATGGTTCACTATTCTTGACTATGGTGAAGCTCAAGGAACTGTTAGCAGATCATCGACAGCCAGAGCCGAGCGATTGTCAGAACCTTGTAGAAAGCGACACCATGCCGTCAATGAACTGAACCGAAGCAACACTCGAGGGAAGCATAGCAAGAACAACACCATCGCATCCACATGTGATCTAGATCGCAACCTGCATCTACTCATAGAACCGCGCATGATGCCACTGTTGGGAAACGTAGTAGAAACAAAAAAAATCACCCTACGATCACCCAGGAACAATGTGAAGATGCATAACAGGTTTGGATCAACGAACATTACTGACTCCGGGAGTGCAGTGGAAGTACATGAGTCAGTGTAGATTGTACTTGGAGTCCCTAGAACGTCAATGAAGATCCCACGAACCACCCTCGAACGATCCCTTAAATGGAAGACCGAAAGCACAACCTCTCTACTTGGTTGCAAGCGTTCGGTCTTCATGATCCGATAGCGCTTCGCCGTCCAGAGATAATCATCGTCGGGAATTAGAGGGAGGAGACTATAACCACACGGGGGTTCTAATTATGAGGATTGGAGGTGGCTAGTGCTAGCTCTAATTAGTCAACTAGGAAAAACAAGAACTAGATCAACTAAAGAAGACTCCAAAACCTGTATAGACATAGGGTGTCAAACATCGTATAGAAAGAAGTTTTGCGATGGGTGATTAGTTTTTTTTTGAATTCCAGCCATATATTCAAGCATTAGCGGCACCGAAAGCTAATCACAAACTCGCCTACAAGTTTTTTGGGGCCTTCACCATCCTGGAGCGCGTTGGGAAAGTTGCCCATCGTCTAGATTTACCACCTTACAGCAAGGTCCATCCCGTTTTCCATGTGTCTCTTTTGTGCAGGGTGCTCAAGCTTGGTCAGCAGGTTCTGTAGCATTTACCTTGGCCTGAAGCGCAACACCAAGTACTTGAAGAAATTCTCCAGCGCCGAGTTGTTACTCAAGGGGGGCAAGAAGGTGCTTTAAGTTCTTCTTCGCTGGACCAACAGTACGGACGATCTTGCTACTTGGGAGGATCTGGAAATGACGAAGCAACTGTTTTCGCGAGCACCGGCTTGGGGACAAGCCGTAACTCATCGACGGGGGATTGTCAACGACTCAGTGGCTCACGAGCGGGAGTACGAGGAAGATTCATACAAGAGGCCCAGTCGCAAGCCTCATCTGCCGGCCCGAATGGGCTTTAGGCCTTGTAATAGTATAAGTAAGAGATAACGTCAACGGTAACGGTCGGGGAACGGCAAACAACTGGATTGGAAGGGAGTTGGTCTCCTTCCTCTCGATCCCCTTCTGTAATTTGAATTCCACCATGAAATCGAGCTAGTAGATCGAGAACCTTACATGTAATTGCTCACCGAGTGCCCGGAGGCCTGGGAGACCGCCGTCAGGGCAGACCACGTCCCCTCTGGCGCCGTGCCAACGAACCCGTCGGCGTCCGGTCCATGGTCGAGCTGTCTTGCTAGGCCTCGGCGGCGGCAAAATACTACATCTAGTCGAAGACCCCGTGTGCGGGCGATTGGGAGGAGCTCCTGCAGTTCACTTGAAAAGGGTGGGCGTCATGGCGGAGGCCCGCGGGGGCGCGCCGACCTCGCTGCCGCGGGAGGTGCTCAACGCGCGGTGGGAAGTGGTCAGACGAGCAGGGAGTGGGGATCGAGTCGTTCGGTGGATTTCCAAAAAAAACTCTGGTGTGCCAAATACATTAGTCGAAGGTATAAATAAATAAATATACAAATTTATACTTTTCAGAAGGAAATGCAAACCTAAACAGTTTTTTTCAAATACGCGAAGCATCAACCAAATGAACCTTCCTCGAATCGGGTAGGCCAGAGCCGGGATGAGGAGGTGCCGTACGGGGTATCACGCACGCAATACAAGGCGCGACCATTTCCATACCGACATGACAAAGACTGACACGCAGGGCCCCATTCATCAGCCCCCGTCGACTACCCCGCACGTGAGCGTCGGCGCTCCTGCTCCCGGGCCTGCGTTACGCAGTCACGCAAAAGCGACGCGGGAGCGCGGCAGCCGTCCCCATCCGCCCGGGTCAATAGCGACGCGCGCACGCTCCTCGCGCACCCAGCACCGCCGCGCACGCCACCGACGACTGGGCCCCGCCCCGCCCCGGCCCGAGGGACGCCAGAAGGCACGAGGCGCAGCCAGCGCCCACCCAGCAGCACCACACTAACCGAAGCAGTCGAGTAGGCGGGCGCCAGCAGCAGCAGCAGCACGGGGAGGAGGGAGGGAGGGAGTAGGAGTAGGCGGAAAAAGGAGGCGTAAGCGCGAGGGGGACGGAGCCGGGGAGAGGGACGCGCGGATCAAACGCCCGCCCGCGCGCACCGGCAGCTCGAGCCCTCGGTTCCTCCGTCCCGCCGCGCCGGAGGAGGAGGTGGTGGTGGCGGCGGAGGAGGGGCTCGCGGCCTCCCTCCCGATCCGGATCGAGCGGGCGCTCTCCGGAGCGGCGGATCTCCCTCTCCCGCGGCGAGGTACGGCACGGATCGACCCCACTCCCCCCGGGTTTCCGGATTTCCGTTTTGTTCGCGCGTCGGGTTCGGACGATCGGATCTAGCTGCGGGTGTGTGCGTGATTCGCGAGGCGGTTGGGGGGTGCCGCTGCCGGTGCCTGCACTGGATCTCGCGGCGGGAGCATTTATTGTGTGTGGGTTAGGCGATCGCCTTTCCTTTCCGGAACCACCGTTTTCCGGGCTTGTTTCCATGGCTTCTGCTTCTACTCGTTGCGGATAATTTGGCCACGAGTTCGATGTTTTCCAGCACAACTATCTGAATTCAGTTCTAACCTGTATTTGTTTGTCTCTCATAAAAATAAATGAATAATTTGTGTTGGTTTGTGGCAGAGTGGAGGCTCCAGTGGCTGTACATATAGTTTCAGATCAGTGATCATCAGTTCTAGAATAGGCTGACCCCTGATCATTTAGGCTGCATTTGCGGAGAATGTCAGGTATGGGCTGTTGTTGGTTGTTCTGTACGTATATGGGTTTAACCGATACAATGCAGCTAATGTTATGTGTGTGTGTTATGATGTGCTGTTTCAGAGAGCAATATCGACGGCATAGAGATATCTGTCAGTAATGACGAGAGGAGGGACAGAGCGGATGCCGAGAACTCAGAGGACGAGCCAAAGCACAGGAGGATGCGCTCGCTGAGGAAGAAGGCGCTGCACGCTTCAACCAAGCTGACACATTCGCTGAAGAAGAGGGGGAAGAGGAAAGTGGACTGCAGAGTGCCCAGAATACCGATAGAGGATGTCAGGGATGCTGGTGAAGAGCAGGCGGTCAGCTCGTTCCGTGAGGTTTTGTTTGCCAGGAACCTTTTGCCTGAAAGGCATGATGATTACCATATGATGCTTAGGTTAGTATGGAGGAAACTTTGCCTCGTATTGGTGTTTTCAGCTGTCAAATACCAGTTGGTGATTCTTCATTCTGGTATATCTGGTATGCAGATTTTTGAAAGCTAGAAAGTTCGATGTTGAAAAGGCAGCACAAATGTGGGATGAGATGCTCCAGTGGAGGAATGAATTTGGGACAGACACAATTTTGGAAGTAAGAACACTGTCTATTCTCAGGACTGATTTGAAAATGTATGAAACACTCTACAGATTTTGATGCATTTGATGCGAATTTGAAAGATTGCCTGCTATATAATTTGCCTTACAGTGTCGTGCATGCTGATGACAACTAACTTTTATCATTGAAGGATTTTGAATTTCATGAGCTAGAGGAGGTACTGCAATATTATCCCCAGGGTTATCATGGGGTTGACAAGGATGGAAGGCCTGTCTATATCGAGTTGCTTGGAAAAGTTGAACCCAATAAACTTGTGCAAACCACAACAGTGGAACGATATATCAAGTACCATGTGCAAGAGTTTGAGAGAGCATTCCGTGAGAAGTTTCCTGCCTGCTCAATTGCTGCTCAAAAGCATATAGATACAACAACCACAATTTTGGATGTCCATGGCGTGGTATGTTCATTGTCCTTCTCCTAAATATGGTTTCTCTACGCCAGCAATTTTTGTCTAGACTCTAAAGACGTATGAAAATTAGCAAAAGGAAGTGTTGTCTTTGCAGTAACATTTTTCCGAAACTACCTTCTGTTGATAAAACCTTCCATTGAAATTATTTGTAGGCTTAAAATATGTACTTTGTGGGGCTGCACTGCAGTTATTACAAATCAGAAACATTGTTTTCCTGTCACAAAGACATCTTCTCATATCATAATATGCTATGATACAACTGGAAATTTTCGCAGAAGTTTGAAACTCTTAAAAAAATGTGACTATTGGGATTTGTGAAGATGTACAAGCCTGCATATAGAAAAATTTCAGAAACTTCTTTAAAAACATCTTAGTGACTAAATTAACTAGGATGCTTGGTGGCACAGTAGTCCTTGGAAGTTAGAGAGAAACAGCAGTAACATAAGGCTTTTCTTGAATGCTGCTGGTTTAGCTCCTACTCTGTGCAGATAAAATACAATGGATTTGGTTCCAATACTTTTTCTTGAACACGCGTCTAAATGTGCTTCATTTTGTATTAGAATGGAATGTCTAAGCGGCGCAAAACGTACAGCCTGGCAGAAAACAAAACCGAAAAAAACAAAAAAGAAAGGGAACCAAAGCTGCAAAAAAACTTTGCAAGCAAAAGAAAGGCAAAAGCGCAACAGCTATATTGGCAAGCTGTGCAGCTGGCCGCTAAGTCTGGTGGCCTGGGTGTGCCATGGAAAACGTCTTAGTGCCTTGGCTCCTTCCAACATCATCAACTTCTCTTCAGTTATAATCACATTGAGCAGACCAGCATTGCACCTTCAAGCACGCAGTCATCACACAGCTGCCAGAGTTGCCACATGGTTAGACTGTTGAGCGATCTGGCCCCTTCCTCTTGGCAAGGATGACCCGTTCAGCTACAGATGTCAATCAGTTGTAGAAGCTCTCATCCGGTACCAGGGTGGTGACCTCCTGTTTGATTCTAACATTTAGGTTGCATCTTAAAGGTCTGGGTAGAGCTGTAGTGTGGAGGTTCAATTCCTCAAAACTATTGATATTGCTAGAATTGCGTTGGTCGGCTGCTATTGCAATCAAACTATATGCATCTATGAATGTAGGAGTTTATTTCTATCATTTTTTTTCTTTCAAACTGTATCTTTGATTGATCGTAGGATGATTTTGTGGTCTGATCTTTGAGTGCCGTTCAACATCATTGTGCTATCTGCAAAATAGTTGAAAATGACGTTTGTATCTGTTCCATGTGATGTAGGGCTGGAAGAACTTTGGTAAGATTGCAAGGGATTTAGTGCGCTGTATGCAGAAAATAGATGGTGACTATTATCCCGAGGCAAGTCTTACTGATGAAATATAGGCATGTGTTTCCCAGTGTTCTGATTACCATTCGTGTGCTAAATTATGCAGACACTACATCAAATGTTCATTGTAAATGCTGGAGCTGGTTTCAAACTGATCTGGAGCACTATAAAGGGACTTCTTGACCCCAAAACATCATCAAAAATTCATGTATGAAGTCTTGCAAGCGTTCCAAATTCACTTTCCACATTGTGATGTTTCCGTTGCTTCATACCTATAATCTTCCATAACAGGTTCTAGGAGCAAAATACCAGAGCAGGCTTCTTGAAGCTATTGACGCAAGGTTGGTGATGGTAATCTTCTACTCCCTCCGTCCGAAAATACTTGTCATCAAAATGGATAGAAAAGGATGTATCTAGAACTAAAATACATCTAGATACATCCCCTTTTATTCATTTTGATGGCAAGTATTTCCGGACGGAGGGAGTATGTTGTTAGGGTTGTGAGATTGGTTTCTGTGCTTGTTGTACAAGGCTTACCAGAATATATCTGCAGCCAATTACCAGAGTTTTTTGGTGGTTTGTGCACATGCTCTAACCAAGGAGGATGCCTGAGGTCCAACAAAGGCCCTTGGAGTGACCCTTTAATTATGAAGGTAGCCTTTTTACTGAATCTGCTGGTGCTCTCTTACTGTATCATACTTATGGTACAAAAGGATATCCAACTTGTCTGCTACAGCTGATTATGAACTTATTTTTTATTGCAGATCGTACATAGCATGGAATCATCTGCATTAAGGGATATCGTGCAAGTATCTGATATAGAAGAAACAATTACAGGCTCTGTAAGATTGCGTGCGCTCAAGGCAAGATTACGAAATATCCGATCTGTGAGCTCTTATTTGTTCAATGAGTCAATCTCTTTTCAGTTTTAACGTTTTATGCACTGTCCTTGCTTCTTTCAGTTACCAGAAAGAATTAGTGATACATCAAATGCTGAATCAGGTTCAGATGTTGATGATCTTGGATCCCCTGTAGCCCCTGAAGATGTTGAATATCATAGTTTGGCTCCAGTCCGTGAGGAAGTAAATTATTGTTCCCTCAATTCTGCCATTATATTAATAAGTTCCATTCATGTTCTCACTTTTTTTTTCTGTGAGGGAACAACGACCTAACATTTAGGCATGTCGGGGCCAAAAAGAAATATCATAGTTTGGCTCCAGTCCGTGAGGAAGTAAATTATTGTTCCCTCAATTCTGCCATTATATTAATAAGTTCCATTCATGTTCTCACTTGCCACTAGTAGCTCCTGTATTCAGACGAACAGAAGGAAGTAACAGATATTTCTTTTTGGTCCCGACATGCCTAAATGTTAGGTCGTTGTTCCCTCACAGAAAAAAAAATGTTAGGCTGTTGCTAGATCTAGAGCGCCTTATCCTCAACATGGCATTTCTTAACAAACTTCATCTCCTGTCTTTGTCATGTAGGCCAGGGAATCAGGATCAACGACATACGGCTGTTCAGACGATCGACCTCTTTCAGTGGATAAAGCTGTCGAGTCCAATAAAAGATATAACCTTGCTGGAAATGTATTAAGGCAGTACAACACACGACAAAATTCATCGATGAATAGAGTTTCGCCTGAGCCAGGTATCTAATCATGGTCTGCATGCACTATCTAACATCTATAAAAACTTATGGGGTGCTGTTAATATTTTATCCCAGTTGTCTCACCATGGTGGCTAGTCTCTCTGATGCTTAAAATGTGAGTTGAAACTAGCAGGTCGCGCCCCACATGTCCGTGAAGGCGATGCAGATGATGGGATTTTGAAATTATTTTCAAGAAAAGTTCTTGCTGTAATTCTCAAAGTACTCTCTCTTTTGCGCTTGTTCACTCGCCATCAGCAACAGTTGGAAAATGTTCATCCACATACTGCAATCGTACCCAGTAATCAACCAAATCTTCAGATAGTTAAGGAAGACCGAGTAAATCCTTGTCTGGAGCGTCTTGAAAGACTTGAATCGATGTGTAATCAACTCAGCAGAAAGCCTCCTGAGATCCCACAGGATAAGGATCGTGCTATACAGGATTCTTTTGATAGGATAAAATCCATTGAATTTGACCTGGAGAAGACAAAGAAGGTATTTGTCTAACCAAGTGTCACAGCCTTATGGTGCTTACATTTGTTTCAGGATGTATAGTTTAGAATTGTATCATGCTTTTTACCACATAAGTGTTGCACCTTTATAAATAAACTTATGGTCTGCTTGACTAATTTGCAAAAATTTGAACAATGTAGGCTCTTAGTTATGAATGTGCTGTTTTATTTATTGGCATATGCATATTTATGATACACTTGAAACTTTGAGCACCTGGTGAAAAAAACTGCAAGGAGTTCGGTTAGAATCCAACTGTCCAACTTTTGCAAGTTAAATAATGCTCCCTCCGGTACTTTTTAGTCTGCATATAAGTTTTGTCTGAAGTCAAAGTGTCTCTAATTTGACTAAAGTTATAGGAAAAAGTATCAACATTCATAATATCAAATCAATATCATTACATTCATTATGGAATGTAGTTTCATATTATATATATTTGATACTCCTTGTATATTCATTATGAAAGTGTCTCTAGTTTTATATATATGTATTGTAGATGTTGATAGTTTTTAATATAAATTTGGTCAAACATTGCAAAGTTTGACTTGACACAAATCTTATACATGGAGTAAAAAGGACCGGAGGGGGTATGAAGCATAAAAAGATCCGGTGATGCTACTTATTGAAGTTCAAAATTGACCAAGATATATCTTTCAAGGACCACTAGTGAAATAGTCGCAATGTAGTTTTTACTGTCTTCCCACTTCTAGTGGGGGGCCATTATTATGAAACTGCATAACAGTGATAAAAAGCACTATGGGCAAGGTGCATACTCATGTCATAATTCACCAGTTATCTGTTTCTTACTCCCTCCATTTCTTTTAAGTCTCCATATAAAATTTGACCGAAGTCAAACTTCGTAAAGTTTGATCAACTTTATAGGAAAAAATATGAATATTCACAATACGAAATGTGCATCTATTTATGTAGTGTTCCGTTTTATGTGTTCATCCAGGTATTGCATGCAACAGTGATCAAACAAATGCAGATGGCTGAAACATTGGAGTCTGTGACAGAGTCTGGTCATCATAGAGTAAGCAATACCACATTGTGGATTTCAACGCTGTATACAGTTTGTTCAGTTATTTTTCAACCCACCATATTATTGAATTGTGATCTAAAAGGGACATTGAGTGTTTGACCTGTCTTTGGGGATATTTGTTCTAGTATGTGTTTCGGATTTACTCTTTGGTTTATATTCGAGGTTAATTTTGCGAGACACTAACATTTGCTTCTTCTTTTTGGTTTGGTGCAGAGAAGGAAATTTTGTACATAATAAACTCACAGCAATGTACATGAACAAGAAAAAAAAAACAGAGATGGCAACTTTGATGACTGCTTTCCGACGGAAACTAAACAGCATTGCTTTGTATATGGCTGCTCAAGTCTTGCCTCTCTTTTTGGTCAATCAAAAAGATGGGTGATGTTAATAAGAAGGATAGATAGTTGGGTGACCGGAGAAAAACTGAGGGGATAGTCAAGAAGAGCGTCCTGGAAGATAACTGAATATAGCGCGGCTTATATACAGCAAAAGAAAGTTAAAAGAGGAATCCCGACGCACAGCTCATGTTCTGTTTATGTTTTCTGTTTTCTCTGCCTCTATCCGCCTCCTGATCTGCTGTATGCCTGTATTTGAATGCTTATGCGCATTTTCATTGTCAGAACAGTTGAGGCTGGGGTCTCATAATTAACACCATTCTTTGGTTGATGGCGTCCATGCATATACTACTAGTTTTACCCCCTACTTTCAGAGTAAGCAATACCACATACTTCCTTTTCGCGATGCCACTCATCTGGCCTGATGCTGGAACAAACCAAATAAGTGTAATGCCCTGGATCTCAATCTAGGAATTTGGGTGAGGAAGGAGAGAAGGTGAGGGAGAGAGACTTGGAGGAAGGGAAAGGATTGCATTCATCACACGCTGCCGATGGTGTAGCTGACCCCTCATGCGCTACCCTTACACGGCCTCCAGCCCACACACGAGGCGCGACATTGTCCTCCTCTTGACATGGAGCTCCTTCCCAGATATAGGCTGATGGGTAGCGCTGGCGAAGAATGTCGTAGTCCTCCCAAGTGGTGGGAACACGCAATTGCACAAGAGGTGCATCTCCTTTCTTCATCATCCTCAGGATGGCCATGGGCTCAGTTTCTCCACTGATGAGGTGAGGCAGCTCCACGAAGACTGGAGTGTAGTTCGGGGTGAAAGGCTTGAGCTGGGAGACATGGAATACCGGGTGTATGCGGCTGTCTGGAGGCAGTTGCAGGCGATAAGTCAGTGATCCAATCCGCTTCGTCACTTCGAAAGGGTCGAAGAACTTGTAGGAGAGCTTGCGGCACGGGCGGTTAGCGACAGATGATTGCGCGTACGGCTGCAGCTTGGGGAGAACTTGTTCGCCGACGTCGATGGCGCGTTCAGCGCGGTGGCGGTCAGCTTGTTTCTTGAAGCGAGCTTGGGCGCTCGTGAGCTGGGCGCGCAGCATCTTTGTGTGCACGGTCCAGTCCAGCTCTGGCGGTGCCGCCTGGTCTTGCAGGGTGGAGCTCAGCTGAGGTAGGCCGCCCAGATTGGTTCCTTGCCGTACAGTGCCTTGAACGGGGAGCACTTGAGCGAAGAGTGGTGGGCGGAGTTGTACCAGAACTCTTGTAACGCCCGGATAATCATGCTACAGTAATGTCACGTTAATGATGCCCCGTCACTTCTGTCTCTGTAGTTAATCTCGGGTTAACTCGAAACCGCTTCAAAATTCAAATTCAAATTAATTCCAACAATAAAAATTTTCAAAAGATATAACCCTAACAAAAATGTTCGGGCTGTGCCAAAAATGGCATAGGTAATTATAGTGCAACAAACTCATTTTTAGAAATTGCCTAAATGATTTAAAATGAAATAAAACAGAATAGAAAATAAATAAAAAAGAAAATACAAAAACAAAAAACAAACTAACCAAAAAAACAACAGAAAGCAACCCCCCATCGGGCTCCGGCCCAAGAAAGTTACAAATTTCATCACAACCCACCGCCCAATCGCCCACCCCCACTCTCTCTCCATAACCCTCCTCAAAACCCTAACCCCACGAATTCACTCACCACTCCTCGATTGGATCGGGATCAGGCGACTGACCCGTCGCGCGCCATCGCGTCCACCTTGTCCTCGCCGACCGGAGCCACTTTGGACCTCGCCGGTGAACGCCACGCGGACTTCCCAGCCTGCTTCCTTCTACGCTGACGTCCCCCACCTCCACCTCGCCACTGCTCCCTCACCGGCAATGTGAGCCCCGCCATGGCCATTGCCTCCTCGCTCCCTCCCTCTCCCAGCACCTTGGCGTCGTTAGTCATGGCCCCCTCTGGTCGCGCTCCTCCGACGCCAAGGCGTTCATGGACCACACTGACCCCATCCGAGACCGCTCGCCCCTTTCTCTCGCTTTGCCGCTTCAAGAACTGCGTCGGATCCTTTAGAACGCCGGCCGACGAGCCCCAGTGGTCAGCGCCTTGGCCGTCCCACGCTGCTTCTCCTCCGCCACGATCAGATGCCGCGCTCCTCCTCGCCTCGTGATCTGGCGCGATCTGGCCAACGCCTCGACTCCGCACCAGAGCGCCCGTGCCCGCTAGCCCCTATGGCCCTATGACATGTGGGGCCCTGCCCCCAGAACGTTTATTAAAAAAATTAAAAAATATAATAAATAAAATAATAATAATAAAATTAATTAGTTAATTAACTAAATAATTAACTTAATTAAATTAACTAATTAAGATTAATTAACCTAATGACTAATTAACCTAATTAACTACTGTTAATTAACTAACAAAGTATGACAAGTGGGACCCACGCATAAGTTTGACTAAGTCAACAAGATTGTTGACTGCTGACCGGACCTGCTGACTGTGCTGTTGACCCAGTCAATGGCCCCATTTGTCAGTTTGACTTAGTCAATCACTGGGACTGCTGATGTCAACATGACATCATGCTGATGTCATTAATCCAATTTATAATTAAATTAAAGGATTAATTAAATTCCAGAAATTAGTAAATCTTTAGAAAATCATATCTTTTAATCCGTAACTCGCAACTTTCCCCCTCCGGCTCCTCTACCCGAAAACGCGAAACACCGGGGATACTTTCCCGGATGTTTCCCCCTTTCACCGGTATCACCTCATACCGCGTTAGGGCATTGCTTTGCTTTGTCATGCTTCATTATGCATCTGTTTGCATTGTATTCATTGTTTCTTCCCCCTCTTCTCTCGCTAGACACCAAGACCGACGCCGCTGCTACCCAGTACGACTACGGTGTTCACGACCCCTCCTTCTTGCCAGAGCAATCAGGCACCCCCCCCCTTGATCACCAGATATCGCCTATTCCTTCTCTATACTGCTTGCATTAGAGTAGTGTAGCATGTTACTGCTTTCGGTTAATCCTATTATGATGCATAGCATGTCATTGTTGCTACGGTGTTACCCTTACCTGCTATCCTAATGCTTAGTATAGGATGCTAGTGTTCCATCAGTGGCCCTACACTCTTGTCCGTCTGCCATGCTATACTACTTGGCCGTGATCACTTCGAGAGGTGATCACGGGCATATGCTATATACTTTATAGTGTCACATTACTTATGATACTGTTCAGAGATGGGGGCTGAAGGGGCAGGTGGCTCCATCCCCGTAGAGGTGGGCCTGGTTTCCCAGCTCCCATTGTTACTTTGTGGCGGAACAGCAGGCAGGTTGAGACCACCTAGGCGAGAGGTGGGCCTGGCCCTGGTCGGGGTTCGCTGATTCTTCAGTTAACACGCTTAACGAGATCTTGGTTTTTGATCTGAGTCTGGCCATTTGGTCTATGCGCACTAACCAGCTCTGCGAACAGCTTATGGGCACTCGACGTCGTGGTATCACCAAGCCTTCGTGGACGCTGGCAATCGAGCGGCGCGTGCGGATTGGAACGTAAGCCTGCTCTTGTATTAAGGGGCTAGTTACGCTTCCGCCCACGCAACATGCAAGTGTGCTAAGGGCGATGGGCCTAGACCCCTGTGCGCTTAGGTTTAGACCGGCGTGCTGACCTCTCTGTTGGCCTAGGTGGGGCTGCGACGTGTTGATCTTTCGCGGCCGGGCATGACCCAGGAAAGCGTGTCTGGCCAAATGGGATCGAGCGTGTTGGGTTATGTGGTGCACCCCTGCAGGGAAGTTAATCTATTCGAATAGCCGTGATCTTCGGTAACAAGACGACTTGGAGTTGGACCTTGACCTTATGACAACTAGAACCAGATACTTAATAAAACACACCCTTCCAAGTGCCAGATACAACCCGGTGATCGCTCTCTAGCAGGCTGACGAGGAGGGATCGCCGGGTAGGATTATGCTATGCGATGCTACTTGGAGGACTTGGTCTACTCTCTTCTACATGTGCAAGACGGAGGCTTCCGAGCGTAGTCTTCGACAGGATTAGTTATCCCCCTCTTATTCTGGCATTCTGCAGTTCAATCCACTGATGTGGCCCTTTACACATATACCCATGCATATGTAGTGTAGCTCCTTGCTTGCGAGTACTTTGGATGAGTACTCACGGTTGCTCTCTCCCCCCTTTCCCCCTTTCCTTTCTTTCTGGTTGTCGCAGATCTTTGGAGTCCAGAGGCGACGCCACCGTCGGCGGCGACTCCTACTACACCGGAGGTGCCTTCTACTACGTGCAGCTCACGGCGACCGAGGAGTAGTTAGGAGGATCCTGTGCAGGAGGCATGTGCCTCTTCGATATGTATCCCATTTGTGCTAGCCTTCTTGAGGCATACTTGTTTAACTTATGTACGTGCTCAGATATTGTTGCTTCGGCCGACTTCGTCTATGATCGAGCACTTGTATTCGAGCCCTCGAGGCCCTGGCTTGTATTATGATGCTTGTATGACTTATTCTATTTTTAGAGTTGTGTTGTGATATCTTCCGTGAGTCCTCGATCTTGATCGTACTGCGTTTGCGTGCATGATTAGTGTATGATTGAATCGGGCGTCGGTTGGTATGTCGAGCCGACTGCCTGTAGGAATCCCCCTTCCACACTCCTTGGCCGAAGTCGAGTCTAGACATTGCAAAACTTTTACTAACATGGCTGTGCGGCCCATGGGCCCATGTCGCCATTGGGTGGTATTAGGATCTTTTACTCCTCGATCTTTACTCCGGGATTCTGAACTCTCTTCTATTCGGATTAAACTATTTTTACTAAAATCTAACTTTAGGTTCTCAAAAATACTTTCTCCCGGAGAGCCCCTTCAGTCTAGATGATCGCCGGCTACACCAGAAGATTTCGAAGATACTCTCCGATTTTATCTCGAGACCTTGTGCCCGTTGCTTTTGCAATTCCCTTCCACAGAAATATCCCTATGGATAAATACTTACACTGTCGTGCTTACTTTTATTCCCAGTCGATCTTGTTATTACAAGATACCCCGAGAATATTTTGTGCCTACTGCCTTGTAGTTCTTTGCCACCTGAATACCCCTAAGAATAATTTCTCGCACTTTCCGAGTATCCGCTCATCCCCGGTTGTTCAGGTGTTTCACAAAAGTCTTTGAAATACTATTCAATCCTCTGAAAATCCTTAGCAGCTTTATTGCTCTGCAAATACTTGTCTACTAGCATTATGGATGCTTCCCATATATCTGGCAATATTCACTAGTATCTTTTGACACCGTCATTTTGATCCTATTGATTCAACATGTGTGCGAATGCACACAATAATCTATCAACCCTTCTAAATTATCTTTCCGCTCGGACATCATTTTTGAACATGAGCTGGTTCTCGACTCAAACTATTTGTCGTCAATTGTGCCTCTGGTCTATCCAACTTATCCATCCTTGATCGAGCAACCGCTCGATCCTTTGTTTTGGAAATCGTAATTCCTTTGTTATCTAAGCATCGAATTATTCAGATGTTCTATAATATGATGCCCGTGCATTCTTCTTCCTCTGGTTGAGTACCGATGCTCACATCAGATCCCTTGTGGACCATCGGTTCCTTTGTTGGATTTTATCCGACAGTTTCCTTCATATTGAATAACCTTGAGAGCCTTTCCATGGGTATATAATGCTTTTGGTAAATTGTATCATCTGCTTTTGAACAATGCTCTACTTTCGAGCTTGTATTATTTACCCCGAAGTTTGTGGTATATGTTCCTAAGATGCCACGATGGGTTGAGCCTATGCCTTCCTTAATATGTGTGAACTTCGGAAGTTTTCACGGGTCATACTCATCTGGTATTTCACTGTAAAACTTTCAACACTAATGCCATTATCGAAGCGAAGTGACCGTAAGGTTATGCTTTGGAGAAGTGGAGTCGACCTTGAACTTTGTGTTCATGCCCATGGACCCGAGGTGGAACTTATCATGGAAGCTTCTCGTAGTAATAATAATCCCCTTGTTATAACTTCTTCTCTTATCTATGCTTGGTCTTTTGCGACCGTGGTTTCGACCATATTGTTCTTCTTTGATCCAATTTCTTGGACAAGTTTAAGTGCTTGCCTTACGCAAATGATTTCACTTGTCCAACCTATATCCCGCTCTACCCTTGAGTATACCCTCCGGTACCGCGAGAATATCATGGAACTACATAACTTCTTATGGGTTCTTCATCAACTGTTATTTCTCACCGATTCCAATTTTCACGGGTTACGGGTTGTCGTCAACCGAGAACACTGATAAGTGAATCAATTCCGCACTTCGTTTCAATAACTCTAAGTATTCTTCATTGCTTATGAGTTTATTAATCCTTCAAGTCATTGCTAGCCTGATCGGCTATATCATTATCGTGCAACTTTTTTAAGCGTGCTACTGGCCCCTCTTCCGGAGCACCTGATTTAGATGGTAAGCTAATCTTCCGTGATCTTCCTCGTCATATCATTTCTCCTTGAACATACTTGATTTTGAGTTTGTGTCGTACCCATGGTTCCAATAACCTTTCGCTTCATCATTCCTTTGACTCGATGTCGCCGCTGATTGATTACATCTTCATGAAATCAATCGACAAATGTGTCGTGATCATCATCAACCTTATGAGCTCTTCCAGGATATCAATCGGATTCATGAATAGAAATACCATCCTTGCCCTCGATGAGTCGTGTTATCATCGGCCACTTTATTGCCTTCCCTCCGACACAAACTTGTTCGTGTTTTGTGTTATACCTTGAGTTCGTTGCTACCCAGCATTGTTCTTCTTTACATTGGAGTATTACCATCTTTTATGTCAAAAATGTTGTGAGGATTTCACTACCTCTTAAGAAATTCTTGTTACAGTGATGCTGCTCGCCATCACCATTCTTTTCTTGGCCCCATGTTGAGTGAACTCTGTTGTGGGAATTTGATATCTAGCAACCCTATTGTTTTGAAGTGAATGGCCGATAGTTTCGTTATCGAATCACCATTCTAACTTTGTACGTCCTACTTAGTCATATTTCCAGGTGCATTTTCGTTCAATATTTAATTGTGGAAATCCATTCTTTGGAAATCTCGATGAATTGTCGCTGAGTTCATCAGCCACCTCCTCATCCTCTCCTTGGTTTACTGATAAAATCTTGTTTTGGAACTCGCTTCCATAGTTCATTGCCCGAGAATCTTATAATGTCATCTCGTCAATTGTGTTGCACCTTTTCTTCTCAGTCACCCTGAGACTGGGGTATCCTGACGCCAATCAGATCTGAATCTCGGTCAGATATGATGGTTGGAACAAATTTTCAAGAGTTATAACATTGGTCTTTATACGACTCGGTAAGGTGATGTCATGCCTAGCGCACCTGACTAGAGGACCTAGTGTTATAGTTTCCTTTTTAACTAGGTTAAACATTTTTCAATGAGGAAATTGAATGCCTTGTTTAATAAGTTATCCTGATGGATCCTTTGATATCCCAAGTCCGACCTTTGCTTGAAGACCATGTCAATGCTATCTCGAAGCATGTCTATGGTACTCTGATTTTCAACAGGAACATTTGAAGCCCAATGCTAAATGTTTCCTGCTCAATTATCCAAACACCGTTGTATGGGTAATGTCATGAAATTTCTCTCCCCTTTCCTAAAGGGTTTTCTACATTATATCATGTCATTGATATCATGCTTTGCTTGTCCTTGGGAAGGATAGACCCCTGAAATATGTGTTTAAACGCATTTTCCTTTCCATTGTTTTGTTTAGCCTTTCTTGTAATCTACTTAACTGAGTAGTGATAATTCCCTGCTTATGTAAACACCTCGGTGTACAACTTTGTCAGTAAGACCCCGTTACATTTGTTGATGACATTTCGGTAACCGCCGATGGACGAGAACTTTGCCCATCGGTCCGCCTCGTTTCAACGAAAGCGGAAAATGGTTCTCTTCGTCCCTCGCCCTTGGTACCGATGTTGTTGTCGACATAACTGGCATACTAACCTCTGACATGCCTTGCTTACATGACCGTGCAAGATGTCAACGCCCTTCCTACTTTTAACCACATGGTGGGCCCATAACCCACAGTTCTACAAGATCGAAACCTAACTCTCCAGCACACCCTGTTTCCAAAGTTAATCCTCGCGCTTGGCTTTGTATGCAATTCGCGAGCCACATTCCTAGTGA
Organism: Aegilops bicornis; assembly: GCA_021605145.1. Classification (NCBI taxonomy): domain Eukaryota; kingdom Viridiplantae; phylum Streptophyta; class Magnoliopsida; order Poales; family Poaceae; genus Aegilops; species Aegilops bicornis. Next base: position 2,957,321 of record JAHIAL010000032.1, on the reverse strand, counting down.
TCTATTATGGTAACAGAAGCAATACTTAATCTCGTTCTTTGTGAACCCCTTTCACGCATACTGTTTTGTGCATCGAATGATTGGCTGCCCGCTCGGAACTTCCCATGATACCTCCTTACTTTGCTCTCGATATTTTCTTAAGTTTCAATTCGAGAGTTACCTTCCGCCACCTTCCCCGATGTTATCGACCAGGTAGTCAACCTTGCCGAGGTCCGTTCTCCCCGAATACTCCCCCTTTATTCTTTCGTAAGTGCGATGGAGTTTTCGAAGAAAGGATGCCATCTTCATCATGATGACATGAAGCAGAGAAATGGAGACATCAACGTAGTGGGTCGACCGCTTCGAGAAGAGCAACCAAGACCAAGAAGATCTGTTAGAATATCGTAACCAGAACTTTCCCACTTACTCCCCTCTTAAATCTCAGGACAAGATTTCTTGTAGTGGAGGAGATTTGTAATGCCCGGATAATCATGCTACAGTAATCTCACGTTAATGGTGCCCCGTCACCTCTGTCTCTATAGTTAATCTCGGGTTAACTCAAAACCGCTTCAAAATTCAAATTCAAATTAATGTCAACAATAAAGATTTTCAAAAGATATAACAAAAATGTTCGGGCTGTGCCAAAAATGGCATAGGTAATTATAGTGCAGCAAACTCATTTTTAGAAATTGCCAAAATGATTTAAAATGAAATAAAACAGAATAGAAAATAAATAAAAGAAAGAAAATACAAAAACAGAAAACAAACTAACCAAAAAAAAGAGAAAGCATCCCCCACGGCTCGGCCCCAAGAGACTGACCCTCTTTGGGCACAACCCACCGCCCAACCAGCCACCCCCACTCTCTCCATAACCCCCTCCCCCTGAAACCCTAACCCAACGACCCCACTCACCACTCCCACTCCCCCCCGATTGGATCGGGATCGCGCGACCCGACCCCGTCGCCGCGCCATCGCGTCCACCTCGTCCGTCGCCGACCGGAGCCAGCCTGGACCTCGCCGGAGAACGCCTCGCCGGACTTCCCCACCGGCCTGCTTCCTTCTACACGCGACGTCCCCGACCTCCACCTCGCGCCACGCTGCCACTCCCTTACCGACAATGTGAGCCCCGACGCCGCGCTCGTCTCCTCGCTTCCTTCCTCTCCCTCGCTGCACCTTCGCGCGCCGTTAGCCGCGGCCGCGGCGCCTGACCCGACCTCCTCCTCTCACCGCTCCGGTCGCACCCGTGCCTGTGTCGCGCCCCCTACTGGCCGCGCTCCTCTGCAACGCCCACGGCCGCGTCCGCGTGTCGGACCGCGCCGACCCCGTCCGAGACCGCGCGCCTCGCTCCCCTTTCTCGCTTCCGCCGCTTTCAGAATCGTCGGATCCCTCGCCAGAACGGCGTGGCGAGCCGCCGTGGCCGCGCCTTGGCTGTCCCTCGCTGCTCTCCTCCGCCCCTCGCCGATCTGCATGCCGCAGCCTCCTCCTCGCCTGCGATCTGGCGCGATCGGGCGCCCAAGAACGCCCGAAACCCGCCCAGATCGCCCGTGCCCGCTAGCCCTTATGGCCCTATGACATGTGGGGCCCTGCCCCCAGAACGTTTATTAAAAAAAGAATTTTAAAAATATAATAAATAAATAATAATAATAAAATTAATTAATTAATTAGTTAATTAACTAAATAATTAACTTAATTAATTTTGATTAAATTAACTAATTAAGATTAATTAACCTAATGACTAATTAACCTAATTAACTACTGTTAATTAACTAACAGAGTATGACAAGTGGGACCCACGCGTAAGTTTGACTAAGTCAATAGGATTTGATCACGACCGGACCGGCCGACCGCTTGTTGTCTTTGTTGACCCAATGGCCCCATCTGTCAGTTTGACTTAGTCAATCCCTGTTGACTGCTGATGTCAACATGACATCATGTTGATGTCATTAATCCAATTTCGAATTAAATTAAAGGATTAATTAAATTCCAGAAATTAGTAAATCTTTAGAAAATCATATCTTTTAGTCTGTAACTCGGATTAAATTATTTTCAACATGAAAGTTGCTCAAAACGACGAGACAAATCCGGATACGCAGCCCGTTCATCCGCCACACATACCTAACATACCGAACTCGCAACTTTGCCCCTCCGTCTCCTCTGCCCGAAAACGCGAAACACCGGGGATACTTTCCCGGATGTTTACCCCTTTCACCGGTATCACCTCATACCGCGTTAGGGCACGCCTAGCATCACGCTTTGCCTTGTCATGCTTCATTATGCATCTGTTTGCATTGTATTCATTGTTTCTTCCCCCTCTTCTCTCGCTAGACACCTAGACCGACGCCGCTGCTACCCAGTACGACTACGGTGTTGACGACCCCTCCTTCTTGCCAGAGCAATCAGGCAAGCCCCCCCCCCTTGATCACCTGATATCGCCTATTCCTTTTCTATACTGCTTGCATTAGAGTAGTATAGCATGTTACTGCTTTCGGTTAATCCTATTATGATGCATAGCATGTCATTGTTGCTACAGTGTTACCCTTACCTGCTATCCTAATGCTTAGTATAGGATGCTAGTGTTCCATCAATGGCCCTACACTCTTGTGCATGCGCCATGCTATACTCTTTGGGCGTGATCACTTGGGATGTGATCACGGGCTTATGCTATATACTTTATAGTGTCACATTACTTGATCTTGTTAGGAGATGGAAATTTGAAGGCGGTGGCTCCATCCCAGAGAGGTGGGCCCGGGTTCCGACGGCCCCGATTGTTACTTTGTGGCGGAGCGGCAGGCAGGTTGAGACCACCTAGGTGAGAGGTGGGCTGGCCTGGTCAGCGTTCGCGGATACTTCAGTTAACACGCTTAACGAGATCTTGGTATTTGATCTGAGTCTGGCCATTTGGTCTATACGCACTAACCAGCTACGCGGGAACAGTTATGGGCACTCAACGTCGTGGTATCAGCCGAAGCCTTCGTGACGTCAGCGACTGAGCGTCGCGCACCGGATTGGAACGTAAGCCTGCTCTTGTATTAAGGGGGCTAGTTCTGCTTCCGGCCACCCACGCAACGTGCATGTGTGCTAAGGGCGATGGGCCTAGACCCCTGTGCGCTTAGGTTTAGACCGGCATGCTGACCTCTCTGTTGGCCTAGGTGGGGTTGCGACGTGTTGATCTTCATGGCGGGCATGACCTGTGAAAGTGTGTCCGGCCAAATGGGATCGGCGTGTTGGGTTATGTGGTGCACCCTGCATGGAAGTTTATCTATTCGAATAGCCGTGATCTTGATGCAGGGCGACTTGGAGTTGTACCTTGACCTTATGACAACTAGAACCGGATACTTAATAAAACACACCCTTCCAAGTGCCAGATATAACCCGGTGCTCGCTCTCTAATAGGGTGACAAGGAGGGGATCGCCGAGTAGGATTATGCTATGCAATGCTACTTGGAGGACTTCGGTCTACTCTCTTCTACATCTTTGCAAGACGGAGGCTGCGGAAGCGTAGTCTTCGGCGAGATTAGTTATCCCCCTCTTATTACGGCATTCTGCAGTTCAATCCTTGATGTGGCCCTTTACACATATACCCATGCATATGTAGTGTAGCTCCTTGCTTGCAGTACTTTGGATGAGTACTCACGGTTGCTTTCTCCCCTTTTCCCCCCTTTCCTTTCTTTACGGTTGTCGCAACCAGGATGCTAGAGTCCAGAGCCGACGCCACCGTCGACAACGACTCCTACTACACGGAGGTGCCTTCTACTACGCAGCAGCCGACGCGACCGTGAGTAGTTAGGAGGATCCCGAGCGGGAGGCTGCGCCTCTTCGATCTGTATCCCGCTTTGTGCTAGCCTTCTTAAGGCATACTTGTTTAACTTATATGCGTACTCGAGATATTGTTGCTTCCGCTGACTTCGTCTATGATCGAGCACTTGTATTCGAGCCCTCGAGGCCCCTGGCTTGTATTATGATGCTTTTATGACTTATTTTATTTTTAGAGTTGTGTTGTGATATCTTCCCGTGAGTCCCTGATCTTGATCATACACGTTTGCGTGCATGGTTAGTGTACGATTGAATCGGGGGCGTCACAACTCTGCCGCGGGAAGCCACTTGCGCCATTGTCCCGGCGTGTTGTGCACCGCGCACCGCACGTACATCTTGAGGCACTGGTTGACGCGCTCCGTCTAGCCATCCATCTACGGGTGGTATGCTGTGGAGTAGAGCAGTTTTGTTCGCAGCGGCGAGCAATTCGCGCCACATGGCGTTGGTGAAGATCTTGTCGCGATCCAAGACGATGGAGTGAGGAACACCGTGCAGCTTGATGACACGTTCCCAGAATGCACGGGCAACTTTGGCAGCGGTAAAGGGATGATGGAGTGGAATGAAGTGCGCGTACTTGGTCAGGCGATCGACCACGACCATGATGGCGTCAGACCCCTAGGGCTTGGGCAGCCCCTCGGTGAAATCCATGGTCAGATCGTGCCATGGTTCGGTGGGGATTGGTAGAGGTTGGAGCTTGCCTGCGGGGTGTGTGTGCTCGTGCTTGGCATGTTGACAAACAGCGCACTGCTTGACAACGACGCGCTTCAGGCCCAGCCAGGCGAACAGCTTCTGGACACGATGATACGTGGTTGTGGTGCCCGAGTGGCCATCGACATCACTGTGGTGAAGAGCTGCGATGAGCTTGGTCTGCAACGAGGAATTGGCCCCAATCCATAAATGCCCGCGCTGCCGGATCACGCCGTTCTGAAGTGTGTGTCCTTGGTCATCTGAGGTGGTGACCACCAGCTTGGCCAGCAGTTCTTGCGAGTCTGGGTCAGTCTCGTAGGAGTTGGCGACCTCTTGGAACCATTGTGGCTGGCAGACCGAAAGCGCGTCGAGCGCCAGCAGGTGTCCAACCCTAGAGAGCGCATCTGCAGCGCCGTTGTCGACACCTTTCTTGTACGCGAAGGTGGATTGCAGGCCCACCATCTTGGACATGGCCCTGCACTACAGCTCAGTCACTAGCTGCTGATCGCCGAGCCTGCAGAGGCTCTTGTGGTTGGTGACGATCTCGAACAGGGCGCGCTGCAGATAGGGCCTCCACTTGTCGATGGCCATCATGATGGCCAGGAATTCCTTCTCGTATGTCGACAACTTCTGGTTCCGCACCCCCTAGGGCCTTGCTGAGGTAGGCAATGGGGTGGCCGTCCTGGGTGAGCACCGCGCCCACGCCTGTGTCGCACACGTCGGTCTTGATGGACAAGGGGCGTGTGAAATCCGGAAGCGCCAGCACCGGTGTGCTCACCATGGCTTGTTTGAGCATGTCGAACGCCTGCCGGGCCTTGTCGCTCCACTCGAATCCTTTCTTGGTCAGGAGCTGGGTGAGCGGCTTCGCGATGATGCCGTAGTGCGGGACGAAGTTGCGGTAGTAGCCGGTGAGGCCGAGGAAACCCCGTAGTTCGGTTGGTGTGGAGGGCACTGGCCAGGCTTGCATGGCGCTCGTCTTGCTTGTGTCGGTGGCAACTCCGTCCCTAGAAATGACGTGTCCCAGGTACTCGATGCTCTTCTGGGCGAACGAACACTTTGATGCCTTGGCGAACAGTTGGTGCTCACGGAGCAACTCGAGCGTGAGGCGCAGATGTTGTTCATGTTCCCGCAGGTCAATACTGAAGACCAATATGTCATCAAGGAAAATGATGATGAACTTACGGACATAGCCACCAAATATGTTGTTCATCAGGCATTGGAAGGTGGTCGGTGCGTTGCAAAGGCCAAACGGCATCACCCTGAAGTGGTAGTGCCCGTGGTGGGTTTTGAAAGCAGTTTTTGCTTCATCCTCCTCGCGCATACGAATCTGGTGATACCCCGCATGTAGATCCAATTCAAAAAGTATTGCACTCCCGCGAGCTCGTCCAGAAGTCCGTCCACAATTGGTAGCGGAAATTTGTTCTTCACAGTGGCAGAATTCAGGCGGCGAAAGTCGACACAGAAGCGCCAGCTCCCGTTCTTTTTCTTCATAAGCAGGACCGGGGCGACGTATGGACTCATGCTGTGAGCAATGACACCCGACTACAACATCTCGTGCACCTGCTTCTCGATCTCATCCTTTTGCGCTGGTGATACGTCTCCGTCGTATCTACTTTTCCAAACACTTTTGCCCTTGTTTTGGACTCTAACTTGCATGATTTGAATGGAACTAACCCGGATTGACGCTGTTTTTAGCAGAATTGCCATGGTGTTATCTTTGTGCAGAAATAAAAGTTCTCGGAATGACCTGAAACTTCACGGAGATTATTTTTGGAAATAATTAAAAATACTGGCGAAAGAATCAAGGCCAGGGGGGCGACACCCTGTCCATGAGGGTGGGAGGCGCGCCTGCCCCCCCAGGGCGCGCCCCCTGCCTCGTGGGCCCCCTGGAGCTCCACTGACCTCAACTCCAACTCTATATATTCGTGTTCGGGGAGAAAAAAATCAAAGAGAAAGATTCATTGCGTTTTACGATACGGAGCCGCCGCCAAGCCCTAAATTCTCTCGAGAGGGCTGATCTGGAGTCCGTTCGAGGCTTCGGAGAGGGGAATCCGTCGCCATCGTCATCATCAACCATCCTCCATCACCAATTTCATGATGCTCACCGCCGTGCGTGAGTAATTCCATCGTAGGCTTGCTGGATGGTGATGGGTTGGATGAGATTTATCATGTAATTGAGTTAGTTTTGTTAGGGTTTGATCCTATTATCCACTATGTTACGAGATTGATGTTGCTATGACTTTGCTATGCTTAATGCTTGTCACTAGGGCCCGAGTGCCATGATTTCAGATCTGAACCTGTTATGTTTTCATGAATATATGTGAGTTCTTGATCCTATCTTGCAAGTCTATAGTCACCTACTATGTGTTATGATCCGCAACCCGAAGTGACAATAATCGGGACGACTCCCGGTGATGACCATAGTTTGAGGAGTTCATGTATTCAGTATGTGTTAATGCTTTGGTCCGGTACTCTATTAAAAGGAGGCCTTAATATCCCTTAGTTTCCGCTAGGACCCCGCTGCCACGGGAGGGTAGGACAAAAGATGTCATGCAATTTCTTTTCCATAAGCACGTATGACTATATTCGGAATACATGCCGACATTACATTGATGAATTGGAGCTAGTTCTGTGTCACCCTATGTTATGACTGTTACATGATGAACCGCATCCGGCATAATTCTCCATCACCGATCCAATGCCTACGAGCTTTTCACATATTGTTCTTCGCTTATTTACTTTACCGTTGCATCGTTACAATCACTACAAAACCCAAAAATATTACTTTTGCTACCGTTACCGTTACTATCATACTACTTCGCTACTAAATACTTTGCTGCAGATATTAAGTTATCCAGGTGTGGCTGAATTGACAACTCAGTTGCTAATACTTGAGAATATTCTTTGGCTCCCCTTGTGTCGAATCAATAAATTTGGGTTGAATACTCTACCCTCGAAAACTGCTATGCGATCCCCTATACTTGTGGGTTATCAAGACTATTTTCAAGGCCATGTCGGGGAGCATAGCTCTATTCTTTGAGTCACTTGGGATTTATGTCTGCTGGTCACTATGAAGAACTTGAAAGACGCGAAAACAAAAATTATCCCTCAACTACGAGGGGAGGTAAGGAAGCGCCATCTAGCTACGCACTTGATTCACCTTCTGTTTTGAGTAAGCTTGCGACACCTAAACCTGCTTCTGCTATTAATTTTGATATTTCGCATGTTATTGATGATGCCACTTCTGCTATGCATGATACTTATGATGAAACTAATTCTATGCTTGACACTACTGTGCCACTTGGTGAATTTCTTGATGAACAACTTGCTAGGGCTAGAGAGAATGCAATTATTGAAACTGACAATATTTGATGAAAGTGATGATGAAGATTCTCACCCTAGATATGAATTGCCTGTTGTGCCTGAGGGTTATGTTATGGATGAAGAAACTGCTAGAGACTTTCTTGCTTGCAATGATAGGAGTGATCTTAAGAAATTGTTAGCTAAGCTGAAACAAAAATCTCTGAATGCTAGAATGAAATATGATCCTGCTTATGCTACTTCACCTATCTTTGTTACTAATAAGGATTATGAATTCTCTATCGACCCTGATATAATTACTTTGGTTGAATCTGATCCTTTCTATGGCTATGAATCTGAAACTGTTGTGGCACATCTTACTAAATTAAATGATATAGCCACCCTGTTCACTAATGATGAGAAAACTCGCTACTATTATATCCTTAAAATATTTCCGTTCTCATTAAAGGGTGATGCTAAGATATGGTTTAATTCTCTTGATCCTGGTTGTGTGCGTAGTCCCAGGATATGATTTATTACTTCTACGCTAAATATTTCCTGCTCATAAGAAACAAGCTGCCTTAAGGGAAATATATAATTTTGTGCAAATTGAAGAAGAGAGTCTCCCACAAGCTTGGGGAGGCTTCTCAAACTACTTAATGCTTTGCTGATCATCCTCTTAAGAAAAATGAAATACTTGATATCTTTTATAATGGACTAACCGATGCTTCCAGAGACCACACGGATAGTTGTGCCGGTTGTGTTTTCAGGGAAAGAACTGTTGATCAAGCTGAAATTCTATTGAATAATATGCTGACCAATGAAAATAATTGGGCACTTCCTGAACCAACTCCTAAGCCAACTCCGAAGAAAAGGGGTGTTCTATTTCTCAGTCCTGAAGATATGCAAGAGGAAAAGAAATCTATGAAAGAAAAAGGTATAAAAGCTGAAGATGTTAAGAATTTACCTCCTATTGAAGAAATACATGGTATTAATTTAACTCCTGTTGAAGAAACACATGGTGTTGATAACCCGACACAGGTAGTAAAGGTAAATTATCTCTATAGATTTGATAAAGCTGAAATCCCTCCTACTAAGTTTGCTAGCCAATGCTTAGATGAGTTTGATGATTTTATGGTTAAGCAAGAAAACTTCAATGCTTATGTTGGTAGACAACTAAAACATAATGCTTATATGATTGAACACTGGAGTGATTATATGTCTAGAGTTAAAGGTGAACTTAAACTCATTAGTAAACATGCTTCTATGGTTACCACTCAAGTAGAACAAGTACTTAAAGCTCAGAATGATTTGCTCAATGAATTGAACGGTAAGAATAATGATTTTGCTATTAGAGTGGCTACTAGAACTGGTAAAATGACTCAGGAACCTTTGTATTCTGAAGGCCATCCTAAGATAATTGAGCAGGACTCTCAGAGAAATAATTTAGATGCACCTAGTCCTTCTAAGAAGAAGAAAAAGAAAAATGATAGGACTTTGCATGCTTCTAGTGAGCCTGTTGTAGACACACCTGAGAATCCCAATGATATTTCTATTTCTGATGCTGAAACACAATCTGGTAATGAACATGATCCTAGTGATAACGTTAATGATAATGTTCATGTTGATGCTCAACCTAGCAATGATAATGATGTAGAAACTGAACCTGCTGTTGATCTTGATAACCCACAATCAAAGAATCAACGTTATGATAAGAGAGACTTTGTTGCTAGGAAGCATGGTAAGGAAAGAGAGCCATGGGTTCAGAAAACCATGCCTTTTCCTCCCAAACCATCCAAGAAGAAGGATGGTGAGGATTTTGAGCGCTTTGCTGAAATGATTAGACCTATCTTTTATGTATGCGTTTGGTGATATGCTCAAAATGAATCCTTATGCTAAGTATATGAAAGAAATTGTTACAAATAAAAGAAAGATCTTTGGAAGCTAAAATTTCCACCATGCTTGCTAATTACACTTTTAAGGGTGGAATACCTAAGAAGTTAGGAGATCCAGGAGTACCCACTATACCATGCTCCATTAAAAGAAATTATGTTAGAACTGCCTTATGTGATCTTGGAGCCGGTGTTAGTGTTATGCCTCTCTCTTTATATCATAGACTTGATTTTAATAAGTTGACACCTACTGAAATATCTTTGAAAATGGCCGATAAATCAACTGCTATACCTGTCGGTATTTGTGAGGATGTGCCTGTTGTGGTTGCAAACGTTACTATTTTAATGGACTTTGTTTTTCTGTATATTCCCGAGGACGATAGTATGTCTATTATTCTTGGAAGACCCTTTTTGAATACTGCAGGGGCTATTATTGATTGCAACAAAGGCAATGTCACTTTTCATGTTAATGGTAATGAGCATACGGTACACTTTCCGAGGAAACAACCTCAAGTCCACAGTATCAATTCTATTAAAAAATTCCATCGATTATTTTTGGAGGTTTTGAATTTCCTCTTCCTACTGTCAAGAAGAAATGTGATATTCTTATTATCGGGGACGTGCATATCCCCGTTGAGGTAACATAGTGTTATTCGAAATTTCTCCGGTTCCATGTTATTCGGAATGAGTTTGTTAACAAGACTTGATCAACCTTGTTAGCGGATTCCTTTTGATGAGCATGAGATGGATGAAGTTGGAAAGCACAACCTTTTGTACCCTCCACTTACTTTCTGTTATTTAGTTGAAATATAGTAAAAAATAGTATTTTCTGTCAGTTTTCTGAATTATCCGTGCAATAAAAAATACCTTGAAAATAAAAGTTCTCCAAATGCCCCGAAATTGAAATATGATTTTTTCTGGAATATGAGAATATCTGGCACTGAGATCATAGCAGGGGGAGCAAGCACCTGGCCACGAGGGTCCAGGGCGCGCCCACCCCTTTAAGGCGCGCCCCCTACCTCGTGGGCCCATGGTGGATCCCCTCCACTTATTCCTGCACCCACACACTCCTTCTTCCTCCCAAAAAAATCACCAACCAGCTCAAGCACGAGTTCTAGCTCATTTTGCTGCGATTTTCGATCTCTTTTCTCAAAGCACCTCTCATAAAACTGCTTTGGGGGATTGTTCCTCGGTATGTAACTCCTCCAATGGTCCAGTTAGTTTTTGTTCTAGTGCTTTATTCGTTGCAAATTTGTGCTGCCTAGGTGACCATGTTCTTGAGCTTGCATGTCAAATTTATATGGTTCCAAGTAGTTCTAATGCATGATATAGTCTCTAGGCACTTGTAGGAGTAGTTGCTATCAATTTTGTTGGGTTTGGTTCACTTTTATTTGAAGTTACTAAAATTTCAAAAAAAATCAGAAAATGATGAAGATATTTTTGAGGGGCTCTTCGAGCCGAAGCTCGAAGGATAAGCAAAGTGAAGAAGAAGAGAGGCCCAAATATAACCCGCCTCGCACCGCGGAGGTTCGGCCGTGTGAATGGCCTTGTGATGATTTCTTGAGAGCAGCCGGTATTTATGATGATTTTTATGAGTTGGCTGAGAATGCAGGCCTCACTGACTTCCTCCGCGACCAACGCGAACAGTATCTCTTACTCACTAATATCTTTGTGCAAAATTTTTATTTCCATTGTAGGAGGTCACCACCTACGGTGGATTTTTATTTATATGATGAGTATAAGGAGATGACCCTTCATGAATTTTGTGAGTTTTGCAAGTTACCCTTTTCGGGCATCATAGAGGAACCACATCGTGATGATGTGGATGGGTTTATTGATACCATTGCTGTAGGGGAAACGAGGAAGAGGTTTCCAACGCACGAATTACTAGCATACACTTTCCTGTTTTACGTTACTTTGCTATATTTGCTAGCAGATGCTTAATCGGTAGCGGAAACTGTGGAAACCTGAGTGCCCCTGATATTGTTATTTTGTGCCATGCCTTATTTCGTGATGACACATTTAGTATGGGCGCTATTGTTTCAAAGCGGTTAAACCTTAACCGTACTAAGGGCCCTATCTTGGGAGGCATCTTCGCCTCGCGCTGCATACTATAACATACCTATTAGGCATTATGAGAAAGAAGAAAAATTGCTGCCTCCTGTTTATCTAGATTATAAGAGTATGGTAGCACATGATTTTATTGTTAAGAATAGGGAAAGGGCACTTAAGTACAAATTAATATTTGGTAAAAATCACCCTGAGACTATTACTCTGCCTGCTCCTTCCTTGTTTGATTTGTCTGCAGGCAAGTACCTTGTTCCGCCGAAGACTATTCGCGCCTACCTAAACCCTACATCGGCTACAGAGCTAGAGCCAGAACCACAATTTGATCCTCCACGACAGTCCGATTACCAGTGGGATCCGGAGGTGATTGCCAACCAGTGGCAATCCGAGGTTTCTTCTCAGTACGACCCCAGTTACAACTTCGGGTATCCGCCAGGCGAGCCGTGGCCTTAGACCAACTTAGGCCAAAAGCCTAAGCTTGGGGGAGTACGTATCTGTCACCGACATTACATTTATGTTCACACATTTATTACTAGATGTCGGTGCTCATACTTTTTCACTGTAATATACATGCTAGTTTATTCTCTTTTTCTTGCTTTCTTCTCGTGTGTTTGAAAAACCTTAAGAAAACAAAAAAAAATAGTTGTAGCGTTTAGCTAGTTTACTTTGTTGCTTGTAGTAGTAGTAATTAAAAAGAAAACCCGAAAATATTTCCTGTTCTTCTTTTGCTTGTTGGGAGCTTTCCCGTGTAAATAGTTTTTATTTCTTTTCTTTCCTTTGGGGGTCGATAGGAGAAGGCCATAATGAAATTGTTGAAGTGGCAATTATATGCATTATTGTTGATTTAACAAAGAACCCATATTGTCTTGTCTTCTCTTGTTTATTGGGTGCTTGCAGATTCCAGCTTAGTCCAATGCACGTGCACTATTATTATTATTCACATCGTTCGGTCGTGCAAGTGAAAGACAATTATGACGATATAAGATAGACTGATTGAGATGAGAGAAGCTGGTATGAACTCGACCTCTCTTGTTTTTGTAAATATGATTAGTTCATCGTTCCTAATTCAGCTTATTATGAATAAACATGTTTGCAATGACAATTAGAGATTATAGTTACTTATGCCATGCTTAATTAGCTAGCAGTTTATAATGGTTTACCTTGCATGCCAACATGCTATTAAAATGGTTGTGATGTGGTATGATAGGGTGGTATCCTCCTTTGCATGATTCGAGTGACTTGACTTGGCACATGTTCACGCATGTAGTTGAAACAAAATCAACATAGCCTTCATGATATTTATGTTCATGGTGGATTATATCCTACTCATGCTTGCACTCCATGTTTATTAATTTTAATGCATGTTCATGACTGTTGTCGCTCTCTAGTTGGTCGCTTCCCAGTCTCTTTCTAGCCTTCACTTGTACTAAGCAGGAATACTGCTTGTGCATCCAATCCCTTAAACCCCAAAGTTATTCCATATGAGTCCACTATACCTTCCTATATGCGGTATCTACCTGCCGTTCCAAGTAAATTTGTATGTGCCAAACTCTAAACCTCCAAATGAAATTTTGTTTTGTATGCTCAAATAGCTCATCTATCAACTAGGGTTGTCCGTATCTTCCATGTTAGGCGGGTTATTCTCAAGAGGAGTGGACTCCGCTCCTCACTCACGAGAAAATGGCTGGTCACCGGGATGCCCAGTCCCATGCTTTATGCAAATCAAATCAAAATAATTGCAAACAAAAATCCCCCGGGACTCTTGTTAGTTGGAGGCACTTGTTGTTTCGAGCAAGCCATGGATTGATGCTTGTTGGTGGAGGGGGAGTATAAACTTTACCATTCTGTTTGGGAACCGCCTATAATGTGTGTAGCATGGAAGATATCGCCATCTATCGGTTGTTATGTTGACAATGAAAGTATGCTGCTCAAAATATTATTTATCTCTATTTCAAAATCGAGCTCTGGCACCTCTACAAATCCATGCTTCCCTCTGCGAAGGGCCTATCTATTTACTTTTATGTTGAGTCATCACTCTCTTATTAAAAAGCACCAGCTGGAGAGCACCGCTGTCATTTGCATTCATTACTATTAATTTATATTGGGTATGACTATGAATGGATCTCTTTTACCATGAATTACAATGTCTAGTCAGTCCTTGATCTTTAAAGGTGCTCTGCATTTATGTTTTATGGTCTCGAGAAGGGCTAGCGAGATACCATCTAGTTATATCATATTATGATTGTTTTGAGAAAGTGTTGTCATCCGAGATTTATTATTATTGCTCGCTAGTTGACTATGCCATTGATATGAGTAAACATGAGACCTAAGTGTTATTGTGAATATGGTTAGTTCATAATCTTTGCTAAAAACTTGAATGCTGGCTTTACATATTTACAACAACAAGAGCAAACAGAGTTTGTAAAAGTTTTTCTTTATCACTTTCAGTTTATCAACTGAATTGCTTGAGGACAAGCAAAGGTTTAAGCTTGGGGAGTTGATACGTCTCCGTCAGATCTACTTTTCCAAACACTTTTGCCCTTGTTTTGGACTCTAACTTGCATGATTTGAATGGAACTAACCCGGACTGACGTTGTTTTCAGCAGAATTGCCATGGTGTTATCTTTGTGCAGAAACAAAAGTTCTCAGAATGACTTGAAACTTCACGGAGATTTTTTTTGGAAATAATTAAAAATACTGGAGAAAGAATCAAGGCCAGGGGGCCCACAACCTGTCCATGAGGGTGGGAGGCGCGCTTGCCCCCCCAGGGCGCGCCCCCCTGCCTCGTGGGCCCCCTAGACCTCCACCGACCTCAACTCCAACTCTATATATTCGTGTTCGGGGAAAAAAATCAAAGAGAAAGATTCATCGTGTTTTACGATATGGAGCCGCCACCAAGCCCTAAACTCTCTCGGGAGGGCTGATCTGGAGTCCGTTCGGGGCTCCGGAGAGGGGAATCCGTCGCCATCGTCACCATCAACCATCCTCCATCACCAATTTCATGATGTTCACCACTGTGCATGAGTAATTCCATCGTAGGCTTGCTGGATGGTGATGGGTTGGATGAGATTTATCATGTAATCGAGTTAGTTTTCTTAGGGTTTGATCCCTAGTATCCACTATGTTCTGAGATTGATGTTGCTATGACTTTGCTATGCTTAATGCTTGTCACTAGGGCCAGAGTGCCATGATTTCAGATCTGAACCTATTATGTTTTTATGAATATATGTGATTTCTTGATCCTATCTTGCAAGTCTATAGTCACCTACTATGTGTTATGATCCGCAACCTCAAGTGACAATAATCGGGACCACTCCGGTGATGACCGTAGTTTGAGGAGTTCATGTATTCACTATGTGTTAATGCTTTGGTCCGTACTCTATTAAAAGGAGGCCTTAATATCCCTTAGTTTCGCTAGGACCCGCTGCCGCCACGGGAGGGTAGGACAAAAGATGTCATGCAAGTTCTTTTCCATAAGCATGTATGACTATATTCAGAATACATGCCTACATTACATTGATGAATTGGAGCTAGTTCTGTGTCACCCTATGTTATGACTGTTACATGATGAACCGCATCCGGCATAATTCTCCATCACCGATCCAATGCCTACGAGATTTTCACATATTGTTCTTCGCTTATTTACTTTACCGTTGCCACTGTTACAATCACTACAAAACCCAAAAATATTACTTTTGCTACTGTTACCGTTACTATCATACTACTTTGCTACTAAATACTTTGCTGCAGATATTAAGTCATCCAGGTGTGGCTGAATTGACAACTCAGTTGCTAATACTTGAGAATATTCTTTGGCTCCCCTTGTGTCGAATCAGCTGGCGAGTAACGGTATGGCTTGGCGTTGATGGGTTTTCCAAACACATCTCGATATTTAGATAGCACCTTCTGAATGTTGGGGGGTACTGGCTCAGTGTTCTCCTTAGCTGAAGATTCGACAGTAAATAGCGCTGCAGTCCAGGTATCATTGGCGACTTCCATCTGGTGGAGTTCATAGGCATCCAGTATAGCCGTGGGAGAGAGATTGATGGTGCAAACCCCTTGTAGCTACACCGTCCTGCCCTCTGATTCGAAGGAGATCCACTTCAGTTTCCAATGACAGTTCATCGGGCTGTGGGCTGATAGCCAGTCCATGCCCAATACTGCATCATACACGCTCAGCTGCAGCACCCTGAGATCGGTGTGGAAGGTGTGTCCGGGAACTTGCCACGCTAACTGCTTCACCATCTTGTTACAGAGCAGGCGTTGGCCATTTGCTACCCGAACAGATACAGACGACAGTGCTTGTGTCCCGAGTGCTATTGCTACCTCTTGAGCACTGCGTTGGATTTCCTTGAAGAGGAAAGGGTGATGCAACACAGTAGAGTAAGTATTTCCCTTAGTTTTTGAGAACCAAGGTATCAATCTAGTAGGAGGCTACGCGCGAGTCCCTCGTAACTGCACAAAACAAATAGCTCCACGCAACCAACGCGATTATGGGTTGTCAATCCCTTCACGGTCACTTATGAGAGTGAGATCTGATAGAGATGATAGATAATATTTTTGGTATTTTTGGTATAAAGATGCAAAGTAAAATAAAAGCAAAGTAAAAAGCAAAAGCAATAATAAAGTGTTGGGAGATTAATATGATAAAGATAGACCCGGGGGCCATAGATTTCACTAGTGGCTTCTCTCAAGAGCATAAGTATTTTACGGTGGGTGAACGAATTACTGTTGAGCAATTGACAGAATTGAGCATGGTTATGCGAATATATAGGTATGATCATGTATATAGGCATCACGTCCAAGACAAGTAGACTGACTCCTGCCTGCATCTACTACTATTACTCCACTCATCGACCGCTATCCAGCATGCATCTAGAGTATTAAGTTCAAGAAAACAGAGTAACGCCTTAAGCAAGATGACATGATGTAGAGGGATAAATTCATGCAATATGATAAAACCCCCATCTTGTTATCCTCGATGGCAACAATACAATACATGCCTTGCTGCCCCTTCTGTCACTGGGAAAGGACACCGCAAGACTGAACCCAAATCTAAGCACTTCTCCCATTGCAAGAAAAACCAATCTAGTAGGCCAAACCAAACTGATAATTCGAAGAGACTTGCAAAGATAACCAATCATACATAAAAGAATTCAGAGAAGATTCAAATATTGTTCATAGATAGACTTGATCATAAACCCACAATTCATCGGTCTCAACAAACACACCGCAAAAAGAAGATTACATCGAATAGATCTCCACGAGAGAGGAGAACATTGTATTGAGATCCAAAAGAGAGAAGAAGCCATCTAGCTACTAACTATGGACCCGAAGGTCCGAGGTAAACTACTCACACTTCATCGGAGAGGCTATGATGATGTAGAAGCCCTCCGTGGTGGATTCCCTTCCGACGGAGCTCCTAACAGGCCCCAAGATGGGATCTCGTGGATCTGTAAAGTTGCGGCGGTGAAATTAGGTTTTTGGCTCCGTGTCGATCGTTTGGGGTGCGAGGTATATATAGGAGGAAGGAGTACGTCGGTGGAGCAAGCGGGGGCCCACGAGGCGTGGGGGCGCCTGGGGGCGCGCCCACCTCGTGGCCGCCTCCTTCTTTCTTGACGTGGGGTCCAAGTCTCTGGATCATATTCGGTGAGAAAATCACGTTCCGAAGGTTTCACTCGCTTTGGACTCCGTTTGATATTCCGCTTATTCAAACACTGAAATAGGTAAAAAATCAATTACGGGTTGGGCCTCCGGTTAATAGGTTAGTCCCAAAATAATATAAAAGTGTAAAATAAAGCCCAATATGGTCCAAAACAGTAGATAATATAGCATGGAGCAATCAAAAATTATAGATACGTTGGAGACGTATCAGGCATCCCCAAGCTTAATTCCCGCTCGTCCTCGAGTAGGTAAATGATAAAAAAGAATTTTTGGTGCGGAGTGCTACTTGGCATAATTTCAATGTAATTCTTCTTAATTGTGGTATGAATATTCAGATCCGAAAGATTCAAGACAAAAGTTTAATATTAACATAAAAATAATAATACTTCAAGCATACTAACTAAGCAATTATGTCTTCTCAAAATAACATGGCCAAAGAAAGTTCATCCCTACAAAATCATATAGTTTAGTCATGCTCCATTTTTGTCACACAAGAATGCTCTCATCATGCACAACCCCGATGACAAGCCAAGCAATTGTTTCATACTTTAGTAATCTCAAATTTTATAAACCTTCACGCAATACATGAGCGTGATCCATGGATATAGCACTATGGGTGGAATAGAATATGATGATGGGGGTTATGTGGAGAAGACAAAAAGGAGAAAGTCTTACATCAACGAGGCTAATCAATGGGCTAGGGAGATGCCCATCGATTGATGTTAACGCAAGGAGTAGGGATTGCCATGCAACGGATGCACTAGAGCTATAAATGTATGAAAGCTCAACAAAAGAAACTAAGTGGGTGTGCATCCAACTTACTTGCTCACAAAGACCTAGGGCACTTGAGGAGGCCCATTGTTGGAATATACAAGCCAAGTTCTATAATGAAAAATTCCCACTAGTATATGAAAGTGACAAAACAAGAGACTCTCTATCATGAAGATTATAGTGCTACTTTGAAGCACAAGTGTGGAAAAAAGGATAGTAGCATTGCCCCTTTATATATATATATATTTTTTGGGCCTTCCTTTTTTTTCTTTGGGCCTTTTTTTATTGGGACAATGCTCTATGAAATGATGGTCATCACACTTCTATTTATTTACAACTCAATGATTACAACTCGATACTAGAACAAAGTATGACTCTATATGAATGCCTCCGGTGGTGTGCCGGGATATGCAATGAATCAAGAGTGACATGTATGAAAGAATTATGAACGATGGATTTGCCACAAATACTATGTCAACTACATGATCATGCTAAGCAATATGACAATGATGAATGTGTCATGAAGAACGGTATGGTGGAAAGTTGCATGGCAATATATCTCAGAATGGCTATGGAAATGCCATAATAGGTAGGTACGGTGGCTGTTTTGAGGAAAATATAAGGAGGTTTATGTGTGAAAGAGCGTATCATATCACGGGGTTTGGATGCACCGGTGAAGTTTGCACCAACTCTCAATGTGAGAAAGGGCAATGCACGGCAATCAAGAGGCTAGCAATGATGGAAGGGTGAGAGTGCGTATAATCCATGGACTCAACATTAGTCATAAAGAACTCACATACTTATTGCAAAAATCTACAAGCCATCAAAAACCAAAGCACTACGCGCATGCTCCTATGGGGATAGATTGGTAGGAAAAGACCATCGCTCGTCCCCAACCGCCACTCATAAGGAAGACAATAAAATAACACCTCATGTTTCAAATATGTTACATAAAGTTTACCATACGTGCATGCTACGGGACTTGCAAACTTTAACACAAGCATTTCTCAAATTCACAACTACTCAACTAGCACGACTTTGATATTATCACCTCCATATCTCAAAACAATTATCAAGCATCAAACTTTTCTTAGTATTCAACGCACTCAAAAGAAAGTTTTACAAATATTGAATACCAAGCATATTATTATTAAGCAAATTACCATGCTATTTATGACTCTCAAAATAATCTAAGTGAAGCATGAGAGATCAATAGTTTCTATAAAACAAATCGACCACCGTGCTCTAAAAGATATAAGTGAAGCACTAGAGCAAAACCATATAGCTCAAAAGATATAAGTGAAGCACATAGAGTATTCTATCAAATTCCAATTCATGTATGGCTCTCTCAAAAGGTGTGTACAGAAAGGATGATTGTGGTAAACTAAAAAGCAAAGACTCAAATCATACAAGACGCTCCAAGCAAAACACATATCATGTGGTGAATAAAAATATAGCTCCAAGTAAAATTACCGATGGAAGTAGGCGAAAAGAGGGATGCCTTCCGGGCATCCCCAAGCTTTGACTTTTTGGTGTCCTTGGATTATCTTGGGGGTGCCATGGGCATACCCAAGCTTAGGCTCTTGCCACTCCTTGTTCCATAATCCATCAAAAGATTTCACCCAAAACTTGGAAACTTCACAGCACAAAACTCAACAGAAATCTCGTGAGTTCCGTTAAACAAAAGACCACTTCAAGTTACTGTAATGAACTCATTATTTATTTATATTGGTGTTAAACCTACTGTATTCCAACTTGTCTATGGTTCATAAACTATTTTACTAGCCATAGACTCATCAAAATAAGCAAACAACACACGAAAAACAGAATCTGTCAAAAACAGAACAGTCTGTAGTAATATGTAACTAACGTAAACTAATGGAACTCCAAAAATTCAGTAAAAATAGGACGACCTAAGAATTTTTTATTGATCATCATCAATTGGAATCACTATTTTATCACGTTCTGGTGATGTTTAACAATTGTTTTCGTGAACCGAAAGTTTCTGGAATTTACAGCAAGATCAAATAACTATCATCCAAGAAGATCCTATAGGTTTAACTTGGAACAAACACTAACTAAAAAATAAAACCATATCTAAACAGAAGGTAGATGGATTATTTATTTCTATACAGCAAGGATAAATATTGGGTTGTCTCCCAACAAGCGCTTTTCTTTAAAGCCTTTTTAGCTAGGCATTGAGATTTCAATGATGCTCACAAGAAAGACAAGACAAAGAGAGCATCATAAAACATGTGACAAACATACTTAAGTCTAACATACTTCCTATGTATAGGCATATTATAGTCAAATAAATTATCGTAGCAAGCAAAAACTAGCATATGCAAGGAAGCGGAAAGGAACAATAGCAATCTCAACATAACGAGAGGTAATTTATTATCATGAAAATTTCTACGACCATATTTTCCTCTCTCATAATAATTAGATGTGGGATCATAAGCAAATTCAACAAAATAGCTATCACATAAAACATTCTTAAAACGATCCACATGCATGCAAAGTTGACACTCTTCCAAAATAGTGGGATTAACATTAACTAAAGTCATGACCTCTCCAAACCCACTTTTATCAAAAATTTCATAAGATTGAATATTCTCCAAATATGTGGGATCTAAAGTTGACACTCTTCCAAACCCACTTTCAATATTATTGCAAAAAGTATTATCAATCTCATATTCATCATGGGGATTAAATAAATTTTCAAGATCATAAGAAGAATCACCCCAATCATGATCATTGCAACAAGTAGTAGACATAGCAAAACTAGCATCCCCAAGCTTAGGGTTTTGCATATTATTAGCACAATTGACATCAAGAGAGTTTATAGTAAAATAATTGAAATCATGCTTTTCATTGAGGGAGCTATCAAGCATGGGTGCAATAGCAACGATCTCATTTTTAACATAAGGAACTATAGCAAATTCGTCTTCATAAATATTGGCATCATGGCCACAAGAATAGCAAGCATCATGTTCATCAAGGGATATTTCAACCAAATCATCGGAACCATCATTATCTATAGATTCATGCTTATCATTATTTTCTTCCAAAGCAACGGTCATTCTTTCAATAAATTCTTGGACATAGACATTATGAGCAAGGTTTTCATTTCAATATTTAAGTATGACGGAATTTTCAGATTTGTTGAGAGTAAAAATCATACTTTTCAATCAATGAAGCAACTTCATGAGCACCCTTAAAAACGAAAAATTCTTCAATTTGTTCGATATCATAGTAACTATAAACACCCTTTGCATAAGGAGATAAGATTTCGTTATCATTGAACTCACATAGGTAGGGAAGGTGTTTTTTAGGGTTCTTAGAGCAACAAGTAAAATCACACATTTCACAAAGATTCCAAGCATAGCATAGCAAACTATTTATATGATATTGTAAGAGCTTCCCTTTTTCAGACAAACGATGACGCACAAAATGAGCATGCTCATCTAAAGATTTCCCATCAACTAGGCTAGTTGGGGTTTCAGCACGAGCGCATAAGGATCGAAGATGATCCAAGTAGAACACTTTAAGTGGATCTATAACAATAGATTATTAGCAAGCAAAGATGCAAGCAAACAGAAGGCACATGGTAACACAAGCAAACAAGCAAAAGAGGTGAACGAAAAAGAGAGGGCGAATAAAACGGCAAGGGTGAAGTGGGGGAGAGGAAAGCGAGAGGCAAATGGCAAATAATGTAATGCGAGAGATAAGGGATTGTGATGGGTACTTGGTATATTGACTTTTGCGTAGACTCCCCGACAACACCGCCAGAAATCTTCCTGCTACCTCTTGAGCATTGCGTTGGATTTCCTTGAAGAGGAAAGGGTGATGCAGCAGAGTAGAGTAAGTATTTCCCTCAGTTTTTGAGAACCAAGGTATCAATCCAGTAGGAGGCTACGCGCGAGTCCCTCGTACCTACACAAAACAAATAGCTCCACACAACCAACACGATTAGGGGTTGTCAATCCCTTCACGGTCACTTACGAGAGTGAGATCTGATAGAGATGATAGATAATATTTTTGGTATTTTTGGTATAAAGATGCAAAGTAAAATAAAAGAAAAGTAAAAAAGCAAAAGCAATGATAAAGTGTTGGGAGATTAATATGATAAAGATAGACCCGGGGGCCATAGATTTCACTAGTGGCTTCTCTCAAGAGCATAAGTATTTTACAGTGGGTGAACGAATTACTGTTGAGCAATTGATGAAATTGAGCATAGTTATGAGAATATCTAGGTATGATCATGTATATAGGCATCACGTCCGAGACAAGTAGACCGACTCACCTGCATCTACTACTATTACTCCACTCATCGACCGCTATCCAAAGATGCATCTAGAGTATTTAGTTCAAGAAAATAGAGTAACGCCTTAAGCAAGATGACATGATGTAGAGGGATAAATTCATGCAATATGATAAAAACCCCATCTTGTTATCCTCGATGGCAACAATACAATACGTGCCTTGCTGCCCCTTCTATCACTGGGAAAGGACACCGCAAGAATGAACCCAAAGCTAAGCACTTCTCCCATTGCAAGAAAAACCAATCTAGTAGGCCAAACCAAACTGATAATTCAAAGAGACTTGCAAATATAACCAATCATACATAAAAGAATTCAGAGAAGATTCAAATATTGTTCATAGATAGACTTGATCATAAACCCACAATTCATCGGTCTCAACAAACACACCGCAAAAAGAAGATTACATCGAATAGATCTCCACGAGAGAGGGGAGAACATTGTATTGAGATCCAAAAGAGAGAAGAAGCCATCTAGCTACTAACTATGGACCCGAAGGTCCGAGGTAAACTACTCACACTTCATTGGAGAGGCTATGATGATGTAGAAGCCCTCCATGGTGGATTCCCCTTCCGGCGGAGCTCCATAACAGGCCCCAAGATCGGATCTCGTGGATACAGAAAGTAGCGGCGGTGGAATTAGGTTTTTGGCTCCGTATCTGATCATTTGGGGGTACGTAGGTATATATAGGAGGAAGGAGTACGTCGGTGGAGCAAAGGGGGCCCCACGAGGCAGGGGGCGGCCATAGTAGGGGGGCGGGCCCCCTCCACCCTCGTGGCCGCCTCCCTTCTTTCTTGACATGGGTTCCAAGTCTCCTGGATCATATTCGGTGAGAAAATCACGTTCCCGAAGGTTTCATTCCGCTTGGACTCCGTTTGATATTCCGTTTCTTTGAAACACTGAAATAGGCAAAAAAACAGCAATTCTGGGCTGGGCCTCCGATTAATAGGTTAGTTCCAAAAATAATATAAAAGTGGAAAATAAAGCCCAATATGGTCCAAAACAGTAGATAATATAGCATGGAGCAATCAAAAATTATAGATACATTGGAGACGTATCAGCTATGCGCTAAACGAACTCCTCACTGACAAAGCTATGAGAGCTCCCAGAGTCCACCAAAAGTAGCATAACTTGATCCCAACTTGTGCGCGAAGACGAACGGTAGATGGTGCGTCCTCGCCGGAAATCGCGTGTTGTGATAAGGTATAGCATTCCGGCTCTTGGACGATTGGCGCATCCAGCAACTGCAGCGCGTGCACGGTGTCATCCGAGAGGATCTCGCCGAAAGCGCCCACCTCGATCATCAGGATTTGTCTGGTGCGCTTGCACTGATGTTCGCAGGAATACTTGTCACCATAGCGAAAGCAGAGTCCATTGGCTCGACGGAATTCCCGTAGCTGCCGCTCGCGGGCATACTCATCGCCACCCGGTCGTGGGGGAGGCACTGCACACACCTGGTTGGGAGTGGATGCTGCCGGAGGTGGTCTTCCAACTGGAACTATGCGCGGGCGCTGCAACCGTTGCTTCTCCATTTCTTCTTCCTGAATCCTCGCAAACACAGCAGCTTGCGTGATGCTTGTTGGGGCCTGCAAACGTACGCCCAATCGCAATTCATCCTTCAGGATGAGGAGGAACTGGGAGATGAAGAATTGCGTGCTCAAGGTTGGATCCAGCGACAGTAGGTGGTACATGGAGGTCTCAAATTGCTGACGGTACTCCTGCACACTCCCTATCTGACGCAGTTGAACTAGCTGGTGCATCTGGGCTTTGAATGCTTCAGGTCCGAACTCTGCTTCCACCGCCGCTCTGAATGCCGGCCAAGACATAGCAGGATGCGTCTGTCGATACGCCTGAAGCCACACCGCTGCGAGCCCATCCATGTACATGCCGGCGGTGGTGTCCCAATTGTGTTGAGGCACCCTGTAGAGCTCGAAGTTAGAGAGGCACCGCTCCAGCCAGATGCGCGGCGCGGCGCCGTTGAAGTGGGGGAAGTCGTGCTTGGGCGGCTTGGTGTAGTGTTCGCACCCCCGCTCGTATGATGTGGGCGAGTTATGCAGCAGGAGGGGCGGCCCGTGGTTGACGAGCCGGGTGAACGGCAGTTGGGCTGCGCCCTCCGTGTAGAGTGGTGGTGCTGGAGGTGGGCAGGACGCCAGAGGCTGAGGCGGTGGCGCGTGGTGGGAAGGGCCTGAGGTCGTCGATGTCCCAGGTGCAGATGCACCGAGGTTGCTTGCCGCTGCGGGATCGAGAGGCGGAGGAGATTTGCGTGCCTCATCCACATCTGCCTGTGTTAGATCGATTTGTTTTGCCAAGTGCTTGAGCTCGGTGGAGACTTGGTCGTTGTAGGCGACTTGCGCTTGGTGGCGCTCGTCGACGGTCTTCTGGTTGGTGTCGAGGTGGCGGAGGATGGTCTCGAGGAGACCCCGCATCTTGTCCGTGGTCTCTGTCATCGCGTCCAGCACGTGGCGGGTCTGCGCTGAAGGCTTGGACGGCGCCGTGGTCGCACTCCGGATCGGGGCTAACCCCGAGTAGGATTTCGAGCGAGCTCGCCGGAGCGGCTCGCACCTAGCTCGGTGGATGTTACCGCCTGATCGAGAGGATGCGGCGGGCAGCGGCGGCGGTGAATGGTGGGGAAATGTTTTTAGGGGAGGCTCCGATTACCAAATTGTAAGAGCATCTCCAGCCGCGACCCCAACGGGCCCTCCCCAGGCGAATTTTTAGCGTCGGCGGGCGAAAATCGGCCCAGTCGCGCCCCCAGGAGTTAGTTTTTCGCCGGGTTGTGCCGAAAAAACAGCCGGCGCACCCAAGCCAAACCTGGCACACTGGGGGGCGCCTGGGGGTGCCGGCACAAGCGAAAAGGGGCGTGGGGCCGCTCCGTTGGCGAGAGGAGGGCCTTTTCCCGCCTTTTCTTCCCGCTTTCCCCCAGCTTCCCTCCCATTCTCTCCATTCCTCCCGCCATTGTCCTCCTCCTCCCCTCCCAGCCAGCCTCCATGCAGCCGAAGAAGTACGTGTTCCCCCGCGCCGCGACGGGTGCGACTGCCGCCGTCGCCCAACTGAAGCAGAGGAAGCCGAGGGCGCTGCCGTCCAAGCCCCCGGGCATGTCCAACGTCGACTGGAGGGCTGAAGTTCAACGTCGGGAGGCTGTCACCACCGACCGGCAGAACAAGGCCAATGCCAAGAAGGCCCGGGACAGCACGGCGCGGCTCGCGGCTGCGGCGGCGGCTGATTAGGCGGGGCGGTCGTCCGAACAAGCCGAGGCGGCTCGCATCGGGATGATGAACCCACCCGGCGGCCACGGCCCGTACGTGCCCTGGAGCCAGCAAAGCGTCGGTTCTCCGGCCGGCTTTTCGTCGTCACCGCAACCCTGGGGCTGCACGCCTTGCCGGGCTATGCCGACGGTGACGCGCACGGCGGGTTCAACCCCAACATCACCTTCCCCCATGGTCACCCGACCCAGCGCACGCCCTCGCCCGCCTTCGTCGGTGTACAGTACCACCCGTACAACTACTCCCCGCTGGCGTACGCATCCTCCCTGACACCCCCTCTCCGTCGTGGCGCGCTGCCCTTCTCTCAAGCCTCCACTTCGCATCTCGGCGACACTAACGCGACCGAAGCCGA
The DNA here is from genome assembly GCA_021605145.1 of Aegilops bicornis. Taxonomy (NCBI): domain Eukaryota; kingdom Viridiplantae; phylum Streptophyta; class Magnoliopsida; order Poales; family Poaceae; genus Aegilops; species Aegilops bicornis. Next base: position 2,931,211 of record JAHIAL010000032.1, on the reverse strand, counting down.
CATGGAGGACATTTCTACCTCTTGAGCACTGTGTTGGTTTTTTCCCTTGAAGAGGAAAGGGTGATGCAGTAAAGTAGCATAAGTATTTCCCTCAGTTTTTGAGAACCAAGGTATCAATCCAGTAGGAGATCACGCACGAGTCCCTCACACCTACACAAACAAATAAGAACCTCGCAACCAATGCGATAAAGGGGTTTTCAATCCCTCAACGGTCACTTACGAGAGTGAGGTCTGATAGATATGATAAGATAATATTTTTGGTATTTATGATAAAGAGAAATAAAGATGCAAAGTAAGATAAAAGGCAATAGAAATAACTAAGTGTTGGAAGATTAATATGATGGAAAATAGACCCGGGGGCCATAGGTTTCACTAGTGGCTTCTCTCAAGATAGCATAAGTATTACGATGGGTAAACGAATTACTGTCGAGCAATTGATAGAATTGAGCATAGTTATGAGAATATCTAGGTATGATCATGTATATAGGCATCACGTCTGCGACAAGTAGACCGAAATGATTCTGCATCTACTACTATTACTCCACACATCGACCGCTATCCTGCATGCATCTAGAGTATTAAGTTCATAAGAACATAGTAATGCTTTAAGTAAGATGACATGATGTAGAGGGATAAACTCATGCAATATGATATAAACCCCATCTTTTTATCCTCGATGGCAACAATACAATACGTGTCGTTTCCCCTACTGTCCCTGGGATCGAGCACTGCAAGATTGAACCCAAAGCTAAGCACTTCTCCCATTGCAAGAAAGATCAATCTAGTAGGCCAAACCAAACTGATAATTCGAAGAGACTTGCAAAGATAACCAATCATACAAAAAAGAATTCAGAGGAGATTCAAATATTGTTCATAGATAAACTTGATCATAAACCCACAATTCATCGGATCTCGACAAACACACCGCAAAAGAAGATTACATTGAATAGATCTCCAAGAAGATCAAGGAGAACTTTGTATTGAGATCCAAAGAGAGAGAAGAAGACATCTAGCTAATAACTATGGACCCGAAGGTCTGAGGTAAACTACTCACACATCTTCGGAGAGGCTATGGTGTTGATGTAGAAGCCCTCCGTGATCAATGCCCCCTCAGGAGGAGCGCCGGAAAAGGCCCCAAGATTGGATCTCACGGGTACAGAAGGTTGCGGAGGTGGAAATAGGTTTTTGGCTCTGTATCTGATAGTTTGGGGGTACGTAGGTATATATAGGAGGAAGAAGTACGTCGGTGGAGCAACATGGGCCCCACGAGGGTGGAGGGCGCGCCGGGGGGGGGGGGGGGGGTAGGCGCGCCCCCTGCCTCGTGCTCTCTGTCGTGGAATTGTCACGGCAGATGTCCTTAGTGTGAGGACTTAGTCGCGAGGCCAACACATCTATGTGGTAGCTTGAGAGGGGTTGAGCGGAATCGAGAGACGCAACACAAGACAAGGGTTTAGACAGCTTCGGGCCTCGGGAAACATCATCCGGTAATAACCCTACATGCTGTTTGTGGCTAGGTCTCATTATGATCATGAGGGAGTCGCCGCATAAGCCGGCTCTCCTCTTTGTGTCTAGCCCTAGAGATTGTTTCTTTCTTGTCCGTCTTTGGGGAGCCCTGCCCCTCCTTATATAAGCTAGAGGGGCGGGTTACATGTGGAGTCCTAGTAGGACTAGGACTAGTCTATCTTTTCTTACAAGTTGAATACAAGTCCGGGTCTTGCTTTATTCCTCTTAAGCCGGCCCACCATAACGTAAGCTGGCCTTCTAGGCCTTGAGCCTCTTGGGCCCCCGGGTCTTGTCGCTCCTCTGATCCGCTTGCCAGGTCACCCATAAGTCGCCAGGCTCGGGCGGGTCACTTAGTGAGTCGTCCAGTCAGGGCGGGTCATTAGTGAATCGTCAAGTCCGGCCGGGTTATACATCCGACCGGGTCATACCATGAGGTATATCCTCGACATTAGCCCCTTTTAGCTTGGATTTATCCATGGTAAACTTATGCTGCAAAATAAATACAAGAACAAAATTGATAGGCTGTGCTCCGGGTTAATATTCTTGTAAGCCTACACTTGATCATCCTTAAGTCCTTGTCATTTCCTCCTTCTAAAAAATCCGGGTCAATAAACCATCTTCATACTCAAATTGCTGACGTTGGTGTCTCATAGAGAAATATTGTGAAGAATAATCCACTTGAGTCGGCTTCCAAAGCGCCCGACTTAAGAAATATTGGTCTTGAAATACTCATATGATATTCAGCCGGTTTGAAAATATAGAACTTGCCGATCTCTGATTTCCAAAATCACCGGGTTATAAAAACTGATAATTCCTGGTCATGATTGTTTCCAACGCCGGTTCATGATTGTTGCCAATGCTGGTTCATGATTATTGATGACGCCGGGTTATGATTGTTGCAGACATCGGGTCATAATGATTGGTGATGCCGGGTCAATCTGGTTTACTCAAAACTGAAAATTGGAAGATATTTCTCCCTTATATCCAAATTACCTGTAGCCCCCAAGTCTTGAACAGAACAAAGTGATGATTTGAGACTTGTTTCCATATAATTACTGCCACTTTGAAGAAATCCATGTTCATCTCAGTCACTAGTAAAAAGTGAATACTCCATATATGTAGCCCCCAAGTGCCGAGTTGTCATGCTTGCAGCAACCTGGGACTTGAAATTGCCTTGTGCTCATAAAAAACTTCAACCAGTGTAGCCCCCAAGGGTCGGGTCATTATGCAATAACGAGCAGGGACTTTGTAGATATAACCATGTAAACTTGAACAGCAATGTGTAGCCCCCAAGGGCCGGCTTAGTAAGATAATAATGAGCTGGGGCTTTGTATATAATTGATAATAACATCATATAATATAATCTCCACCATGTGGCTTGAACCCACGTCCACAAGGTTAAGAGCTTTGTACTCTACCAACTGAATAGTGAACCGTTCAATATAATGGATTAATGCTTGTGTACCTTGAATTTTTGACAGAGCAATTGGTAGCCCCCAAGGGCGGCTCATTACGATGTGATGAGTCGGGTCTTCAATGAGGTGAACAAAAATGACTTTGCATTAGCCCCAAGTGTCATGGTGCATGCTTGCAGCGACATGAAACTTGCATATTTGATGTAACCTCAATTTGAATAATGTAGCCCCCAAGTGCCGGGTCGTAAGCCTGCAGCGACTCGGGACTATTCCTTCCATTGTAGAATAAATCATATCCAATAAAATAATAGCCATTGCGCCAAAGCGACTTTGAATACCTCATCTGTTGAAGTAAATCCAGAGTTTAAATACCCGGCGGCTCTTGGCCGATGGCGATTTAATACACCTCCATTGTAAGCCGGAATTTTTATAACCCGGCTTATAGCCTTTGAGAAAAATCGAGCGAATAATCATTTTGAAGCATCAACTTTGGTAATGAGCTTGAACTTAATCATTTATATGTCATATTTACGCAAATCTCGCAAAGAGTTTAAACAACATATGCCCTGGCGACTTAACGTCAAAAGCCAGGGCGGGCAACCACCCAAATGTAGCCTTATCCTGCACACAAGTAGATCACAAGATCCCTACGATCCTTTGAATGATACCGCCGGCTTATGTGACCCGAACAGTGAAGTTGATAACTCAAGTCTGTAAGAGCCGGCACATATGATATTTGTGACAACTCAAATACTTGCGATTGTATAAAAACAGATAAAATTTTTGAGGCTTACGATTGAATACGATCGAGAAACCGTTCCAAAGGGGTTAAGCTAAGATTCGAATACGATCATATAGCCCCCAGTGGTGTTGGCGTTGCCGATCAAAGTGGGTATCGACAGCTATGTTCTCTTTGGTTCGAATACGACCTATGTTTGAACAGGAAGCCCCCAAGTGACCATAAAAGTTGTTTAACGACGCTGATTCGAATACGATCCACGTCGATTCCCAAAGGGGCTGAGCTATGATTCGGATACGATAAAGAAGCCCCCAGGTAGGTTCAGCAGTTTGCTAATCAAAAGGGTATCGACAGCTATGTTCTCTTTGGTTCGAATACGACCTATGTTTGAACAGGAAGCCCCCAAATGACCTTAAATTTGGCATTACACCAATCAAGAGGGTACTGATAGCTATGCCCGATGAGCAGGAAGCCCCCAAGTGACCATAATAAAATAAGCCGTAAGGCAGGATACCCATGTTTTGAACCGTGCATCATAGCAGCAAGTTCCCTTTGGTAACCATTAATTTGTCTGAGATCTTAAACTTGCGAGAGATTAATTCTTTTGAACCGGAAATTCTTAAACCGGATATTGAGATCCTCAAAGCTTTGTAAGGGACAAATTTACCTTGATCCGGATGTTGAACCGGTTTTGAGAGCTTCAAAGCTTTGCGGGAAAAAGATGTCTCTTGAGCTGTATTTTAAACCGGAATCTTCATTTTGAACCAGAAATTTTTCTGACGGCCTTTAAATATTTGCCAATAAAGCAGTAGCCTCCAGGGCCGGGTTATCTTCCCTTCAATGACCTGGAGTTCTTGAATTCTTTGAAACCGGCTAATTTTGTCGAGCCATACCATTGTAGCCCCCCTCCCCCCGAGTCTCAAGATGACTCGAAGAGTTGGCTTGAGATTCTTCATATTTGACCATAGCAGAAGGTGTATATCATTAGCGTTGATAATGCGATGTGAATCCACAGAAGGTTGAGGTGACTGCGACGGGTTATAAATGATCCCATATGAACCGTGTCAAGAACTCGCCAATGGTTCCTTCCAACTGGTTGTTTGAAGTTAACCAAACCGCAGTGGCGGCGACTTGTGCGCCTACCCATTGAGCCATCCAGTGCAGACGGCGGTTGATAATATATGATAATTTGCCTCCAATTTGTTGGAAGAAAACCGGGCTTCCCAAGTAGTGACTTGCTCATACTCAATAAACAACTCATGCAGACAGGTGCGGCCCGATGTGTTGATGTAGACCAGGCCACGAGAGATGGACGGTAAAGACGACCGCAACATCTGAGGCGACACAGACAGATAAACCGGTCGTGCCGTTGTAAGCCGGTGCGGACGGGCAAGTTGTCCTCCTTGTTGTAAGCCGGCGTGGTCGTGAGAGACAGCCACGGCGTTGTAAGCCGGTGCGGGAGTCCGTTGAGTAACGACGATCACCTGTGCCAAAAGATGTTGGCGTGCCTCCATCTCCGCGGTATAATATCACTTTTTGTCATGAATAATTGCCCTGCATAAACAATATTGCAGACCAAGGCAAAGATAAACTGTTCTTTGACAAAAAACAACATGTGCTAATAAGACAAACTTGGATGGATATCACCTGATTTGTTCGGATGACGGATGATCCGTTTATCGCTACAGAGGTGGCTCAGGCAGACCAGCGACTCAATATAGTTCTGACGGCTTAGGCAGACCGGCGACTTAATACAACCCCAGCGGCTCAAAGCGGCAAGGGCGACTCAACGCGGCTCTGGCGGGTTGATGTAGATTAAGCTGCACGGGTGGCGACTTACGCACACCTATTCCATCAGTAAGCGGGCGCAGACGCCGGTGCGTGATGATGCTAACATACACTCCATAGGCATAGTATAGCACCACCTTTATAATGAATCTTTGTCATGCTGGCTGGTGCAGGTCGTTTTACCGGAGGCCTGAGGCGACGGGGAGGAGCCGGCCGCAGAGACTCGAGGAGGCCGCAGAGGTCTTTGGTTTATCAGGCAAGGCCGGACTGGTGGATTTGACTCGGAGTCAAACCTGTTGCAGCTTCGGCCAGCGCGGAAGTGGTGACTTAGCAGCAACCATAATGTCGAGAGAACCGGATATGAGACGAGCCACGCTGGCGTCGAGAACTGGAGACGAGCCATGAACGAATTCGGCGACTTAGCAAGAGACAGTGAGGGCCGCCCACTTTGACGGCAACTTGATGCTGCCGCATGAAGCAGAAGGCAGGGAGGGACAGTGCCAAGCAGCAGCTATCAAGCATGCACACATATAAAATAACCGTGCATGCATAGCGGCAACAAGTACCCTTCAGCCTGCACTCCTGCATCACAGTGACGGAGACCCGAAGGCGGCTCATAGCGGATGACGACTCCGGTGAGACATGCGGAGACAGCCCATGCGCAGGCACGGACGGCTCTCAGGCGATGGCAAAGCTGGCGAGTGGATATTGTTTACGAGCGAAGCCGACGAGGCAAGCCCGAGATGGCGGAGATGAGCCGACGCGACGGCTCATAGCAGTTCTGCGAGGACGGCGACTTGAGGCCGGCGGTCCGGGGCTGTGGCGACTTGCGGCAGAAGTAGGCGGGTCATGGCACTCGGCGGCGACTCTCGGCGGAGCGAGGCCGGCTCTACGCGGCCCAGAGATGGCGCAACCAGAGGTGGGGCTGAGTCCGCGGAGACCTCTGCTTCTGAGTGATAGCTGGTTCAATGGATCCATGTTTTTTTTGTGTGATGGCGTACTCAAGTAGTACGTGTATACTAGTAGTATTCCAACCTGGCAGATCGTATCTTTTCTCCAATTTTTCTTTACGTGGAAGTAGCCTGCAACGACATTGGCTAATTGCCTCGGGACTTGAAGCTGTACGTGAACAATAAGATGTGGCCGAGCTTCCAAACTTGAGGTCTTGGAAACGTTATTGACAGGCCGTCGAGGCGAGACCCGGAGGCGAAGAAGCACCAGCGAGGCACGGCCGCAGCTGCAGCAGAGTCCGAGTCCTTCTCCAGGTTGTAGTTACTTTGACCGAAGTCAACTGGATTGGAAGGTTAGCGATTGTTGCGCTAAGACCCTGCGGCGCTGGATCGAATCCTTCTCAGCGCTTTGTTTTTTTTATCTTGATTTTTTTTCTTTGATGATTGAATGGTGACGGCAACACTGATCGCACAGGTTTCGGCGAGCAACCGATGAAAACTTGACACGCCGATGGCGATGGCGACTTGTGACTTATTTTCTTGGTGGCTTGCGGCAGACATCAAATCGCAACCTTAATTTTCCTTAAATCTTTCAAACTATGAATTGGACCGATGAACTCGAAACTGATGCAGATCTTCTCCAACCGGTTCTTCTTCACCCGGAAATTGCAAACTTGTCGATCCCTGTGAGAGATCCCTCCAAGAACTCAACACCATCGTCCGCGAGCCCCACGGTGGGCGCCAACTGCCGTGGAATTGTCACGGCAGATGTCCTTAGTGTGAGGACTTAGTCGCGAGGCCAACGCATCTATGTGGTAGCTTGAGAGGGGTTGAGCGGAATCGAGAGATGCAACACAAGACAAGGGTTTAGACAGCTTCGGGCCCCGGGAAACATCATCCGGTAATAACCCTACATGATGTTTGTGGCTAGGTCTCATTATGATCATGAGGGAGTCGTCGCATAAGCCGGCTCTCATCTTTGTGTCTAGCCCTAGAGATTGTTTCTTGCTTGTCCCTCTTTGGGGAGCCCTGCCCCTCCTTATATAAGCTAGAGGGGCGGGTTACATGTGGAGTCCTAGTAGGACTAGGACTAGTCTATCTTTTCTTACAAGTTGAATACAAGTCCGGGTCTTGCTTTCTTCCTCTTAAGCCAGCCTACCATAACGTAAGCCGGCCTTCTGGGCCTTGAGCCTCTTGGGCCCCCGGGTCTTGTCGCTCCTCTGATCCGCTTGCCAGGTCACACATAAGTCGCCAGGCTCAGGCGGGTCACTTAGTGAGTCGTCCAGTCAGGGCAGGTCATTAGTGAATCGCCAAGTCCGGCCGGGTCATACCGCGGGGTATATCCCCGACACTCTCCATGTTTATTGCTTTGCGTAGACTCCAAGTCCTTTGGATCACGTTTGTTCCGACAATCACGTTCCCGAAGGTTTCATTCTGTTTGGACTCCGTTTGATATTATTTTTCTGCGAAACACTGAAATAGGCAAAAAAAACAGCAATTCGGGCTGGGCCTTCGGTTAATAGGTTAGTCCCAAAAATAATATAAAAGTGTATAATAAAGCCTGTTAAACATCCAAAACAGAATATAATATAGCATGGAACAATAAAAAATTATAGATACGTTGGAGATGTATCACACATCCCCAAGCTTAATTCCTGCTCGTCCTCGAGTAGGTAAATGATAAAAACAGAATTTTTGATGTGGAATGCTACTTAGCATAATTTTCAATGTAATTCTCTTATTTGTGGTATGAATATCCAGATCCGAAAGATTTCAGATAAAAGTTTAATATTGACATAAAAATAATAATACTTCAAACATACTAACTAAGCAATTATGTCTTCTCAAAATAACATGGCCAAAGCAAGTTATCCCTACAAAATCATATAGTCTGGCTATGCTCTATCTTCACCATACAAAGTATTTAAATCATGCACAACCCCGATGACAAGCCAAGCAATTGTTTCATACTTTTGGTGTTCTCAAACTTTTTCAATCTTCACGCAATACATGAGCGTGAGCCATGGATATAGCACTATATGTGGAATAAAATGGTGGTTGTGGAGAAGACAAAAAGAAGAAGATAGTCTCACATCAACTAGGCGTATCAACGGGCTATGGAGATGCCCATTAATGGATATCAATGTGAGTGAGTAGGGATTGCCATGCAACGGATGCACTAGAGCTATAAGTATATGAAAGCTCAACAAAAGAAACTAAGTGGGTGTGCATCCAACTCGCTTGCTCACGAAGACCTAGGGCATTTTGAGGAAGCCCATCATTGGAATATACAATCCAAGTTCTATAATGAAAAATTCCCACTAGTATATGAAAGTGATATCATAGGAGACTCTCTATCATGAAGATCATGGTGCTACTTTTAAGCACAAGTGTGGTAAAAGGATAGTAACATTGTCCCTTCTCTCTTTTTCTCTCACTTTTTTATTATTATTTGGGCCTTTTCTCTTTTTTTATGGCCTCTTTTTTTTCGCCCGGAGTTTCATCCTGACTTGTGGGGGAATCATAGTCTTCATCATCCTTTCCTCACTTGGGACAATGCTCTAATAATGATGATCATCACACTCTTGTTTACTTACAACTCAAGAATTACAACTCAATACTTAGAACAAAATATGACTCTATGTGAATGCCTCCGGCGGTGTACCTGAATATGCAATGAATCAAGAGTGACATGTATGAAAGAATTATGAACGGTGGCTTTGCCACAAATACGATGTCAACTACATGATCATGCGAAGGGACAATGATGGAGCATGTCATAGTAAACGGAACGGTGGTAAGTTGCATGGCAATATATCTCGGAATGGCTATGGAAATGCCATGATAGGTAGGTATGGTGGCTGTTTTGAGAAAGATATATGGTGGGTGTATGATACCGGCGAAAAGTGTGCGGTATTAGAGAGGCTAGCAATGGTGGAAGGATGAGAGTGCGTATAATCCGTGGTCTCATCGTTAGTCATAAAGAACTCATATACTTATTGCAAAAATCTACAAGTTATCAAAGCAAAGTATTACGCGCATGCTCCTAGGGGGATAGATTGGTAGGAAAAGACCATCGCTCGTCCCCGACCGCCACTCATAAGGAAGACAATCAATAAATCATGCTCCGACTTTTCATCACATAACGGTTCACCATACGTGCATGCTACGAGAATCACAAACTTTAACACAAGTATTCCTCAAATCCACAACTACTCAACTAGCATGACTCTAATATCATCATCTTCATATATCAAAACAATTATCAAGCATCAAACTTCTCATAGTATTCAACACACTCATAAGAAAATTTGTACTAATCTTGGATGCTTATCACTTTAGGACTAATTTCTCAATTTAAGCAAATTACCATGCTGTTTTGTAGGAATCTCAAAATAATATAAGTGAAGCATGAGAGAACAATAGTTTCTATAAAACAAATCCACCACTGTGCTCTAAAAGATATAAGTGAAGCACTAGAGCAAAAACTATATGGCTCAAAAGATATAAGTGAAGCACATAGAGTATTCTAATATATTCCGAATCATGTGTGTCTCTCTCAAAAGGTTTGTACAGCAAGGATGATTGTGGTAAACTAAAAAGCAAAGAATCAAATCATACAAGACGCTCCCAGCAAAACACATATCATGTGGTGAATAAAAATATAGCTCCAAGTAAAGTTACCGATGGGCCGAAGATTTAAAGAGGGGATGCCTTCCGGCATCCCCAAGCTTTGGATTTTGTCATTAGATTATCTTGGGGTGCCATGGGCATCCCCAAGCTTAGGCTCTTGCCACTCCTTGTTCCATAATCCATCAAATCTTTTACCCAAAACTTGAAAACTTCACAACACAAAACTTAGCAGAAAATCTCGTGATCTCCGTTAGCGAAAGAAAACAAAACACCACTTCAAGGTACTGTAATGAACCCATTCTTTATTTATATTAGTTTTAAACCTACTGTATTCCAACTTCTCTATGGTTTATAAACTATTTTACTAGCCATAGATTCATCAAAATAAGCAAACAACACACGAAAAACAGAATCTGTCAAAAACAGAACAGTCTCTAGTAATCTGTAACTAACGCAAACTTCTGGAACTCAAAAAAATCTACCAAAATAGGACGACCTAGAAAATTTATTTATTTATTTGCTGCAATTGTAATAAGTATTTTATCACGTTCTGGTGATTTTTAACAATTGTTTTCGTGAACAGAAAGTTTTTGGAATTTTCAGCAAGATCAAATAACTATCATCTAAGAAGATCCATAGGTTTAACTTGGCACAAACACTAACTAAAACATAAAAACAAATCTAATCAGAGGCTATATCAAATATATAAACAACAAGCAAAATAAAATAAAATTGGGTTGCCTCCCAACAAGCGGTATCGTTTAACGCCCCTAGCTAGGCATAAAAGGAAGGATAGATCTAGGTATTGCCATCTTTGGTAGGCAATCCATAAGTGGATCTCATAATAGATTCATATGGTAATTTAACTTTCTTTCTTGAGAAGTGTTCCATGCCTTTCCTTAACGGAAATTGGAATCTAATATTCCCTCCTTCATATCAATAATTGCACCAATCGTTCTAAGGAAAGGTCTACCAAGAATAATAGGACATGAAGGATTGCAATCTATGTCAAGAACGATGAAATCTACGGGCACATAATTCTTAATTGCAACAATAAGAACATCATTAATTATTCCCATAGGTTTCTTAATAGTGGAATCCGCAAGGTGCAAGTTTAAAGAACAATCATCAAATTCACGGAAAACCTAGCAAATCACACAAAGTTTTTGGAATCATGGAAACACTAGCACCCAAATCACACAAAGCATAGCATTCATGATCTTTAATTTTAATTTTAATATTAGATTCCCACTCATCATAAAGTTTTCTAGGGATAGAAACTTCCAACTCAAGTTTTTCTTCATAAGGTTGCATCAAAGCATCGACGATATGTTTGTAAAAGCTTTATTTTGGCTATAAGCATGAGAAGAATTTAGCGCGGATTGCAACAAGGAAATACAATCTATCAAACAGCAATTGTCATAATTAAATTCCTTAAAATCCAAAATAGTGGGTTCATTAATATCTAAAGTTTTGACTTCTTCAATCCCACTTTTACCAATTTTTGCATCAAGATCTAAAGACTCCGAATTTTTGGAATGCCTTCTAGGTAAAGGTGGCTCATATTCAGTCCCATCATTATCAAGATTCATATTGCAAAACAAAGATTTAATAGGGGACACATCCATAACTTTTAGGTCTTCATCTTCATTCTCATAAAAATTAGAAGAACACGCTTTCACAAAGCAATCTTTCTTAGCACGCATCCTAGCGGTTCTTTCTTTGCACTCATCAATGGAAATTCTCATGGCTTTGAGAGACTCATTGATATCATGCTTAGGTGGAATAGATCTAAGTTTCAAAGAATCAACATCAAGAGAAATTCTATTTACGTTCCTGGCCAATTCAGCAACCTTAAGAAATTTTTCTTCAAGCAAAGCATTGAAATTCTTTTGCGAATTCATAAACTCCTTAACACTAGTCTCAAATTCAGAGGGCATCTTATTAAAATTTCCGTAAGAATTGTTGTAGGAATTACCATAATTATTAGAGGAATTACTAGGGTATGGCCTATGATTAAAGTTTCCTCTATACGCGTTGTTACCAAAATTATTCCTACCAACAAAATTCACATCCATAGATTCGTTATTATTCTCAATCAAAGTAGACAAAGGCATATCATTAGGATCGGAAGAAACACTTTTAGTAGCAAATAATTTCATAAGTTCATCCATCTTTCCACTCAAAACATTAATTTCTTCTATGCATGCACTTTTTTATTAGTAGATCTTTCGGTGTGCCATTGAGAATAATTAACCATAATATTATCTAGGAGTTTAGTAGCTTCTCCTAAAGTGATTTTCATAAAAGTGCCTCCCGTGGCCGAATCTAAAAGATTTCTAGAAGCAAAATTCAATCCGGCATAAAATTTTTGTATGATCATCCAAAGATTCAAACCATGTGTAGGGCAATTACGTATCATTAATTTCATCCTCTCCCAAGCTTGTGCAACATGTCCATGATCAAGTTGCTTAAAATTCATAATATCGTTTCTAAGAGAGATGATTTTAACGGAAGAAAAATACTTAGAGATAAAAGCATCTTTGCACTTATTCCATGAATCAATACTATTTTTAGGCAAAGACGAAAACCATGCTTTAGCACGATCTCTAAGCGAAAAAGGAAATAGCTTCAATTTAACAATATCATTGTACACATCTTTCTTCTTTTGCATATCACACAAATCAACGAAGCTATTCAGATGGGTAGCGGCATCTTCACTAGGAAGGCCGGCGAATTGATCTTTCATGACAAGATTCAACAAAGCAGCATTAATTTCGCAAGATTCAACATTGGTAAGAGGAGCAATCGGAGTGCTAAGAAAATCATTATTGTTGGTATTGGTAAAGTCACACAATTTAGTATTGTCTTGAGCCATCATGACAAGCAAGCAATCCAACACACGAGCAAACAAGAAGCAAGCGAAAAAGAGGCGAACAGAAAAGAGAGGGCGAATAAAACGGCAAGGGTGAAGTGGGGGAGAGGAAAACAAGAGGCAAATGGCAAATAATGTAATGCGAGGGATAAGAGTTTGTGATGAGTACTTGGTATGTCTTGACTTGACTTGACTTGGCGCGAATGTCCCCGGCAACGGCGCCAGAAATCCTTCTTGCTACCTCTTGAGCACCGCGTTGGTTTTTCCTTGAAGAGGAAAGGGTGATGCAGTAAAGTAGCGTAAGTATTTCCCTCAGTTTTTGAGAACCAAGGTATCAATCCAGTAGGAGATCACCACGAGTCCCTCACACCTACACAAACAAATAAGAACCTCGCAACCAACGCGATAAAGGGGTTGTCAATCCCTCAACGGTCACTTACGAGAGTGAGATCTGATAGATATGATAAGATAATATTTTTGATATTTTCATGATAAAGAGAAATAAAGATGCAAAGTAAAATAAAAGGCAATAGAAATAACTAAGTGTTGGAAGATTAATATGATGGAAAATAGACCCGGGGGCCATAGGTTTCACTAGTGGCTTCTCTCAAGATAGCATAGGTATTACGGTGGGTAAACGAATTACTATCGAGCAATTGATAGAATTGAGCATAGTTATGAGAATATCTAGGTATGATCATGTATATAGGCATCACGTCTGCGACAAGTAGACCGAAACGATTCTGCATCTACTACTATTACTCCACACATCGACCGCTATCCAGCATGCATCTAGAGTATTAAGTTCATAAGAACATAGTAATGCTTTAAGTAAGATGACATGATGTAGAGGGATAAACTCATGCAATATGATATAAACCCCATCTTTTTATTCTCGATGGCAACAATACAATACGTGTCGTTTCCCTTACTGTCACTGGGATCGAGCACCGCAAGATTGAACCCAAAGCTAAGCACTTCTTCCATTGCAAGAAAGATCAATCTAGTAGGCCAAACCAAACTGATAATTCGAAGAGACTTGCAAAGATAACCAATCATACATAAAAGAATTCAGAGGAGATTCAAATATTGTTCATAGATAAACTTGATCATAAACCCACAATTCATAGGATCTCGACAAACACACCGCAAAAGAAGATTACATCGAATAGATCTCCAAGAAGATCAAGGAGAACTTTGTATTGAGATCCAAAGAGAGAGAAGCCATCTATCTAATAACTATGGACCCGAAGGTTGAGGTAAACTACTCACACATCATCGGAGAGGCTATGGTGTTGATGTAGAAGCCCTCCGTGATCAATGCCCCTCCGTGACGGCTGGAAAAAGGCCCCAAGATGGGATCTCACGGGCATGAAGGTTGCGGCGGTGGAAATAGGTTTTTGGCTCCGTATCTGATAGTTTGGGGGTACGTAGGTATATATAGGAGGAAGAAGTACGTCGGTGGAGCAACATGGGCCCCACAAGGGTGGAGGGCACGCCGGGGTAGGTCGCCCCGCCTCGTGCTTTCCACGTTGATTGCTTTATGAGACTCCAAGTCCTCTGGATCACGTTTGTTAGAAAATCACGTTCCCGAAGGTTTCATTCCGTTTGGACTCCGTTTGATATTCTTTTTCTGCGAAACACTGAAATAGGCAAAAAACAGCAATTCGGGCTGGGCCTCCTGTTAATAGGTTAGTCCCAAAAATAATATAAAAGTGTATAATAAAGCCCGTTAAACATCCAAAATAGAATATAATATAGCATGGAACAATAAAAAATTATAGATACGTTGGAGACGTATCAGACATCATCGCTCGGCCGCCGCCGCCGCGTCCCCCGGGTTTACTACCCAGGACGACACATCGCACCTCAACGGCGACATGGACGGCGAGCTCGAGTACGGCGAGGAGGAGCCAGAGCCGGAGGATGAAGAGGAGGAGGAGGAGGAGGAGGAGGAGGAACCGACGCCTGCTCCGACGAGGAAACGGAAGAAGAAGAAGGGGGCGACCAGGACCGGCGAACCACGCATCAAGTGGGCGTCCAAGGAGGATGAGTGCCTCGCCGAAGCGTGTAAAGTCGTCTGCCTCAACCCGATCACCGGCATGAACCAGAGCATTGAGACCTATTGGGACCGCATCAAGGCCGAGTTCGACGAGCGCAAACTTGCCGACCCCTACTTCAAAGGCGTGTACATGCAGCGCGGGACGAAGGCAATGGCAAACCATTGGGGGCTCATCCAATCGGCGTGTAACAAATGGCATGGGATGGTCGAGGAGATCGCGGCTCGCCCAGAGAGCGGCACCAGCATCGAGGATCAGGTATGGCAAGACGGCCTCTCCCTTTTTCTTTTCGCCGGGCGCGCGCCGCTCTGATAGTTCCTCGACGCAGCTGGTGCGGATGTTCGGCATGTTTCGGCAGGACAGCAGCGACCAAGATTTCAAGTACCTCCACGTCTTCAAACGGATCGAGAAGTGCGACAAGTGGGCGGATGTCCGGCGCACCCTCGCCAAGGCCAAGGAGACCTACAAGCTGGACGCGCCGACGCCGGGCGCGGGCGAAGGGCGCCCCCAAGGCAACAAAGGGGCCAAGAAGGGGAAACACGCCGACTCGGCAACGGCGGGGTGCAGGAGTCCATTGAGCATTGTCTCACCGACGCGCAGGCCTGGGCCACCCTGCCTGAAGAGAAGACCGAGGCGTGGTGGTCGACGTTGATGACGAACAGCGCCGTCAAGCTCGACCTGCTCCGGACCAATGTCGCCGCGAAGAAGAGGAACACCGACCTGGCTTTTCTGATGGGCGGGGTAGACATGCTCCAGAGCACCGACGAGAAGCTCAAGATGTGGTACATGGCGGAGCGCGACCTCATCCTGAACCAGCTGTCGTCGACGGCGCCGCCAACTCCCACGCCCACGCCGCCGCCGCCGCCAAGTCCGAGCGATGATGCCTCCACGACGTCCAGCAGCACAGACGCTGCGCCGACGCCGCCAAAGCATGTATAGCCCGACACCGCCAAGCTCACAAGACGCCGACTCCGCCGACGCAAGAGGCCGACCCCGCCGTGTGATGCCTTGCCCACGCGTCCTTTTTTTTGTGCGATGAACTTTCATCCGATCGCCGAACTGTGATGATCGCCAGACTTGCTGCATTTTTTTGTGAGCGGGAATGGCCAAGTTTGAATTTGCCGCGACTTGGGAGGCGACGCCTGGGGGCGTGACTGGGAGCTAGATCGCCCCCAGGGGCCAATCTAGCGCCGGCTCGCCCCCAGGCGACACTTTTTCGGCGCCCTAAGGGGGCCAACGGCTGGAGATGCTCTAATGCCCTGGATCTCAATCTAGGAATTTGGGTGAGGAAGGGGAGAAGCAGAGTAGGTGAGGGAGAGAGACTTGGAGGAAGGGAAAGGATTGCATTCATCACAAGCTGCCGATTTGATCGGTGTCTCGCACATAAGTAGCTGGCCCCTCATGGGCTATCTTTACATGGCCTCCGGCCCGCACACACACCACTGGCCCAAAGGCCGAAACACACACCGTTGCAGTTCAGTTATCTGAATACTGAACTACACTTGTTCAGTTCGCTACTGATGCTGTATCAGCATTAGTAGGCGCGACAATAAGCAGGACATGTTTTTTTTTTTTGAGAAAGAATAAGCAGGACATGGTGTTGCAGCATTTTTTTTTCATGTGTTGAAATAGCCACAAAGTGCATCTTGTACAGCCGTGGGTTGTTCCTATTTTCTACCAACGTTCCATGGGTTCTCAACCCAAATTGTAGATTGGGCTCGGCCACGCCATGTTTGACAAAAATGGAAAAACCTCTTTTATTGAGCACCCGTCGTTGATTGGTGCAAGCATCGTTGCTGGACCGCACGTTGTAGGAGTGGTGGTATTCTGCCGTGCGGTGAGCTGTGTGGCACTCGAAGATATACTACCACATCAAGCTGAGCTGGCGAGCCGCACGTCGTTCTTGCGGGCAAGTTTGCTGCCATAACTAGGAAAACAGCCAGCTGCCAGATTGAAGACGGCATCCCTTCCTCCAACAGAAGACGAAGGGGGTTTGGTGGATTGGAACTGCTGAAAGGTTCAACGATTGATTTTCACTCGCCTAGGAACAAAACAAGACAAGTACGGCGTGCGTTCATTCCTTGCATTTGTCACGCGACGGCAGGAAGAACAGCTAATGGGAAAACTACCCTCGCTGTGTGAAGATCAAACAAAACTACACAAGACATGCGTCACCTTGACCGCTTCCCCTAGGAATATTATCTATCAACCGTCGCTGTCTCCAGTCTAAACTAGACCATATAGGCGCGTGTTGCCGCGCCCGTCCATCTTAGAAAGAGTAACAATAGAACTGTTTGATAAATATTGAGTTGTCACAACAGAAAGTAAAGTTTGTATGGTTCAAAATATCATATGTACCAAAACATCCAAAAGGGTTTTTGGAGATATAATATATCATGCACAATGTAATATACAGGAAATAAATCAATCCTAATGTTTATGTTCCCTAAAAAGAATCTCATTTCTATAAAGGGGCTATTTCTGTACAATGCAACACATGCAATAATATGAGGGATGGGCAGGAGAGGCTCAAATTACCAACAATGTAGCGAGCCAGCATATAAAGGGATATCGCCTCCTTCTGAATAAGGAAAATGATGCACGCAAGCCTCGCTGGAGCTTGCCTACATCATCGTATGCCGACATGACATCACGGCGCAAAAATGAATAATAGTGAAGTGCAAATATCAGCACATGGTGAATACTAAGATGAACTAACTCTTTGATGTCTTCATAAGGATAAAAAACGCGTATGCTCTACGTCCCTACAATGCTACCTCTGATCATCCCTATGGAAGCTACAAAAGGTCCCAATCAAATTGTAAGCAAGAAAAGATAAGACAAACATCATAGAAGTATAAAGAAACTGAAGTTATACATTCCATACACAGGTTGCCGAGCCTATCAGTGAATATACTCACCATATCTTCCTGTCTTGGCAGGGGAATGGACACAAACAATTGAAACCGAGGAAATAGAAATTATTCATTGTGAGAAAAAAACAGGGAGGAGTTGTGAGAAAAACAGGGAGGGGTCATATAGCTGCAAATAAAGTAGCATAATTGCGCTCCTGGCCAACAATTTTGTCAGTTTGTATATGTCAAACTATTGGTCGAATAAAGATTAGCTGAAAAAATGGAATCAATAATTACCATTGACAATTATACAAATCAATAGCATGTATATGGTATTTTACGACTATGGCTTGGAAGTTAGATCAAATACCACAGAAAGTATAAATACAACAGCGGATCTTAGCTTTTGCAGGTTGCTAAAAATATGAGATACAGAGTTGTATCTCCTTTTCCAATCAAAAGCTATTGAAACAAAAATTCCCATCAACAAATAGTGAATGGGTCATACGGAGACAAATATATCTTCCTGCCACTAAGATACCATGATACAAATGTATATATAATTGAATCATAACTCTCTCCAACGACTTGCGTCCTGGTCATCCATTTTCAATCGTGTATATGTTGTAGCTCCAAATCATGGATAAGACATGACGTCTAAGGAGCAGAACAGAAGTGTTGAATGGTCACTTATCCATGCTTTGTCATTATTTCTTGCAAAGAAAAATAAATAAACGCTGAAGCAGATGCAGTACATGTACTCATGTCGATGTAGGACAGTTGCAATATGATAACTGCTCACTTGGATCTCAACGGAGAAGAGCAGCACTGTCAGCCCCATCCCCTCGTCGCCAGTATCATCTTGCCATCACATAAACACCGCCACGCACGGAAGGTGATAAAACATCCCGCCATTTGCCATCGTGTCACCGTATTTTGAGAGAGGTCGTCGACGGTGTAGGCTTGCCGCAACCGCCACAGACGAGCGACAAAAGACACGAAATTAAAATATGATAATGAAGGGCTGCGGATACAAGGCGGAGAGCGGAATCGGTGCCGAGGCGATCGCAAAGAAGAAGCTTCGTCGATGGTGGAACGACGCGCATCGATGAGGAAAGAACGGCGATCGGCGGCACCTAAAGAACGGCCGCGCATCGAGGAGCCAGAAACAGCGACGCGCAACGAACATACAAACTGCTCCGTTGGGGAGGATAGCGATGAAATGTGGACGACCTAGGCTGTTAGCGTTAGCATTCAAAAAATGGAAAGACGTGGGCCTTCGAAGGCCCAGTTACGGAGAAAAAAACTAACTCGCTCTGCGGAGCAGCAGCCCACGAGACGTGTGTGCAGTGCGTGAGCAACCTGGACGCCGAGAGCTGATCTCGACCGTATGTTTGAGTGATCCGATGGCTGAAAACGTGAAAACGCTGTGGAGGCTCCTAGCTAGCTGAGTTCTACTACTGTTTACTGTTTAGTAATAATAACCTCGCTTCGCCGACTCGCTGGGTCCCACAATCCATCCGAATAACCACCGTCAGCGAGGAAAAGAAGAAACGGACACCGAGCAAAACGCGTCCGCAACATGGTCACGTCGTTCTCTTCTTCTTCCCTTTGCCTCCCGTTCCAGCTCGCAGTCACAGCAGCATCCGGCGCCACTAATTAATTGCAGCTGTAGCACCGCCCGCCCGCTCCGTGCAGCTTACAAGCACCAGCGAGGAGAGTCGAGGCGCGCACGTGGGTGGGTCTGCGCGCGCCGTCCGCCTCCTCCACCAGGCCACCCTCGTCGTCGTCGCCGTCGTCGTCCTAGATCCGCAGCAGTGCGTGCCGGAGGGACGCGCGATGGCCGCCGGCCGTGGGCTCCCGCTCCTCCTCGTCCTCGCCGCCCTCCTGGTCGGGCTCGCCTCCGCCTCCCCCTTCATCTCCGGTGCGTTCCCTGCTTCTGCTCTGCACCGCCTCTCTCGTCCGCGTTACGCTTCGCAGCGGCTTCTGTTCTGACGGGTTCGTCGTGCTGTGTTTGTGCTTGAGCAGACGGCGTGTTCCAGGCGAGCGCCGGATCTACCACGGGGAGGACCTTGCTGCAGGCCAAGAGGGGTACGTTTCCTTTCTCCTCTCCGCCTCCCTCCCTCCTCGCTGAGCTCCACGCTCTAATGCTTGCTTGCTGGTTTCGGAGTTCGATCTGGGATTTGAGAAGATTGGGCTGGGACCTGGGAGTTCGGTTACATGCTCCGCTTAGATGCGTGGGGTGTCGATTCCCTGATCCGTCCCACGCCGACGAAACGTCTGCGGTCGTGTCGTCAGATCGGGGTGGCATCGAGGATCAGCGGTCATTGAACTGTAGATGATGAGGAATAATAAATAGCGACTGAGGGAACATTTTGGTGGCTGAGTTGTTAGATGATTACGGTGAGGAATTGGGGTGCTCAACGAGTTGAACGCAGGGATGAGGGCTATAGCTTTCCGATGATATTCTTCACCGATTAGAAAGAAATTGACATGGTTTGCGGACTGTTTCATGTTGTTCGCACTCTACATACTACATGGGCATGCTAGTTAGTATAACTTATAGCTGGACAATAGCATCTAATTATACTCACATAGGATAGGAATACTTGTTAATCGTGATGGGAATTTCTGAATTTGCTGGTCGCTGCTGCTTGGTACTAAGATGCTGATCACTAAATAGAGAGCGTGGTAAACTGACATACGTACGATAAAATGACAGAAAGGAGATTTGTTGAGCTTGTGATGCTAAAACCGGAACTTGTTGTCTGGTAAGGCATGCAATGTCCAGGCAGTGAAGCCTGTATTCCTTATCCAGTTTGAAGCGCCATGTTATTGTAATAAATTAACTAACGTGGTCTCAGCATATTTCTGCAAGTTATCCAAAATTTCATTGGGTAAGTTGGCTCCACGCTTCCAGGGTCATACTAACCATCAAGACTAGTCCGCGTTTCATGTTGGGTAGCTTTCCGATGATATTCTTCACCGATTAAAGAGGAATTGACATGGTTTGCCGACTAGTCCGCGTTTCATGTTGTTCGCAGTGTACATTGTACATGCACATGCTAGTTATAACAGGATAATAACATCTAATTATACTTGCATGCTTATTAATCGTGATGTGATATTTCTGAACCTGCTGGTGCTGCTTCTTGGTACCAAGATGCTGATCACTAAATAGAGAGCGTGCTAAACTTACATACATACGATAAAAGGCCGGAAAGGAGATTTGTTGAGCATGTGATGGTAAAACCTTGTTGTCCGGTGAGGCATGCAATGTCCAGGCAGTGAAGCTTGTATTCCTTATCCAGTTAGAAGCGCCATGTTATTGTAACAAATTAACTAACGCAGTCTCAGCATACTTCTGCAAGTTTCATTGGGTAAGTTGGTTCCAGGCTTCGAGGGGCAAACTAACCAAACACTTCGAGGCAGCCCCAAAGTACATATTTTGGTATCTGCTGTTCACTAAACATACCTGCATATTGCTAACACTTTACCAAGTGGCATCAAGATAGATCCTAATTCATCATTGTAATGGATGGTGTCTGACATACATCTACCCATGTTGAAGACTTTCAGTGCCTTGATCTATTATATTTCTCTTAGCTCATACTTATGCTTTTCAGATTGCCCTGTGAACTTTGAGTTCCAAAACTACACCGTCATCACAAGCAGGTGCAAAGGGCCAAAATATCCTCCTAAAGACTGCTGTGATTCTTTCAAGGAATTTGCATGCCCATTTAATAACTACATCAATGATGAAAGCAATGACTGTGCATCCACAATGTTCAGCTACATCAACCTCTATGGCAAGTATCCACCAGGCCTGTTTGCCCACGAGTGCCGAGAAGGCAAGCTAGGTCTTTCTTGCGAAGGCGTCCCCCAGAAAGACGTTGTTGAAAGTGGTGTCCAAAGAGATCGAAGCAGCTCGCTTGCTTTGATTACTCTCATGTGTGGACTAGTAGCATTGTTCTTCCAGTAGGTGGTGGTGGTGGTGATATCTTTATTTCTCCCTTGTTTTTCAAATGATGTTGAGCCTGAATCCGCTGCTGCTCCT
Organism: Aegilops bicornis; assembly: GCA_021605145.1. Taxonomy (NCBI): domain Eukaryota; kingdom Viridiplantae; phylum Streptophyta; class Magnoliopsida; order Poales; family Poaceae; genus Aegilops; species Aegilops bicornis. Next base: position 2,909,336 of record JAHIAL010000032.1, on the reverse strand, counting down.
TAAGGCGCTCTTGAAATTTTCCTTGTTGCAATATCTTGTAATTTGAAGCTATGTCAGATTACATATTCTTTGGAATCTCACCTGATTGCCAACTTAGAATTCACTGATTGTCGCTGTATCATACCTCTCACACTGTATTATGTCTCACTCGTGTATAATGATGATAACTATTTTTTTTGGTCACCCGAAAGAGTTTGGTTGTATGTGAATCATCATGGCTCTAGTTCATTCTAGTCTCAAAGAAAGTCGTGACAATTGGTTTCCCTATCTATAAGCTGCAGGTTTTCTCTTGCCAAAGGTTGCTGCCTTTTATTTTCACTTGCTTCAGTCAAATTTTGTAGTCACTGGATTTGCAAGATAAGTGCATATGAATAACCTCCAAAACTAGGATCATGTTGTTGCCAATCTGTGGGAAGTAGTTGAAATTGCAATGCATTTTAAATAAGAATAAGAATCCTTGCATGGAAAACGAGAATATATTTTTTGGGACGTTTTCAAACATTTCACTTCAATCCATGTGCTTACCCAATTGTGTGCCAACACCACTGTTATTACAACACCATGTCTAGATAAGTATCTTATTATATGTTGAGTGAGCAAAGTAAACAATTTTAAGAGTTAAGAGAGCAATATATCATAACCAGAGTCCGGAGATTTGATTATCTGTTCAAAACCATCCTTGATTCGTAGTTGGGTTTTGAAATCATGACCAGAGTTTGGAGATTTGATGCAAACTTATCTCCTTTGTCTTTTGAAACTTAAATGTACAGTACCCCTATGGAGTTGGGTTTCATGTGGTTGTCAATTTTGAATATGGCTCGAAATAGTGGTGATAAAGATAGCACAAAAAAATAACTCCATGGTGCACTTATGTGGAGGCATCTATTCAGAAGATTAGCCTAGACACTTTTGAAGACGCAGGGGTGGACCCACATTGGATCAAGTTGGGGCCTTGGCACTCACTTGATTTCTATTTTTTCATCTTTGAAGCCCAATATTTTACTAGTTGGGCCCCAGTTAGCCGAATAATGCGCTCCCACTCACTTGACCCCACAGTTACTTTTTGGGCCGAGCACGCTCCTGAACATATGCACGTTTTCTCACGCCAATACATTTGGTAATTTGTTGTTTGTTTTGGTACAAAACTAAGAACCAAATCTTGATTGGGGCAATGACCCCTATTGGTTGCAATGGCTATGTTGAAATGACATGGTTTTTGCTAAGGGGAAAAACTCTTCTTCGTTGTAGATCTACACTCTGTCTTTATGTTTGGCATATGCTTCAATAGTCAAAAGGAAAGAGTTGGTGGAGGTAACAAGTGCATAGTTCGAGGGTTGATCAGGGATCCTCCCCTCTCCCATGTGGACAACATAAATGGTATTCTAGTTCTTTTTCTTTTCTTCATATTGGTACATCTCTGTCTTGGTCTTTTTTAGAAGCAACTATCTAGATTTGGTTGTATTTAATAAAGAGAGTACAATTGACTGAATAACTGAAATGAACACCAACAACATAGACCTCTAATAAACACCGGAAGTTATATCAAGGTTCTTTGAAGTCATATCTCTAGCTTCGTCTTCTGCATCTTAATAATCTTTCATATCTGATGATAATAAAAGGAAAAAAATCCTATAAGACCCGGGTCGATCGTGAGATCCACTTGGGCTGAGGACACCTGGCAAGACCGAATCTCAACGCACGCAGGCTAGTTTCCTCCTGATTCCCGCCAGTCTCGCGGAATCCCCCAAATCCTCAGTCCCCTTTCCTTCTCCCGTTCGCTCGACGCCGCCGCCACCCACGACCACGACCGCCGGCGGCAGCAGCCATGCGGCACATGGCGCTTCCTCCTCGCCCCATCCGCACATGTCGCCTGTCAGATGCCCTGTCACGTCGCGCGGTCAGTCATGGTGAGGAACAAGAACGAGCTGTTGTCGACGGCGGCGGAGCGGCACGACGGTGCTCATCCTCACAGCAGGCACACCGGCTACTCGTCCAGCCTCTCCATGACGCTGTGGAATCGTTTATGGCGACGAACTATAGGCCACCCATCACACCTTGTGGGGATTGATCCTCTTTAGTGTCGGAAACATGGATCTGAAGATGGATGTGTGTAATGGCAGTGCTTGTCACTGTAAATTCAATTGATTGATGTAAGAATTGTAATTTTTCACCATGTAATCAGTCAATTTTAATTTTGCCCCATTATAATGGTCGAAGCTCTGGAAGTTGTAAGTTTCAACTGAAACTGGTCTGATAATCCCCTAGGAAAAATAGATGATGATCAGTTGTATCTGTTTGGTTCTCTTTATTTTCTTGTATCTATCTCTACAACTTTCTGCCATCACTATAAGCAGTATGAACTGCTGATGCCAGGGCTTCAAATACCAGGAGCAGGCAACTGCAACAATACACATTGCAGATTTTACAGGAGCTTCAAAAGGCTCGGCATTTGTCATGATTCTGTTTATCTCTTTATTCAACAAAGTAGGCAGCAATACACATTTCAGATTGTATTATTGGATATTAAAAAAAAACTTTATCACAAGAGCTTCAAATACCAAGAGCTTTTATGCACAAGGAACTTCAAATACCAGGAGCTTTTATACAAATACCAGGAGCTTTTAGTCATAGTGTACATCAAATTCATTTATACAATACATTTGCTCCACAATCTGCATCAACTATCCTATCTTAACTTAGAAATTTCTGAAGAAAAATGTACAAAGCATCAACCATCCTAAACTACATGACAGAGGCATGCACAACAGCATATTTGAGTTGGAGATCTGCTGATCTTTTTGCTGGCTCATCTGTCTTCCTTTTGGCTTTTGATGATCATCTTCAGTGTTGACAGAACAACATGTGCCAAGATGCAGCCAGCAGCTCCAGCCCCATGTGCCAAGATGCGTCCAGCAGGTCAAACGTCAAGTAACCCGGCCACATCCGACGGAGCCAAACTGAGGAGGGTGGCCATGGACGAAGCGCCGGTGGGTAGCAATGGACGAGCAGAGGAGTTTGCGAGGTGCCAGGGCGCCGTGGAACGCGGTCGTGAACGGCAGGGGAGAGCTGCGGGGGGCGCTGGCCGCGGCCGCGGCGAGCTTGCCGGAGAAGCGAGCAAACGACTTGCGCTGTGGGCGGCGGCGGCGGCGGCGAGCGAACGGGAGAAGGAAAGGGGACCTGAGGATTTGGGGAATTCGGCGAGGCTGACGGGAATCAGGAGGAAACTGGCGTGTGTGCGTTGAGATTCGGTCTTGCCAGGTGTCCTCAGCCCAAGTGGGTCTCACGATCGCCCTGTACGACCCGGGTCTTATAGGATTTTTTTCCATAATAAAATAACAGAAGATGAGACCAACGAAAACCGAGATAATCTTACATTTTCTCCCGAATAATCTTCATATTTTGAAGATTCACATGACTAGTCACCACTGTACAAGGTGAAAACCTAATGTGGATGAATGCAAAATAGGGACGACCCCCTCGCAAGCTCCAGGTCGTCAAGATTGCTGCTCCATAGCCAAACCAATGATGAAGGACTAAGAACACCGTGGTCTAGGCTGTGAGAACCACTTGTTCCATGGAGTAGACTGGGATTGCTACTCTAGGCTGGAAATAGATTTGGGAGACATTTTATTCGATATGACAATGATTGTACTATTGCCGCGAATGACATATAAAACTCACAAAAAGAGGTACCTAATTACACACCAGACATGATCCATGGACCATGGTCCTCCAACATCACCGCACGAAAATGGCTATCTCCTATGAGTAGGGTGGGCGGAGAGTAAAACTTACACTATTTGCCACGGGTAGGGTTTGTCTTGTGACTCTCATCCCTCTAAACATAGATACCATATAATGTTTCTTTTTACCTTTGGTTTGGATATGTTTGGCATCTCATGGTCTTTTTTGCTTTGCATGACTTCCAAATCATAATAATAGAACAAACATACGAACTGGATGTCATGATATGTTGAATAATGCATGAATTGATAACACACGAATGTGTCAGAAAAGTTGTTTTTAATTTTTAAAGGACTAGGGGCATGTCATGGTTGTCAATAAAATATTCCCACGAGGTTGACTTCAATGGACATTTTCCTATGGATTCCATAGAAAGTAGGTGGTATGAAAAAAATCGTAAAGGAAATCTTACAATGGAATTAATTTCTCTCACCTTATGGAAGGGTAATTGAGCCACGTAGGTTTTCACGTGACTTGATTGCAACGACCTAGTAGGAATGGATCTCACTAGCCTAATAATTCCGAACAGAGGGAGTATCAAATTATGGTTGTATTTCTTTTTGCAGGTCAAATTATCATTGTATTTGGTTGATGTAATAATAACACTCAATGCATATTTATTTTATTGAGAAACCGTGCATACATGTAGGCAATTCTGCTGCTCCATTTCAACCGTATTCTATGATTACGATTCTGCCGATCGCGTGAAGCTGAATGTTGACGAGTCGTTCGTTGGTACCGACGGTGGATTATCAGGAGCCCGTATGATCCTATGTGATAATGATGACAACATTATCTTCTCCGCTTGTCGTTTCATCTTGCATTGTTCCGGACCGCTTCAGGCTGAGCTGTTGGCGTGCCACGAGGGATTAAGCCTTGCTCTACAATGGTCTACTCGCGCGGTAGACATCGAGATGGACTGCATGGATGCGGTCAAGTTGATCAAGTCGCCTACCCTTGACAGATCGCCACATAGAATCATACTCCCTCCATTCGGAATTACTTGTTTCGAAAATGGATATATCTAGAACTAAAATATGTCTAGATACATCCATTTCTGTGACAAGTAGTTCCGAACGGAGGGAGTAGTTCAGGATATTAAGAGGCTCTTTGGTGAAAGGGATATCTCTATTGCTCATGTGAGTAGGAACCAGAATGTTGTCAGCCATACCCTTGCTGCTTTTGGACGATCGGAGAGCCGAACTGCAGTTTGGTTGCACTCTGGACCTGCAGACGTTCCTCTGCTATGTAGGAATGAATATTCCAACAGTTGAGCAATGAAATTCTTTTAACCCTGCAAAAAAAATACAGTATGTCTTTCTTTTACATCACTAAATATGTCCTTTTTTACACGTCACTAAATATGTTCTTTTGATTCCGTCGAAAAGCGAAAGGGTTTCGAAACAGCAACGGTGACCGAAATGCCCTCGCCACCTTCTTCCGAGGCGCTATCGCCGCTCCGCTCCCATCCATCTAACTGACGCACTGAACTGACGAGCACGCAAACATCAATACAAAATTGAAAATTAGTCTACTGTTCGGGAGGGAGAAGAGGAGGAACAAGCCGCTCCGCTAACGAACGGTTTCTCATACTTCCGGAAGAGAACCCATCTCCGTTCGGCTTGGGCGGCGTCTTCTGAGGTACAGTGCGAACTGTCGCGCCCTCCCTTTCTCCGTCGTTTTGGCGATCCTTCTGTGAATTTTCCCCGCGGCGGGGAGCCGCGATCGGCTCCTAGGGTTTGGGGGCGGCGCGGCGCGGCGCGGCGCGGGGAATCATTCAGTGGCATGCGCATCCCCGATTTGTGGCGGAAAATTGCGTTCTTACTCGTTTCAGTCCGCTGCTAATCATGCGACTGTTGGCTCTCTGTTCGATCCGTTTCCCCCGTTTCGTGTGCTAGCGAATTCCACCCCGTATTGACTTCGTTCTGTTCACATCATGTTTGCTTATGATTGTCCCTAAGTGTTCAGATGTTCAGAGCCTGCTAATATGCCGTGGTGCTAATAGAAACTGCGGAGAGCTGCTAGATTTGTAGTAACTGCTGTTGTGGTTAATTAGCAGCTGCTATTACTTGTGGACTGGCGTAGCAAGTGCTAGCTGTGCCTGTCTCTTTGCCTGATGTGCTAGTCGTTTCGGCGGGAGCGCGGTTGCTGATGGTGGTGGTGTTTGTTCTCTTTACAGGTTTGTGACGCTTCTCTCCTAGGCGAGGATCGATGTGCAGTTATGGCGGTGGCGACGTCGATGACTGGTATGACGATTCTGATACGGATGACCACGCCGAAGACACGGGCGATGACGGGCACCATGAGCAAGGAGCAAGGAACTCCGATTTAGACCTGGATGATGAAGATCGGACCTTTTTGGTATGTCCATCAGTTGTTTTGTATTGTCGTGTCATCGCCGTTGGAACTAAGCCTACGCAAGATTGGTTTAAATGCACTTCTTATTGGGTTAGCAGAAGTTCGAACATTACTATTCCAGTGATGACTAGAACTGCAAGTGTGGACACTTGAATGCTGCTGTTAGGATCCAATTATGTAGCTCTGTTTGTAATGTACTAACTACTAGGCATGAATCAGTTATATGACCATATGAATGGCTTGATTGGGGCACTGATTGTTCATTCTCTTGTTTTGAGAGGGGTGAATGAAGCGGCAGAAATTTTATGCTTGGGAGCCTGATACATTTGTTTCTGGTTTAGAGGGTTGTGTGGATCTATGAAGCTTGTCCCCTTACCAGTTGCACAATGTCATTTGTTTTGTACTGTTCATTGCCCTGTCTTTTTGCCATCTACATAGATATCTGTTGCAAGTCTCTATGTAAAATGTTTCTATTGTTCCGTCTATTCTGTCTTCCATTTCTAAACCACTCTGGGTTTGTTGTAATTCTGGTCATAGGATAAAGAAGCAGTTATTTGTCTTGCTCAGCTGTTAAGTTTATGGACCAATCTTGAACTTGAACAACAAGAGTTTAAATATGATTTTGTTGCTAATCTACCATTGTGTTAATTACATAAACCAAGCTGTGATGCTCTAAATAGTTATTCCTTCTTCTCTGTTTAGAGTCAGTTTCCAGATACTTGGGGGCAGCGCCCACAAGAAAAGAAAAGACATCCAAGGAATACAATGGAAGAAGCTGGATATCACACGTGAACAGTACAGACAGACCAGGTTGCAGCAGTACAAAAACTATGAGAGCATTCCTAATTCTGGAGAAGAAGCAGCCGAGGTGTGTCTTGTAGAAAGTTCAAGAGCTTATGCAAAGTTTTCTGTCTAGATGTTTCTAACAGCTGATACATGTCTTAAAACAGGAATGCAAACAGACTGAGAAAGACGGAATGTATTACGAATTCAGAAAAAATACTAGATCTGTAAAATCAACTATACTACATTTCCAGGTGCGTTTTTTATTCTGTCTCTGAAATGCTGCTTGCTTAAAAATTGCATAGATGATGAAATGCATCCATACGTGAAAGAAGAGATGGAGGTAGTCTTGAACATCAGGACTGAGGCTGGTTCTTGTATCTTTTGGATTAATTATAATTTACATGGCAGTTTGAAGAAACTTTTACCGTATGAATTTAATTTGTTCAGGGATCTATGCAAGTCCTGATTATGTGTCTCTGTGTAATCTCTTGTGAATAAGTGCTGTTGCTGTGTTTCAGCTAACCATTTGCATTTGGTATCAGATTCTTCATTGATACCCTTCCTATTTTTAAACCGATTTGATCTGCGCTGTCAAGAGCATCAAACAATTGACTTGAATTGTGCCTGCAGCTGAGAAATTTAGTATGGGCCACATCCAAGCATGATGTCTACCTGATGTCACATTACTCAGTCCTTCACTGGTCTGCATTGAGTGGTGTGGATACTGAACTTATGAACGTCCGTGGTCATGTGGCACCAAAGGAGGTACTATATACCTGATTGCAATTTATTATCTGTCTCCATTTTTCACATCCTCTATAGGCTACAGCTTATCTTGTTATTCTTCTTCTATTGATGGTTATGGATCTCTTATTACAGAAGCACCCAGGAAGTCTATTAGAGGGGTTTTCTCAGACTAAGGTTAGTACCATGGCAGTGAAGGACAATTTGCTGGTAGCTGGTGGATTTCAAGGGAGCTAATCTGCAAGGTATGTTCCCCAATTTGACTCAAACCTTCTGAATCAAATCCATATTGTGCTATCTTTTGGCATGGTAATTGACAATTTGACTCGAATCCTTTGGAATCAAAATGCAATGTTGTCGTGCATGTACTCAAATTGCTTAATATGTTTATGAACTCTGAGTGTTGATCTAATGTTGATGTGGGATGCAGCACCTTGATCGAGAGGGGATAAGCTTTTGTTGTCGAACATCACATGATGACAATGCTATTACTAATGCAATTGAGATATTCAATACTTCTAGGTAATGTCATGTCCACGTTATTAAATGATGCGGCCTCATTGGGTGTATGTTCATGCCAGTTCTGTTTTTTCCCCTAGTGGCGCTGTTCATTTCATGGCATCGAGTAATGACAACGGTGTAAGAGACTATGACATGGAGAGATTCCAGTTGTGCAATCACTTTCAGTTTGACTGTCCAGTGAATGTAAGTCCCTTTGGCTATTTCTTTTAGTTCTTTTATTTGTTTTGGAAAGCTGGAACATTCTTTTTTGGGTACATAGTGTTGTGATCTCGTCGCATTGCTTCTGTCAACATGCTTCTTTACAATCATCTTGATATGTCATATGTCATGTGGGGCTTACTTTTGGTACCCTGTTGTTCACCAATCTAATAAAATTAAGACAAGAATTTGTGATGTCAAGTGCAAAACAGGAGTATCAAACTTTAAGTTGGCAGTGTTAAAAAAAAGGAATAAACATCTGTTGCCAGAGTTGACAGCACTATGCAGTTATGTACTCCCTCCGTAAATTAATATAAGAGCGTTTAGAACACTAAAATAGTGATCTAAATGCTCTTATATTAGTTTACAGAGGGAGTACTTCTGTTTTCTGGATCTAGGGCTTAACAAGAACTGAGAATTATGGTGCCTCATCTGCAGCAATTGGCATCCTTGAGGGCTAGTCTTTCACATGCCCCTCATTTCGGGTGGCTGCCTTTTCGACATAGTATTAATAGTAAACGGAGACCAATACCAGTATCGGAATCAGTGAATGCTCTAAGTGCACTTGTTGCTTTACTTTGGCCTTACTATTATTTTGTCAATGCAGCATACATCGCTGAGTCCCGACAGAAAGCTTGTTCTCGCCGTGGGGGACCATCCTGATGCTTTACTTGTTGATGCGAATTCAGGAGAGGTATACTACTAGCCCATGCCAACCCATACATCAAAGATCCCATGTTAGCCAAACTCTGATTTATTTTTCGAATTGAAATGCTGACGTGTAATTAAGTGAGAGCACCATTTCTTATTCTGGATGCAGACGCTTCATTCCATGAAAGGCCATCATGACTACTCGTTCGCATCGGCCTGGAGCCCTGATGGACGAACATTCGCTACCGGGAACCAAGACAAGACATGCCGAGTCTGGGACGTGAGGAACCTGTCGAAAGCCGTCCATGTACTGAAGGGCAACCTTGGGGCCATTAGGTCGATCCGCTTCACTTCAGACGGGCAGTTCCTGGCGATGGCGGAACATGCGGACTTCGTCCAGATCTTCGACGTCAAGAGCGATTACACCAAAAGGCAAGAGCTGGACTTCTTTGGCGAGATATCTGGGATCTCCTTCAGCCCGGATATGGACACTCTTTTCGTCGGCGTGTGGGATAGAACATATGGCAGCCTCCTCCAGTATGGTCGTTTACATGATAACAACTAGTAGTACGTGTACCATATGGAGCTGTTCCCCCGCATGTATTTCTCAGAAGTCTTGAACAGAAGTTGTCTGTGTGTGCCTCATTTCTCAGCTGTATATAAATAAATATAGATGTGTTCTTCATTGCTCTCCGTAACTTGGCACTGAGGTGCTTTCATGGGTGAAATCCGCCGCTGCCTCACCTCAGTAGAGTGCCAGAGTGAATTTCCCATCTTGGTGGGTGGGCGGCCGCCACGCTTGCGGCTCAACCTCTCTGATCATGCTCAGTATCTGGAGTCTATGGAAGAAGCGGAGTGATTGCAAAGCTGTCATTACTATTGCAAAACTGTTACAGCACCGCACAAAGGATTCCAGATGAAGCACAATTCACAACCAGTCCTTCCTTGCAAATATGACACAATGAACACAATGCGGTCTTGAGAGACGCCCAGGATGCCGTCTCCGACCATGACTTTGCCGAGGCGGGCAAGGGAAAGAGGGTCTCCCACTAAGCTAATGAAGTGGATCGACCACATACATCAACCTTAGCTAATGAAGTGGCATACCGAAGACTTCTGTTGAGTTGATCTTCAACTGCGGTAGCCGATGTTGATATAGTGGCTGAAGGAAGCCGAAGCATCCAAGCGAGCTTGCATACCCCCACATAGCACCAGATCTGAGTGTGTTGGGAATAGATCCATTGCCGTCACTCCTTCATTCCCCATAATGGCGAAAAATAAGGGTAGAGAACACTTGATCAACCCTATCTAGCGGTGTGCCTAGGTTATTGGAGAAGGTCATGTCAGATCCATCTCTAGCAACCACTACGCGCCATGTACGACAACTAGGAGAAGAACGAGACAATCAACCGGCTCCGCATGAAAGCATCAAAGAAAACTTCGACACGATATAAAGGCAAATGCCACATGGCAAAACCTAACCTAGGTTTAGCCCTAGACTATGTATAGTGGCATCCTAAAGTCGTCTCCCACCCCCGCTCCGACTGGAGACAACGCAAGAGGAGAAGCCAATATTAATCGGGCAGCTAGGGACGATTCTCAAAGAGCGGAAGAGGAGAGAGAAAGGAAAGGGGAATGGGGGATGGAGACCTTGACCGCCTCAACTTCTATAGATGATTCAATGCAAGGCACACAGTTTAACTAATTTTCTACAACATATTAATTAAAATCTTGATGTTTATAACACAAACATTTTAACAACATTTAAAATTGTATTTGAAATCTTAAATTCAAATTCAAACACAACATAGGGTCATAATGTAGCAAAAATATTCCAAATAAACTTGATGATACATGAAAGATATATTGTCCAATAAGTTGACACGTGTGCTCCACAAGGTCATCTCATAGTTTCTCGTTAGCTTGTTGGTCTTCCATCTTTCAATGCACTTCAAGAAACCTATGAGTTATGGTTGCATCTCGATGTCATCATCTTCTTCTTCCTTCTCCTACGATGAGTCATCGAACAACTCTTGAACGAGCCTCCTCATCTGCCAATTGCATCACACAATTAATTGGATGAAATCTTATATTGAAAATTTGCAAAGAAAAATGAAAATAGAAGGATTTTTTTACCAAGCAGCAATTTGTTGAACACCTGACTGAAATGAGAAGGAAAAATATTTTTTAGCACGTAGCCGTTTTCTCAAAGACCTACCAGGCACGGGGGAGGATGATGTGCAGCGTCCATTTGGAATTGGCATCAGACGCGGAGGTCGCCAGAGGGGCCAAGGTGGGCGGAGGTCGCCAGATGGGCCAAGGTGGGCGAAGAGGGGCCAAGGTGGGCATCAAACACTCTCAGCCATAGAACGGGAACTCGTCGCTGGCCAGCTCAGGCGGAAGGGTTGGCTGAAGAGCGGCCGTAGAGAAGCTCGAGAGCTCACGTGGTGACTGATGAAGACTCTTAGAGTAGGGGTGATCCGTAGAGGTGGATGACAGCTCGAGCGGTGGCCGATGGCAGCTCATAGTTCGACTCCACAACAGGAGCAGGCGACCGTCGTAATGACAACTCGGGAGATTGCTTTGGCGGACTAGTAGGGAATGTCAGGGGCATAGGAGGTCATACTGAAAAAGGCTTATAGCCTCGCTTTATTATAAATAAAGCAAGCCACCACATACAACAAGTGTCATCAAATTCGAAGGTCTACAACGACAAAAAGAGAGGAAAGAAATCAAAGGAGTCTGAGGCACTAAAAACTGGTATTGCGTGGAGGTCTCATCCAACACAACCTCTAACAGATAAATAGTTCAAGGAGGATAGTTTACAATAATCACATGTGACGCCAGGTCCTTGTAGTTTCTCCTGAAGGTGTCGATGGCCGACCACTCATGCCTCTTGCTCAAGGGTCTCCAAAGCTTCATGAACCACATAGATTGTAAATAACATCAGTGGCACGTGTGGGAATGGTATGATCAATAACTAGCTTATTTCTAGTACACGACGACGTCCACACCACGGCTCCAAAGTTCACCCAAATTTGGGAGCCATCACTGCTCAAGCACCGCCAACACCAGTGTCCCACACTGCCCACACTCCTCGACATCCAAACAACCAAGGAGAAAAGCCACCAACGTCGCAATGCTACTCGCTGGAGAGCTAGACATGCATTCCACCGTCCAGGGCTGCCACCTTGTCATCCACCACCTGCACTGCCGACCACCAGAGGAGGGACGAGAAAGTGCATCCTTTGCATGTACTAGGGCACCCCGGGCGCACAACCAAGGCTGATTCATGCTGCAGCCTCACGTCGAGGTTGTCGATTGCTAGAGGCAGGGTGGGATGGCATTCCTTACACACCCAAGGCACCCAAACCTCGTCCCTAGCCTGGGGAAGAGCCGACGACTCTGGCCTACCCCACTCGCCCCGTCCATGGAGGCGGCTTCGTAGCTCGATTTGGCAACTCTAAAACAGGCATGGGCAGACCAGGGACCCAAAACAGACGACAATCACCAATCTGCATCACTGTTGTCCCTGCCAGCCAGCGTCCTTTGGTGGCAACAACGGAGAGAAGGATGGAGAGTCCGATAATGATTAGGTTTCAATTTTCAAGCCACCCATGCCACTCCACGCAGGAGCGACGCGGGGTTGAAGGTTTTTTTTCTCGCTTTCAGATGCTCGCGGTGGTCACTCTGGCCATGCGCTAAATATACATGTTGAGGACTGGATGGAGGCTGCCTAGTTGGTTGACCAAACGTTTATCATATATATACACACCTGTCTTGAAATATATTTTTTGCTGCGTCTGTTTAGGCTATAAGGTAACGCACTGGCTGACAACCAAGGAGACCAGTGGCAAGCTGGCAAGCCACTGTGGTGGATATCCTCACAAAAAATAAATTTAATATGGTTATGAGAGTGTACCTCATATATCAGATATTAAATTGATAAAAACATAAAATACATTTGATATTAGTCAAAAGGTCCAGAAAGGTGCCGTAAACTTTTCATTGATGTACAAAAGCACACCCTTAAAAAAACATGTTACGATGAGAAAAAAAACTATTTTCTGTAGGAAAAAGGAGTGGTCCAGCAGCAACATACCATAACTATATATAAATTCGAATACCATTTAGTTCCAACTCCTGCTTCACTGACAGCGTGACCCTACTCGCTCAGGGAGCAACCAAAAATGCTAAGCTAACCACAATAGCAACCCCCAAGAAACGACTTCCCACCGCTCTACAGCCAGCGTTGTTGCCATCCGTGTAGTCACTGGCGGTGCCGGCGCCGGCGCTGGCACTGGCGGCGACCGGCCCCTGCGAGACCGAGAAGGCTGACCCAGCGGGTGGCGGTGCGAGGACGCCTTCCTTTGGCGACGGCGACGGCGGGTGGGCGAGAGCGGGCGGCAAGCCGTGGCCGTGGGCTACCTTGATCTGGAAGCGCATGCCCTGCTGACACTGCATGCCGCCGTCGGCTTCTGAGAAGAAGTAGTTGGTGCCCTCGTAGAGGAGAGGGACAGAGATGGCGTCGGTCTCCTCGAGGCCGCCTACGCCGCCGCTGTAGATGTAGGTCTCCAGCCCGTCGTCCTCGCTGGGATCGCAGAGGGAGTAGGTGGTGGAGTTCGAGGTGACCACCACCGACGAGTTATCGTTCGTCTTGAATACTGGTAAGAAGAAATAGGTAGCTGATCAGCATGAGTTTGGTTTAGTTGAGTGTAACTGGCTTATGGTTAAGCTGTACGATGGAAAGGAAAATATAACTTCACAAGTCAGTGATTAAGTGAACTACTACATGACACTGGATGATCACTTAATTGCTGATGCTAGAGAAATATTAGAAAAACTCCCTCTGTTTCAACTTTTTTAAAGTTTAAGTTCTGTCCTACGTTAAAACCTTTCAAGTTTGATTTGAGGAAGTTCTGTGCCAACATTTGTAACACTAAATTTGTTTTATTAGATTATTTTGCGCCTGACAGGAATGAACTTTGTAATAAATTTGCACTGTGCGGATGACATGGTGAGGAGGCTAAGGGAGGTGTATCTTCCATTATTAAATAAAAAATGCATTTCCTTCATAAATTAATATAAAAACGTTTAGAATACTCAAGTAGTGATCTAAATGCTTTTATATTAGTTTACATAGGGAGTACTTTACTGGGTGACAAAAACCTATCAGTATATTAAAGTCAATGAATGTCAGAATGTAAACAGAGATATAAATCCGCGCTCAGAGGGCAAAACAGAGGTGAAGATCAACTGATTAAACCTGTGTTTCTCAATGTAGTGTAGCATTAAAAAAGAGAGTTTCTTATTTGACCCTTTCTTAAAATTTGCTTCCTTTTTTGCCTAAAAAACTTATTATTTCCTTTCTTGACCCTTAAACTTCGTTTTGTTCCCTAGATGACACTTCTATCCAGTTTTCCATCCGGCTGTGTTAACTGTAATGTATAAAGACATTTTTACCCCTGATGATATTGTGTCAAAAAAAAAGAGAAGAGAAAGGGCGTGAACACGTTCAAATATCCATATCCGCTACCGCCCAAACACAATCGTGTTGCAGCTCCATCCACGAGAGCTTGCCACGGTACCCGATGCGCTAACAAATACACTGCGCTAGATGTTTACGGTTACTGCTGCTGTGGGCTTTCCGTGTCCCCAACATGATACTGCACGGATACCTGTATTGGCGCCGTATCGAATGTATTGGCAACGTATTATATGCGGACATGCTGATCCTGGACGTATCGATGCTTCAGAGGAGCTAGCACACGAGTACGTGCAAACCTAGTAGCTTGATTGATTTTGCCTGGAACATAGCAGTGCACGCTTGTCTCATGTGCGTGCGCGGCCGGTAGAAGCTAGCTCTCAATCAACTGGATCGATTCGATCACGGCGGGGGGCGGAATACTCTCATGGATTTGTGTATATATTCCTGTGCGTAGTAGATGATTATTAACCGTAATATTAATGGCAATATTAATACGGTACAAATTTGTACGCTACAATATGATTGAATGGGTTGTCATTGTTCCACTCATAATATAATAATAATTATTAGAACCCCGCAATATCTTTTTATGACTAGCCATATAGTACTATTTTTGTTTGTTTATTTAACCACAACAAAATATATATCAAGTTACCTCTGTGTTTGCATCTAAATAATCTAGTCACATACTGCACTAGGGGTAAAACAGTCATTTTAGGTCACACTTAACATCGTTATTAGCCAAAACTGACGAAAGTGCCATATAGGAAACAAAATAAAATTTAAGTGTCAAAAAAGAAAGAAAATATTTTTAGGGCCAAAAAGGGAATCAAATTTTAAGAAAGGACCAAATAAGGAATTCTCTCTTAAAATTTCAGGTAGATTAGAATTGGGGCAGCTATTTTAGCCAGAGCGTTGACTTGTGATATTAGAGATCAGACATCACATGCCTTCCATTACATAAAGATTCTAATTTTCTTTTGTTCTTGGCGCATGAAGCTCGGAAGTTACTGACTTCCTTCCTGCGTAGCTAGATCTGGATCTAAGTTCTGAATTCTTGGCTGCTTCATGTTTCATGGCCTCTGTTGCATATTTCTTCAAGACCTGTCCTCCTTTTCTAGGATGAAGTAATTAAGTTTGTACTCGCAGATAGTACTGTACTTCTCATTATAATCTTCTTAACTAGCTAAACCGCCAAGACCCAACCATTTGATGACATCTAGAATTATGGATCCCCATTTTCCTCATTATGCATCAGAAGTTCAGAACAGTAGGTCGATTGGTTTCTTTCTTTCTCGCACTCACAGCACATTGTGCGACAGGAACTGTACCGCAGAAAGAAGCAGAAGCAAATTGAATTAGCAGTTGGTTTAGGTTGGAACGTACTGAGGTAGTCGCCGAGGTAGAATGTCTCGCCGGCGGCCCAGGAGGAGTAGTTGCCCGACGTGGTGTTGCTCGTCGCGTTGAAGAACCACCCGTCGGCGCCCCCAACCGTGTGGTTCATGTACGCCAGCGGCGCCGGCAAGGCCGACGGCGCGTCCTGCGCCGTCGCCGGGCTTGCCAGGACGGCCAGCGCGGCGACTGCGGCTAACGCGGCCGCTGGTAGAAGGCGCGCCATGGAGCCTGAGCTTGGGAGCTAGCTATGGCTTGTCGATGGCCAGCAGAGCTTTTATCTAGTGTCCTGTGCTCTTCTGTCAGAGTAATCCAGACTATATATACAGTACTAGGCCGTGTAGATCCTTAATTGACTCCCGGTTAGTAGTAGTAGTGTGGACGTGATGGAGCTTGCCGGTCGATTAGTTTAGCGGAATCATAAATGCTCACACTTAAACTTCCACTGTTCCACACACGCTGTCATGTGCATCTTTGAGTAATGTTTGACCCACCGGATACCACCCGCAGTACCATTTCTCTACCGCCTGTAAAAGAAATAAATAACTAGTGTTCCTTTTTTGTCAAACTTTTTTTTAACATACACAAGCACATATATACGCGCATACACTCACCTCTATAAACGCACGCACGGGACGTCTTCTCCCACTAAACGCGCATTGCCGAAAATTCTGAAATAAATCCAGGATAAATACGAACATTAGGACTTTAACTCTAATAAGCTGGGGATACCACTGTCCACCTAACCATCCAATCACAGGTTGGTTCGCGTCAAACTCTTCTTCGTCAACCGGGTTTTGCCCCTCCCATCATGTTCCTTCATCTATTTTCTTATTTAGCTGTTTTTTATTTCAGCACGTTATATATGACTGCATTTTTCAAATATGCCACTCAATCATATTGATTTACTTACCTTTTGCAGTACTACATAAAAAAAAAGAGACCAACCCACGTTGGCATTTTTTTATAGGAGAAACTCCGCGAGCACCGCGCGTCCGAGCCGGGACACGAACTCGGGTGGGCTGGCAAAGAACCCCTACTTGACCAGCGGGTCGACGCAATCCTCTTTGCTTGATTACATGAACTTCACCTTAATTAACTTACCTTTTTCCAATAACATGGAATTACGCCATTCGTTTTCACACCGTATTTCATCACACCTTCGTATATGCCACTCAATCATATTAACTTAATTACCATTGAAGGAAATATGCCCTAGAGGCAATAATAAAATTGTTATTTATATTTCCTTATATCATGATAAATGTTTATTATTCATGCCAGAATTGTATTCACCAGAAACGTGATACATGTGTGGATACATAGACAAAACACAGTGTCCCTAGTAAGCCTCTACTTGACTAGCTCGTTGATCAAAGATGGTTAAGGTTTCCTGACCATGGACATGAGTTGTCATTTGATAACGGGATCATATCATTAGAAGAATGATGTGATGGACAAGACCCATCCGTTAGCTTAGCATATTGATCGTTCAGTTTTATTGCTATTGCTTTCTTCATGTCAAATACATATTCCTTCGACTATGAGATTATGCAACTCCCAAATACCGGAGGAATGCCTTGTGTGCTATCAAACGTCACAACGTAACTGGGTGATCATAAAGATGCTCTACAGGTATCTCCGAAGGTGTTTGTTGGGTTGGCATAGATCAAGATTAGGATTTGTCACTCCGAGTATCAGAGAGGTATCTCTGGGCCCTCTCGGTAATGCACATTATAAGAAGCCTTGCAAGCAAAGTGACTAATGAGTTAGTTGCAGGATGATGCATTACGAAACGAGTAAAGAGACTTGCCGGTAACGAGATTGAACTAGGTATGGAAATACCGACGATCGAATCTCGGGCAAGTAACATACCGATGACAAAGGGAATGACGTATGTTGTCATTACGGTTTGACCGATAAAGATCTTCGTAGAATATGTAGGAACCAATATGAGCATCCAGGTTCCGCTGTTGGTTATTGACCGGATATGTGTCTCGGTCATATCTACATAGTTCTCGAACCCGTAGGGTCCGCACGCTTAACGTTCAATGATGATTTGTATTATGAATTATGTGTTTTTGGTGACCGAAGATTGTTCAGAGTCCCGGATGAGATCATGGACATGACGAGGAGTCTCGAAATGGTTGGGAGGTAAAGATTGATATATTGGACAATAGTATTCGGACACTGGAATAGTTTCAGAGCCTTTCAGATATTTTTCAGAGTATCGGGAGGTTACCGGAACCCCCGGGGAAGGTATTGGGCCTCATGGGACATAGGGGAGAGGGGAGACAGCCCACAAGGGGTGCCCCCCCCATGGGAGTCCGAATTGGACTAGGGGAGGGGGCGGCGCCCCCCTTTCCTTCTCCTACTCCCTCTCTCTTTCCCCTTTCTCACTCTAGAAAAAAAGGAAAAGGGGAATCCTACTAGGACTAGGAGCCGGCCTCCTCCCCTCTCCTCCTTTATATACGTGGGAAGGGGGCGCCTCCTAGACACACAATTCTTCCAAGCCGTGTGCGGCGCCCCCCTCCACAGTTTACTCCTCCGATGATATTTTCGTAGTGCTTAGGCGAAGCCCTGCGCGGATAACATCATCAACACCGTCACCACGCCGTCGTGCTGACGAAACTCTCCCTCGACACTTTGCTGGATCAAGAGTTCGAGGGACGTCATCGAGCTGAACGTGTGCTGAACTCGGAGGTGTCGTACATTCGGTACTTGATCGGTTGGATCGCGGAGACGTTCGGCTACATCAACCGTGTTAAACTAACGCTTCCGCTTTCGGTCTACAAGGGTACATGGACACACTCTCCCCCTCTCATTGCTATGCATCTCCTAGATAGATCTTGCGTGATCGTAGGAATTTTTATGAAATTGCTTGCTACGTTTCCCAACAGTGGCATCCAAGCCAGGTCTATGCGTAGATGATATGCACGAGTAGAACATAAAGAGTTGTGGGCGATGATAGTCATACTGCTTACCACCAACGTCTTATATTGATTCGGCGGTATTGTTGGATGAAGCGGCTCTGAGCAACCTTACATGACCACGTTCATGAGACCGGTTCCACCGATAGACATGCAACTAGTTTTGCATAAAGGTGGCCGGCGAGTGTCTGTTTCTCCAACTTTAGTTGAATCGAATTTGACTACGACTGGTCCTTGTTGAAGGTTAAAACAACAAACTTGACGAAACACCGTTGTGGTTTTGATGCGTAGGTAAGAACGGTTCTTGCTAGAAGCCCGTAGCAGCCACGTAAAACTTGCAACAACGAAGTAGAGGACGTCTAACTTGTTTTTGCAGGGCATGTTGTGATGTGATATGGTCAAGGCATGATGTGATATACGTTGTTGTATGATATGATCATGTTTTGTAAAAGTTACCGGCAACTGGCAAGAGCCTTATGGTTGTTGCTTTATTGTATGAAATGCAAGCGCCATGTAATTGCTTTACTTTATCACTATGCATTAGCGATAGTTGTAGAAGTAATAGTTGGCGAGACGACCACGTCGCTACGATGGAGATCAAGGTGTCAAGACGGTGACGATGGAGATCATGACGGTGCTTAGTAGATGCATCATGGACCCAGTCCGCATCATTGCTACCATCATCACCTTGTGCCTTTGATAGTAGCAATGATGCGGACTGGGTCCATGATCTGAGGATTATCCTCATTGCTGCACAAAAGAATCATGTCCTTGATGCATCACTAGGTGACAGACCTGTTACAGGAGTAGATGCAGACGTTATGAATGTTTGACAAAGCTCGGTATGATGACTACTTAATAGTTTAGTGCACCATGCTTTACGACTTAGAACCAGGACTTCAAAAACGTTTTGAACGCCACGAAGCATATGAGATGTTCCAAGATCTGAAATTGGTATTTCAGAATTATGTCCGTGTCGAGAGGTATGAGACCTCTGGCAAGTACTTTGCCTACAAGATGGAGGAGAATGGCTCAACTAGTGAGCATGTGCTCGGAATGTCTAGGTACTACAATCACTTGAATCAAGTGGGAGTTAATCTTCCAGATAAGATGGTGATTGACAAAGTTCTCTAGTCACTATCACCAAGCTACTAGAAGTTCGTGATGAACTATAATATGCAAGGGATGGCGAAATTGATTCCCGAACTCTTCACGATGCTGAAATTTGGCGAAGATAGAAATAAAGAAAGAGCATCAAGTGTTGATGGTTAACAAAACCACAAGTTTCAAGAAAAGGGCAAAGGAAAGAGAGGGAACTTCAAGAAGAATGGCAAGCAAGTTGCCGCTCCGGTGAAGAAGCCCAAAGCTAGACCTAAGCCTGAAACTGAGTGCTTCTACTGCAAAAGGAATGGTCACTGGAAGCGGAACTACCCCAAATACTTGGCGGATAAGAAGGATGGCAAAGTGAACAAAGGTATATTTGATATACATGTTATTGATGTGTACTTTACTAGTGTTTATAGTAACCCCAGGGTATTTGATACTGGTTCAGTTGCTAAGATTAGTAACTCGAAACAGGAGTTGCAAAATGAACAGAGACTAGTTCAAGGCGAGGTGACGATGTGTGTTGGAAGTAATTCCAAGGTTGATAAGATCACCATTGCACACTCCCTCTACCTTCGGGATTAGTGTTGGACCTAAATAAATGTTATTTGGTGTTTGCGTTGAGCATGAATATGATTGGATCATGTTTATTGTGATACGGCTATTCATTTAAATCAGAGAATAATTGTTGTTACTGTTTACATGAATAAAACCTTCTATGGTCATACACCCAATGTAAATGGTTTATTGAATCTCGATCGTAGTGATACACATATTCATAATATTGATGCCAAAAGATGCAAAGTTGATAATGATAGTGCAACATATTTGTGGCACTGCCTTTTAGGTCATATTGGTGTAAAGCGCATGAAGAAACTCCATGCAGATGGACTTTTGGAATCAATTGATTATGAATCATTTGATAATTGCGAACCATGCCTCATGGGCAAGATGACCAAAACTCCGTTCTCTGGAACAATGGAGCGAGCCAATGACTTATTGGAAATAATACATACCGATGTATGAGGTCTGATGAGTGTTGAGGCTTGCGGCGGGTATCTTTATATTCTAACCTTCACAGATGATTTGAGCAGATATGGGTATATCTACTTAATGAAACACAAGTCTGAAACATTTGAAAAGTTTGAAGAATTTCAGAGTGAAGTGGGGAATCATCGTAACAACAAAATAAAGTTTCTACGATCTGATCGTGGAGGCGAATATTTGAGTTACAAGTTTGGCCTTCATTTAAAACAATGTGGAATTTTTTCACAACTCACGCCACCTGGAACACCACAGCGTAATGGTGTGTCCGAACGTCGTAACCGTACTTTATTGGATATGGTGCGTTCTGTGATGTCTCTTATCGATTTACCACTATCGTTTTGGGGTTATGCATTAGAGACAGTTGCATTCACTTTAAATAGGGCACCGTGTAAATCCGTTGAGACGACCGTATAAACTGTGGTTTGGCAAGAAACCTAAGTTGTCGTTTCTCAAAGTTTGGGGTTGTGACACTTATGTTAAAAGGCTTCAGCCTGATGAGCTCAAACCCAAATCGGAGAAGTGTGTCTTCATAGGATACCCAAAAGAAACTATTGGGTACACCTTCTATCACTGATCCAAAGGCAAGATCTTTGTTGCTAAGAAAGGATCCTTTCTAGAGAAGGAGTTTCTCTCGAAAGAAGTGAGTGGGAGGAAAGTGGAACTTGATGAGGTAATTGTACCTTCTCTCGAATTGGAAAGTAGCTCATCACAGAAAACTGTTCCCATGATGTCTACACCAACTAGAGAGGAAGCTAATGATAATGATCATGAAACTTCAGATCAAGTTACTACCGAACCTCGTAAGTCAACCAGAGCACGTTCCGCACCAGAGTGGTACGGTAATCCTGTTCTGGAAGTCATGTTACTAGACCATGACGAACCTATGAACTATGAGGAAGCGATGATGAGCCCAGATTCCGCAAAATGGCTTGAGGCCATGAAATCTAAGATAGGATCCATGTATGAGAACAAAGTATGGACTTTGGTTGACTTGCCCGGTGATTGGCAAGCCATTGAGAATAAATGGATCTTCAAGAGGAAGACGAACGCTGATGGTAGTGTTACTATCTACAAAGCTCGACTTGTCGCAAAAGGTTTTCGACAAGTTCAAAGTGTTGGCTATGATGAGATTTTCTCACTCGTAGCGATGCTTAAGTCTGTCTGAATCATGTTAGAAATTGCCGCATTTTATGAAATCTGGCAAATGGATGTCAAAACTGCATTCCTTAATGGATTTCTTAAAGAAGAGTTGCATATGATGCAACCAAAAGATTTTGTCGATCCTAAAGGTGCTAACAAAGTGTGCAAACTCCAGCGATCCATCTATGGATTTGGTGCAAGCATCTCGGAGTTGGAATATCTGTTGTGATAAGTTGATCAAAGCATATAGTTTTATACAAACTTGCGGTGAAGCCTGCATTTACAAGAAAGTGAGTGGGAGCACTACGACCTTTTCCGATAAGTATATGTGAATGACATATTGTTGATCGGAAATGATGTAGAATTTTCTAGAAAGCATAAAGGAGTATGTGAAAGGAGTTTTTCAAAGAAAGACCTCGATGAAGCTGCTTACATATTGGGCATCAAGATCTATAGAGATAGATTAAGACGCTTGATAAGACTTTCAACGAGTACATACCTTGATAAGATTTTGAAAGGATTTCAAAATGGATTAGTCAAAGAAGGAGTTCTTGTCTGAGTTGTAAGGTATGAAGTTGAGTAAGACTCAAAACCCGATCACGGCAGAAGATAGAGAAAGAATGAACGCCATTCCCTATGCCTCTGCCATAGGTTCTATAAAGTATGCCATGCTGTGTACCAGACCTATTGTGTACCTTGCCATGAGTTTGGCAAGGGGGTACAATAGTGATCCAGGAGTAGATCACTGGACAATGGTCAAAATTATCCTTAGAGGACTAAGGAAATATTTCTCGGTTATGGAAGAGCTAAAGAGTTTGTCGTAAAGAGTTACGTTGATGCAAGCTTTGACACCGATCTGGATGACTCTGAGTCTCGATCTAGATACATATTTAAAGTGGGAGCAATTAGCTAGAGTAGCTCCGTGCGGAGCATTGTAGACATAGAAATTTGCAAAATACATATGGATCTGAAAATGTGGCAGACCCGTTGACTAAACTTCTCTCACAAGCAAAACATGATCACACCTTAGTACTCTTTGGGTGTTAATCACATAGCGATGTGAACTAGATTATTGACTCGAGTAAACCCTTTGGGTGTTGGTCACATGGCGATGTGAACTATGGGTGTTAATCACATAAAGATGTGAACTATTGGTATTAAAACATGGCGATGTAAACTAGATTATTGACTCTAGTGCAAGTGGGAGACTGAAGGAAATATTCCCTAGAGGCAATAATAAAGTTTTTATTTTATATTTCCTTATATCATGATAAATTTTTATTATTCATGCTAAAATTGTATTAACCGGAAACTTGATACATGTGTGGATACATAGACAAAACACAGTGTCCCTAGTAAGCCTATCTTAGATATGTGTTGTCATTTGATGAACGAGATCAGATCATTAGGAGAATGATGTGATGGACAAGACCCATCCGTTAGCATAGCGTATTGATCGTTCAGTTTTATTGCTATTTCTTTCTTCATGTCTAATAGATATTCCTTCGACTATGAGATTATGCAACTCCCGTATACCGGAGGAATTCCTTGTGTGCTATCAAACGTCACAACGTAACTGGGTGATTATAAAGATGCTCTATAGGTATCTCAGAAGGTGTTTGTTGGGTTGGCATATATCGAGACTAGGATTTGTCACTCCAAGTATCGAAGAGGTATCTCTAGGCCCACATCATAATAAGCCTTGCAAGCAATGTGAGTAATGAGTTAGTTACAGGATGATGCATTACGGAACGAGTAAAGAGACTTGCCGGTAACAAGACTGAACTAGGTATGAAGATACCGACGATCGAATCTCGGGTAAGTAACATACCGATGACAAAGGGAATGACGTATGTTGTCATTACGGTTTGACCGATAAAGATCTTCGTAGAATATGTAGGAACCAATATGAGCATCCAGGTTCCGCTGTTGGTTATTGACTAGAGATGTGTCTCGGTGATATCTACGTAGTTCTCGAACCTGTAGGGTCCGCACGCTTAACGTTCGATGACGATTTGTATTATGAGTTATGTGTTTTTTTGTGACCGAAGATTGTTCGGAATCCCATATGAGATCATGGACATGACGAGGAGTCTTGAAATGGTCGAGAGGTAAAGATTGATATATTGGACGATAGTATTCAGACACCGGAATTGTTTCGGAGCGTTACAAATATTTTTTGGAATACCGGGAGGTTACCGGAACCCCCCGAGGAAGGTATTGGGCCTCATGGGCCATAGGGGAGAGGGGAGACAACCCACAAGGGGTGGCCGCCCCCCCATGGGAGTCCGAATTGGACTAGGGGAGGGGGCGGCGCCCCCTTTCCTTCTCCTACTCCCTCTCTCTTTCCCCTTTCTCACTCTGGAAAAAAGGAAAATGGGAATCCTAGTAGGACTCCCCCCACTTGGCGCGCCCCTAGGGGCCGGCCTCCTCCCCTCTCCTCCTTTATATACGTGGGAAGGGGGCGCCTCCTAGACACACAATTCTTCCAAGCCGTGTGCGGCGCCCCCCTCCACAGTTTACTCCTCCGGTGATATTTTCGTAGTGCTTAGGCGAAGCCCTGCGCGGATAAAATCATCAACACCGTCAGCACGCCGTCGTGTTGACGAAACTCTCCCTCGACTCTTTGCTGGATCAAGAGTTTGAGGGACGTCATCGAGATGAACGTGTGCTGAACTCGGAGGTTCCGTACATTCGGTACTTGATCGGTTGGATCGCAAAGACGTTCAACTACATCAACCGCGTTAAACTAAAGCTTCCGCTTTCGGTCTACGAGGGTACGTGGACACACTCTCCCCCTCTCATTGCTATGCATCTCCTAGATTGATCTTGCGTGATCATAGGAATTTTTTTGAAATTGTATGCTACGTTCCCCAACAACCGTGCATAACCTAGACTTTGAAATTATTTTAAGACAAAAATATTTGACCCCGTGGCAACGCACATGCACGTATCGAGTTGATTAAAAGGAAGCAACCCAGGTAATCAGGTCCGCGGCTCTATATAAAGATTACCTTGCATGATCGCAAACAAAAATGAACATATGCATAGGGCTCGAGGAAAAGGTAAAAACTACCCATGTAAACTTTTATAAGACATTTTAGATCAACCTAAAATGTCTTATAAAAGTTTACTGAGAGAGTAGGTCACAATGCAAAAGTTGTGGGTGAACAAAATGAAATATTTTTTCTAAGATAAACAGGGAGGCATGCCTCGGTTCCGTTAAATATCACATAAAACATTGACAATCTCAAAATGAGGAGAGGTAATTTAGTGACATGAAAATTTCTACAACCATATTTCCCTCTCTCATAATAATTACATGTGAGATCATATTCAAATTCAAAAATATAGCTACCACATAACATATTCTCTACATGATCCACATGCATGCAAAGTTGACACTCTTCCAAAATAGTGGGATTATCAAATAAAGTCATGACCTCTCCAAGCCCACTTTTATCAAAAATTTAACAAGATTGATCATTCTCCAAAGTAGTGAGATCATTATTACCTAGATTTGACACTCTTCCAAACCCACTTTCAATATTAATGCAAACATATTCATCATGAGGCTGAAATAAATTTTCAAGATCATAAGAAGAATCACCCCAATCATGATCATTACAACAAGTAGTGGACATAGCAAAATTACCATCCCCAAGCTTGGGGTTTTGCAAATTATTAGCACAATTGACATTAATAGAATTTATAGTAACACCATTGCAATCATGCTTTTCATTCAAGGAGCTATCGTGAATCACTTCATAAATTTCTTCTTTAAGCACTTCATCACAATTTTCAGATTGACGAATTTCAAGTAAAACTTCATAAAGATAATCTAGTGCACTCAAATCACTAGCAATTGGTTCATTATTATTAGATCTCTTAGAAAGATTAGCAAGTGGATGAAGATCCATAAACTCTTTGTTGGGAAACGTAGCATGCAATTTCAAAAAAATTCCTACACTCTTGCAAGATCTATCTAGGAGATGCATAGCAACGAGGGGAGAGTGTGTCTACATACCCCGTGAGCCGAAGCAGGCGTTTCACAACGCGGTTGATGTATTCGAACTTTCTTCGAGCTCCACCGGTCGAGTACCGAACGTACGACACCTCCAAGTTCTGAACACGTTCAGCTCAGTGACGTTCCTCGCCTTCTTGCCAGCAAGGTGTCGAGGTCGTAGATGAGTTCCGTCAGCATGACGGGGTGGTGACGGTGATGGTGAAGTGATCCGCGCAGGGCTACGCTAAGCACTACGAAGATATGACCGGAGGCGTAAACTGTGGAGGCGCCGCTGCGGCTAACAATTGATGTTGTGTGTTCTAGGCGCCTCCCACATATATATAGGTGGGAGGGGGAGGGGAGCAGCAAGGGTGCGCCCCAAGTAGGAGGAATCCTACTTGGGGTCCTCCCCAATTTGGCCTCCCCCCTTCCATAATTGCCGGAGGGGGAAAAGGGAAGAGGAAGGAGAGAAGGAAAGGGGGGCCGAACCCCCTCTTTCCCTTCCCCACTTGGCCTCCTTCCATGGGGGGGCACCCCTTGTGGGCTGGTGTGCTCCCCTCTTATGGCCCATATCTTTCCCCCGGGGGTTCCGGTAACCCCCCGGTACTCCGATAAATATCCGGAACACTTCCCGTGTCCGAATACTATCATCCTATATTCAATCTTTACCTCTTGACCATTTCGAGAACCCTCGTCATGTCTGTGATCTCATCCGGGACTCCGAACAACATTCGGTGACCAAATCACATAACTCACATAATACAAAATCGTCATCGAACGTAAAGCGTGCGGACCCTACGGGTTCGAGAACTATGTAGACATGACCGAGTCACTTCTCCGGCCAATAAACAATAGCGGAACATGGATGCTCATATTGGCTCCTACATATTCTACGAAGATCTTTATCAGTCGAACCGTTATGACAACATACGTTATTCCCTTTGTCCATCGGTATGTTACTTGCCCGAGATTTGATCGTTGGTATCTTCATACCTTGTTCAATCTCGTTATCGGCAAGTCTCTTTACTCGTTCTGTAATACATCATCCTACACATAACTCATTAATCACTTTGCTTGCAAGGCTTCTTATGATGTGCATTACCGAGAGGGCCCAGAGATACCTCTCCGATACTCGGAGTGATAAATCCTAATCTTGATCTATGCCAACCCAACAAACACCCTCGGAGATACCTGTAGAGCATATTTATGATCACCTAGTTACATTGTGACGTTTGATAGCACACAAGGCATTCCTCCGGTATTCGGGAGTTGCATAATCTCATAGTCGAAGGAATATGTATTTGACATGAAGAAAGCAATAGGAATAAAGCTGAACGATCAATATGCTAAGCTAACGGATGGGTCTTGTCCATCACATCATTCTCCTAATGATGTGATCCCGTTATCAAATGACAACTCATGTCCATGGTCAGGAAACCTTAACAATCTTTGATCAACAAGCTAGTCAAGTAGAGGCTCACTAGGGACACAATGTTTGTCTATGTATTCACACATGTATTTAGGTTTCTGGCCAATACAATTATAGCATCAATAATAAGCATTTATCATGAATAAGGAAATACAAAATAACAACTTTATTATTGCCTCTAGGGCATATTTCCTTCAGTCTCCCACTTGCACTAGAGTCAGTAATCTAAATTACATTGTAATGATTCTAACACCCATGGATTCTTGGTGTTGATCATGTTTTGCTCGTGGAAGAGGCTTAGTCAGCAGATGCGCTACATTCAGATCCATATGTATTTTGCAAATCTCTATGTCTCCCTCCTTGACTTGATCACGGATGGAGTTGAAGCGTCTCTTGATGTGTTTGGTTCATTTGTGAAATCTGGATTCCTTCGCTAAGCCAATTACTCCAGTATTGTCACAAAAGATTTTCATTGGACCCGATGCACTAGGTATTACACCTAGATCAGATATGAACTCCTTCATCCAGACTCCTTCATTTGCTGCTTCTGAAGCAGCTATATACTCCGCTTCACGCGTAGATCCCGCCATGACGCTCTGCTTGGAACTGCACCAACTGACAGCTCCACCATTCAATATAAATACGTATTCGGTTTGTGACTTAGATTCATCCGAATCAGTGTTAAAGCTAGCATCAACGTAACCATTTATGACGAGCTCTTTGTCACCTCCATAAATGAGAAACATATCCTTGGTCCTTTTCAGGTACTTTAGGATGTTCTTGACTACTGTCCAGTGATCCACTCCTGGATTACTTTGGTACCTCCCTGCCAGACTTACAGCAAGGCACACATCAGGTCTGGTACACAACATAGCATACATGATAGAACCTATGCTGAGTCATAGGGAATGACTTTCATTTTCTCTCTATCTTCTGAAGTGGTCGGGCATTGAGTCTGACTCTACTTCACACCTTGTAACACAAGCAAGAACCCTTTCTTTGACTGATCCATTTTGAACTTCTTCAAAACTTTATCAAGGTATGTGCTTTGTGAAAGTCCTATTAAGCATCTTGATCTATCTCTATAGATCTTGATGCCCAATATATAAGCAACTTCACTGAGGTCTTTCATTGAAAAACTTTTATTCAAGTATCCTTTTATGCTATCTAGAAATTCTACATCATTTCCAATCAACAATATGTACTCCACATATAATACTAGAAATGCTACAAAGCTCCCACTCACTTTCTTGTAAATACATGCATCTCCGGAAGTCTGTATAAAACAATATGCTTTGATCACCTCATCAAAGCGTATATTCCAACTCCGATATGCTTCCACCAGTCCATTGATGGATCGCTGGAGCTTGCACACTTTGTTAGCACCTTTAGGATTGACAAAACCTTCTGGTTGCATCATATACAACTCTTCTTTAAGAAATCCATTAAGGAATGCAGTTTTGACATCCATTTGCCAGATTTTGTAATCATAAAATGTGGCAATTGCTAACATGATTCGGACAGACTTAAGCATCACTACGGGTGAGAAAGTCTCACCGTAGTCAACTCCTTGAACTTGTCAAAAACCTTTCGCGACAAGTCGAGCTTTGTAGACAGTAACATTACCATCAGCGTCAGTCTTCTTCTTGAAGATGCATTTATTCTCTATGGCTCGCCGATCATCGGGAAAGTCAACCAAAGTCCACACTTTGTTCTCATACATGGATCCTATCTCAGATTTCATGGCCTCAAGCCATTTATCAGAATATGGGCTCATCATAGCTTCTTCATAGTTCGTAGGTTCGTCATGGTCTAGTAACATGACTTCCAGAACAGGATTACCGTACCATTACATTAGGAAGGTGCCTTTGCTTGACCTACGAGGTTCGGTAGTAACTTGATCTGAAGTTTCATGATCATCATTATTAGCTTCCTCTCTAGTTGGTGTAGGCATCACGGGAACAATTTTATGTGATGAGCTACTTTCCAATTCAAGAGAACGTACAATTACCTCATCAAGTTCTACTTTCCTCCCACTCACTTCTTTCGAGAGAAACTCCTTCTCTAGAAAGTTACCATTCTTGGCAACAAAGATCTTGCCTTCGGATCTGTGGTAGAAGGTGTACCCAATTGTATCCTTAGGGTATCCTATGAAGACGCACTTCTCCGATTTGGGTTCGAGCTTATCAAGTTGAAGCCTTTTGACATAAGTGTCACGACCCCAAACTTTAAGAAATGACAGCTTAGGTTTCTTGCCAAACCACAGTTCATACGGTGTCGTCTCAAAGGATTTAGATGGTGCCCTATTTAACGCGAATGCATCTGTCTCTAATGCATAACCCCAAAACGATAGTGGTAAATCGGTAAGAGACATCATAGATCGCACCGTATCTAATAAAGTACAGTTAGGACGTTCAGACACACCATTACGCTGTGGTGTTCTAGGTGGCGTGAGTTGTGAAACTATTTCACCTTGTTTTAAATGAAGGCCAAACTCAGTAACTCAAATATTCGCCTCATGATCAGATCATAGAAACTTTATTTTCTTGTTACGATGATTCTCCACTTCACTCTGAAATTCTTTGAACTTTTCAAATGTTTCAGACTTGTGTTTCATTAAGTAGGTATACTCATATCTTCTCAAATCATCTATGAAGGTCAGAAAATAACGATGCCCGTCGCGAGCTTCAACACTCATCGGACCGCATATATCGGTATGTATTATTTCCAATAAGTCATTAGCTCGCTCCATTGTTCCAGAGAACGGAGTTTTAGTCATCTTACCCATGAGGCATGGTTTGCAAGTATCAAATGATTCATAATCAAGTGATTCCAAAAGCCCATCTGCATGGAGTTTCTTCATGCACTTTACACCAATATGACCTAAATGGCAGTGCCACAAATATATTGCACTATCATTATCAAGTTTGCATCTTTTGGCATCAATATTATGAATATGTGTATCACCACAACCGATATTCAACAATAATAGACCACTCTTCAAGGGTGCATGACCATAAGAGATATTACTCATATAAATAGAACAACCTGTCATGGAATTGTCACGACAGATGTCCTCTTGCAAGGACTTAGTCGCGAGGCCAACGCATCTATGAGGTAGCTTGAGAGGGGTTGGGCGGAATCGAGAGACGCTAGGAGGATCATCACATAAGACGAGGATTTAGACAACTTCGGGCCCCGGGAAACATCATCCGGAATAGCCCTACATGCTGTTTGAGGCTAGGTCTCATTATGCTCATCGAGAGTCGCCGCATAAGCCGGCTCCCTCTTTGTGTCTAGCCCTAGATATTGTTTCTTGTTACTTGTCCCTCTTTGGGGAGCCCTGCCCCTCCTTATATAAGTTAGAGGGGCGGGTTACATGTGGAGTCCTAGTAGGACTAGGACTAGTCTATCTTCTCTTACAAGTTAAATACAAGTCCGGGTCTTGCTTCCTCATAAAGGAAATATTTGTCATCCCTTTCCTCTTAAGCCGGCCCATCATAACGTGAGCCGGCCTTCTGGGCTTTGGGCCTTGTTGTCCATCTGACCCGCCCGCCGGGTTACTAATGAGTCGCCAATATCGGGCGGGTTATCTGTGAATCGCCAAGCTCCAGGTGGGTCACCAGTGAGTCGCGATGTTCAGGCGAGTTGCCCATAAATCGCCAGGTCCGGCCGGGTCGCCAGTGAGTAGCCAAGCTTCCGTCGAGTCATACATCCGGCCGGATCATACCGCGGGGTATATCCCCAACATTAGCCCCCAGTTTAATTTGGATGTATCCATGTTAAACTGATCCTGCAAAATAACACCAAAACAACTTTGACAGGTTGTGCTCCGGGTTAAAAATTCTTATGCGCGGCTTTGATCATCCTTAATTCCTTGTGCTCCGGGTTAAATATTCTCCTGAGACATGACCTGATTACCCTTAAGTCCAATTGTCATTTCCTTCATCTAGAAAATCCGGGTCAAATAAGCTAGCTTCATACTCAATTTGCTGATATTGGTTTCTCACAGAAAAATATTGTGAAGAATAATCCACTTGAGTCGGCTTCCAAGGTGCCAGGTTAAATAATTTTGGTCTTCAAATACTCATCTGATATTCAGCCGGCTTGAAGATGTAAAACTTGCCGGTTTATCATTACCAAAAACTACCTGATTATAAAACAGACGATACCGGGTCATAATTGTTGTTGACACCGGTTTATGTAATTGATCCTCCTAATTTGCTCAAAACTGATAATTTGAAGATTTTTCTCCCTTATATCCATATTACCTGTAGCCCCCAAGTCTTGAGCAGAACAAAGTGATGGTTTGAGACTTGCTCCAATAAATGTTGCAACCTTGAAGAAATCCGGTTTATTCATCTCAATCATATAAACTGAATATTCCACACATGTAGCCCCCAAGTGCGGGTTGTCATGCTTGCGGCAACACAGGACTTGTAATTGCTTTATGCTCATGAAAACTTTAACCATTGTAGCCCCCAAGGGCCGGGTCATTATGCAATAATGAGCGGGGACTTTGTAGATATAACCATGTAAATTTGAGCGACAATGTGTAGCCCCCAAGGGCCGGCTTAGTAAGATAATACTGAGCTGGGACTTTGTATATAATTGATAATATCATCATATAATATAGTCTCCACCGTGGGGCTTGAACCCACGTCCACAAGGTTAAGAACTTTGTACTCCACCAACTAAATAGTGGACCGTTCAATATAATGGATTAATGCTTGTGTACCTTGAATTTTTGACAGGAGCAATTGGTAGCCCCCAAGGGCCAACTCATTTAGAATGTGATGAGTCGGGTCTTTAATAAGTTGAGCAAAAATGACTTTGCATTAGCCCCCAAGTGCCATGGTGCATCTTTGGCAGTGACATGGGACTTGCATATTTGATATAATCCCAATCTGAATAATATAGCCCCCAAGTGCCGGGTCGTAAGCCTGCAGCGACACGGGATTATTCCTTCCATTGTAGAATAAATCATATCCATTGATAAAAATAATACCCGTTGCGCTAAAGCGACTTTGAAAACCTCAATCATAACACTGGTTATTGATAATCACAATAGAAATCCAGCCATGTTGGCTATTCGAGATTTGAATAATATAATCCGGTATGATAACCTCAATCATTCAATATCATCATGAAAATCCAGCCAGTTTTGGCTATTAAAGATTTGAATACCTCATCGGTTGACAAGTAAATCCGGACTTTAAATACTCGGCGGCTCTTGGCCGATGGCGATTTAATACGCCTCCATTGTAATGGCGAATTTTTATAACCCGACGGCTTATAGCCTTTGAGAAAAATCGAGCGGATCATCATTTTGAAGCATCAACTTTGGTAATGAGCTTGAACTTAATCATTTATATGTCATATTTCGGCAAATCCTGCAAAGAGTTTAAACAACATATGCCCTGGCGACTTAACGTCAAAAGCCAGGGCGGGTAACCACCCAAATGTAGTCTTATCCTGCACACAAGTAGATCACAAGGTCCCTATGATCCTTTGAATGATACCACCGGCTTATGTGACCCGAACAGTGAAGTTGATAACTCAACTCTGTAAGAGCCGACACATATGATATTTGTGACAACTCAAATACTTGCAATTGTATAAAAACAGATAAAATTTTTGAGGCTTCGATTGAATCTGATCAAGAAACCGTTCCAAAGGGGTTAAGCTAAGATTCGAATACGATCATATAGCCCCGATTAAGCGTTGGCGTTGCCGATCAAAGTGGGTATCGACAGCTATGTTCTCTTTGGTTCGAATACGACCTATGTTTGAACAGGAACCCCAAATGACCTTAAGAGTTGTTTAGCGATGCTGATTCGAATACGATCCACGTCGATTCCCAAAGGGGTTGAGCTATGATTCGGATACGATCAAGAAGCCCCCAAGTAGGTTCAGCAGTTTGCTAATCAAAAGGGTATCGACAGCTATGTTCTCTTTGGTTCGAATACGACCTATGTTTGAACAGGAAGCCCCCAAGCGACCATAAATTTGGCATCACACCGATAAAGAGGGTACCGATAGCTATGCTCGATGAGCAGGAAGCCCCCAAGTGACCATAACCCTGTTCAAGAATTCATCCGATTAACAAGTAAACTTGCCGATTAATCCCTACTCATAGGGTCACCGAGTAGCTGATTAACCGATTAATCACCCGAGTAATTGATTAAATGGCCGATTAACTTGCCGATTAGCCTATTAATCCCCTACTCGCCAGCCAACCGAGCAGCTACCAGTTAACGATTTCCTCAACAATGGACCATAATAATATAAGCCGTAAAGCAGGATACCCATGTTTGAACCGCGCATCATGGCAGCAAGTTCTTTTTGGCAACCTTTACTTTGTCTGAGAACTCGAACTTTGCGAGAGATTAATTCTTTTTGAACCGGAACTTTAAACCGGATTTGAAAGCTTCAAAAATTTGTGAGGGACAAGTTTACCTTGAGCCAGATTTTGAACCGGATTTGAGAGCTTCAGTGCTTTGTGGGAGAAAGATGTCTCTTGAGCCGGATTTTAAACCAGAGTCCTTATTTTGAGCCGAAAATCTTCTAACGGCTTTTAAATTTTCATCGATCTAGCAGTAATCTCCGGGGCCGGGTTATTTTTCCCTTCAATGATCTTGAATTGATTGAAACCAGCTAATTTTGCCGAGTCATATCATTGTAGCCCCCGAGTCTCAAGACGACTTGAGGAGTTGTCTTGAGATTCTCCATAATTAACCGTGATATAGACCGGTTTGAATCCTGCATGGGACAACTTGCAAACCAAAGTAATTGCTTTTTTGAAGAAAATAATATGTAATATAAAATATACTGGATGGATTTCACGATATGTTAGGCTAGTGATTATCCACGGAAGGTTGAGGTGATTGCGGCGGGTTATAAATGATCCCGTATGAGCCGTGTCGACCTTTCGCCAATGGTTCCTTCCAATGGCTGTTTGAAGTTAACTAAAGCGTAGTGCGGCGACTTGTGCACCTATCCATTGAGCCATCCGGTCAGGTGACGGTTGATAATATATGATAATTTGCCTCCAATTTGTTGAAAGAAAACCGGGCTTCCCAAGTAGTGACTTGCTCATACTCAATAAACAACTCATCCAGAAAAATGCGGCCCGGTGTGTTGATGTAGACCAGGCCGCGAGAGACGGGCCGTAAAAACGACCGCAACATCAAAGGCGGCTCAGACAAATGAATCAACCGTGGTGCTGTAAACCGGTGCGGGCGGGTAAGTTGTCCTCCTTGTTGTAAGCCGACGTGATCGTAAGAGACGGCCACGGCATTGTAAGCCGGCGCGGTCGCGAGAGACGGCCACGGCGTTGTAAGCCGACGCGGTCGCGAGATACGGCCACGGTGTTGTAAGCCGGTGCGGGAGTCTGTTGAGTAACGACGACCACCTGTGCCAAAATATGTTGGCGTGCCTCCACCTCGGCGGTATAATATCACTTTTTGTCATAAATAATTGCCCTGCATAAACAATATTGCAGACCAAGGCAAAGATAAACTTGTTCTTTGTCAAAAACAACATGTGGTAACAAAACAAACTTGGATGGATATCACCTGATTTGTTTAGGCCGAAAATAATCCACCATAAAGTTGATGATCCCTAGGTGAAACTGAAATCCCTCACGGGTGAATCGGCCACGGGAACAAACGGATAAACCGGCCATGGAGTTTGTAAGCCGGTGTGGACGAGCAAGTTGTCCTCCACGTTGTAAGCCGGTGAGGACGCGTGAACCGGCCGCGAGGGCGGACGGTCGAGTCGTCGTGGCGTTGTAAGCTGGTGCTGACGGGCGAGCCGGTCGGCGCGTTGATGTAAACCGGACCGCAGGGGCGATGGCTGTATATAACAACACTATAGGCAGAGTGGTTGTTTTCAAAAAATTAATAAATATTGATAAAAGTAAACTGGATGGATATCACCTGGTATATTTTGTCGGATGCTGGCGCTGGATAATGCATAGTGCTGCTTTTGTTTTTTGACAAAATAGTTAATTGGTTCTGTGTCTTCTAGTGCCTGAGCTCTCCACATAACCCGGCCGGCACTTTCTGAGCCGGAATTTTTGGAACCAGAACTTCTTGATAATCCGGCCGGAACCTTTGATAACCCGAAACTTTTTTACCGAAACCTCTTGATAATCCGGCCGGAACTTTTGATAATCCGGAACTTTTGAACCGGAACCTCTTCATAATCCGGCCGGAACTTTTGATAATCCGAAACTTTTGAACCGGAACCTCTTGATAATCCGGCCAAAACTTTTGATAATCCGGAACTTTTCTGTAGCCTAAGTCGGAACTCTTTGATGACTCGGACGGAACCTTTCGGCGATTCGGCTGGAACCCTTCGGCGATTCGGACCGAACTTTTCGTCGAGGCGATCGGAACTCTTTGGTGGTTCAGATGGAACCTTTTGTCGAGGCGGTCGGAACCTTTTGCCGATTCAGACGGAACCTTGCGTCGAGGCGGTCAGAACTTTTCGCCGATTCAGACGGAACCTTTCGTCGAGGCGGTCGGAACTTTTTCAGCGATGTGGACGAAACCTTTCGTCAAGGCGGTCGGAACTTTTTCGGTGAGCCAGCTGGAACTCTCCGACAAGTCGACCGGAACTTCTTCAATAAGCTAGGCGGAGCTTCTCGATCCCTGGGATAGTGCCCTTCAAGAACTCAACACCACCGTGCGCGAGCCCCACGGTGGGCGCCAACTGTCGTGGAATTGTCACGACAGATGTCCTCTTGCAAGGACTTAGTCGCGAGGCCAACGCATCTATGAGGTAGCTTGAGAGGGGTTGGGCGGAATCGAGACGCCAGCGGATCATCACACAAGACGAGGATTTAGACAGCTTGGGCCCCGGAAACATCATCCGGAATAGCCCTACATGTTGTTTGAGGCTAGGTCTCATTATGCTCATCGAGAGTCGCCGCATAAGCGGCTCCCTCTTTGTGTCTAGCCCTAGATATTGTTTCTTGTTACTTGTCCCTCTTTGGAGCCCTGCCCCTCCTTATATAAGTTAGAGGCGGGTTACATGTGGAGTCCTAGTAGGACTAGGACTAGTCTATCTTCTCTTACAAGTTAAATACAAGTCCGGGTCTTGCTTCCTCATAAAGGAAATATTTGTCATCCCTTTCCTCTTAAGCCGCCCATCATAACGTGCCGCCTATACGGACTTTGGGCCTTGTTGTCCATCTAACCCGCCCGCCGGGTTACTAATGAGTCGCCAATATCGGGCGGGTTATCTGTGAATCGCCAAGCTCCAGGCAGGTTACCGGTGAGTCGCGATGTTCAGGCGGGTTGCCCATAAATCGCCAGGTCCGGCCGGGTCGCCAGTGAGTAGCCAAGCTTCTGCTGAGTCATACATCCGGCCGGATCATACCGCGGGGTATATCCCCGACACAACCATTATTCCCTAATTTAAACGAATAACCGTCCCGCACTAAACAAGATCTAGATATAATGTTCCTGCTCAACGCTGGCACCAAATAACAATTATTCAGGTCTAAAACTAATCCCGAAGGTAGATGTAGAGGTAGCGTGCCGACGGCGATCACATCGACCTTGGAACCATTCCCGACGCGCATCGTCACCTCGTCCTTAGCCAATCTTTGTTTAATACATAGCCCCTGTGTCGAGTTACAAATATGATCAACCGAACCAGTATCAAATACCCAGGCGCTACTATGAGAATTAGTAAGGTGCACATCAATAACATGTATATCAAATATACCTTTGTTCACTTTGCCATCATTCTTGTCCGCCAAATACTTGGGGCGGTTCCGCTTCTAGTGACCAGTCCCTTTGCAGTAGAAGCACTTAGTTTCTGGCTTGGGTCCAACTTTGGGCTTCTTCCCGGGAGTGGCAACTTTCTTGCCATTCTTCTTGAAGTTCCCCTTCTTTCCTTGCCTTTTTTCTTGAAACTAGTGGCCTTTTTAACCATCAACACTTGATGCTCCTTCTTGATTTCTACCTCCGCAGCTTTGAGCATTGAGAAGAGCTCAGGAATTGTCTTCTCCATTCCTTGCATATTATAGTTCATCACGAAGCCTTTGTAGCTTGGTGGCAGTGATTGGAGAACTCTGTCAATAACACTATCATCTCGAAGATTAACTCCCAACTGAGTAAAGTGATTATGATACCCAGACGTTTTGAGTATGTGTTCACTGACATAACTGTTCTCCTCCATATTGTAGCTATAGAACTTGTTGGAGACTTCATATCACTAAACTCGGGCATTTGCTTGAAATATTAACTTCAACTCTTGGAACATCTCATATGCTCCATGATGTTCAAAACGTCTTTGATGTCCTGATTCTAAGCTGTAAAGCATGGCACACTGAACTATCGAGTAGTCATTAGTTCGAGCTTGCCAGACGTTCATTATATCAGCATCTGCTCCTGCAGCAGGCCTTTCACCTAAAGGTGCATCAAGGACATAATTCTTCTGTGCAGCAATGAGGATAATCCTCAAGTTATGGACCCAGTCCGTGTAGTTCCTACCATCATCTTTCAACTTAGCTTTCTCTAGGAACGCATTAAAATTCAAGGGAACAGTAGCATGGGCCATTGATCTACAACATAGATATGCAAAAACTATCAGGACTAAGTTCATGATAAATTAAGTTCAGTTAATCAAATTACTTAAGAAATCCCACTTAGACAGACATCCCTCAAGTCATCTAAATGATACGTGATCCAAATCACCTAAACCATGTCCGATCATCACGTGAGATGGAGTAGTCATCACTGGTGAACATCTCTATGTTCATCATATCTACTATATGATTCACGTTTGACCTTTCAGTCTCCAGTGTTCCGAGGTCATGTGTGTACATGCCAGGCTCGCCAAGTTTAACCCGAGTATTCCGCATGTGCAAAACTGTCTTACACCCGTTGTATTTGAACGTAGAGTCTATCGCACCCGATCATCACGTGGTGTCTCAACACGATGAACTGTCGCAACGGTGCATACTCAGGGAGAACACTTATACCTTGATATTTAGTGAAGGGATCATCTTATAATGCTACCGCCGTACTAAGCAAATAATATGCATAAAAGATAAACATCACATGCAATCAAAATATGTGACATGATATGGCCATCATCATCTTGTGCTTTTGATCTCCATCTCCAAAGCATCGTCATGATCTCCATCGTCACTGGCTCGACACCTTGATCTCCATCATTGCATCGCGGTCTTCTCGACAACTATCACTAATGCATAGTGATAAAGTAAAGCAATTACATGGCGTTTGCATTTCATACAATAATGAGACAATGATACGTCCATTTTGCATCATGCTTTTATATCGATATTTATCGCATTATGGGCTGTTACTTCACGTTATGTCACAATACTTATGGCTATTCTCTCTTATTTTACAAGGTTTACATGAAGAGGGAGAATGCTTGGAATTCAGGCCGAAAAGGAGCAAATATTGGAGACCTATTACGCACAACTCCAAAAGTCCCGAAACTCCACGGAATATCTTAAAATAAATAATGAAAAATTGTCGCCAAAGATGAAGGCCGGGGGCCCACACCTGCTCATGAGGGTGGGGGCGCGCTTCACCTCGTGGGCCCCCGGTGGCTCCCCGATGCCCATCTTCTCCTATATGAAGTCTTCGATGAGAAAAAAACCAGAGGCAACCTTCGGGACGAGACTCACGCCACGAGGCAGAACCTTGGCGGAACCAATCTAGGGCTCCGGCGGAGCTGTTCTTCCGGGGACACTTCCCTCCGGGAGGGGGAAAACATCGCCATCATCATCACCAACGCTCCTCTCATCGGGAGAGGGAAATCTCCATCAACATCTTCACCAGCACCATCTCATCTTTAAACCCTAGTTCATCTCTTGTATCCAATTCTTGTCTCCAAGTCCGGGATTGGTGCTAGTAGGTTGCTAGTAGTGTTGATTACTCCTTGTAGTTGATGCTAGTTGGTTTATTTGGTGGAAGATCATATGTTCAGATCCTTTATGCATATTATTACCTCTCTGATTATAAACATGAATATGCTTTGTGAGTAGTTACGTTTGTTCCCGAGGACACGGGAGAAGTCTTGCTATTAGTAGTCATGTGAATTTGGTATTCGTTCGATATTTTGATGAGATGTATGTTGTCTAACCTCTAGTGGTGTTATGTGAATGTCGACTACATAACACTTCACCATTATTTGGGCCTAGAGGACGGCATTCGGAAGTAATAAGTAGATGATGTGTTGAAAGAGTGAAAGAAGCTTAAACGCTAGTTTATGCGTTGCTTCATGAAAGGGCTGTTTTGGATCCATATGTTTCATGCTATGGTTAGGTTTACCTTAATACTTTTGTTGTAGTTGCGGATGCTTGCAATAGAGGTTAATCATAAGTGGGATGCTTGTTCAAGTAAGAACAACACCCAAGCACCGGTCCACCCACATATCAAATTATCAAAGTACCGAACGCGAATCATATGAACGTGATGAAAACTAGCTTGACGATATTCCCATGTGTCCTCGGGAGCGCTTTTCCTATTATAAGAGTTTGTCCAGGCTCGTCCTTTGCTACAAAAAGGATTGGGCCACCTTGCTGCACTTTATTTACTTTTGTTACTTGTTGCTCGTTACAATTTATCTTATCACAAAACTATCTGTTACCACTTATTTCAGTACTTGCAGAGAATACCTTGCTAAAAACCGCTTATCATTTCCTTCTGCTCCTCGTTGGGTTCGACACTCTTACTTATCGAAAGGACTATGATAGATCCCTATACTTGTGGGTCATCAAGACTCTTTTCTGGCGCCGTTGCCGGGGAGTGTAGCGCCTTTGGTAAGTGGAATTTGGTAAGGAAAAATTTATAGAGTGTGCTGAAATTTTACATCACTTGTTACTATGGAAAGTAATTCTCACGAGGGGCTTGTTCGGGTATCTTCACCCCGTCCCATGAGAGCAAAGAGTTGCTCCTCAACCTACTGAACCTATTGAAAATGAAATTCCTTTTGAAGTTCCTTGGTATGATGGAAAAACTGCTAGCTAATACTTTTACGGAGATGGAACAAAGCATCCTGATGAACATCTACTTTATGTGGCTGAAGTTTGTGGATTATTTAAGCTTGCAGGTATACCCGATGATGTTGTTAAGAAGAAGGTCTTCCCTTATCTTTGAAGGAAGACGCATTGACATGGTATAGGCTATGTGATGCTACGAGATCATGGAACTATAAAAGATTGAAATTGGAATTTGACCAAAAGTATTACCCTATGCATCATGTTCATCGTGATCGCAATTATATATATAATTTTTGGCCTCGTGAAGGAGAAAGCATCGATCAAGCTTGGGGGAGGCTTAAATCAATGTTATATTCATGCCCCAATCATGAGCTCTCAAGAGTGGCAATTCTTCAGAATTTTTATGCTCGGCTTTCTGATAACAATCGCACCATGCTCGATACTTCTTGTCTTTGGCTCTTTTATGATGAAGACTATTGAATTTTAATGGTATTCATTGGTTAGAATTAAACGCAACTCTGAAGATTGGGACCTCGGCGAAGGTAAGGAGTCAGATATGACGCCTAAGTTTGATTGTGTTAAATCTTTTATGGATACCGATATTTTCCATAAGTTTAGCACTAAATATGGACTTGACTACGAGATAGTAGCTTCTTTC
Source organism: Aegilops bicornis (assembly GCA_021605145.1). Classification (NCBI taxonomy): domain Eukaryota; kingdom Viridiplantae; phylum Streptophyta; class Magnoliopsida; order Poales; family Poaceae; genus Aegilops; species Aegilops bicornis. The sequence goes on along the minus strand of JAHIAL010000032.1, from coordinate 2,868,145 downwards.
TCGTGAATCTTTTGCTACTTATGTTGATCTCCCTAAGGAGAAGTGGTTTAAATATCATCCTCCCATAGAAGTAAAAGTAGCTGCACCTATTAAAGTTGAAGAAAAGACTGTCACTTATAATGATCCTATTGTTCCCACCTCTTATGTTGAGAAACCACCTTTCCCTGTTAGAGTAAAGGATCATGCTAAAGCTTCAACTATTGTTCGTAAAAGCAATATTAGAACTTATACACCTCCTGAGCAAGTCAAAGTAGAACCTAATATTGCTATTGTTAAAGATCTCTTGTCTGATAATATTGATGGGCATGTTATTCAGATTACGTGGTGAAACTGCTAGAATTGCTAAACCGTGTGCTAAAGATAAACATAGACCTGTGATAGGCGTGCTGTTATTTACATTAAAATAGGAGATCATTGTTATCATGGCTTATGTGATATGGGTGCTAGTGCTAGCGTTATACCCATTGACTTATACAAAGAAATTATGCATGATATTGCACCTCGCTGAGTTACAAGATATTGATGTTACAATTAAACTTGCCAATAGAGATACTATATACGCAATGGGAATTGTTAGAGATGTTGAAGTCTTGTGTGGAAAAACCAAATATCCCGCTGATTTTCTTGTTCTTGGTTCTCCACAAGATAGCTTTTGTCCCATTATATTTGGTAGACCCTTCTTGAATCTTTATTAATGCTAAGATAGACTGCGAAAAGAATGTTGTTACTATTGGCTTGGATGATATGGTTCATGAGTTTAATTTCGCCAAATTTAGTAAACAACATCGTGAGGAAGAATTGCCTAGTAAGGATGAAATTATTGGTCTTGCTTCTATTGCCGTACCTCCTAGTGATCCTTTAGAACACTATTTGCTAGACCATGAAAATGAGATGTTCATGAATGAAAGAAGGGAAATAGATGAAGTATTCTTTAAACAGGAACCTATTCTGCAACATAATTTGCCTGTTGAAATCCTAGGGGATCCTCCTCCACCCAAGGGTGATCATGTGTTTGAGCTTAAACCGTTGCCTGATAATCTTAAGTATGCTTATCTTGATGAAAAGAAAATATATCCTGTTATTATTTGTGCTAACCTTTGGAGCATGAAGAAGAAAGATTATTGAAAACTTTGAAGAAGCACCGTGCCGCTATTGGATATACTCTTGATGATCTTAAGGGCATTAGTCCCACTCTATGTCAGCATAAAATAAATTTGGAAGCGGATGCCAAACCAGTTCGTGATCCTCAACGACGTTTGAATCCCAAAATGAAAGAAGTGGTAAGAAAAGAAATACTTAAGCTTCTGGAGGCAGGTATAATTTATCTTGTTGCTGATAGTCAGTGGGTAAGTCCTGTCCATTGTGTCCCTAAGAAGGGAGGTATTACTGTTGTCCCTAATGATAAAGATGAATTGATCCCGCAAAGAATCATCACAGGTTATAGGATGGTAATTGATTTCCGCAAATTAAATAAAGCTACTAAGAAAGATCATTACCCCTTACCTTTTATTGATCAAATGCTAGAAAGATTATGCAAACATAGACATTATTGCTTTCTAGATGGTTATTCTGGTTTCTCTCAAATACCTGTGTCGGCTAAAGATCAATCAAAGACTACCTTTACATGCCCTTTTGGTACTTTTTCTTATAGACGTATGCCTTTTGGTTTATGTAATGCACCTGCTACCTTTCAAAGATGCATGATGGCTATATTCTCTGATTTTTGTGAAAAGATTTGTGAGGTTTTCATGGACGACTTTTCCGTCTATGGTTCCTCTTTTGATGATTGCTTGAGCAATCTTGATCGAGTTTTGCAGAGATGTGAAGAAACTAATCTTGTCTTGAATTGGGAAAAGTGCCACTTTATGGTTAATGAAGGTATTGTCTTGGGGCACAAAGTTTACGAAAGAGGTATTGAAGTTGATAAAGCCAAGGTTGATGCTATTGAAAAGATGCCATGTCCCAAGGACATCAAAGGTATAAGAAGTTTCCTTGGTCACGCGGATTTTATAGGAGGTTCATTAAGGACTTCTCAAAAATTTCTCGGCCTCTGACTAATTTATTACAAAAAGATGTACCATTTGTCTTTGATGATGATTGTGTAGAAGCATTTGAAATACTTAAGAAAGCATTAGTCTCTGCACCTGTTGTTCAGCCACCCGATTGAAATTTACCCTTTGAAATTATGTGTGATGCTAGTGATTATGCTGTAGGTGCTGTTCTAGGGCAAAGAGTTGATAAGAAATTAAATGTTATCCATTATGCTAGTAAGACTCTAGACAATGCTCAAAGAAATTATGCTACTACCGAAAAGGAACTTTTAGCAGCTTGTATTTGCTTGTGATAAATTCAGACCCTATATTGTTGATTCTAAAGTAACTATTCACACTGATCATGCTACTATTAAATATCTTATGGAAAAGAAAGATGCTAAACCTAGACTTATTAGATGGGTTCTCTTCCTGCAAGAATTTGATTTGCATATTGTTGATAGAAAAGGAGCTGAGAACCCCGTTGCAGATAACTTATATAGGTTAGAGAATGTTCTTGATGACCCACTACCTATTGATGATAGCTTTCCTGATGAACAATTAAATGTCATAAGCACTTCTCATAGCACTCCATGGTATGCTGATTACTCTAATTATATTGTTGCTAAATTTATACCACCTAGCTTCACATACCAACAAAAGAAAAAGTTCTTTTATGATTTGTGACATTACTTTTGGGATGACCCACATCTTTATAAAGAAGGAGTAGATGGTGTTATTAGACGTTGTGTGCCTGAGCATGAACAGGAACAGATCCTACGCAAGTGTCACTCCGAAGCATATGGAGGACACCACGCTGGAGATAGAACTGCACATAAGGTATTGCAATCCGGGTTTTATTGGCCCACTCTCTTCAAAGATGCCCGTAAGTTTGTTTTGTCTTGCGATGAATGTCAAAGAATTGGTAATATTAGTAGACGTCAAGAAATGCCTATGAATTATTCACTTGTTATTGAACCATTTGATATTTGGGGCTTTGGTTATATGGGACCTTTTCCTGCCTCTAATGGATAAACACATATTTTAGTTGCTGTTGATTACGTTACTAAGTGGATAGAAGCTATTCCAACTAGTAGTGCTGATCATAACACTTCTATTAAAATGCTTAAAGAAGTTATTTTTCCGAGGTTTGGAGTCCCTAGATATTTAATGACTGATGGTGGCTCACACTTTATACATGGTGCTTTCCGTAAAATGCTTGCTAAATATGACGTTAATGATAGAATTGCATCTCCTTATCACCCGCAGCCTAGTGGCCAAGTAGAACTGAGTAATAGAGAGCTCAAATTAATTTTGCAAAAGACTGTTAATAGGTCTAGAAAGAATTGGTCCAAAAAACTTGATGATGCATTATGGGCCTATAGAACTTCATATAAGAATCCTATGGGTATGTCTCCGTATAAAATGGTTTATGGAAAAGCATGTCACTTACCTCTCGAACTAGAACATAAGGCATATTGGGCTATTAAAGAGCTCAATTATGATTTCAAACTTGCCGGTGAGAAGAGGTTATTTGATATTAGCTCACTTGATGAATGGAGAACCCAAGCTTATGAAAATGCCAAGTTGTTTAAAGAAAAGTTAAAAGATGGCATGACAAAAGGATACAAAAGCGTGAGTTTAATGTAGGTGATTATGTATTGCTATACAACTCTCGTTTAAGATTTTTGCAGGAAAACTTCTCTCTAAATGTGAAGGTCCCTACGTTATCGAGGAGGTCTATCGTTCCGGTGCCATAAAAATCAACAACTTCGAGGGCACAAATTCGAAGGTGGTAAATGGTCAAAGAATCAAACATTATATCTCACGTAATCCCATAAATGTTGAAACAAATATTATTGAAACCGTAACCCCGGAGGAATACATAAGGGACACTTTCTGAAACGTTTCAGGCTCCGAAAAGGAATAGGTATGTGGCACTGTAAGTAAACCGACTCCAAAACAGTTTTTAAGGCAATATTTCTCCGTTTTGGAATATTTAGAAAAATAGAAAAATAAGTGGCAGTCCGGGAAGGACACGAGGCCTTCACGAGGGTGGAGGGCGCGCCCTACCCCCCTGGGCGTGCCCCCTACCTCGTGAGCACCTCGTGTTCCCTTCGGACTCCGTTTTCTTGCACGATACGTATTTTGGTCGGTAAAAATTCATTATATATTCTCCCGAAGGTTTTGACTCCCGTATCACGCAATTATCCTCTGTTCTTGTTTCGAGCTGTTTTACATCGTCAGGTTGTCAAGGCGGGCATCATGTCGTCCCCCTCCTCCGGCAATGGTGACAAAGATGCTTGGCTAATGAAGATAGAGCTGAAGAGGGAAGAACCCATGGAGATCAACAAGGATGAAAGGATCAACGAGGCCATGGAGGACCAAACTCCGGCAGCAGAAGACACCCTCCAACTTGATCACAACTTTCTCACCCCAACTGAAATCGAAGCTTTCAAGATGATTGAGTTAGCTCGTATTCAAAACAAGTATCTCACAAGTGAAAATATTTTGTTTAAGGAGCATATTGTTGCACTCAAGGGCATTATCCGCAAGTTGGAGGACCTCTTACGCTCGATGTGCGACTATCCATCACCCCCACCTTCACCGACAAAGAAGGAGACATAATCACATGTGTATTGGCACTCCCCTTGGCAACTGCCAAGCTTGGGGGAGGTGCGCCGGTATCGTATCACCATCACAACTCCTATCTTTACCGTTTTTCTTAGTTCGATCCTATTAGTAGTATCTTGATCTAGTAGAATAAAGTCATGGCATGATCTAGTTTTGAAGTTTTGCTTTATGATCCCTCTATGTAATCGAGTCCGTGAGCTATATATATATAATAAATATTAGTGTTGAGTCAAGGGCTTGATTGTTTTGCCATGATCTTGGGTGAATAAAAGAAAAAGAGTAAAAAGAAACAAAGAGTTCATATTGATCTTATTGAAAGTAATGACTTCACATAGAAAGAGTATGATGATTAGAAGTTGTTGGGAGTTGGCAAATACAGCTTTGGTCATTGTTGCAATTAATAGGAAGTAATAAGGAGAGAGAGGTTTCACATATAGATATATTATCATTGACATCTTTTATGATTGGGAGCACTCATTAAAATACAACATGCTAAAGAGTTGATGTTGGACAAGGAACACAACATAATGAGTTATGCTTTCTTGTATCTGAGATAAAGTATGTTGTCATGGATCCTCTAACATGTTGAGCTTGCCTTTCCCCCTCATGCTAGCCAAATTCTCAGCACCAAGTAGAGATACTACTTGTGCTTCCAAATACCCTTAAACCAGTTTAGCCATGAGAGTCCACCATATCTACCTATGGGTCGAGTAAGATCCTTCAAGTAAGTTGTCATCGGTGCAAAGCAATAAAAATTGCTCTAAACATGTATGATTGATTGGTGTGGGAGAAATAAGCTTTATACGATCTTGTGATATGGAAGAAATAAAAGCGACGGACTGCATAATAAAGGTTCATATCACAAGGGGCAATATAAAGTGACGTTCTTTCGCATTGAGATTTTGTGCATCCAACCATAAAAGCGCATGGCAACCTCTGCTTCCCTCTGCGAAGGGCCTATCTTTTATTATTATCCTCTAACTTATGCAAGAGTCACGGTGATCTTCACCTTTCTTTTTTCATTTTATCCTTTGGCAAGCCCAGCATGTTGGAAAGAACATGATATATATATATATATCTAATTGGATGTAGGGGATCATGAATTATTATTGTTGACATTACCCTTGAGGTAAAAGGTTGTGGGGCAAAACTATAAGCCCCTATCTTTCTCTGTGTCCGATTAAAACTCCGTAACCACAAGTATTGCGTGAGTGCTAGCAATTATGAAGGACCAAATGATAGTTGAGTATGTGGACTTGCTTTTAAGCTCTGACATAGACTCTTTCCGATGTTATGATAAATTGCAATTGCTTCAATGACTGAGGTTATAATTTGTTGGTGCCCAATAAGGTTTCTGATTCATACTTTTGCATTGTGAAAAGATCATCACTTGAACATAAGTAATCATATGACAAAACTTATATATGTTGCTGTTATGAGAGTAATCATGATGCCTGCATGTTCGTCTTTTATTTTTTGTCAACGCCTCTACCTCTAAACATGATGACATATTTATTGTTATCGGCTTTTCGCTTGAGGACAAGCGAGGTCTCAGTTTGGGGGAGTTGATACGTCCATTTTGCATCATGCTTTTATATCGATATTTATCGCATTATGGGCTGTTACTTCACGTTATGTCACAATACTTATGGCTATTCTCTCTTATTTTACAAGGTTTACATGAAGAGGGAGAATGCCGGCAATTGGAATACCGAATTTGGAAAAGGAGCAAATATTGGAGTCCTATTCTGCACAACTCCAAAAGTCCTGAAACTCCACGGAATATCTTAAAATAAATAATGAAAAATCATCGCCAAAGATGAAGGCCAGGGGGCCCACACCCTGCTCATGAGGGTGGGGGCGCGCCCCCCTACCTCGTGGGCCCCCTGGTAGCTCTCCGATGCCCATCTTCTCCTATATGAAGTCTTTTGATGAGAAAAAAACCAGAGGCAACCTTTCAGGACGAGACTCCGCCGCCACGAGGCAGAACCTTGGCGGAACCAATCTAGGGCTCCGGCGGAGCTGTTCTGCCGGGGACACTTCCCTCCGGGAGGGGGAAATCATCGCCATCATCATCACCAACGCTCCTCTCATCGGGAGAGGGAAATCTCCACCAACATCTTCACCAGCACCATCTCATCTTTAAACCCTAGTTCATCTCGTGTATCCAATTCTTGTCTCCATGTCCGGGTTGGTGCTAGTAGGTTTCTAGTAGTGTTGATTACTCCTTGTAGTTGATGCTAGTTGGTTTATTTGGTGGAAGATCATATGTTCAGATCCTTTATGCATATTATTACATCTCTGATTATGAACATGAATATGCTTTGTGAGTAGTTACGTTTGTTCCTGAGGGCATGGGAGAAGTCTTGCTATTAGTAGTCATGTGAATTTGGTATTAGATTCGATATTTTGATGAGATGTATGTTGTCTAACCTCTAGTGGTGTTATGTGAATGTCGACTACATAACACTTCACCATTATTTGGGCCTAGAGGAAGGCATTGGGAAGTAATAAGTAGATGATGGGTTGCTAGAGTGACAGAAGGTTAAACCTTAGTTTATGCGTTGCTTCGTAAGGGGCTGTTTTGGATCCATATGTTTCATGCTATGGTTAGGTTTACCTTAATACTTTTGTTGTAGTTGCGGATGCTTGCAATAGTGGTTAATCATAAGTGGGATGCTTGTTCAAGTAAGAACAGCACCCAAGCACCGTCCACCCACATATCAAATTATCAAAGTACCGAGCGTGAATCATATGAACGTGATGAAAACTAGCTTGACGATATTCCCATGTGTCCTCGGGAGCGCTTTTCCTATTATAAGAGTTTGTCCAGGCTTGTCCTTTGCTACAAAAAGGATTGGTCCACCTTGCTGCACTTTATTTACTTTTGTTACTTGTTGCTCGTTACAATTTATCTTATCACAAAACTATCTGTTACCACTTATTACAGTACTTGCAGAGAATACCTTGCTGAAAACCGCTTATCATTTCCTTCTGCTCCTCGTTGGGTTCGACACTCTTACTTATCGAAAGGACTATGATAGATCCCCTATACTTGTGGGTCATCAAACAACCATAAAGCTCCTGCCGGTAGCCGATAACTTTTACAAAACATGATCATCTCATACAACAACGTATATCACATCATGTTTTGACCATATCACATCACAACATGCCTTGCAAAAACAAGTTAGGCGCCCTCTACTTTGTTGTTGCAAGTTTTACGTGGCTGCTACGGGCTTCTAGCAAGAACCGTTCTTACCTACACATCAAAACCACAACGGTGATTTATCAAGTTTGTTGTTTGAACCTTCAACAAGGACCGGTCGCAGTCAAATTCGATTCAACTAAACTAGGAGAAATAGACACCCGCAACCACCTTTATGCAAAACTAGTTGCATGTCTGTCGGTGGAACCGGTCTCATGAACGCGGTCATGTAAGGTTGGTCCAGGCCGCTTCATCCAACAATACAGTCGGATAAAAATAAGACATTGGTGGTAAGTAGTATGACGATCACCGCCCACACTCTTTCTGTTCTACTCGTGCATATCATCTACGCATAGACCTGGCCCGGATGCCACTGTTGGGAAACGTAGCATACAATTTCAAAAAAATTCCTACGCTCACGCAAAATCTATCTAGGAGATGCATAGCAACGAGGGGAGAGTGTGTCTACGTACCCTCGTAGACCGAAAGCGGAAGCGTTTCACAACGCAGTTGATGTAGTCAAACTTTCTTCGAGCTCCACCGATCGAGTATGGAACGTACGACACCTCCGAGTTCTGCACACATTCAGCTCGGTGGCGTACCTCGCCTTCTTGATCCAGCAAGGTGTCAAGGTTGTAGATGAGTTCCGTCAGCACGATGGTATGGTGACGGTTATGGTGAAGTGACTCGCGCAGAGCTTCGCCTAAGCACTACGAAGATATGACCGGAGGCGTAAACTGTGGAGGGGGCCCCGCACATGTCTAATAATTGATGTTGTGTGTTCTAGGGGCCCCCTCCCCCCCCACATACACACGCACACACATACACACACACACACACACACACACACACACACACACACACACACACACACACACACACAAATATATATATATATATATATATATATATATATATATATATATATATATATATATATATATATATATATATAGGTGGGAGGGAGGGAGCAGAAGAGGCGCCCCAAGTAGGAGGAATCCTACTTGGGGTCCTCCCCAGTTCAGCCTCCCCCCTTCCATAATTGCCGGAGGGGGAAAGGGGAAGAGGAAGGAGAGAAGGAAAGGAGGGACGAACCCCCTCTTTCCCTTCCCCACTCGGCCTCCTTCCATGGGGAGGGGGCACCCCTTGTGGGCTGGTGTGCTCCCCGCTTATGGCCCATATGGCCCATATCTTTCCCCCGGGGGTTTTGGTAACCCCCCGGTACTCCGATAAATACCCGATACTATCCGGAACACTTCCGGTGTCCGAATACTATCATCCTATATATCAATCTTTACCTCTCGACCATTTCCAGACTCCTCGTCATGTCCGTAATCTCATCCGGGACTCCTAACAACATTCGGTCACCAAATCACATAACTCATATAATACAAAATCGTCATCGAACGTTAAGCATGCGGACCCTACGGGTTTGAGAACTATGTAGACATGACCGAGACACTTCTACCGTCAATAACCAATAGTAGAACCTGGATGCTCATATTTGCTTCTACATATTCTATGAAGATCTTTACCGGTCAAACCGTTATCTTCATACCCGAGATTCGATCATTTGTCCATCAGTATGTTACTTGCCCTAGATTCGATCGTCGGTATCTTCATACCTAGTTCAATATCGTTACCGGAAAGTCTCTTTACTCGTTCCATAATACATTATCCTACAACTAACTCATTAGTCATTTTGCTTGTAAGGCTTTTTATGATGTGCATTACTGAGAGGGCCCAGACATAATCTCGGATACTTGGAGTGACAAATCCTAATCTTGATCTATGCCATCCCAACAAACACCTTCGTAGATACCCGTAGAGCATCCTTATGATCACCCAGTTACATTGTGACGTTTGATAGCACACAAGGCATTCCTCCGATATTCGGGAGTTGCATAATCTCATAGTCGAAGGAATATGTATTTGACATGAAGAAAGCAATAGCAATATAACTGAACGATCAATATGCTAAGCTAACAGATGGGTCTTGTCCATCACATCATTCTCCTAATGATTTGATCCCGTTATCAAATGACAACTCATGTCCATGGTGAGGAAACCTTAACCATCTTTGATCAACGAGCTAGTCAAGTAGAGGCCCACTAGGGACACAATGCTTGTCTATGTATTCACACATGTATTTAGGTTTCCGATCAATACAATTCTAGCATGAATAGTAAACATTTATCATGAATAAGGAAATATAAAATAACAACATTATTATTGCCTCTAGGGCATATTTCCTTCACTCCTTGCTTCTTGATTTTGAATACATACACTATTATGGCAAACAAATAGGCAAACAAACCAAGTAAGACATAAGGGCAAACAAAGAGGTGAACGGAAAGAAGGCAAATATTTTGTGTTTTTCTGAAAACATTTTAGAAGTGGGGAGAGGAAAATGAGAGGCAAATGGCAAATAATGTAATGCCAGAGATGAGAGTTTATGATAGGTACTTGGTAGGCTTGATGTAGAACCTCCCCGACAATGGCACCAAAAATTCTTCCTGCTAATTCTTGAGCTTGCTTTGCTTTTTCCCTTGAAGAGGAAAGGGTGATGCAGCAAAGTAGAGATGCGTATTTCCCTCAGTTTGAGAATCAAGGTATCAATCCAGTAGGAGGTACAAGCAAGTCTCCAATCTATGCACCTGCACAAACAATCAAACACTTGCAACCAACGCGATAAAGGGGTTGTCAATCCCTTCACGGTCACTTGCAAGGATGAGATCTAATAGAGATGGATATAAAAGATTACTAAAACGTAAAAAAAAGTAAAAGTAAATAAATTGTAGCAAGGTATTTTTGGGTTTTTTGGTTTATAGATCTGAAAATATATGATGGAAAATAGACCCGGGGGCCATAGGTTTCACTAGAGGCTTCTCCCTTGAAGAAAGCATACAGTGCGTAAACAAATTACTATTGAGCTATTGATAGAAAAGCGCAAAGTTATGACGATATCTAAGGCAATGATCATGAATATAAGCATCACGTCTGTGATAAGTAGACCGACTCCTGCCCGCATCTACTATTATTACTCCACACATCAACCGCTATCCAGCATGCATCTAGAGTATTAAGTTCATAAGAAAGGAGTAACACCTTAAGTAAGATAACATGATGTAGAGGGATAAACTCAAGCAATATGATGTAAACCCCATCTTTTTATCCTTGATGGCAACAATACAATACGTGCCTCACTAGCCCTACTATGTCACTGGGTGAGCACACCGCAAGATTGAACCCAAAACTAAGCACCTCTCTGATAACCCACAAGTATAGGGGATCATTTGTAGCCTTCTTTGATAAATAAGAGTGTCGAACCCAACGAGGAGCTAAAGGTAGAACAAATATTCCCTCAAGTTCTATCGACCATCGATACAACTCTACGCACACTTTAATGTTTGCTTTACCGAAAACAAGTATGAAACTATTTTTTAGGTGTGATGCTAGAACTAGTTTGCAAGAATAAAACTAGAAGTAGTTTGCAAGATAATAAAATTTAGGTGTTTAGTAAAAGGGTTTGTGTCAACGAGAAAATTATTTGTCCCTAGGCAATCGATAACAAGTACCGGTAATCATTCTTGTAATTTTATATGAGGGAGAGGCATGAGCTAACATACTTTCTCTACTTGGATCATATGCACTTATGATTGGACCCCTAGCAAGCATCCGCAACTACCAAAAATCATTAAGGTCGTGAAACCCAACCATAGCATTAAGTATCAAGTACTCTTTACTCCCATACGCCATAACCCACTTATCCGCGTTTGGGCTGCTGTCATCCCCCGCAACACTAACAATAAGCAAATCATGAACATATTGCAACACCCTACAGCGGGGCCCCCTCACATTTGCGCGAGAACAGAGGGCACCGTAGGATAGCACCATAAATAAAATATACAATCATACCAACCAAGATCATGATTAACCCACAGGACAAAGCGGATCTACTCAAACATCATAGAATAACCATAGATCATTGGGAAATAATATATGGAGTTGAGCACCATGTTTAAGTAGAGATTACATCGGGAAGAAGGGGTGTTACACCACTGCATAGAGGGGGAGAGATTTGGTGTTGACGGTAGAAAGATTGTTGATGTAGATCACTGTCTCGATCGTTGCCCCGACGACACTCAGGCGCCACCGAGAGCGAGGGGGAGAGAGCCCCCTACTTCTTCTTCTTCTTCCTTGGCCTCCCCCCTAGACGGGGAGGAGAATTCCCCCTCTGGTCCATGTTCTCCTATGGCTGTGGAGGGGCGGGAGCCCCTCCGAGGTTGGATCTCCCTCTCTGTTCTCTTCTGTTTCGCGTTCCCCAGATCTAGCCCTTCACCGTTTCTTAAATTCCTGGAGATCCGTAACTTCGATTGCGCGGAAATTTTTACACTATTTTTTCCATAAATTATCTTTCTTGCACCAGAAGAAGGGCCCAACCGACCTTCAAGGAGGGCACAAGACACCTAGGCGCGCCAGGGGGTGCCTGGCGCACCCTGGTGGGTTGTGGGCTCTGTGGGCCCCCGTTTGTGTTGATTCCACCTCCCAAAAATCACATAAATTCCAAAATAAATCTCCGTAAATTTATCGCGTTTGGACTTTGTTTGATATGGATTTTCTGCGATACAAAAAACATGCAACAAACAGGAACTGGTACTGGGCACTGGATCAATAGATTAGTCCAATAAATCATATAAAAAGTTGCCAAAAATATGTGAAAGTTGCATAATATTGGCATGAAACAATCAATAATTATAGATACGATGGAGACATATCAGCATCCCCAAGCTTAATTCCTGCTCATGCTCGAGCAGGTAAATGATAAAAAAGATATTTTTTGATGTGGAATGCTACCTAACATAAACTTGATCATAGATCTAGTCATGCCATGAATATTAAGACATAAGTGAGTCAAAGCAATAGTCTATAATTTGACATAATGACATCAATACTCAGGCATCCCAACAAACAATCATGTCTTTCAAAAATATCAATGCTAAAGAAAGCTATCCCTACAAAATCATATAGTCTTGTCATGCTCTGTCTTCTTAACACAAAGTATTTATCATGTACTACTCCGGTGTCGGTGTCAAAATCGGCGGATCTCGGGTAGGGGGTCCCGAACTGTGCGGCTAAGGTCGATGGTAACAGGAGACGGGGGACACAATGTTTACCCAGGTTCGGGCCCTCTCTATGGAGGTAATACCCTACTTCCTGCTTGATTGATCTTGATGAATATGAGTATTACAAGAGTTGATCTACCATGAGATCGTAATGGCTAAAACCCTAGAAGTCTAGCCTGTATGACTATGGTAATGAGTCTCTCAGTTTCCGGACTAAGCCCTCCGGTTTATATAGACACCGGAGGGGACTAGGGTTGTACAAGGTCGGTTATAGAGAAGGGAATCATTTTGATCCCTAAGCTAGCCTTCCACGCCAAGGAGAGTCCTATCCGGACACGGGTGAGAGTCTTCGGTCTTCATATCTTCACAGCCCATCAGTCCGACACATGGCTAACAGGTCGGACGCCCGAGGACCCCTTAGTCCAGGACTCCCTCAGTAGCCCCTGAACCAGGCTTCAATGACGAGGTGTCCGGCGTGCAGATTGCCTTCGGCATTGCAAGGCGGGTTCTCCTTCCCGAATACTTGAAGATAGTCTTCGGACGCAGCAAACGTGTCCGGATCTACAACACAAGTATCACACACACAGCCGTAGAGAGTATAATATTTCACAAGTCCGATCCGCCGAAAACTTTTCGCAAGATGACATCACGCCTGCACAGTCATTATTTCGAACCGTTTTCGTCTGCCGTTCTGCGTTTTGGGGTGCGGTTTCCATTGGCACGTCTTGTCAAAGCAGAGATCGTGTCCCCTTATTGCGGGATTCTCATCAATACAGGCGTGGGTAACCCAACCGTTCCATTGGAAAGATTCCTTAGGAATAGGCAGGCTTTCAGGCTTAGGAGGAGGCGTTCGATACCCGTTGCCTTTATAAAGGAGCCAAGGGCCGTCTCTTTTTACGCAAAACCTCTCCTCAGCCCTTCCAACCTTGAGTTCTAGCGTCCAAGGTTCAACTTCATTGCCCCAAGCTTCCAATCATGTTTGTACCCAGCCCTCAAGGCCGATGGGTGGCTTCCTCCGTCATAGAGGAGGACATTGCGAAGCTTTGGGCGGCTAGATACCTGACCGCAGAGATTCCCCACAGGCTTCCTGCTCAAGGACAGGTTATTCCGACTCCCAGATCCGGCGAGAGGGTCGTATTCATCTCTCACTTCCTCCGAGGGCTAGGGTTCACTCTTCACCCCTTCGTCCGGGGGATCATGTTTTATTACGGACTAGATTTCCACGATCTAGCCCCAGATTCTTTCCTCCACATCTCGACGTTTATCATTACGTGTGAGGCCTTCCTCCGAATTCCCCCACACTTCGGCTTATGGCTCAAGACCTTTAGTGTGACGCTGAAGGTGGTCGACGGGAAACAAACGGAGTGCGGCGGTGCGGTAGTGAGCAAGCTTACCAATACTCACTGGCCAAAAGGCTCTTTCACCGAAACTTCCAACCAATGGCAGCGGGAGTGGTTTTATATCATAGAACCCCGCGGTACCAAGTGGGCCTCTATACCTGCATTTCATTCTGGCCCTCCGTTACAGCTTGCATCACGGATTAATAAGGGACTGGACTGGGGATCAGTTGATGAAGTGCAGACTCTACAGAGCCGCATCCGAACCCTCCTCGAGAGGGACATCGATCTTGTCAACGTGGTTCAAGTAATGCTAATCCACCGAACCCTGCCATGTCAGCGTAGGCCTCTCCGCATGTGGGAGTTTAATCCGGAAGGACCACGAACCCTCCAACACTTCTTCGGCACTACGCACAAAGGAATGTGGAAGTTGTTTTTCAGGAAACGAAAACATTGGCCGGACACCACCGAGGACCTTGGCCTCGACTGCAACCATCCGAATACCTCGGTAAGCGCTCAACTTCCGAACACTTTGCAGTTAAGCACGCCGTAATACGTTACTAAACAAACTATCTTCCTCCAGGGCTGGATAAAGAAAGCGGAGCGTATTAGGTGTTTGGCACCCCTTCCCGAAGACTCAGCGGATCCCGTACTAACGAGGATGCTGGCCCCGGCGCCGTACCAGGTGCCTGCGAAGGGAGACAAGGCGGAGAGCGGGAAGGCCAAAGGTGGCCTCCCTTCCGAGGGTACATCAGACACCGTGTCCGGGGAGATAAAAATTCCCCCGCCTGAAGGCCAAAGTGAAGGAGAAGCCAATATTCCTTCTTCCCATGGTAAGAAAAGGGCCGCCTCCGAAAGTTGGGAGGCAACGGCTCCTAAGAGAAGCGAGGCAGGATGCCCCCGTTGGGTGGCCCGGGCTTGGAGGGTGACGTCATCATGCGGTCCCACAGAGAGGACAAGCCGTCAGGCAAACCGTAAGTGAACGAGGGTGTTTTTAAACATATTCCGTCCCTTTCTTGTGACCGAGGTAACATCTAGAATATATGTTTTTTTGTAGCTCGACAAACAGTCTTCAGCAATCCTCTTCCTCGGGGGACCTTCTCCCAGAGATGATGGAGAGCGAGACGCCTCCACTGGTCTCCTCTCCCAATAGGGCAGACGACCTTGAGGTGTCATCGCGGAGGGTCCCTCCTGACCAACAAGTGGTGCGAGGGATGGCGAAGATACAACCCGAAGGTAATGCTTCGGTAGCCCAGAGTCTGGGGGCCGACAACAAAGGCCCCGAGCTGTCCGTCCTACGGCCGGACACAATCACAGGGACGAATAAGCGTATCCCTTTAAAGGGAGGCCATACTCCTACGGCAGCTTCCGGAGATGTCGAAGCGCCGGATGTATTGATGAACATGCTGCAAAAGGCGTTCGTCTCAGAGGAACATCATACCTTGATGGGTACGGTGGTTGAAAGGGTTCTATCCGCGAGAAGCGGGTTGAATGAAGGCTTCGTGAGCCTGCTAAAAGGCTTTGAGGTTTGTAATGTAATATTTTTTATTGTGCTTGGCTCACACACTGCACCTGTGTATGGGTAGTAGCCCCTGATACTCGGATTGGCTTCCTAAGGGAGGCGATCAGATGATCAAAAAGGATATTTCGAGGAAATAATATGATTAATTGAAATGCAGGCTGTCGCTTCCCGGGCATCCGCCCGGACTACAGAAGTTGCTGATCTAGAGCGGAAGCTTGATATGGCAGGAGATGACCTTATGCTTATCAACATGCGTCTTGACGAGTCGCAAGGTATGTTTTTGGGGCAGTCCTTACAAGCGCGTGCTTTGTAATGTGGGCATCACACGAAATATTGTATACTGCGATATGCATTAATGCAGATGGTGCCGCCGCGGTCGAGATCCTTCGGGCTGAGCTGGCCCGGGCCAAAGAGCAGGCCCGGATTAATAATGCGGCTGCTGAGAAGGCATCTGCCGAGTTAAAGGCCAAACAGGCTGCTCGACGCCAATGCAAGGAGAGAATATCCATGATGACGCATGAGCTAAAGGATGCCGCTAGCCACTGTCAAATCCTCGAGAAGGATAATAAAGCCAAAACGGCTTATATTAACAAGGCCTTACGAGAGGCAAAAGAAGCGCGGTCCGAATCTAGAGCGGCCCGGGAGGAGATCCGGCAAGCTGGAGAGATCGCGGCTGGTAAGCCCTTTTTATTGCAATCTAAGTTCGGTGATCCGAATTATGCTCCGCTTAATCAAGTGTGGAGTTCTCCAGACGCGTTATTGGACCTGCCGAAGAGTGCTTCCGATGCGGCGCAGTTTTGCCAAGCTCAAGAAGGGTGTGCAACGGAGATGCTTTTCTGGTCGCAGTTCGGTGCATCAAAACGCCCACTGTTGTTGAACGAATAGATGACCCAATGGGCCGAGCTCCATATACTATCCGGTTCTGTTATGAGGGACGCCGTGATCAGGCTGTGGCCGAACGAGCCAATTCCGGATAGTTATTTTGGTTTGGCATGGCGACTTGCTGATGCAGTGCCGCGTATCGACGTCGTGAAGCGGTCAGCATGCATTGAAGGTGCACGGCTGGCCTTTGCCCGTGTCAAGACATACTGGGCGAAGATGAAGGCCACTGATGTTGCAGCAAAGGGTCCACCCAAGGGCAAGGACCATCACGCACCAGAGCATTATTTCGAGGATGTCATGGAGGGTGCCCGCTTGATAGAGGGTCAATGCTCGAAAAACATGATATTCGAGTAAAATGTATGGAAATTTGTAAAAGACAATATTACAATAAGGCTATTTTTTGTAGTCTCGCCTAAAACTTTTGTTTGTCCTATGCGGCCATTTTTGTATTAATCTGAAAGTTTTCCAGTCGTCGGCTTCAGCCCCCTTGTATAAAGTACGGGGGTGTTCGGAAAAGCATTTGATCACTCTTAACCCAATGTCTTGGTCCATTAAGGAGGTGTCAATGCGGTGAACGAGGCAATCGGACTATAGGTTGTTAACACTTCCACTTAGCCATAGTAGTTTTATAGGGGGGACTACGATATAGCCCTTGGTATGTGTACGGCTTATTCCAATATGGTGCGTTACATATATGACCTGAAGAAAAAGGTCCTTCGTATAATACGGAGGGAATCGCGAAAAATTCCAATAAGTCATCGAGTGGTCGACCAGCTCTCGCCGCATCATGACAGTCAGTTTTTAGCTTTCTCTACTGAGGTGCTTGACCAGATGAACCGGAAGCACAATCGCAGTAGTTCTCCCTTTACTACCCTAGCCGATAGAGCGGAACATAAGGTAGCAAGCACAGGAGCCGGGCAACCCAACTATTGACCCAAGACATGATTCAAAGCTAATGCATATAAGGCCAAACTCGTGACGCCGAAGTGCACTATAAAGCTGTTCAGACTTGTCGGCAACTCATTTGTTCCCATACCGAGCCCCTGGCAAGTTATGCCGAGGTGTATGTGTGAAACAACCACATGAGCCAAATTCAGTTCTTTTTAGAAAAAAGCGAATGCTGGATGCGGATTATGTTTACTGGGACCTGAGTGATATGCCAATCATTATTTTATAGATAAAAAAGCCGCAACCCCTTCTATTTGACTTGGCTGGGGTCGAAATCGGAGGAAGAATGCACATTACAGGCTCGAATAAAGAGTGCGGTCTACAAAAAGTTATTTTCGACCTCCTGTCGCACGTCTGCGCCGCCTGTCCTCGGTGAGGGGAATCCTTGACGGGAATAGCGCTTGGGTGAGTGCACGAATCCGAACTCCGATAGAGTCCATGAGATGATTAGCCCTTGCGTCACCTGTGGTAAATGAAAGAGAAAGAGTAATTAGAAAGAGATAAAGGTTATGGAAATGCTTGCAGGCTCATCTGTATTGTGCTTCCGCCGATGCCCAGGGTATCTTAAGTGCATAGTTATGTATGCGCGGTACATATTTCGCAGATATATGAGGTGGGCGGCGGAAGCCGAACTGCTATTTCCGCTCTGGAATTGGTAGATCCCGTTGAATGGATACCAGTGGCTTAATGTCCGACAAGGTATGCGGTTTAATAAGACCGCTTTGTACTGAAGTTGCCCCAGTATGATCTTCAGTCCGGAGGGAGTGCTTATCCTACTCCCTTGTAGAGTTGTGTATCGTGTATACCATGTTCACTGTTTTTACTTTGGGGGGAAATTGCTTCTGACCCCCGGTATTTGGATGATGAGTCTCTTCGTCGTTGCTATCACCAGGCGGCCTCCTCCCCTTGTGTTTGGCGTTGAGCTTGCCGGCCTGCTTGAAGACCCAACAACTTCTGTTTGTATGATTTGCTGGTTTGTCGGGGTGGCCGTGAATCGGGCAGGGTCGATCCAATATCCTGTCTAAATTGGATGGTCTGTCTCTGTTCGCCTTGAATGCCTTTTTCTGTTGACCGGGTTTTGGACCGCTGAATCCAGAGTTGACTGCTGTGTCACGTGTTCTTTCATTATCATTGCAACGTTTGTGCTCGCTGCGTCGTGGCTTGCCATTGCCGTCTCGGATTTCGGAAGTGCCCGGATCGCTGGCGATGTTGCTTCTATGAGCGAGCCAGCTGTCTTCTCCCGCGCAAAAGCGGGTCATAGACGGTAAGGGCTGTCATGGATTTTGGTTTTTCTTGACCGAGGTGGCGGGCGAGCCATTCATCCCGGACGCTGTGTTTGAAGGCTGCTAGGGCTTTCGCGTCTGGACAGTCGATGATTTGGTTCTTTTTAACTAAGAACCTAGTGCAGAGCTTCCTGGCTGACTCTCCGGGCTGCTGGACAATGTGACTTAAGTCATCGGCATCCGGTGGCCGGACATATGTTACTTGGAAGTTGTCGCGGAAGGCGTCTTCCAAGTCCTCCCAGCTGCCAATAGAGTTTTCCGGCAGACTGTTTAACCAGTACCGAGCTGGTCCTTTGAGTTTTAGTGGTAGGTATTTGATGGCATGAAGGTCATCTCCGCGGGCCATGTGAATATGGAGGAGGAAGTCCTCGATCCATACCGCGGGATCAGTTGTTCCGTCGTATGATTCAATATTCATGGGCTTAAACAAGTCTGGGAATTCGTGCTCCATTACTTCGTCTGTGAAGCAAAGAGGGTGTGCGGCACCTCTATATTGGGCCACACTGCGACATACCTCCGATGGAGTCTGTTTGCGGTTTTCGGCCCGGGCGTGGCTAAGTTTGTCACGTCCGAATAGGTAGCCGTCGTTGCGTGTCGAGGCACGTCCTTGCGACCCATAGATCGATCTTGTATGTCCTACTCTACTGTCCAGGTCCTGCCGAAGGTCGTATGTATAACCCCGAGCTGTTTTATTCCTGCCTTTACGGTGAGGTGGGGCGGTCTGGTGTTCAGCTTGATTTGCCGCTTTATCCCGACCGCGTGGCGGTCGGTCGGCCGCGTTGCACGATGGTGGTACGGGCTTCAGCGCCTCGTCATCGAACTGAGGTAGCAATTTGCGCTTCGGGTAATTTTTGGCTGGGCCACTAAGTCCTTATTCCTCGGTGGCCAGGACTTCGGTCCATCGATCATTGAGCATATCTTGGTCAGCTTGAAGCTGCTACTGCTTCTTTTTCAGGCTCCTTGCAGTGGCTATTAGCCGGCGTTTAAAGCGCTCCTGCTCGAGAGGTTCCTCAGGCACGATGAAATCCTCGTTGCCGAGGCTCTCCTCTTCCTCAGAGAGCGGAAGATAATTTCTGTCCTCCAAGTCTTCGTGTGTGGCTTGTTCAGAGATTGCCCCAACAGTGTCTTCATTGTCTTCGGCATCGCCCGGAGTATTGTTTTCTCTGGTGCCTATGTTGTCGTCTTTTGCACGACGTGGCTTAGAGCGGCGCCGCTGATGCCAGCGTCAGGGCTGTGTCTCAGGAGGTTTGTCCTCAACTGGATCCTCTTTGTCATTGTTGTTAGTTTCTTTAGGTGTATCCACCATGTATACGTCGTACGAAGAAGTGGCCGTCCAGCGTCCGGTAAACAACTGGTTTTGGCCCTGCTCCTCATCGGCACCGTCGTCCATACCGTCGATGTCTTTGGAGCCGTAATCAAGCATGTCGGTTAAGTCCTCGACAGTGGCTATGTAGTGGGTGGCGGGTGGGAAACGAAATTCCCCGTCATCAGCCTCCAGTTCAAACCGGACATAGTTCGGCTGTGAGTCTCCCGCCAAGGACATATTTTTTAATGAGTTTAGCACATCGGCAAAAGGCGAGTGTCGGAAGACGTATGCGGCGCTGAATTCAAAGATTGATAACTGATCAAGCTCGGCGTCCGCGGACGCACATGGTACAGAGCTTATAACCGGAGACGAGTCCGGAGTTCCGGTGACACAGATATCACATGAGGTTAAGTCTGTGTGCGGCTCCAACACCGCGGAATCTGCGGCCTCCGTGGTGGGGTTGAGCTTCCCGTCCTCGAATGGTGCAATCTGCTCCGGATCTAGGGCTAGAGTAGTTACATGTGCAATTTCCTGAGTATGGATCGGTGACAGATTTAGGTCATGTTCACCGTAGGGACAGGGAGCGCCTGCCGTGGTCTCAAAGCCGTCGAAGATCAAGTCTCCACGGATATCTGCGATGTAGTTCAAGCTCCCAAATCTGAGCTGATGGCCAAGGGCGTAGCTATCGATCTGCTCTAGATGGCCAAGCGAGTTGGATCATAGTGCGAAGCCGCTGAACACGAAGATCTGTCCAGGGAGGAAGGTTTCCCCTTGGACAGCATCGCTGTTAATGCTTGAAGGAGTCATCGGACCTTTTGGGGACGACACAGTGGAACTCTCAATGAAAGCACCAATGTCGGTATCAAAACCAGCAGATCTCGGGTAGGGGGTCCCAAACTATGCGTCTAAGGTCGATGGTAACAGGAGACGGGGGACACAATGTTTACCTAGGTTCGGGCCCTCTCTATGGACGTAATACCCTACTTCCTGCTTGATTGATCTTGAATATGAGTATTACAAGAGTTGATCTACCACAAGATCTTAATGGCTAAAACCCTAGAAGTCTAGCCTGTACGACTATGGTAATGAGTCTCGCAATTTACGGACTAAGCCCTCTGGTTTATATAGACACCGGAGGGTACTTGGGTTGTACAAGGTTAGTTACAGAGAAGGGAATCTTCATATTTGATTGCCAAGCTTGCCTTCCATGCCAAGGAGAGTCCTATTTGTACACGGGTGAGAGTCTTCAGTCTTCATATCTTCACAGCCCATCAGTCTGGCACATGGCTAACAGGCCGGACGCCCGAGGACCCCTTAGTCTAGGACTCCCTCACCCGGTGTCAGCCAAGCAATTGGTTCATACTTTTTAATGTGCTTCAGCATTTTCAACTCTCATGCAATACATGAGCGCAAGCCATGGATATAGCACTATAGGTGGAATAGAGTATGATGATAGGGGTAAATATAGAGAAGACAAAAAAGTAAGAAAGTCTCACATCGACGCGGCTAACCAACGGGCTATGGAGATGCCCATCAATTGATATCAACGTGAGGAGTAGGGATTACCATGCAACGAATGCACTAAGAGATATAAGTGTATGAAAGCCCCATATGAAACTAAGTGGGTGTGCATCTAATTCTATAATGAAAAATTCCCACTAGTATATGAAAGTGATAACATAGGAGACTCTCCATATGAAAAACATGGTGCTACTTTGAAGCACAAGTGTGGAACTAGCATGCCCCTTCTCTCTTTTTTTTCTCTTTTTTAGTTCTTTTTTTGTTCTTTTTTTTGTTCTTTTCTTTCTTTTTATTTTTTCTTTTTATATATTTTCTCTCTCAATGTCCGGAGTCTCATCCCGATTTATGGGGGAATCCTAATCTCCATCATCCTTTCCTCACTGGGGCAATGCTCTAATAATGAAAGTTGATGATCATCACACTTCTATTTACTTATAACTCAAAAGAAACTAAAACTTACAACTCGATACCTATGACAAAATATGACTCTATATGAATGCCTCTGGCATGTACCAGGATGTGCAATGATCTAGCGTAACATGTATGAAAAATGATGAACGATGGTTGATCTACAAATACTATGTCAGCTATATGATCATGCAAAGCAATATGACAATGAATGCTCAAGTCATTAAAACGGAAGCGGTGGAAGTTGCATGGCAATATATCTCGGAATGGCCATGGAAAAGCCATAATAGGTAGGTATCACTGGTACGCGTCGGTCATAAACAAACGGTTTTTAACCCCTTTCCGTGACAGAATTCAGAACCGTCGCCAAGTGAGTGTGGGTGATAGGGGGGTCCTTCCCACATGACCTAGAAACCGTCGGGGATATGCCATCCTAGCACACATGCTCGGCAAAATGAGGCCGTGTGTGACCGACGAGCATTCAAATACAGAAATACGTACAGTAGTGCTCAAAAATACAATTATACAGGCGAAATCATTTCTGGTCGTAAGTACATCCCACACAGTTAGTCACTGCTAAACATTTCCGTTCGTATATACATCCCACACAGTCACTCCAAGGAAAACGTTTGCGCAAGTGGCGTAACGCAAATAGTTTTCAAGAGAATGTCATGTGTGATTGTTCATTGATCCAATACGGTTTATTCCTAGAAACTGTGTGCGTTGTTTGAGTTCATCGCCCACGGTGTTTTCTCATTAACCATTTGCAATAGGAAAACCCAATTAGCAAGCTAATTGGCCAGTTAGCGGGCTAATTGCCCTATTATTAATAATCCATTTACTAATCTAAATGACATTCATATTAAGCACATAATATATTCCATTTCCATATTAAGGAAGCAGGATTTCATAATTGAAATACATCGTAGTGCAACTGATATAGCTTCAGCACTCAGCCACCCCATTACACAACTGCACCAACAACAAGTTTCACATGCAACATCTAGAACCATTCAAAATTAGCATCATAGACGGTACATAGAGAGATGCATCTCATCTGGAAAACTGTTGAAGCGGAAGGCGAATATTGAGCCTTCATTCATGTTGAAGGTCTTTGCAACTTTAGGCGGTGCCTATGGATGATTGACCGTCCATCCTTGACCTCTTCAGAACACTTCAATATTGAACCGTGGGTGTTGTATGAAAACTTTCCTCGCCTCCTAACCACAGTGGTGGTTTGAGAGATAGTCATAAGTGAACCCTTAAAACAAGGATGTGCAGAAATATCTTCTCTATATTGGAAATGGGGAAAAGGAATAAAAAAGGCAAGGTATAATAGTTAGTACCATCTTGTAAACCTCAGTGCTTCCCATTGTTTCCCTGCAACACATATAAGGTAGCTAGTCATAAGGTTAAGTAATGGTTTGCATGCTATCAGTAAAATATGTTGATGAAAAATAAGCACATTGCAGATTCATCAGATTAATTCAAGCCACACGGAAAACCCATTTATCCAAACCAAGCATGATTAAGAACTAGGAAACATAGCACTTGTATATGTTTCTCATGTATTAAGTGCAGCCAAATTCGATTTATTCCTCACATGGTATACAATAAGAGAATGCAGCCACAACAATTGAACATCGCATTGCGTAATTGAACCAAGCAGTTAACTAAACACCACAACAAATGAACCAAACATTAATCGAGCACCACATTGCACAATATAACATACTCCTAATAGAAGATCGTGGATTAACCAAACAAAGCATGCTTAACAACTTGGAAATCTAGCAATTGTATTTGTTTCTCATGTATTTAGTACAACCAAATTTGATTTATTTCTCACATGGTATACAATAACAGAATGCAACCACAACAATTGAACATCGCATTGCAGAATTGAACCAAGCAGTTAACTAAACACCACAACAAATGAACCAAACGTTAACTGAGCACCACATTGCACAATCTAACATACTCCTAATAGAAGATCAGACAGTTAACCA
The DNA here is from genome assembly GCA_021605145.1 of Aegilops bicornis. Classification (NCBI taxonomy): domain Eukaryota; kingdom Viridiplantae; phylum Streptophyta; class Magnoliopsida; order Poales; family Poaceae; genus Aegilops; species Aegilops bicornis. The sequence goes on along the minus strand of JAHIAL010000032.1, from coordinate 2,843,931 downwards.
AACCAAGCATGCTTAACAACTTGGAAATTAAGCAATTGTATTTGTTTCTCATGTATTTAGTACAACCAAATTTGATTTATTCCTCACATGGTATACAATAACAGAATGCAGCCACAACAATTGAACATCACATTGGAGAATTGAACCAAGCAGTTAACTAAACACCACAACAAGTGAACCAAGCCACAACAAATGAACAAAGCAGTTAACTAAACACCAATTGAACAATATAACATACTCCTAATGGAAGATCAGACAGTTAACCAAACCAAGCATGCTTAATAACTTGGAAATATTGCACCCTGAAGAATTGAACATCTGATTTGCAGAATTGAACCAAGCAGTTATTGAACACCACATTGCACGACATATAGAACATATACACTATAGCAGAAGATTGTATGGTAAAAGTAGATAGCACAATTCACTAGAATTTGTTAAGGATAGGCAGTAGCTAGCAAACTGAACATGGGTCCTTATAGTGAGCTAATAAGACAAGCTACTCCTCATTGTCAGAGATATCGATGACGATTGGCTCCTTGGACATGGAAGAGGGCGAGGCCTCCGCATCGTGGGTGCCCTCGTTGTAGTGGTGAGTTGCCTGAGCCACTCCGGGCACCAACCTGTTGGCTCTCGAGATGAGGTAAGCACGCGCGCTAATAAAACACCTCATAGTCTTTGTCGAAGGCACCGACGGTGGCCTCAAGAAAATGCCACGAACTGTCGTTTAAAGCAGCCAACCGCGTCACGGCGTCAGCGGTGGCCTCGATGGCGAGGAGCTCCTCCAAGATCTGGGGGTCGGCACGAATGGCAGCCATCGTGACCTCATCTGCGCGTGCGGCCGCGATTTGCTTCTCCGCTGTGAAATGCTCCTTGAGGTCCTGGCTATACTGTGTGCACCATGGCTTATGCCGGTGAGGGAGTCCTGGATTAGGGGGTCCTCGGACAGCCGGACTATATACTTTGTCCGGACTGTTGGACTATGAAGATACAAGATTGAAGACTTCGTCCCGTGTCCGGATGGGACTCTCCTTTGCGTGGAAGGCAAGCTTGGAAATTCAGATATGTAGATCTCCTCTGTTGTAACCGACTCTGTGTAACCCTAGCCCCCTCCGGTGTCTATATAAACCGGAGGGTTTAGTCTGTAGGACATGAACAATCATAATCAGCTCCTAGGGTTTAGCCTCTACGATCTCGTGGTAGATCAAATCTTGTAATACTCATATCATCAAGATCAATCAAGCAGGAAGTAGGGTATTACCTCCATCGAGAGGGCCCGAACCTGGGTAAACATTGTGTCCCCCGCCTCTTGTTACCATCCGCCTTAGACACACAGTTCGGGACCCCCTACCCGAGATCCGCCGGTTTTGACACCGACATTGGTGCTTTCATTGAGAGTTCCACTGTGCCGTCACCATAAGGCTTGATGGCTCCTTCGATCATCGGCAACGATGCGATCCAGGGTGAGGTTTTTCCCCCCGGACAGATCTTTGTATTCAGCGGCTTCGCACTGCGGGCCAACTCTCTTGGCCATCTGGAGCAGATCGAGAGCTATGCCCCTGGCCGTCAGGTCAGGTTTGGAAACTTAAAACTATACTGCCGACATCCACTGAGACTTGATCTTCGACGGATTCGAGCCCGAGTCGGGTGCCCCACACAGTCACGATGAGCATGACTTAGCTCTACCGCTAGACAGTGTTCGAGAGGTCACCCCTGTGGAAACTCCGGCCCTCGATCCGGAGCAGATCGCACCGTCCGAAAACAGGTGGATGGACCCCGCCACGGAGGCCGCACACTCAGCGGCGATAGAGCTGAATACTGACTTCACCTCCTACGAGACCTGTGTTGCCGGACCCTTGGATTCGTCCCCGGCCACGGGCTCCGAACCGCCGGCGTCCGTGCCTATCGAATCTGATTGGGCGCCGATTATGGAGTTTTCCTCCGCGGATATCTTTCAGCACTCGCCCCTGGGTGACGTGCTGAATTCATTAAGGTCTCTCTCCTTGTCAGGAGGCCCTTGGCCGAACTATGTCCGGCTCGAGTGGGAAGCGGACGACGAAGAAATTCGTTCCCCACCCACCACCCACTTAATAGCCACTGTCGACGATTTAACCGACATGCTTGATTTCGACTCCGAAGACATCGACGGTATGGACGACGATGCAGGAGAGGAACAGGAACCACCGCCTACGAGTATACTGGACAGCCCCTTCATCACACGATATATATATGGTGGATACACCCACAGAAAACAATGACGAGGAACAGAAGGATGCAGTGAAGGATAGTTCCCTCGAGAAGCAACCAAAGTGACGGCGTAGGCGCCGCTCCAAACCCCGCCTCGGCAAAAACAGCGATAACAGTGCAAGAAAGAATAATACCCCGGTCGACTCCAAAGGAAACGACGACCACATGGATCCAGTGACAGAGTATGATGAATGATACGTCTCCAACGTATCTATAATTTTTGATTGCTCCATGCTACTTTATCTACTGTTTTAGGTAATATTGGGCTTTATTATACACTTTTATATTATTTTTGGGACTAACCTATTAACCGGAGGCCTAGCCCAGATTTGCTGTTTTATGCCTATTTCAGTATTTCGAGGAAAAGGAATATCAGACGGAGTCAAAACAGAACGAAATCAACTGGAGAAGTTATTTTTGGAAGGAAACCAACCAGATGGGCTTGGAGTGCACGTCAGGGGATCCCCTGGCTGCCCACAAGGGTGGGGGGCGCGCCCCTCCCCCCTACCTCGTGAGCTCCCTGGAGGTCCACCGACGTACTCCTTTCTCCTATATATACCAATATACCCTAAAACTTCCAGAACAGAAGATAGATCGGGAGTTCCGCCGCCGCAAGCCTCCAGAACCACGAAAAACCAATCGGGACCCCTTTCCGGTACCCTGCCGGAGGGGAGGATCCATCTCCGGTGGCCATCTTCATCATCCCGGCGCTATCCATGACGAGGAAGGAGTAGTTCACCCTCGGGGCTGAGGGTATGTACCAGTAGCTATGTGTTTGATCTCTCTCTCGTGTTCTCTCTATGGCACGATCTTGATGTATCCCGAGCTTTGCTATTGTAGTTGGATCTTATGATGTTTCTCCCCCTGTACTCTCTTGTGATGAATTGAGTTTCCCCTTTTGAAGTTATCTTATCGGATTGAGTCTTTATGAGAACACTTGATGTATGTCTTGGTGATCAACTTGCGGGTTTCGTGACATTGGGAACCTAAGCATAGGGGTTGGCACACGTTCTTGATTCTCCGCTAGAAACTTTGGGGCACTCTTTGAAGTACTTTTATGTTGGTTGGATAAATCTGAGATTGTGTGATGCATATCGTATAATCATGCCCACGGATACTTGAGGTGACAATGGAGTATCTAGGTGACATTAGGGTTTTGGTTGATTTGTATCTTAAGGTGTTATTCTAGTGAAAACTCCAGGGTTGTTTGTGACACTTATAGGAATAGCCCAACGGATTGATTTGAAAGAATAACTTTGAGGTGGTTTCGTACCCTACCATAATCTCTACGTTTGTTCTCCGCTATTAGTGGCTTCAGAGTGACTCTTTGTTGCATGCTGAGGGATTATTATATGATCTATCTATGTTATTATTGTTGAGAGAACTTGCACTAGTGAAAGTATGAACCCTAGGCCTTGTTTCCTATCATTGCAATACCGTTTACGCTCACTTTTACCGCTCGTTACCTTGCTGTTTTTATTATTTCAGATTACAAATACCTTTATCTACCATCCATATTGCACTTGTATCACCATCTCTTCGCCAAACTAGTGCACCTATACAATTTGCTACTGTATTGGGTGTGTTGGGGACACAAGAGACTTTTTGTTATTTGGTTGCAGGGTTGTTTGAGAGAGACTGTCTTCCTCCTACACCTCTCGCGGATTGATAAACCTTAGGTCATCCACTTGAGGGAAATTTGCTACTGTCCTACAAACCTGTGCACTTGCAGGCCCAACAACGTCTACAAGAAGAAGGTTGCGTAGTAGACATCAAGCTCTTTTCTGGCGCTGTTGCCGGGGAGGCTAGGTAAGTGAAGGTATATCTTTAGATCTTGCAATTGAATTTTTTTGTTTCTTGTTTTAGCACTAGTCTAGTTTATAAAAGAAAACTACAAAAAAATGGAATTAAGTTTGTCTCACACGCTTCATCTTTTTAATATCTTTCGTGAGTATGATGGAAAAGAAAATTGTGCCAAAGTGTTAGAAGAAGAAATCATTAAATTGTTTGGCACTAAATCCATGAATTATGATCATGATTGCAATGTTGTTAGTATGAATTCCTTGAATATCCATGATGCTAATGATATGCAAAGCCACAATCTTGGGGAAGCTATGTTTCATGAAGATGATATTTTTTGTCCCCCAAGCTTTGATGAGAAAATTTACTATGATGAAAGCATGCTTCCTATCTATGATTATTATTGTGATGACACGTATGCTTTAAATAATAATGATAACCATGAAACTTGTCATCTTGATCTTAATTTTCAATCACATGATAGTTATTTCGTTGAGTTTGCTCCCACTATTATTCATGAGAAGAATTTTGCTTATATGGAGAGTAGTAAATTTTCTATGCTAGTAGATCATGAAAAGAATGCTTTAGGTGCTGGTTATATTGTTGAATTCATTCATGATGCTACTGAAAATTATTATGAGAGAGGAATATATGCTTGTAGGAATTGCAATAATATCAAGTTTCCTCTCTATGTGCTTAAATTTTTGAAGCTATGCTTGTTTTACCTTCCTATGCAAGTTGATTCTTGTTCCCATAAGTTGTTTGTTCAAAAAATCCCTATGCATAGGAAGTGGGTTATACTTAAATGTGCTAGTCATATTCTTCATGATGCTCTCTTTGTGTTTCAATTCCTATCTTTTATGTGAGCATCATTGAAATCATCATGCCTAGCTAGGGGCGTTAAGCGATAGCGCTTGTTGGGAGGCAACCCAATTTTATTTTAGTTCGTTACTTTTTGCTTCTGTTTAGGAATAAATAATCCATCTAGATTCTGTTTAGATGTGGTTTTATCTTTTAATTAGTGTTTGTGCCAAATTAACCTATTAGATCTTCTTGGAAGATAGTTATTTGATCTTGCTGTAATTTCCAGAATCTTTGTCCTCAGTGGCCGAATTGTTAAAAATCACCAGGATGTGATAAAATAGTTATTCCAATTGCTGCTGATCAATAAACAAATTTCCCAGGTCGTCTAATTTTGGTAGAATTGTTTGAGTTCCAGAAGTTTGCGTTAGTTACAGATTACTACAGACTGTTCTGTTTTTGACAGATTCTGTTTTCTTTGTGTTGTTTGCTTATTTTGATGAATCTATGGCTAGTAAAATAGTTTATAAACCATAGAGAAGTTGGAATACAGTAGGTTTAACACCAATTTAAATAAATAATGAGTTCATTACAGTACCTTGAAGTGGTGTTTTGTTTTCTTTCGCTAACGGAGCTCACGAGTTTTCTGTTAAGTTTTGTGTTGTGAAGTTTTCAAGTTTTGGGTAAAGATTCGATGGACTATGGAATAAGGATTGGCAAGAGCCTAAGCTTGGGGGTGCCCAAGGCACCCCAAGGTAATATTCAAGGATAACCAAGAGCCTAAGCTTGGGGATGCCGGAAGGCATCCCCTCTTTAAATCTTCGTTCATCGGTAACTTTACTTGGAGCTATATTTTTATTCACCACATGATATGTGTTATGCTTGGAGCGTCATTTTATTTTCTTTAGCTTTGCTTGCTGTTTGAATAAAGTATCAAGATCTGAAATTATTAAATGGGAGAGTCTTCATATAGTTGTATAATTATTCAATTACTCATTGTGCTTCACTTATATCTTTTGAGCTTGATAGTTTTGCTCATAGTGCTTCACTTATATCTTTTGAGCGTGATAATTTTTGCTCTAGTGCTCACTTAGATCTTTTAGAGCATGGTGGTGGATTTATTTTAAAGAAACTTGATCTCTCATGCTTCACTTAGATAATTTTGAGAGTCCTAAATAGCATGGTAATTTGCTTAAATAATCATAATATGCTAAGCATACAAGATTTGTAAGAATTCTTATGAGTCTGTTGAATACTAAGATAAATTTAATGCTTAATAAGAGATATGGAGGTAATAATATCAAAGTCGTGCTAGTTGATAATTGTGAATTTGAGAAATACATGTGTTGAAGTTTGTAAGTCCCGTAGCATGCACGCATGGGTAAAGTTGTGTAACAAATTTGAAACATGAAGTGTACCTGGCTTGTGCATCCTTATGAGTGGCGGTCGGGGACGAGCGATGGTCTTTTCCTACCAATCTATCCCCCTAGGAGCATGCACGTAGTACTTGATTTTTGATGGCTTCTATGAGTTCTTTTGACTAATGTTGAGTCCATGGATTATACGCACGTTTACCTTTCCGCCTTTGCTAGCCTCTTCGGTACCGTGCATTGCCCTTTCTCACCTTGAGAGTTGGTGCAAACTTCACCGGTGCATCCAAACCCCGTGATATGATACGCTCTTTCACACATAAACCTCCTTATATCTTTCTCAAAACAGCCACCATACCTACCTATTATGGCATTTCCATAGCCATTCCGAGATATATTGCCATGCAACTTCCATCATCATCATCATGACTGTAACGCCCCGGATACAACATTCCATATCCGTAACTCCAACTCTTGCCTTTTCCGGAGATGTGATATGATATTTCCTTCGTGGTTGGGTTTTTTTTCTTCGTTTTGCTTTTTGTTCATGTCATGCATTCATCATTGCATCTTTTGCATTGCATCATGTCATCATGCAACACTTTTTAAAACTCAACTAAATAAATCGAGTGGATCCTCGGTCCATTTAAATTGAGGGATATTCACAATGGTGATTTCTCTTTATAACATATCCTCCCAATATTAGGGAGCTATAATAAATATTCCATTATTTGGAACTGATCATAACACACTTGCAAAAATAAATCCCAATGCCTTTGTTATCATAATTCTTGGTCTCTAACTTTGCCATATATCATTTCATCATTTTTCCAAGCTCCACCAAAATCTGAACATTTTTGGACCTTCCAAACCCCCACTCCCTATTTAAACTCTTTTGAATGTAATTCAAATGAGGTTGTATTCAAACCCTTCGACCGTCTCTTTGCATTTTTCGGATCAACACCATTTTGGTGAGCCCAGAAAATTATCCAGCGTCCAACATCTTCCCTAACCTCCCTTTCTTTTCTTTCTTATCTCTGTTTTCTTTTAATTTTCTTTAGAGTGAGAGAGAGAAGAGCCCAGCAACCAGAGCCAAGCCTGCTTCCTCCGCTGCCCAAGGCCCGGCCCCCTGCCTATCTAAGCCTAGCCCCGACCCCCCTCCTCTCGATCTCTCCCTCCGGCCGCCGCCTCTTGCTCGATCCCCATGTACGCTCGATCCCCTCTCCCTTCCCTCGATCACTCGCCTCCCTGACTCCTCCAACCTCCGCGATCTCCTCCGTTTTCCCTTGTTCTTTGCTTCAACCAGCGCCCGAAGCCCCACTGCCGCTTTGCTCTTGCCTAGATCCGGCGCCACCTTACTGGATCCACCACGCCTCCGCCCATGGCCCGGCCACCTTAGCCCGGGTCCGGTCTGGTTCGACTTCCCGCGACCTCCTTCGCCTTTGACCCGGCCATCTTCGAGGCCTTGAGTCGCTGGCCATGGACGCCTCTGCTCCATCGCCGGCCGGCTGCTTCTCCACGCGCCTCTGTTCGTCGTTGTCACCACGAGCTGGGTCACCGCTTCCTGCTGCTGACCACCACCATCGCCTCCTTACTGCTGTCCGAGCCCCAAGTCCGTCGGCCTGCCTCTGCTTCCACCGCTGCTGCTTTGACCTCCCCTGGTTCAACTCGTTTCCAATGAGCAGCAGCCCGATGGCTTCTCTGTTCCAAGTGCCTCCAGCAGGGCAGGTCTGTGCACCTCCTCCGCATGTTGCCGTGGACGCCAAGTACCTCGACGAACACCTTTGTTACCGCCTCGCAAGACGTTCCCTGGTTACGCCAAGACCCAGACCAACAAGTACCACGACGTCCGTCGATCGCCAAGTACCCCTACACGTGGATACGCCAAGTTCCACTTCGTCCCGTGTACAGCTACCGTCGCCGAAGACCTGTGTAACGGAACCGTCAAGTTCGACTACCTTCGTGTGTACCACTACTTCCACGACGACCCGTGAACGACTACTTCCCTCGACGATTTTGAACCACCCCGAAATGCACGCTTCGAAGGTATAACCCCGAGACGACCTTCCGAGAACGAATGCATGTTGTATGTGATGCTCGTGTTTGCACCGTGCCCGAGATGTCTTTGCACGTTCATCCTCGTTTGCCATGCTGCCATCCCGTGGGAATCCGGAATCTGGGATCACCCCACCATCCTTGCATGACACGCTCACGCCCATTTCCTTTTGCACCGGTATCTCCATGAGCTACCGGAACCGATATGTTGCCGTGGCATCATTTTCGGATTCGTCGCCGTGGCACCCTTTTCATACGCCATAGCGACAAATGCCTCATATCATGCTCATGTCAACATTTTCATAAAATTGCTTAAAACTTGCATATGTCATTCGCATCATGATAACAACATTTAGAATGTTTAAAATTGTGTTTGCATTAAAAGGCTAAATGCATGTGGGGATTTTCCGGAATTGTTGTTTGTTGTTCCGGCCTCATTTAAACTTGCCTAAATAGTTAGTTTAATTATGCTTCACCTCTTGCCATGATTAACCAACATATAATCTTGTCTTGTTCATAAACGAGAGCGAACTAAATAACTTGAATGTGGTATTTCGTCATATGCAACTCGTTGCATATTGAGCTCCACTTAATTTGTAGTATTGTTTGTTGCACTTTGTATGCCATGCCTCATTAAAACGGACATGCATCATACTTGATTGTGCATCATGCCATGTTTATGCTTGTGCGTTTACCATGTTGTTTTTTTCTTTCCGGTGTTGCTTCTTAGTTCCGGTAATGTTGCGATTGTGAGGATTCGTTCGTCTACTCCCGTTCGTCTTCTTCATGGACTCGTTCTTCTTCCTAAGCGGGATTTCGGGCAAGATGACCGTCACCTTGGATCTCACTACTATCATTGCTATGCTAGTTGCTTGATCTATCGCTATGCTTTGCGTTACCTACCATTTGCTTTTCAAGCCTCCCAATTGCCATGTTAGCCCCTAACCTTTGTCACCCTTCCTAGCAAACCGTTGTTTGGCTATGTTACCGCTTTTGCTCAGCCCCTCTTATAAGCGTTGCTAGTTGCGGTGAAGATGAAGATTGCTCCATGTTGGATTATGTTTATGTTGGGATATCACAATATATCTTATATTATTAATGCATCTATATACTTGGTAAAGGGTGGAAGGCTCGGCCTTATGCCTGGTGTTTTGTTCCACACTTGTCGCCCTAGTTTCCGTCATCTTGGTATTATGTTCCCGGATTTTGCGTCCCTAACGCGGTTGGGTGATTTATGGGACCCCCTTGACAGTTCGCTTTGAATAAAACTCCTCCAAAGAAGGCCCAACCTTGGTTTTACCATTTGCCTCACCACCACCTATTTTTCCCTTGGGAGTCGCTCTCTCGAGGGTCATCTTTATTTCAGCCCCCCGGGCCAATGCTTGCCTAAGTGTTGGTCCAAACTAGAGCACCGTGCGGGACCATCCCCTGGCAACTTGGGTTACGTCGGTACCCGTACGCTTCGCTTATCCGGTGTTGCCCTGAGAACGTGATATGTGCAGCTCCTATCGGGATTGTCGGCGCATCGGGCGGTCTTGCTGGTCTTGTTTTACCATTGTCGAAATGTCTTGTAAACCGGGATTCCGAGACTGATCGGGTCTTCCTGGGAGAAGGGATATCCTTCGTTGATCACGAGAGCTTATCATGGGCTAAGTTGGGACACCCCTGCAGGGTTTGAACTTTCGAAAGCCGTGCCCGCGGTTATGTGGCAGATGGGAATTTGTTAATATCCGGTTGTAGTAAACTTGAAGTAAAGTCCTCTAAAATACACCAACCGTGTGTGTAACCGTGAGTGTGTCTTTTCAGGGTTGATCGAGAGGAGAACACGGTTTCTGGGTTATGTTTGACGTAAGTAGGAGTTCAGGATCCCTTCTTGATCATTACGAGCCGACGACTGCTTGCTTTGCTTCTCTTCTCGCTCTGATTTGCATAAGTTAGCCACCTTACATGCTTAGCCGCTGCTGCAACCTCACCACTTTACCCCTTCCTTTCCCTTTAAGATTTGCTAGTCTTGATACCCATGGTAATGGGATTGCTGAGTCCTCGTGGCTCCTGATTACTACAACACCGATTCTTGATGCAGGTTATTATTGCGATGATCATGACGTGAGAGCGATGTTACTTGCTTTGGAGTTCTTCTTCCGCTTCTTCGATCGGGGATAGGTTCGTGTCGGCACTGGGCTAGCAATGTGGATATTGTTTGAGTTTCTGTTTATGTTTCATCCATAGTCGGATGTTGATCTTGTATATGATGTATTGTTGTATTCATGTGACATTGTATGTCTTGGATGTATCCCCACTATTATGTAATGTTGGTGTAATGATATCCACCTTGCAAAAGCGTCTTCAAGATGCACTTCTATCCTTGGTGGGACCTTCGAGTTCCTTTAGGATAGGGTCGCATCTTGGGCGTGACAAGTTGGTATCAGAGCCTCGACCGACCATAGGAGCCCCCTTGATTGTTGGCCGTTGTTGAGTCTAGAAGAAAACTATTTTGAGTCTTAGGATTATATATATAGGAGAGTAGGATTCTTTTTACTCCTCAGTCCCTTCGTCGCTCTGGTGAGGTCTCCTGACGTAGAAGTTTTGACTCTTCTCTCCTCAAATTTCACTAAATTTTTTTTAGGATCACGCAGGTATCTTGGAATCGTTCGATGGTTTTGTGGCGAGAACATTGTTCTTGGTGCCTCGACATTTAGGGGTTGTGGCGATTGCCGGGGAGTTTAGCTCGAGGTGTTGTCGTCACAATTTTATCGTTGCGATTACGGAATACACGAGTTTTGCCGACATCGAAAATCTCTTTTATGCGATTGTTGGTGAGATAACCTCGGCGCCACCCGATCTTTGGGGAGTTCGGGAGTATTGCCATAGCTTGTATAACGGATGCTTTTGAATGTTGAGGTACACGATTTCGGAGTTTTCTTGGTTATGTGTTGATGGATGGATACATTTGGATCTAGGTATTGTTAGTTTGGGTGATATATTTTGTGTCCCCGTATCCCCAACACCAGATTGCATAACCGTAAAGTTTCGGGAGTTTATAAGTGGGAATTCTACTAGCTTATAGGATATCTTTCCGACGGATGTGTGATTTGAGATTGGGGTCCAACGTCTAGTGATTTCGCTTTTCACGGTCGATTTACAGTGGTCGCAAGGCGTCTTAAAGAATCCTTGGCTATGCTGATTCGGGGACGTCTTGTTTGTCATTCGTGACGTCCGCTATACGTCGTGCCCGTGGGGCCTCATCACGAACACTTTGGGCGAAATCTCTATCATGTGTTTGTTCCGGCTTATTTCCTAAGCCAATCCTTTGTTTTGTTTTATTTGTGGTATTCGAGTTGCTTCAATGTCAAATGTTGAATCCATACCTTTCCTAAACGGTGTTCTCATATTGCTATGTGAATACTAATCCTTCTTGATCATCGAGGTCGTCATGTTAATTCTTTTCCCAACCGGCGTGCTTCTCTTCAAGTGGATCCGATCATTTCAACATCCGCAAGATAAATTCTAAGTTTTCTCAACGGTGTTTGTTTCATCCTTCCGAATTTGTCTTTGTTTTCCCGCCCTCCCACCCTTTTCTGCAAGGACTTATATATTTTAATCAAGTATCCATTTATTCATGTGAAGTCCCTTCACTCTTTTCAATCAATGTTCTGATCCAGTGATCCCTCATGAAGGTGCTCAACAGCTCCAAGTTCATCATTCTTCATTCTCGTATTCTTTTCCGGTGGATTTAACTCAAGCTTTCGGTGTTGATCATATCCTTTTCCTCCTTTCGAATGTTTCCCATGCTGGTGCACCTCTCAATCACTCACCTTTGCTATTCATTTGTTCTGGAGTGTTGAAGATATCTCGGAAGATTCGTGTTTCCATTCTCTATCCGTTCATCGTTCAAGTTATGTTGAGGTTGTTATCTCATTCAAGCCATTTAATTCTTCTGGTGCAATCTTTATTTCAAGCAATCCTTCAACGGTGTTTTCTCTTGAGTGGGCCCTAACCCACAGGTCTTTTCCCATGATCTTACCTGACTCTTCTAATTTTCCCGGAACTATTCTCATATTCTTTTCAAGTGTGACGTAAGAATGGGTTATCATCAGTCATATGTCTTTCTCCAAGATCTTTCAAATTCTTTTCATCGTTGGTTCAACCTTTCCAATTTTCATTCCGGAGTGCCTCAACAATTTGGTGGTGTTTCTCCTCATCATTCTCAGCATGTGAAGACCGAAGAAGAGTTCCTTTTAAATCCTTACCCGTTCTTCCAAAGATGCGTGGTTCTAGCTTGATGCCATCCTCTCATAATTGTTTTCGATCGTGAGAATTCTTTTCAACCATCTGGAGCATTTCAGGAGTCTTTTCAGTTTGATTCTCCGGAGCCCATCATCTCAGAATTATTCATTCAAGCTTTCAGCTCTCGTTCTCCAAATCATACCGGTGCATCATTCAAGTATTATCTAATCAGCTCGGGATCTCTGCGTTCACTTGTATCTAAATTATCTCAAGTATCTTGGTTCATTTTCTAATTCTTCCCGATGTTTCTTTATCTTTTCTTCGTTCATTTTTCAATTCTACCGGTGGTTCGTTCAAGAGTTCTCTTCCTTTGTTATCATATAGATTCATTCGTTCTTTCCAATCCTACCGGTGGTTCGTTGAAGACCTTCCCAAGTTTGCGCCATATCTATCTTAATCCTTTCTACGAGAATAAGTGGCATGCCAAATCCATTGTGGGTCATCAATTTAATTGATGAGGATAAGCATAATGTAATTCTTATTCTTGTTTCATCGAGTAAATTCTATTCCTTATTCCGGAGGTTCATAAAAAATTCTTGGTTTCAATTGCTCATCTTTCTTTTTCGGAGTTACAAGTTTTCTCGGTTACATCATCGCGAAGCTCCATCTAAATCATTGCAAGGTTCCACCTTGTGTTTTTTCAACTTCTCGTGTCTTTCTATCATCCTTTTATTACCGGAGTTCTTCATGGAGGCTCTACATGGTGGTTCGTCAAGGATTCTTTTCATTCTTCAATTGTTCTTCAAGATTTCTCTCGAAGTTATGATCCGCCAAGCTATACTCTAAAATAAACATGGTGTTCAACACATGTTTTGTTTTGAGGAGTTCAAGTATTCTTCTTCTTGCATTTTGAAGTGCAATTCTTCCTACCTTATCTTTTGAGGTGGTGTTATGTCACTCTTGACAATTTCCTTCATGTTTCATGATTCATATGTTGTCAAGAATGAGGTATTTTAAATCCATCATTTTCTCTTCGTTCAAGTGATCTTTTCAACCAATCAATCTTTTGTTGGAGTTATATTGGGTTATATTTCACCTACAGCCTTCCCTAAGGAATGTTGCTAATTGTGGTGCCTATCGGTAATCCAAGTTTCCTCCTATTCTCTCATTAAAAGGAGTTTTCATCTCCTTGCTGATCTCAATCCAATTAACTGTTTCCATCGGTGGCCGGTTGTCACCTCATCATTTTGAGATGTTTGCCATAAGCCCACAACAAGCTTGTGCTTTTCGTTGTTGATTTTGCAACAACTCTGTTCAATTCTTCTTTGCAAGGGTGCTTTCCAAGATAATTTGTGGCAGAAGTTGGCATTTTCTTCTCCATTCTATTATTCCAATGATCTATCTCCTATTTTTTTTTCTTTCAGAGGCATGGTGATGTTGATCTCTTCACTCATCATCTCGAATTGTGAGGATCGTGTTCTTTTCATGCTTGTCCATTTAATCGGAGTGTGGTGTCATCTCTTCAAGTTCTTTTCATCTTATCAAGTCTGGCATCTCTTTTCAACCGGAGTGCTGTCCGAATTTGTTCCTCCTTGTTCCTTGTTTATCTCGTTTCAACCAGAGTTGTTCCAATTCCTTCTTGTCCATTGTACTCGTCATTCATAGCTTTGCAACCTCCAAGGTTCACATGGTGTTCCTTGTTTCTATTTTGTACCGCAGTGCTCTCAATTGTGTTCAACTCTGTTACGTTCTTTCTTTCAACTTTTCAACCTCTCAAGGTTCTTTGGATTCACTCGTTTGTCGAAGAAGCAACTTTGTCTTACCTCTTTCTCTTCCGTTTCTCTCCGGTGCCATCCAAGATCTCGGGACGAGATCCTCTTGTAGTGGTTGAGTGTTGTAACGCCCCGGATACAACATTTCATATCCGTAACTCCAACTCTTGCCTTTTCCGGAGATGTGATATGATATTTCCTTCGTGGTTGGGTTTTTGTCTTCGTTTTGCTTTTTGTTCATGTCATGCATTCATCATTGCATCTTTTGCATTGCATCATGTCATCATGCAACCCTTTTTAAAACTCAACCAAATAAATCGAGTGGATCCTCGGTCCATTTAAATTGAGGGATATTCACAATGGTGATTTCTCTTTATAACATATCCTCACAATATTAGGGAGCTATAATAAATATTCCATTATTTGGAATTGATCATAACACACTTGCAAAAATAAATCCCAATGCCTTTGTTATCATAATTCTTGGTCTCTAACTTTGCCATATATCATTTCATCATTTTTCCAAGCTCCAACCAAATCTGAACATTTTTGGACCTTCCAAACCCCCACTCCCTATTTAAACTCTTTTGAATGTAATTCAAATGAGGTTGTATTCAAACCCTTCGACACGTCTCTTTGCAATTTTTTGGATCAAGACCATTTTGGTGAGCCCAGGAAAATTATCCGCGTGTCCAACATCTTCCCCTAACCTCCCTTTCTTTTCTTTCTTATCTCTGTTTTCTTTTAATTTTCTTTAGAGTGAGAGAGAGAAGAGAGCCCAGCAGCCAGGCCAAGCCTGCTTCCTCCGCTGCCCAAGGCCCAGCCGGCCCCTGCCTATCTAACCCTAGCCCCGACCCCCCTCCTCTCGATCTCTCCCTCCGGCCGCCGCCTCTTGCTCGATCCCCATCTACGCTCGATCCCCTCTCCCTTCCCGCGATCACTCGCCTCCCTGACTCCTCCAACCTTCGCGATCTCCTCCGTTTTCCCCGCTGCCGCTGCTTCAACCAGCGCCGCCCGAAGCCCCCACTCTGCCGCATGCTCTTCCTAGATCCGGCGCCACCTTACCGGATCCACCACGCCTCCGCCCATGGCCCGGCCACCTTAGCCCGGGTCCGGTCTGGTTCAACTTCCCGCGACCTCCTCCGCCTTTGACCCGGCCATCTTCGAGGCCTTGAGTCGCTGGCCATGGACGCCTCCGCTCCATCGCCGACCGGCTGCTTCTCCACGCGCCTCTGTTCGTCGTTGTCACCACGAGCTGGGTCACCGCTTCCTGCTGCTGACCACCACCATCGCCTCCTTACTGCTGGCCGAGCCCCAAGTCCGTCGGCCTGCCTCCGCTTCGATCTGGCAGGAACGGAACCCCGGCAACCTCCCGCGACCGGTGTCGGCAAAGTGCGACGCCGGCGCCCATCTCTGTTGCATCTCCGCCGGCCTCCTCCCCGTGCTATGGAGCTCCTGCCTGAGCCGTCCCCCCCGGCCAACTCCGCTTCCACCGCTGCTGCTTTGACCTCCCCTGGTTCAACTTGTTTCCAATGAACAGCAGCCCGATGGCTTCTCTGTTCGAAGTGCCTCCAGCAGGCCAGGTCTGTGCACCTCCTCCGCATGTTGCCGTGGACGCCAAGTACCTCGACGAACACCTTTGTTACCGCCTCGCAAGACGTTCCCTGGTTACGCCAAGACCCAGACCAACAAGTACCACGACGTCCGTCGATCACCAAGTACCCCTACACGTGGATACGCCAAGTTCCTCTTCAACCCGTGTACCACTACTGTCGCCGAAGACCTGTGTAACGGAACCGTCAAGTTCGACTACCTTCGTGTGTACCACTACTTCCACGTCGACCCGTGAACGACTACTTCCCTCGACGATTTTGAACCACCCCGGAATGCACGCTTCGAAGGTATAACCCCGAGACGACCTTCCGAGAACGAATGCATGTTGTATGTGATGCTCGTGTTTGCACCGTGCCCGAGATGTCTTTGCACGTTCATCCTCGTTTGCCATGCTGCCATCCGTGGGAACCCGGAATCCGGGATCACCCCACCATCCTTGCATGACACGCTCACGCCCATTTCCTTTTGCACCGGTATCTCCATGAGCTACCGGAACCGATATGTTGCCGTGGCATCATTTTCGGATTCGTCGCCGTGGCACCCTTTTCCTTCTGCCATAGCGACAAATGCCTCATATCATGCTCATGTCAACATTTTCATAAAATTGCTTAAAACTTGCATATGTCATTCGCATCATGATAACAACATTTAAAATGTTTAAAATTGTGTTTGCATTAAAATGCAAAATGCATGTGGGGATTTTTTGGAATTGTTGTTTGTTGTTCCGGCCTCATTTAAACTTGCCTAAATAGTTAGTTTAATTATGCTTCACCTCTTGCCATGATTAACCAACATATAATCTTGTCTTGTTCATAAACGAGAGCGAACTAAATAACTTGAATGTGGTTTTTCGTCATATGCAACTCGTTGCATATTGAGCTCCACTTAATTTGTAGTATTGTTTGTTGCACTTTGCCATGCCATGCCTCATTAAAACGGACATGCATCATACTTTATTGTGCATCATGCCATGTTTATGCTTGTGCATTTACCATGTTGATTTTTTCTTTCCGGTGTTGCTTCTTAGTTCCGGTAATGTTGCGATTGTGAGGATTCGTTCGTCTACTCCCGTTCGTCTTCTTCATGGACTCGTTCTTCTTCCTAGCGGGATTTTAGGCAATATGACCGTCACCTTGGATCTCACTACTATCATTGCTATGCTAGTTGCTTCGATCTATCGCTATGCTGCGTTACCTACCATTTGCTTTTCAAGCCTCCCAATTGCCATGTTAGCCCCTAACCTTTGTCACCCTTCCTAGCAAACCGTTGTTTGGCTATGTTACCGCTTTTGCTCAGCCCCTCTTATAGCGTTGCTAGTTGCAGGTGAAGATGAAGATTGCTCCATGTTGGATTATGTTTATGTTGGGATATCACAATACCTCTTATATTATCAATGCATCTATATACTTGGTAAAGGGTGGAAGGCTCGGCCTTATGCAGTGTTTTGTTCCACTCTTGCCGCCCTAGTTTCCGTCATCTTGGTATTATGTTCCCGGATTTTGCGTCCCTAACGCGGTTGGGTGATTTATGGGACCCCCTTGACAGTTCGCTTTGAATAAAACTCCTCCAAAGAAGGCCCAACCTTGGTTTTACCATTTGCCTCACCACCACCTATTTTTCCCACAGGAGTCGCTCTCTCGAGGGTCATCTTTATTTCAGCCCCGGCCAACGCAGCTAAGTGTTGGTCCAAACTAGAGCACCGTGGGACCATCCCTTGGCAACTTGGGTTACGTCGGTACCAGACGCTTCGCTTATCCGGTGTTGCCACGAGAACGAGATATGTGCAGCTCCTATTGGGATTGTCGGTAGCATCGGGCGGTCTTGCTGGTCTTGTTTTACCATTGTCGAAATGTCTTGTAAACCGGGATTCCGAGACTGATCGGGTGTTCTGGGAGAAGGAATATCCTTCGTTGATCGCGAGAGCTTATCATGGGCTAAGTTGGGACACCCCTGCAGGGTTTGAACTTTCGAAAGCCGTGCCCGCGGTTATGTGGAAGATGGGAATTTGTTAATATCCGGTTGTAGTAAACTTGAAGTAAACTCCTCTAAAATACACCAACCGTGTGCGTAACCGTGAGTGTCTCTTTTCGGGGTTGATCGAGAGGAGAACACGGTTTCTGGGTTATGTCTGACGTAAGTAGGAGTTTAGGATCACTTCTTGATCATTACTAGTTGACGACCGCTTGCTTTGCTTCTCTTCTCGCTCCGATTTGCGTAAGTTAGCCACCTTACATGCTTAGCCGCTGCTGCAACCTCACCACTTTACCCCTTCCTTTCCCTTTAAGCTTTGCTAGTCTTGATACCCATGGTAATGGGATTGCTGAGTCCTCGTGGCTCACAGATTACTACAACACCAGTTGCAGGTACAGGTTATTGCGATGATCATGACGTGACAGCGATGTTACTTGTTTTGGTGTTCTTCTTCTGCTTCTTCGATCAGGGGATAGGTTCCATGTCGGCAGCCTGGGCTAGCAGGGTGGATATTGTTTGAGTTTCTGTTTATGTTTCATCCGTAGTCGGACGTTGATCTTGTATATGATGTATTGTTGTATTCATGTGACATTGTATGTCCTGGATGTATCCCCACTATTATGTAATGTTGATGTAATGATATCCACCTTGCAAAAGCGTCTTCAAGATGCACTTCTATCCTTGGTGGGACCTTCGAGTTCCTTTAGGATAGGGTCGCATCTTGGGTGTGACAATGACATACATTACTTTTGTCATATTGCCATTGCATGATCATGTAGTTGACATCGTATTTGTGGCAATGCCACCATGCATTATTTTCCATACATGTCACTCTTGATTCATCGCACCATCCCGGTACATCACGGAGGCATTCATATAGAGTCATATTTTTGTTCTAAGTTTCGAGTTGTAATTGTTGAGTTGTAAGAAAAATAAAAGTGTGATGATCATCATTATTAGAGCATTGTCCCAAGTGAGGAAAGGATGATGGAGACTATGATTCCCCCATAAGTCGGGATGAGACTCCGGACGAAAAGAAAAGAAAAAAAGAGCAAGGCCAAAAAAAAGAAAGGCCCAAAAAAACAAATAAAAAAATGAGAGAAAAAGAGAGAAGAGGCAATGTTACTATCCTTTTACCACACTTGTGCTTCAAAGTAGCACCTTGTTCTTCATGTAGTGAGTCATATATTTGTGCTTCAAAGTAGCACCATGTTTTTCATATAGTGAGTCTCATATATTGTCTTGTTCATACTAGTGGGAATTTTTCATTATAGAACTTGGCTTGTATATTCCTACGATGGGCTTCCTCAAATGCCCTAGGTCTTCATGAGCAAGCAAGTTGGATGCACACCCACTAGTTTTCTTTTTTTGAGCATTCATAGCTCTAGTGCATCCGTTGCATGGCAATCCCTACTCCTCATGTTGACATCAATTGATGGGCATCTCCATAGCCCGTTGATTAGCCTCGTCAATGTGAGACTTTCTCCTTTTTTGTCTTCTCCACACAAACCCCATCATCATATTCTATTCCACCCATAGTGCTATATCCATGGCTCGCGCTCATGTATTGCGTGAAGGTTGAAAAAGTTTGAGATTATTTGAGTATGAAACAATTGCTTGGCTTGTCATCGGGGGTATAGAAGTTGGGAACATCTTTGTGTGACGAAAATAAAGCATAGCCTAACTATATGATTTTGTAGGGATGAACTTTCTTTGGCCATGTTATTTTGAGATGACATAATTGCTTAGTTAGTATGCTTGAAGTATTATTATTTTTGTGTCTTGTCTTAAATGTTTCGGATATGAATATTCATATCACAAGTAAGAAGATTTATATTGAAATTATGCCAAAGTAGCACTCTGCATCAAAAATTCTTTTTTATCATTTACCTACTCGAGGACGAGCAGGAATTAAACTTGGGGATGCTTGATACGTCTCCAACGTATCTATAATTTTTGATTGCTCCATGCTACTTTATCTACTGTTTTAGGCAATATTGAGCTTTATTATCCACTTTTATATTATTTTTGGGACTAACCTATTAACCGGAGGTCCAGCCCAATTTGTTGCTTTTATGCCTATTTCAGTATTTCGAGGAAAAGGAATATCAGACGGAGTCAAAACGGAACGAAATCAACTGGATAAGTTATTTTTGGAAGGAAACTAACCAGATGGGCTTGGAGTGCACGTCAGGGGATTCCCGAGCTGCCCACGAGGGTGGGGGGCGCGCCCCTCCCCCCTGGGCGCGCCCCCCTACCTCGTGAGCCCCCTGGAGGTCCACCGACGTACCCCTTTCTCCTATATATACCAATATACCCTAAAACTTCCAGAACAGAAGATAGACCGGGAGTTCCGCCGCCGCAAGCCTCCAGAACCACGAAAAACCAATCGGGACCCATTTCCGGTACCCTGCCGGAGGGGGGATCCATCTCCGGTGGCCATCTTCATCATCCCGGTGCTATCCATGACGAGGAGGGAGTAGTTCACCCTCGGGGCTGAGGGTATGTACCAAGAGCTATGTGTTTGATCTCTCTCTCTCTCTCGTGTTCTCTTTCGTGTTCCTCTATGGCACGATCTTGATGTATCGAGCCTTTCTATTGTAGTTGGATCTTATGATGTTTCTCCCCTGTACTCTCTTGTGATGAATTGAGTTTCCCCTTTGAAGTTATCTTATCGGATTGAGTCTTTATGAGAACACTTGATGTATGTCTTGGTGATCAACTTGCGGGTTTCGTGACATTGGGAACCTATGCATAGGGGTTGGCACACATTCTTGATTCTCCGGTAGAGACTTTGGGGCACTCTTTGAAGTACTTTTATGTTGGTTGGATAAATCTGAGATTGTGTGATGCATATCGTATAATCATGCCCACGGATACTTGAGGTGACAATGGAGTATCTAGGTGACATTAGGGTTACGGTTGATTTGTATCTTAAGGTGTTATTCTAGTAAAAACCTGGGGTTGTTTGTGACACTTATAGGTATAGCCCAACGGATTGATTTGAAAGAATAACTTTGAGGTGGTTTCGTACCCTACCATAATCTCTACGTTTGTTCTCCGCTATTAGTGGCTTCGGAGTGACTCTTTGTTGCATGTTGAGGGATTATTATATGATCTATCTATGTTATTATTGTTGATGTAACTTGCACTAGTGAAAGTATGAACCCTAGGCCTTGTTTCCTATCATTGCAATACCGTTTACGCTCACTTTTACCGCTCGTTACCTTGCTGTTTTTATTATTTCAGATTACAAATACCTTTATCTACCATCCATATTGCACTTGTATCACCATCTCTTCACCGAACTAGTGCACCTATACAATTTGCTATTGTATTGGGTGTGTTGGGGACACAAGAGACTTTTTGTTATTTGGTTGCAGGGTTGTTTGAGAGAGACCATCTTCCTCCTACGCCTCTCGCGGATTGATAAACCTTAGGTCATCCACTTGAGGGAAATTTGCTACTGTCCTACAAACCTGTGCACTTGCAGGCCCAACAACGTCTACAAGAAGAAGGTTGCGTAGTAGACATCAATGAACCAGCGGATGGCGAACATATTTCTGAGCCGCTGTCTGATCATGGCGACACCGAGGGTAAAGCTAATCAACCTGTCTCCGGAGAGGAGAACAGTCCGGACGACGATGCACACATCATCCCAGAAAAGCACTTGGAGCAAGAGAACCTCCAAAGAAGGCTTATTGCCACCACAAGGAGTCTAAATAAGCAGAAGCAAAGGCTTAAGGCCGCACAAAATACACTCAACAGTAGATGGAACAAAGTGCTCGACACTGAAGAAAAGTACGGCGGCAGTCGCCACACAAAGAGCTACCCAAAGCGCAAGTTGCTACCTAAATTCGATGACGAGGCTTTAGAGCCTATACAGCCGACAAATAAAACGGCCGGTCAGCCGGATCGACCACCCCGTGGCCAGGATAGGGCGGCTAACGATTTCACACACAAGTCAGCGCACGATTTACGTGAGGACTTGCACCAAAAAGCCGTTATGACCAGGTCCATCTATGGATCTAGGAAGCGCGCTCCGGCACAGAATAAAAATCGAACACTACAACCGTCAGAATGCCATGACACATCCAAATACAGGGGTGCCGCGCACCCCCTATGCTTCACCGATGAGGTGCTGGATCACAAATTTCCAGAGGGATTCAAACCCGTGAAAATAGAGGCATATGATGGAACTACAGACCCCGGGGTTTGGATTGAGGACTTTATCCTTCATATCCACATGGCTCGCGGAGATGATCTCCACGCCATCAAATACATGCCCCTCAAGTTGAAAGGACCAGCTCAGCACTGGCTGAAGAGCCTCCCCAAAAACTCAATTGGAAGTTGGGAAGAGCTTGAGGATGCTTTTAGGGCTAATTTTCAAGGGACTTATGTCCGACCTCTGGATGCAGACGATTTAAGTCATATTACTCAATAGCCCGAAGAGTTAGCTCAAAAGCTTTGGAACAGATTCCTCACTAAGAAGAATCAAATTGTCGACTGCCCGGACGCCGAAGCCTTAGTGGCTTTCAAACACAGTGTCCGGGACGAATGGCTCGCCAGACACCTCGGCAAGGAAAAACCGAGGACAATGGCAGCCCTAACAAGCCTTATGGCCCGCTTTTGCATGGGCGAAGATAGTTGGCTGGCCCGTAGCGGCACCAGCGACCCAGGCACATCTGAAGTCAGGGATGGCAATGGAAAACCACGACGCAATAAAAGCAAGTGTCGAAACAATGAAGATAGCCCAGACAACACGGCGGTAAACGCAGGATTCAGGGGCTCACGACCCGGTCAATGGAAAAAGCTATTCAAAGGCAGTAGAGATGGACTGTTCAGCCTAAACAAGATTCTAGACAGATTATGTCAGATTCACGACACCTCCGACAAACCAGCAAATGACACCAACAGAGAATGCTGGGTCTTCAAGCAGGCCGGCAAGCTAAACGCCGAACACAAGGGGAGGGAGACACCAAGTGAAGACGAGGATGAGCCTCGCCAGCAAAACACTGGGGGACAGAAAAAATTCCCACCAGAGGTCAAAACAGTGAACATGATTCACGCAACGAAGAGGAGGAGCAAACACGCACTTCGAGACACATGCGCCGTGGAGCCCATCACCCCCAAATTCAACCCTTGGTCGGCCTGCCCGATCACTTTTGATCACTGTGGATCACCGACCAAGACTCGCACGGAGGATCGACTGCCTTGGTACTAGACCCAATAATTGACGGATACCATCTCACCCGAGTCCTTATGGATGGCGGCAGTAGTCTTAATATGATATATCAGGACAACGTCCGCAAAATGGGGATAGACCCGACAAGAATCAGCCAAAGCAATACTACCTTTAAAGGAGTAATACCAGGCCCAGAGGCCCGCTGCACGGGCTCTCTAGTACTAGAGGTTGTATTCGACATCGCTCCATTCCGAAGTGGCTATGAAGCACTACTCGGGAGAACGGCCTTTGCTCGTTTTAGTGCAGTACCGCATTACGCTTATCTTGAGCTTAAGATGCCCGGTCCACGTGGCATCATCATAGTTAGCGGAAACACAGAGCGTTCCTTATGTATGGAAGAATGTGTGGCGGCTTTAGCAGCCAAAAACTGAACGACCTCTCCCACCAGAATAAATGATCGGTCATCAAGACCGCGGACACGGCTAGACGAGTCCGGCGCACTTTCGGATTTCGGGTTCCGGCAGACCCTTAAGGTTCGAACTCTAGGGTGCGCGCGGAGATCCAACCCTCCACCGTCTCGTACCTCGCCGAATCGCAGGGACCTAAACTACTAGAAAGAACAGCACAAGAGACACGAGATTTATACTAGTTCGGGCCACCGTTGTGGTGTAATACCCTACTCTAGTTTGTGGTGTGGTGGATTAACTCTTGGGCTGATGAGGAACAGTACAGGGAAGAACAGCCTCGCGAGGGTCTGTTCTTGGTGGGTGTGATGAACTGCTAGGTGGTGTCCCGTCGCTCTAGCTTGAGGATCGGGTCCTTATCTCTCTCTCTGGATTCCAAATGCCCTCCTTCCTACTATGGTGGCTAGCTCTACCTATATAGACGAAGGCCCTGTGCCTCTTCCCAAATATTGAGCGGGAAGGGCGCCAACAATAGGCCATTTTGAAGGGGAACAGCGGGTACACTTATCCTGACTAAAGTTGGTCCTCGCCTGCCAAAGGCTCGTGATGACGCTCGCTTGGGCTCCACGATGACTCCTTCCAGCCGTTGGGGCTGGTCTTGGTCTTGTTGCAATCAAAGCGGATGCCTTTGCTTGATGCTCTCGCTGCGCTTGCTCCCTTTGCACCAAAGAGGAAAGGAGGACGCCAGGCGGTCGGCGCCCGATCGGCGCCCGATCGGGCGCCTTGGTCGTCATAGCTTGCGTCATGGGCACCTCACGAGGTACCCTGCCTTGAACTCTCCGCCTCCTCATGAGCCAGCCTCGACGAGGCCATGCCTGAGGAAGCTCCTTGTCGTCCGCCCCGCGAGGCTTGGCCTCTCGCGAGGGTCTTGACCTTGTGTTGATGAAGACGGGCCAGCCTGGGCCTCCTTTGAGCCACGCCGCAGGACGCAGGCAGTGCAAGTCCGGGACCCCATTCCCGCAACACCGACAGTAGCCCCCGGGCCCACGGCGCGCCCGAACATGGCCGAGCGGAGAGGTGAAAGGGTAAGTGCGAAGCGTCGTGGGCCCTAACAGCCTGCGGCCTTGGGCGCCGCGTGGCGGTTGATTGGACGTGTGCGCACTGCTTCCCCATGATGCCTCGGTAACCACCCGGATTCGACAAGTCCCTGCATGCAGAGTTGGTCATGATGATCGGTGATCATGGAGGCCGACGGTTGGCCTTCGCCGGCCATAAGTACGGGACGGCGCGCGCCCTTCCAGTCTATCCTCCTACTTCTCCTCCTCCTCGTTTCGTCTGGTTGTCATGGCTCCAATCCGCCGGTTCTCCAGGGAAGAGAAGGGAAAGGCTCCTCAAGAGGATCCTGACCCGCTCCCCCCAAAGAAGCCGCTCTTGCTCTCTCGGGTGTCAGGAGCTGAGGCGAGGAGGCGCCCATGCCCTGGTGCGCGCGGCCGCCACCAGGGTTTCCTCTTCCCTTGTACGCGCAAATTGGTGGCCCAGAAGGAGGTGGCGCCGGGCGCCACGAGCGGCGCCGCCGATGACGCCGGCGGGTCACGAAGGTGTGCGTCTTCCCCCCTGGAGTCCACGCCGAGGGCTCCTGCCGGGAGTTCGTGTTCCGTGTCGCCACGCCTCCTAAGTCCTGGATTCGTCTCCCTTCTTTCTTCGCCTCCGTCGTCCGGCAGGGGGAACCCCTGGGACTCTGGCTGCAGCACGCCGGCTGCGGCACCCTCGCCACCGGGGCAGAGGTTGCGGTAGTTGCCCCGGGCGAGGTCTTGATGACTCGAGGCTGGGACGAGGTCGCCCAGGTCTACAGGACGAGGGGCGCCCTCGCGATCCACCTGGAGTACGATGGTGCTTCGGTGGTGTCCTTCAAGGTCTTTGACGCGGAGGGTCGCCGGCTGGAGTGCTGCCCAGGGAAAGGTGGTCGGGGTCCTACTGTGGTGAGGCAGAGGCCGACCGCCCGCTCCCTTGACAGCTCCTCAGGCGACGGGGGCACCGGAGGATCCAGCGACTCCGCTGAGCTCTTCGCGACGCCAGAGACGAGCGACGACAGCTACGAGCCCCCGAGCCTGCGCCGCTCCCGGAGCAGGGCGAGCTCGTCAGGTCGTCGCCGCCCCTGATCTGGATGGGGTTGGCTCCGGACCGGGTGGCCCACTGTTGATGATGGCGTCTGTCGTGGTGGTCCCTGTAGATAGGACTCCTTAGGATTCGCGTCTTTTGTTCCTGCGAGGAGCCAAGAATGTACCCCGCGGGGGCTTGTAAGATGTTGTAGCTTCGTTTGTCAATGTGATCCTTATTGTGAGGCAATGCGGGATGTTCATTCCGTTCTAGCTCAGTTTCTTCCTTCCAGATCTCGTGAGGGCTTGGTGCTCTGCGCCGACTGGTCCCAGTCCCAAGGCGGCTTCAGTCGTCGCTGGTATGCCAGGTCGCGATGCCGTGGTCAAGGCCAGGAGGTGAGCGGCCCGAAGTCCGGTAAGAGCCTCTGAGTCACGATGCTCAGGGGGTCCCCATTGGCGCTCAAGCAGCCATCATTCGGTGAGAAAGGAGAGCGACGTTGCAAACACGGAGTTGCATTCAGTGTGGGGATGGTGCTGCAATGACTAGTGTGTCCGGAGGGTGACTTATCTCGAGGGTCAGGACAATGCTTCCTGGTGCGGCGCCAGGTCCGTGCCTTGGCCGGCGAGAGATTGCGTGGTGAGGTCGTTTCGTGCTCCTTGGAGGGATCCTGCAGGTTCACCACAAAAGGAACAAGAGCTCGCCGTGGCGATCGTTAGTCCTGCCGTTAGTTGCTTTGGAGAGGCATGAGAGGCCTCGAGGTGTGTCTGGGCACCCGTGAGCTAGCTGGGAATCACGAGGCCCTACCTCAAGGCGGGTTGCGCTGGCTCTGGGCCTCATCTTCGAGTGTGTTCCTGCAGATTTGGCGGATGCCGGTGTTTCACGTCTTGGTCCGGCTCTCGGGTGGTCTCGGCCGTCGGCAAGCCAGGTCGCGATGCCATGGACAAGACCAGAGGGTGAGGGCCGGAGAGCCGGTAGGAGCCCTGAGTCGCGATGCTCAGCACCCCCTTTAACGCTGCAAGCTAGGTTAGATGACGCAACTCCCCACGCCCTCGGTCCCGGCTCTCGGGCTGATCTCAGCCGTCGGCTGGCAAGCCAGGTCGCGATGCCATGGACAAGACCAGAGGGTGAGGGCTGAGAGCCGGTAGGAGCCCCGAGTCACGATGCTCGGGCACCCCCTTTAACGCATAAGCTGGGTTAGATGATGAAACTCTACGTCCTCGGGTCCGGCTCTCGGGCTGGTCTCAGCCATCGCCGGCAAGCCAGTCGCGATGCCATGGACAAGACCAGAGGGTGAGGGCCGGAGAGCCGGTAGGAGCCTGAGTCGCGATGCTCGTGCACCCCTTTAACGCTGCAAGCTGGGTTAGATGACGAAACTCACGCCCTCGGGTCCCGGCTCTCGGGCTGGTCTCAAATGTCGGCCGGCAAGCTGTGTCGCGATGCCCTGGACTAGACCAGAGGGAGAGGGCCGGAGAGCCGGTAGGAGCCCTGAGTCGCGATGCTCAGGCACCCCCCCTTTACCGTGCAAGATTCCGCCACCCAGGAAAAGGCACCAAATAACAAGCATGGTGGAGCGAGCATAATCCTAAGGAAAAAACAAGGAGGATACATGCCGCTGGGACTGGCCCGAGCGGCTTGGGGATGATGCAGCCCGAGGGGCGCCCCCAACAAGACAAGCTAATGGCATGAAATGAAAAGGATACATGCCGCAGGGACGGACCCACACGGCCTGGGAATAATGCGGCCCTGAAGGCGCTCCCAGCCGGAAATAAAAGTTAAAGATGTCAGCTGGTGATGTTGGGGATGATGGGGTGTTGGTGTAGCAGACTCGGTGGGCTGCGGGAGCCGATCCTCACGAGCCCCCAGGCCCAGGGGCCTCGGGAGGCTCCGGAGGCGTTGGCGGCTCCTCATGGGCCATCTCCATCTCCGCCAGGGCTGCGGCGTGCCTGACCTCTTGAGCCTCCAGGATGGTCCTCATGAGACGCTGGTACGCAGCAGCCGCGTTTGGCAGGCCATAAGGCATGCGTACGTAGCTGTGGGCGGACCCTATAGCGTCCCCACTCGCGAGGGCCAGAGGCACTCTTGAGATGCGACTTCGGTTGAGCCCTGGTATGTCGATGCAGACGTGCAGCCCACCATCCTCGCCTGGATGGGGGGCCACAGCGGGCAGGCGGCGGCTGCCCCTCATGACCCTTGACTCCTGTAGCTCCTGAATGGCCTTGCTGATGAACTCTTGAGGGTTCTGTTCTCCCGGTCTTGCTCCTGCTATGGAAACGGCGTGGCTCAAACACGCCTCCACATGGTGCCCAAGCGCCTCCCTCGAGACCTTGGCGAGGTCGGCGGCCCTCCAGGGAGAGCCCCCAGCCGCACTCGAGGAGGGCGCCAGGCGCGCTTTCCTATGCGATGGAAGGAGGCTCCCCCTGGCCCGGTGCGGACCCTGAGGGGCCTGTCTCTTGAAGAGCCGGGCCGGTCGATGTCTTCTTCTTCTTGGGTGCGGCCTCGGGAGGCCTCCTGCTGCTGTGGTGCAGGTCTTCCAGCGATGCGGCTCGAAAGGCTTGCTCCGTGGAGCACACCGCTGCCTCTCTTCACAAGGCACCGTGATGACTCCGCCGCTTCCTGGCATCTTGAGGATGCTGTAGCCGTGGTGGGTTACGGCCATGAATTTGGCCAACGCTGGGTACCCGAGGATGGCGTTGTACGGCAGGCGAATGTGGGCGACGTCGAAGTCGATGAGCTCGGTGTGGTAGTTGTCGTGGGCCCCGAAGGTGACAGGAAGGCGGACCTGCCCGATCGGGACCGTGGAGCCGTCGGTGACTCCGGAGAAAGGCTTGGTTGGCTGAAGTCGATCAGAAGGCACTTGAAGATTGTTGAATGTCTCCACGGACAGTGACGGTGAGCCCCGCTCCGCCGGCCGATGAGGGTCTTGGTGACTAGCACATTGTCGATGATTGGGAAGCAAAGCATCGAGAACTCCGGCCGTGGCTGCAAGACTTGAGCTGATCCACCGAGCTGAACGTGATGGCGCACGCCGACCACACGAGAGGGCGCGTGGACTCGAAGCTTGGGGAGGACTGCATTCACTTCATGGGCGAATCGCTTGCAGATGCGCTAAGAGGCTGGGGCTTGAGCTCTACCCAGGATGCAGGCGATCGCACGCGCTTCCTGGAAGCCCCCAGCCCCCTCGTCCTGATGACGGTCTTCGATTCTCCTTGGTGGCGGCGGCAGCGGAGGGAGGCTTACGTTCCCTTGCGGGTGATTCTCACGAGGCTGATCCCTCCAGCCCCCCTCGCGAGGTGGGTCTTGTCAGCGGTCCTCGCGAGGTTGGTCGCGCCACCCTTGGTGCGGGCCGCGGTCTTCCCAGCGTCCTGCATTCCTTCATCCTCCTCAGCCGTAGCCCCGGTCGCTGCGCCAAGGCGTCTGCCGACCCTTCCTGCCAAGACGCCCAGGAGCTCTTGACATTCATTGGTGTTGTGGGTGTGGAGGTCGTGGTACACGCAGCATCGGCTGCCCTTGGGGGACTCGGGCTGATCTGCCTCGCTTGGTGTCCGGTTCGGCCGCGAGCACGGCAGCCCCTTTGCGCTTCACGCCCTTGGCCTTGGACTTCTTCTCTTGGGATCCGCGGCAGGCAGCTCGAGGAGGGAGAGGCGCCTCCTCAGCCCTCGCACACTTGGTCGCCAAGTTGAACAGCTCCTGTGGAGGTGCACAGATCTTCATGCATCGCCAGCTCCTCCTTCATCTTGACGTCACAAGACGCCCGTCGGAGAAGGCAGAGATGATGGCCTCCTCCATTACCCAGGGGATCTTGAGGCGCGCGTTGTTGAAGCGCTGGATGTACTTTTGCAGGGTTTCCCCTGGCTGCTGCTTGATTTGGCGCATGTCGTCACGACGGGTGGCCGGTCGTGAGTACCCTGGAAGTTGGCGATGAAGCGGGTACGCATCTCGGCTCAGGAAGAGATCGTGCCTGGGGCCAGGTTCAGGAGCCAGGTGCGGGCCCCGTCCTTGAGCGCCATGGGAAACTAGTTCGCCATGACCTTTTCATCCCCGTTGGCAGCCTCGATGCCCAGCTCGTAGAGCTGGAGGAACTCCGTAGGGTCAGCCGTGCCGTCGTAGCGTGGAGGCAGGTCTGGCGTGAACTTGGCGGGCCATGTGACGCTGCGCAGCTCGGAGGTGAAGGCGCGGCAGCCCGCCGTGGCCGCGGGGGGCCTCGGACGATAGAGGGCTTGGTCTTGTGGGCCTCCTTGCGCCGCGGCTGGGGGCAGCGCAGGGTCTTGACGTGCCGGAGCTGGGAGCGCTCGGGGGGCTTCTTGCGGGCGAGGGACTTCTTGACAGCTCTGCTCTTGCCGCGCCGGCGCCTGGCGGAATGGGTTCCGCCAGGGCCGCGTTTTGGGGCTGTGGCGCCGTCTCGAGGAGGAGGCGGCCGAGGCACCAGAGCTTCATCGCCCGCTGGGCGGGTGCGGCAGCGAGACGGACGGCGCTGGGTCGCCTCTGCAGCGCGTGACGAGCTTCGGCGACTTCGGTCGAGCCATTCTTCAGTAGACGCTGCCGACGGGCGGTAGCGCAGGAGCTCGTTAGCCGCGAAGAGTGCAGCTCGGGCCTCCATGGCCGCGCGTGGTGCGCGTGACGAAGAACCAGCGGGGGTGAGCAAAGGCGTGGCGGTGCGGCCGTCCTGTCTCATGGACGGGTGCTGGGACGACGCTTGCTGCTGGTTCCCCGCCGGGCCGGTGGCGGCGTTGACGGCAGGTGACGGGGAACGACGAGGACGCCCGCCGACGGGAGCTTTCTGGGCGACATGGGAGGCGAGGGCGGCTCGGCGCTTCGGCCTTGAGCCCGGCAGCGTCGAACATGGTTGCGGTGGTCGGGGAAGAACGAGGCGACGAAAGGCAGATTCCGGCGCACCCCTACCTGGCGCGCCAAATGTCAGATTTCGGGTTCCGGCAGACCCTTAAATTCGAACACTGGGGTGCGCACGGAGATCCAACCCTCCACCGTCTCGTACCTCGCCGAATCGCAGGGACCTAAACTACTAGAAAGAACAGCACAAGAGACACGAGATTTATACTAGTTCGGGCCACCGTTGTGGTGTAATACCCTACTCTAGTTTGTGGTGTGGTGGATTGCCTCTTGGGCTGATGAGGAATAGTACAGGGAAGAACAGCCTCGCGAGGGTCTGTTCTTGGTGGGTGTGATGAACTGCTAGGTGATGTCCCGTCGCTCTAGCTTGAGGATCGGGTCCTTATATCTCTCTCTGGATTCCAAATGCCCTCCTCCCTACTATGGTGGCTAGCTCTACTTATATAGACGAAGGCCCTGGGCCTCTTCCCAAATATTGAGCGGGAAGGGCGCCAACAATTGGCCATTTTGAAGGGGAACAGCGGGTACACTTATCCTGACTAAAGTTGGTCCTCGCCGCCAAAGGCTCTGGTGATGACGCCTGCTTGGGCTCCACGATGACTCCTTCCAGCCGTTGGGGCTGGTCTTGGTCTTGTTGCACCAAACGGATGCCTTTGCTTGATGCTCTCCCTGCGCTTGCTCCCTTTGCACCAAAGAGGAAAGGAGGACGCTTCGTGGGCTGGCGCCTCGACCGGGCGCCCTTGGTCGTCATGGCTTATGCCATGGGCACCTCGCGAGGTACCCTGCCTTGAACTCTCCGCCTCCTCATGAGCCAGCCTGACGAGGCCGTGCCTGAGGAAGCTCCTTTTCATCCGCCCTGCGAGGCTTGGCCCCTCGCGAGGGTCTTGAGCTTGTGTTGATGAAGATGGGCCGCCCTGGGCCTCCTTTGAGCCACGCCGCAGGCCGCAGGCAGGCAAGTCTGGGGACCCCCGTTCCCAGAATGCCGACACGCACCCCTAGCTGTAATAGCTCAGATAAACCTGAGATTGGGTGGATGGATATACCCCCGTAGGTGGCGCTAGGGGCTTCCCGCATGTAAAAAGGACTACAGTTCGCCTTGACCTTATTTAGATTGAATTTTAATGGTTTATTAAGAATAACCAATTTTTCGCACGAAGACTTTCACCTGGGTTTTTCTCTTTTACAGATGATAATCGTGCTACACCCTTCCAGGATACGGCACAACGGAGACACAGGCGCAGACGTGCAGCAGGGCCCCGCTCAAAGGTCTCTTTTTAGATTAAGACCCTGTGTAAACCTTTTTTTACTGTCTCTTGTTGCTTCACACCCTACGGATACTCAACATAACCAAGAGGGATGCTGGCGTTATTGGCATTTCGACACGTCAGACTAATGCACGTACCTGAAAATTCAGGGCTTATTATCGAGGGCGTTACTTAGCCCAATATACGTTGTAAAGACCGAATACCTTAGGGAGTGTTCGGCGTCGCGAGTTTGGCCTTATATGCATCAGCTCCAAATCATGTCTTTGGTCAATAGTTGGGTTTGCCCGGCTCTCGTGTTTTGCTACCTTACGTTCCGCTCTATCGGCTAAGGTGGCACCGGGAGAACTACTGCGATTGTGCCCTGGTTCATCCGGACGAGCACCTCAGTAGAGAAAGCCGAAAACTGACTGTCATGATAAAGCGCGAGACTGGTCAACCACTCGATGACTCAGCGGAATCTTCGCGATTCCTCCGCATTAACGAAGGGCCGGTTTCCCGGTCATGTATGTACGCGCCCCGTATTCGGATAAGCGCGGAAGTACCAGGGGCTATATAGTAGCCCCACCGTCAAACTCCTATGGCTAAGTGAAAGTGTTAAAGCTATATAGTCCGATTGCCTTGTTCGCCGCGCCATCACCTCCTTAATGGACCAAGACGTTGGATCAAGTGTGAATACGCGCTTTTGCAAACACCCCCACATTATATGCGTGGGGGCTGAAGCCGACGACTGCAAACTTTTAGGTTATATACATACATAAAACGGCCACACAGGAGGCATCATAATACTTTCAGGAAAAAGTATAAACACAGCCTTTATAATCCAAATAATATTGTTTTTACAATTGGGATACATGTCACTCGAACATGATACTCTTCGAGCACTGAGCCTCTATTAAACGAGCACCTTCTAGGACTTCTTCAAAATAGTGATCGGCCGAGACTTGGCCCACGGCCGGATCCGGGGTTGCAATAGCGGTGGCCTCCATCCCTGCCCAAGATATGTCTTAACATGGGCAAGAGCCATCCAGCGCACCCTCTATGCACGCCGACCTCTTTACAAAGATCGATATGCGGCACAACACCAAGGAATCGTTGCACTAAACCAAAATAACTATTCGGCCTTGGTCCTTCCGGCCAAAGATGATCCACGACAGACCTCATGGCAAGTCCGGACAATCTATGGAGTTCAGCCCACTCGGCCATCTGTTCATTTAACAGCAGCGGGCGCGTTGGAGCACTGAACTGCGACCAGAATAACTTTTCCACTTAGTGATCTTTTTGATCTTTGAAAAACTCAGTCGCATCAGCAGCACTCGTTGCCAAGTCCGAGTACGCGTCTGCAGCACTCCATGACTGATCCAGAGGGGCATACTTCGGATCTCCAAACTTCGTCCGCAACAAAAGGGCTTCCCAGCCGTGATATCTCCGGCTTGACGAAGCTCCTCCTTCGTTGCTCTGATTTTAGAGCGGGTTTCCTTGGCTGCTACCATGGCTTTCTTCAGGTCCGCCGCTTTCGCTTGGCTTTCCTTTTCAAGAAGCTCATATCGGTCGGTGGCATCCTTCAGCTCAACAACCATCTTGGTTATTTTATCTTCTCTCTGGCGATGAGCAGCTTGTTCGGCTCTTAACTCTTCGGCCGCCTTTAGGGCGGCCGCATCGCTTCTCCTGGCTTGTTCCTTGGCCCGGGCAAGCTCCGCCCGGAGGGTCTCCACGGCGGCAACTCCATCTGCAGTCACAACATATTACAAATATTAGCATCATGCTCCTCTTAATATCTGTTGACCACCGGAGAATACATACCCTGTGCCTCGTCAAGCCGCTTGTTTACAAGCACGATGTCGGCATCTGCAGCATCAAGTTGCCGCCTCAGTTCGGCAAACTCACCAGTCCGGCCAGCCACTGGACCCTCAGCCGTCTGCGCATGAAAGTAGCATGGTCATTACCTGGGACTATGATCCTCTGTTTGCCGCCTTTGGACAGCAACCAGAGTCTCAGGGGCTACTATCTGCATAGGGCACACCTAGCGTGTGCGGTACCGTCAATATATATATATATTACTTTGCGTACCTCAAAGCCTCTTAGCAGGCTCATGAAAGCTTCATGCAGACCACTTTTGGCGGATGAAATCCTCTCAACCACCATACCCATCAAAGTACGATTCGCCTCTGAGATAGCCGCTTGCTCCAGAAGACCCGTCAGTGCGTCCGGTCGTGCACCGAACAGTCCCGGACTCTTTCTATTGCTCTCCTTAGGAGCCGAATACTCCGGACTTCGGGTGGCCGAAGGGTTACCTTGCCTTGGTGGATCAGGAGAAATCCTCCGTGGCGACACCTCAGGGTCGTCCGCCTCATGAGGCGGGAGGCATGGGGAGGCGTTCGCTCTCCATCATCTCCGAAGAAGATCCTCAAGACGAACTACAGCCGGGAAGGGCTACGATCCGAACTACAAGACATACGCCTCGGTTATTGTCCTCGGAGATGAAGCATGATATATTTACTCTAAAGTACTCTTGTTCACTTACTTCGGTGGAGGGCTGATTCCCTTATGGCACTTTGTGCGGTAAGGATGCCCTCCGGGCAGGGCCCCTCGGGCGAAGGTTTTTTCCCTCGTTTGGAAACCCTTGTTCCCCGCCTTCTTGAGGCGGTCCTTTTCCTTCCTTGGGGGGGAGGGAATTTCAGATTCTTCTCCCCGACTATCCTCCTTCGTGGAGACGCTAATTCCCCTGGTTTGGATGAGTAACGCGTGAGGCCCGCTTTCGGTTTCTTTATTCCTCCCTCTATCTTCCCCTGATGGCGCTTGATAAGGTGCGAGCTCAAGCATCCTAGCTAGTACGGGATCCGGTGAGCCTTCAGGAAGGGGGGCCGAACACCTGATCCTTTTCGCCTTTCTTATCCAGTCCTGGCCAAGAGCATTTTTTCAGAATGATGTTAGGACAAATGAAAAGACAGCGTGTTCGGCCGTAGAATTACTTACGTGGGTATCTGGACGGTTGCAGTTTAGACCCGCATCCTCGGTGGTGTTCGGACACTTTATTCGTGATCCGAAGAACAATCCATACATCCCTTCGAGCGTCATGCCGAAGAATTGCTAAATAGTTAGCGGTCCTTCCGGGTTGAACTCCCACATACGGAGAGGTCGACGTTGACAGGGCAGGACCCAATGAACTAGCATGACTTGCATTACCTTGACAAGGCTGGCATCTCTCTTGAGGAGATCTCGGATGCGACTCTGCAATGTCGGCGCGTCATTAATTGGCCCCCAGTCCAGCCCCTTGCTGACCCATGACGCCAGTTGCGGCGGGGGCCCTGAACGGTAGGCGGGGGCAGTTACCCACTTAGTACTTCGGGGAGCCGTGATGTAAAACCACTCCCGCTGCCATAAGTCGGACATCTCCGGGAAGGAACCCTTTGGCCACGGAGCATCGACAACTTTGCTTATTGTGGCACCTCCGCATTCTGCGTGTCGCCCATCGATCATCTTCGGCTTCACATTGAAGGTCTTGAGCCATAAGCCGAAGTGTGGGGTGATGCGGAGGAAGGCCTCACACACGATGGACGGATTTAGATATGAAGGATGGAATCCGGAGCCAGATCATGGAAATCGAGCCCGTAATAGAACATATGCCCTCTAACAAAGGGATCGAGGCTAGAGCCTAGCCCTCGGAGGAAGTGGGAAACGAATACGACACTCTCGTTGGGTTCGGGAGTGGGGATGGCCTGCCCTTGAGCAGGCAGCCTGTGTGAGATTTCGTGGTCGACACTGCTTCTCTTAGCTTCTTGATGTCCTCCTCTGTAACAGAGGAGGCCATCCACCGGCCTTGAAGGTTGGATCCGGACATAATTGAAGGTCCGAAGTGCTTAGCCTGAGCCTTGGGTGTTGGAACTCGAGGTGGGGGAAGGGAAGGATCGAGCTTGAGAAGAAAAGGACAGGCCTTGGCCTCTTTATAAAGAGGGTGAATATCAAGTGTCCTCTGCGTGGCCGTTTGGAACTTGCCTAAAATCGAGGAGTCATACCAGCAGGCACGATTGGGTTACCCATACCCGTATTAATGAGAATCCCGTGATAAGGGGACACGATCTCTGCTTCGACAAGACGTGCCAAGAAAACCGCCTCGCAATATGAGCGGTCGCTGGTTGATAAAAACAGTTCGAATAATGACCGGGCCATGGCGTGATGTCACGTTATGAAAAGTTGTCAACAAATTAGATTTGTGGAAATTTTATACTCTCTACGGTGGTATGTGGAATTTGTTTTGCAGAGCCGGACACGATCCTTGTGTTCGAAATCTTCTATGGAGTATTCGGAGGAAGAACTCGCCTTGCAATGCCGAAGACAATCTGCGCGCCGGACTCATTGTCATTGAAGCCTGGTTCAGGGGCTACTGAGGGAGTCCTGGATTAGGGGGTCCTCGGACAGCCGGACTATGTACTTTGGCCGAACTGTTGGACTATGAAGATACAAGATTGAAGACTTCGTCCCGTGTCCGTATGGGAATCTCCTTTGCGTGGAAGGCAAGCTTGGCAATTCGGATATGTAGATCTCCTCCCTTGTAACCGACTCTGTGTAACCCTAGCCCCCTCTGGTGTCTATATAAACCGGAGGGTTTAGTCCGTAGGACAGGAACAATCATAATCATATGCTATCTCCTAGGGTTTAGCCTCTACGATCTCGTGGTAGATCAACTCTTGTAATACTCATATCATCAAGATCAATCAAGCAGGAAGTAGGGTATTACCTCCATCGAGAGGGCCCGAACCTGGGTAACATTGTGTCCCCCGCCTCCTGTTACCATCCGCCTTAGACGCACAGTTCGGGACCCCCTACCCGAGATCCGCCGGTTTTGACACCGACAGCCGGCGCTTATTTGGTGGAGGGGTCGGTGATTTGGGTGGAAGGTGTCGCACTCGTGCCGGCGGTCGGGGCATGTGGGATGTGGAAGGAGGAGGAGGATGGGGGTCGGGTGTGAAGGAGGTTCGCCGACGAGGAGGCGGCGGTGTTGCAAGCAAGGAGTGAAGGTTTCAACTTGGAAAGGAAGGGCGAAACAGGGGAAATGTGGCTTTTGGCAAGGGGCAGGGGGCGGGGAGGTAGGTATTTCTGCGGAAGCCGAAAATTTGGAACCGCTTCAGCCAAAAAACTGGCGTGCAAAGTGCCATGAAACACGGTCCCTTATTCAGAGCGGGCTGTGGACTGTAGCTGTCACACCTTCTGGCATAAGCCGTATGCGTACTATACTCTGACGGTGCGCCAAGATATTTTGTGCTGCATCTCACACGGTTGGTTATAATAAACTGTGTGGGGTCTTGTTCTAAAAAAACTGTGTGGGATCTACTTGATTTTTCGTCTTGATTTGAATTACATAATGGGGTCACAACGTCCATGGACGGTGTTTGAATTGCTAGACCTTTTATCTGCAGTGATCATAAAAGAATTGGAATTATTCAGGATTCGTTGGACATTTTTATCCTTTAAGTGAGTTTTCAATGCATTGATGTGCATAATTCAAATTTGAACTACATGCACATGCTCCAGTGCATACAAATTGGTTGAAAAATCAAATCTTTGTCCTTGGGTGCATGCTTAGGTCCCATGCAAGAAATGGGAATGAATATCAAACACCCTGCCACCGTCACCCGGCCACAAACATTCAGATACCTGGTTTTTAAATTCTAGTAAACCCAAAACTCGTATGAAATTCATGAAACTTGGCATGCTATCATTTAGCGGCATCAACATGGCGTGGTAAATTTTTTGTCCCATTTGGGGCAGGTTTGGGTATATGCATCTCACAAACTATAGCTTCTCACAACAAGCATGATGGTTTCGGTAGGGAACACCCCAACTTTGGGGGCGAAACGATATCCATTGCTTCTTATTGCTTTCAATTTTTTCTCGTGTCAACATAGAACAACAGGAGTGTTGTGTTATTTTTTGTGATTTTTCGGGGTTCGTTTGGACATTTTTATGCATTGAGTGAGTTTTCAATGCATTTATGTGCATAATTTAAATTTGAACTACATGCACATGCTCCAGTGCATATAAATTGGTTGAAAAATCAAATCTTTGCCCTTGGGTGCATGCTCAAGTCCCATGCAAGAAATGGGAATGAATGTCAAACACCCTGCCACCGTCACTCGGCCGCAAACATTGAGATACCTGGTTTTAAATTCTAGTAAATCCAAAACTCGTCTGAAATTCATGAAACTTGGCATGCTATCATGGAGCGGCATCAACATGCCGTGGTAATGTTTTTGTCCCATTTGGGGCAGGTTTGGGTATATGCTTCTCACAAACCAGAGCTTCTCACAACAAGGATGATGGTTTCGGTAGGGAACGCCCCAACTTTGGGGGTGAAACGATATCCATTGCCTCTTATTGCTTTCAAATTTTTTTCTCATGTCAACATAGAACAACAGAAGTGTTGTGTTATTTTTTGTGATTTTTCGGGGTTTGTTTGGACATTTTTATGCATTAAGTGAGTTTTCAGTGCATTTATGTGCATAATTCAAATTTGAACTACATGCACATGCTCCAGTGCATATAAATTGGTTGAAAAATCAAATATTTGTACTTGGGTGCATGCTTAGGTACCATGCAAGAAATGGGAATGAATGAAAAACACCCTGCCACCGTCACTCGGCATAAACATTGAGATACCTGGTTTTTAAATTCTAGTAAATCCAAAACTCGTCTAAAATTTATGAAACTTGGCATGCTATCATGGAGCGGCATCAACATGCCATGGTAATTCTTTTGTCCCATTTGGAGTAGGTTTGGGTATATGCTTCTCACAAACCTGAGCTTCTCACAACAAGCATGATGGTTTCGGTAGGGAACACCCCAACTTTGGGGGCAAACCGATTTCTAGTGCCTCTTATTGCTTTCAAAAAATTTCTCGTGTCAACATAGAACAACAGGAGTGTTGTGTTATTTTTTGTGATTTTTCGGGGTTCTTTTGGACATTTTTATGCATTAAGTGAGTTTTCAATGTATTTATGTGCATAATTCAAATTTGAACTACATGCACATGCTCTAGTGCATATAAATTGGTTGAAAAATCAAATCTTTGTCCTTGGGTGCATGCTTAGGTCCCCTGCAAGAAATTGGAATGAATGTCAAACACCCTACCACCGCCACTCGGCCGCGAACATTGAGATACCTGGTTTCTAAATTCTAGTAAATCCAAAACTCGCCTAAAATTCATGAAACTTGGCATGCTATCATGGAGCGGCATCAACATGCCGTGGTAATTTTTTGTCCCATTTGGGGCAGGTTTGGGTATATGCTTCTCACAAACCAGAGCTTCTCACAACAAGCATGATGGTTTCGATAGGGAACGCCCCAACTTTGGGGGCGAAACGATATCCATTGCCGCTTATTGCTTTCAAATGTTTTCTCGTGTCAACGTAGAACAACATGAGTGTTGTGTTATTTTTTGTGATTTTTCAGGGTTCGTTTGGACATTTTTATGCATTAAGTGAGTTTTCAATGTATGTATGTGCATAATTCAAACTTGAACTACATGCACATGCTCCAGTGCATATAAATTGGTTGAAAAATCAAATCTTTGTCCATGGGTGCATGCTCAGGTCCCATGCAAGAAAAGGGAATGAATGTCAAACACCCTGCCACCGTCACTCGGCCGCAAACATTGAGATACCTGGTTTTTAAATTCTAGTAAATCCAAAACTAAATGCGAAATTGATGAAACTTGGCATGCTATCATGGAGCGGCATCAACATGCCGTCGTAAATTTTTTTGTCCCATTTGGGGCAGGTTTGGTATATGCTTCTCACAAACCAGAGCTTCTCACAACAAGCATGATGGTTTCAGATAGAACACCCGTATGCAAAGTCAGAGTAGGATTTGTGCATCTCTTGAACACAAACGGTTCTTTTGGATGACCCATGTGAACCACTTACAAACAATTTGGTGCGATTTGCATCTGTCATATTGGGTATGTTGCCATTTGTCAAACTAGAAAGATTGACATTTGTTGATCTAGTAACATTGCCATTTGCCAACCTTGTAACACTGCGATTTGTCAAAGTATGAAGCTAAAAATCACTAGCAGTATCTAATTTTTGCAACTAAAATTCAGTTTATGCTAGTAAATCATGCATGTAATATATAGTTTACTTTATTGGTGTGTTGAAATTTCATGTGTGTTTTAGCCACCTATGTAATTATACATGTAATAGTTTACTTTGGTGTGTGCAAATGCCATGGTTGTAGTAGCCACCTATGTAAGTGGATGTTTAATTTGGTTATGCAAGAATGTCCTTATAAGTGTGTGTGTGTGTGTGTGTGTGTCTACATATATATATATATATATATATATATATATATATATATATATATATATATATATGTTGTTGTTCTGTATGCAATCCCATCGCACAACACACACGTCTTGTTAAGTTGAACCGTTTCTGTTCTCTTGTCTCAACGCAAACAGTTCATCCGAGTGAACCGTATGCTGTACATCGCACACACCTTCATCTGGCTGCCCGTTTCTTTTGTTCCTCTTCATCAAAAATGGTTAATTGAACTGAACCG
The DNA here is from genome assembly GCA_021605145.1 of Aegilops bicornis. NCBI lineage: Eukaryota > Viridiplantae > Streptophyta > Magnoliopsida > Poales > Poaceae > Aegilops > Aegilops bicornis. The sequence goes on along the minus strand of JAHIAL010000032.1, from coordinate 2,803,719 downwards.
TCTGCCCTGAATCACACACGCAACTAAAATCTGAATTGTGTTTGATGCATCCTCCATCGCAAACGTTTTGCACCTTTTTTGATGTTTTTTTACACCACTGTTTGCGATTATGGCATCGCACACAGTTTCGTCGAAGGGTCTCTGATCGTAGTGTCGCGTTAGCAGCAACCTGCAGTAGTGTATGGTGGCTGTTTTGAGGAAGATATAATAAGGCTTATGTGTGATAGAGCGTATCATATCACGGGGTTTGGATGCACCGGCGAATTTTGCACCACGTCTCGAGGTGAGAAAGGGCAATGCACGGTACCATAGAGGCTAGCAAATTGCGGAAAGGTAAGAGTGCGTATAATCCATGGAATCACATTAGTCATAAAGAACTCATATACTTATTGCAAAAGTTTATTAGCCCTCGAAGCAAAGTACTACTACGCATGCCCCTAGGGGGAGGGTTGGTGCACTACAAAAAAAATACACTTCCATGATGATACGTGTTTGTCACAGTAGGTCGCGTTTTTTGTCATGCATGTACATCCATGACAAATTTATGACAGAATCAAGATAGTCATACTTGTGCTGTCGTAGAAGTATTCCATGATATTACCAAAATTATCATCACGGAAGTGTCCACTTCCATGACGATAAATCATGGCGTCACGTAAGTGCTTTCATCAAGCGTGACCGACACGTGGCATCCACCGTGAACGGAACTCCGTTAAGCTACCGGTCGGGTTTTGGATCCGATAACCCGTTAACAGCCCCGACCAATGGGAAATTTCCACGTGTAAAATTCTTATTGGCCGGACGAAACACGTGTCAGCTCGTCAGTGGGTCAGATAGGCGCCTATGATACGTCGACATGTGGCACGGCCCAACAGAGGCCCATTCCTGTGAAAAGGCTGGCCCGTTTGACTTGGTAAAAAGGTGGCGGGCCGGCCCATGGAAAGCCTGTTAACGGCCTGCTTCGCATATAGCCCATTTACGCCTCGCTAACCCAAGGCCCGTTACGCCCTATCCGAATTAGGCCTAGTAGCGTCATCCGGGCCATCCAATATGATTCTAGCCCATTTTCACTTCGGCCCATGTATGGCCCATGATGTCTTCGCCCATATGAGGCCCTTTGTAACTCTTGGCCCATTAGCGGCCCGTACGAAATCGCCCGTAATGAACAGTGTATTACTTTACACCCATTAACGGCCCGTGGTGAAACTGGCCCGTAATGAACATTGTATCACTTTATACCCATTAACGGCCCATTATTCCGTTGGTCCGTTTCCAGCCCAAGTTAAATTTTGGCCTTCTGAGGGCCCATTTATTCTTGGGCTCATTTGCAGCATTCGGTTACTTACGGCCTGTTAATGTCATTTTCTGCTTGTGGGCCAAATTCAGCCCGTCATTACAGTCGGCCCGTTTGTGGACCGTTAGTCTGTTGGGCCATTTTCATAGCGTCATCAAATACGGCTTATTAACGACCCGTTATGGTCGGCCCATAAACGCATTTATTTCCAATAAAGGCCCGTCTACGGCCCATTAAAGGCCCGTACAAGACCCATAAATGAGTCGGCGGCCCATGGATCCTACGAGACGTACAAGGCCCATGGATCCTACGAGAGGTAGAAGGCCCATGGATCCTATGAGACGAAGAAGGCCCATGGATCCTATGAGACGTAGAAGGCCCATGGATCCTACGAGACGTAGAAGGCCCATGGATCCGACGGCCCGTGAAGGGCCATGGTCGGGCGAGTTGGCCCCCGTTCGAACGATATAGCATATTCAAAGAATTATCCTACTCAATACTATCACCTCTAAAAAGCATACAGTATGACAACAAAGAGATCAAGGCATAGAAAGGTAGAATAATCGTACACTATACAATAAAGAAATTACAGCCGATTATACCCATTGGGCATTATGGTTCGGCACAGGTGATAATAAAGCATACACAAACAGCAAATTACATACACTGGGCCAATATAGCTCATACATCATGGATGCGCATCAACTTAACTCCATTTGAACTATAATCTCTTCAGAAAATAGGATTGGCCGGATTCAGATAGCACAAATTTCAGTCTGCAAAATCTCCAATTCCTTCATGGTTACCTCAGTGTCTTGTTTCATTTTTTGACTCCTGCATCTAATACCTGCATGTCCAGTCTCAACTTGTTGATTATACGGTAAAGGCCATGCCGCACTGCTCGCAGATCTTTGTGTTGATGTCACTTCATCCTGAAATGTTTCTGTAAGTACACATGACTAGGGCAAAAATTTAGTTACAACAAAGGAAGTTTAACAAGACACTATTTTGTACTACATGGCAAAACAGGACTAATAATAATGTTACACGTCACTTTCAAAAAAAATGTTACACGTCATGAAGCATAAGCAGGTGATATTTTAAAAATTATAAAAAAGATAGTCTATGCAGCCTGCATACAGAAATCCCTCTTAGCTCACCAGAGGAGCATGATGTTGGGGCCCAATCGAAAACACAGACAAGATACAAATTTAGACAGCATGTTGCGTATAAGTAAGCTAGCAGTTGGCCATTCTGTGCCTCAATTAAAGTCTTAGGGAGCATAATGAACAACAGAGGGTTTCATACAAACATACTACAGTAGGCAAAACTATGCAATCATTAGCGTAGTATAAACTAGATTGTGAGCCTCATGCAATAATAGTTGGTTAATAGATTTCAAAGCTTCGTGCACACTTGATGCAGTAATTAAATGGTAAGGCCTTTAATTATGTCAACTAATAGTGATACAAGTACCGAACATCGTGCATGATTATTTGGGCATCTCATTAGCGAGGACAAATAAAGCAATTGAAAAGAGAAAATTAACTATGCACGAAACAAACAAGGAATTGAACTGTTGAGTTGCATACAAAGGACTTACTTTAGCAGGTTGAAGAGGCTCGGTGCAGCTCCTACTTCTCTTGCAAGGCTCCTTCCTAACATCTTGTACTTGGAAATCCTCAATCTTATATTCATTGCACCCTCCGCAAGGTGACACAAACTAGTTACTCTGCCCTCATTGGAAGATAAATATGCATACTTTCCATCTGTGAACACAAAAGGATGAGATTATAACAAAACAACACCACATAATGAAACATGCCGCATCTCTTGCACTCGCACACAATGAAATGAGCATTTACTATATACGCACTATGTAAAAACTAGGCATACCTTCAAGTGGATCTCCGTGTACTCTTGGAGAGCCCTCTTGTAGTGTATGACCAAACCTTTATGTCACCTATGAGTTAGACAAGGCCCCACTACAGCAGCCCTTAGTGTTTAAATCGTTGACAAGCTCTGTTAGAGTGTTAGTCAAGAATAGCAAGTAATCAAAGCAAACAGTCCTAGTATGGTTGGCTGATACAAACAAGCAATTGAACAGATGTGTGAGCAAATCTTACATATCAAGAAAAGAAGCAAAGAAGGAGGCTTAAAGACCATCACTTGACTGACCAGATTTAAGGGTCATTTAAACATCATGTGCAACGTATGAACTAACATAAACATTGCATATTCCAGATTCTACAATGGAATGCACATTTATTAGGTTATGCCATGTATGATGATGCCTAAATGTACAGATAGCAGGCAGGAGTGATTCATCATTGCACGCACAATTGAATTGCAGGTTAAGGGCTGTCGGCGTTCTGGGAATGGGGGTCCCCAGACTTGCACACTGCGGCTGCGACGTGGCTCGAAAAGGGCCCAGCGTGGCCCAGCCTTCATCGGCTCAAGCTCAAGACCCTCGTGAGGGGCCAAGCCTCGCATGGCGGACGAGTGAACCTTCCTCAGAGCAGCCTCGTCGAGGCAGGCTCACGAGGAGGCGGAGAGATCAAGGTAGGGTACCTCACGAGGGTGCCCGTGACGCAAGCCATGACGATCAAGACCGGTGAGGCGCCACAAGAAGTGTCCTCGCTTTCCCTTTGGTGCAAAGGAGGCAAGCACAGGCCAAGGCATCAGGCAAAGGTTACCGCTTCGGCGCAACAAGATCAAGACCAGCAGAGCAGCAGGAAGGAGGTCATCGTGGAGCCCAGGACGGTGTCACCGTCAGAGCCTTTGGCAGCCGAAGACCAACTTTAGTCAGGATAAGTGTACTAGATATTCCCCTTCAAAATGGCCAATTGTTGGCGCCCTTCCCGCTTATTATTTGGGAAGAGGCCCAGGGCCTCCCTCTATAAATAGGACTAGCCACCACAGAGAGAGGGACGACAAGAGAACAGGTCGAACACAAAAGGGGACAGGTCGAACAAAAGAGAGAGAGAGAAGCGACTGGACTCACCCGAGCAGCCCATCGCACCAGCTCAAGAACAACCCCTTGCAAGGATGTTCTTCCTTTGTACTGTTCATCATCAGCCCCTGAGGCAATCCACCACACCACACACTGGAGTAGTGTATTACACCACAAAAGTGGCCCGAACCAGTATAAACCTTGTGTCTCTTGTGTTGTTCTTTGTTCCTAGTTTAGATCCCTCGCTAACCATTCATGCGTGAGCTGGTAGGGGAAAGATCTCCGCGCGCACCCCAGTGTTTGAACCTCAAGGGTCTGCCGAAACCCGAAATCCGACATTTGGCATGCCAGGTAGGGGTGCGCCGGAATCTTTCTTCCGCTGGTCGTGTGCGATCTTCCGTCGTGTCCATGGCAGACGCTCGCCTAGCTCGCGTCGAGCGCCGGGCTGCTCGCGCCGCTCGAGTCGCCCAGATGGCTCCCGTCGGTTGACACCCCCGTTGTTCCCCGTCACCTCCCGCCAACGCCGCCACCGGCCCGGTGGGGAACGAGCAGCAGGCCTCTTCCCTGCATCCATCGGTGAGGCGAGAAGGCCGCACCGCTACTCCTTCGCTCGCCTCTACTGTTCTTTTTCGTCCCAAGACCGCATCAAGGCCCCATGGAGGCCCGAGCCGCGCTCATTGCGGCGAACGAGCTCCTGCGCTACCGCCTCGTCGACAACGTCTATGAGGAGTGGCTCGACCGCGTCGCCGAGCTCGTCCGTGCCGCAGGGGGCTCCCCCGCGTCGTCCCTCTCGCTGCCTCGCCCTTCACCCTGCGCGGGAGGCAGGGAGCTGGAGGTGCTCCCGCCACCTCCGACCCAAGAAGACGCCCTGGCTCCAAGGCGCGTGGCCCTGTGCCGAGACCCTCCGCATCCGGCGCCCTCGCAACAAGAAAGGAGCTGCCATGAGATCCCTCGTCCCCAAGAAGGTGCTCACGTGCTCCCAGCACCGGAGTGCCACGACCGTGCTCTAGCGCCACCGCGTCAAGACCCCGCGCTGCTCCAGGCAGCGGTGCACGGGAATCCACACGAGCAAGCTCCGCATTAGCAGAGAGCCCCGATGGCCACTGCAGGCTGCCGCGCCTTCACCGCCGAGCTATGCAGCGTCGCGTGGCCCGGCAAGGTCAAGCCAGACCTGCCTCCTCGCTACGACGGCACTGCCGACCCTGCGGAGTTCCTTCAGCTCTACGAGCTGGGCATCGAAGCCGCGAACGGGGATGAAAAGGTCATGGCGAATTGGTTCCCCATGGTGCTCAAGGACAGAGCCTGAACCTGGCTCCTGAACCTGGCTCCCGGCACTATCTCCTCCTGGGACGAGATGCGCACCCGCTTCATCGCCAACTTCCAAGGCATTTCGCGATCGCCTCCGGCCGTGAGCGACATGCGCCGCATCAAGCAGCCGCCAGGAGAGACCATGCAGAAGTACATCCAGCGCTTCAACAACGCCCGCCTCAAAATCCCCAAGGTGACTGAGGGAGCCATCATCTCAGCCTTCTCCGATGGCGTGCGTGACGTCAAGATGAAGGAGGAGCTAGCAATGCATGAAGACCTATGCACATCCTCGAGTTGTTCAACTTGGCGACCAAATGCGCCTGTATGAGGAAGGGCGCCTCTCCCTCCTCGAGCTTCCGGCCGCCGATCCAGAAGAGAAGAAGCCCAAGGCCAAGGACGTGAAGCGCAGGGGCTGCCGTGCTCGCTGCGTAACTGCATACCAAGCGAGGCAGGATCAGCCCGAGTCATCCAAGGGCAGCCGGTACTGCAGATACCACGATCTCCACACCCACAACACCAACGAATGCCGTGGAGCTCGGGGCCGTGCGAGAATGGGCGTGTCGGCCGACGCCCGAGCGCAATGATCGGGGCTACGGCCGAGGAGGAGGAAGAGGCGCAGGATGCTGGGAAGACCGTGGCCCTCGCCAGGGATGGCATGACAGACCTCGCGAGGACCGCTGGCAGGACCAGCCTCTCGAGGGAGGTTGGAGGGACCAGCCTCGTGAGGACCGCCCTCAAGGCAACGCAGGGCTCCCACCTCTTCCGCAACTGCCAAGGAGGTACGAAGACAATCATCAGGACGAGGGGGCTGGGGGCTTCCAGGAGCAGCACGCGATCGCTTGCATCTTGGGTGGCGCTCAGGCCCCAGCCTCTCAGCGCATCTTCAAGCAGTTTGCTCGTGAGGTGAATGCAGTCCTCCCCAGACTAGAGGCCACACACCCTCTCAGGTGGTCGTCGTGCGCTATCACGTTTAGCTCGGCGGATCAGCTCAAGTGCGCGGCAACGGCCGGAGTCCTCCCCATGCTTCGCTCACCAGTCATCAGCAACGTGCAAGTCACCAGGACCCTCATCGACGGTGGAGCAGGACTCAACGTCCTATCTGTCGAGACATTCAACAATCTCCAAGTGCCATACGATCAGCTTCACCGACCAAGCCTTTCTCAGAGTCACCGATGGCTCCACCACCCGATAGGGCAAGTTCGCCTTCCCGTCACCTTCGGACAGTGCAACAACTACCGCACCGAGCTCATCGACTTCGACATCGCCCACATTCGCCTGCCATACAATGCCATCCTCGGGTACCCAGCTTTTGCCAAGTTCATGGCAGTAAATCACCATGGCTACAATGTCCTCAAGATGCCAGGAAGCGGAGGAGTCATCACAGTGCCTTGTGAGGAAAGGGATGCAGTGTGCTCTCTTGAGCGTGCCTTCCAAGCCGCAGCAATCGAAGGCCCAGATCACAAGAGCGGGAGACTTCCCGAGGCGATCCCTAAGAAGAAGAAGGCTTTGCCAGGTCCAAGCCCTCATGGGGTAGGCAACTCCGGAGGCGTGGCAACAGGACCCGCGCCCGTTCAAGGGGCGCCACCCTCTGTCGCATAGGAAGGCGTGCCCGGCGCCCTCCTCAGGCAGGGCTCAGGGGCTCTTTCATGGTGAGCCACCGACCTAGCCGGGGTCACGAGGGAGGCGCTCGGGCACCACTTGGAGGCGTGCTTCAAGGCATGTGTCCCTCAGGAAGGTATGAGGCAAGGAGGGCCAAACCCCCAGGAGTTCATCACGAGGAGCACCCAGGAGCTACAGGAGTCAAGAGTCATGCGCGGCTGTCGCCGCTTGCCTGCCGTGGCCCCGCATCCAGGCGAGGATGCTGGGCTGCGAATCTGCATCGACATACCAGGGCTCAACCGGGCCGCGTCTCAGGAGCGCCTCTGGCCCTCACGCGTGGGACGTTGCGAGGGTCCACCTCACAGCTACGTTCGCATGCCTTTCGGCCTGCCGAACGCGGTCGTTGCCCATCAGCGCCTGCTGAGGTGCGCTCTGGAGGCTCAGGAGGTTGAGCAACGCGCGGTCCTAGCAGAGATGGAGATGGCTCTTGAGGAACCCCCCATACCCCCGGAGCCTCCCGAGGCTCCAGGTCTGGAGGGCTCGTGAGGGCCGGCTTCCTCATCACGCGTCACCCGCTACCTCAACATCCCGTCATCTCCGACCATATCAGGTGACACCTTTCCAACTTCCGCTTTCAGCTGGGAACGCCCCTCGGGCTGCATCATTCCCAGGCCGCGTGGGTCCGTCCCTGCGGCATGTATCCGTTTTGCTTATGTTCTTTACTTACCTTGTTGGGGCGCCCTCGGGCTGCATTGTCCCCAAGCTTCTCGGGCCAGACCCAGTGGCATGTGCTTTCTCTGCACCTATCTAGATGGACTTGCTTATTCATACATAACATGCTTGACCTAATCGCCTGCTCGATTGACACCTACCTTTGGAGCCGCTCGCTCAGGCACGACACTTGCGCACGGGTCCGTCCCTGCAATGCCGATAAATCTGAGTGGCTGAGCTCTGGCCGTGGCAGCCCCGCAAGGCGCCACCTCACCAAGCCCTCAGTGCCCCCGATCACTCCCTCGGAGCGACCAATGGTTGGCTGGCAACCGCAACGATGAACCTTGTTTCCTCTCGTGATTGGTACACAGGACCTGGTCCAGGAGTAATGCTGGCGGCATCACGAGCCTTCTCCCCTCCTCTCCGGCGCGGTCCGCTTGCACGTTAAAAGGGGGGTACCTGAGAATCGCGACTCATGGGCTCTTACTGGCTCTCCAGCCCTCACCCCCTGGCCTTGACCCATGGCATCGCGACCTGCCATACCAGCGGCGGCTGAGCTCGCTCGAGGGCCGGGACCTAACGACGTAGAGCATTAAGGAAAGCGCGGGGGAGAGAGAAGAAGCTCACGAGGGCCCAACCCAGCAACACCTCAGTTGCCGTCGCGAAGGCACGACTCCTCATCAAACGCCGCTCCAAACTCGCAAGATAAGTCACACAAAAAACTGATCCGACTCAGTGCTAAACCCTCGCCTACTGCTGCTCTGTCACGGCAAAGCCGCCTACCTTTCTTGCCCTGCGGTGGCTGCTTGAGCGCTAAAGGGGGCCTCCTGAGCATCGCGACTCAGGGGCTCTTACTGGACCTGGGGCCGCTCATCTCCTGGCCTTGACCACGGCATCACGACCTAGCATACCAGCGACGGTTGAAGCCTACACAGGGACCGGGACTGTCGTATGAGCACCAAGCCCTCGTGAGGAAAGAAAGGAGGAGGCTGAGCCGACAGAACAAGCATCTCGCACTGATTCATCAGAAGGAACTAATGTACGTAAAACGCGGCCCGCGCCTTACATACCCCCGCGGGGTGCTACTTCGATTCTTTGCAGGAAATAAAAGGTGCTAATCCTAAGGGACGCCGACTACGCGTGCCTCCGCAGGAGACGCCATCATCAACAGTGGGCCACCAGGCGCCGACGCCAACCCATCCAGATCACCGGCGCCGGTAGCCCGAAGCGCCCGCCCGGCTCTGAGCGCAGCGCGAGCTTGGGGGCTCAGGCTGTCATCGCCGTCTCGAGTCGCGAGCTTCGGCGGAGGCGCTGGACCCTCCGGCCCCTTCGCTGCTGCCCGAGGAACTGCCGAGGGAGCGACCGGCGAGCCTAGTCCTCGCCACGACGATGCCCCGACCGCCCTTCTCGGGGCAGCATTCCAGCCGGCGTCCTTCCGCGTCGAAGACCTTGAAGAACATCAAGGAGGCGCCATCGTATTCCAGAGGGATCACGAGGGCGCCCCTTGTCCGGTAGACCCGGGCGATCTCGCCCCAGCCTCGGGTCATGTAGACCTTGCCCGGAGCGACAACCGCAACCTTCGTTCCGGTCGCAGGGGTTCTGCAGCCAGCATGCTGCAACCAGAGATCCAGAGAGCCCCTCGGCGGGATCTCGAAGGCGAACGAAGGAGGAAGGCGAATCCAAGACTGAGGAGGCATGGCGGCGTGGAGCACAAGCTCTCGGGAGGAGCCCTCGGCATGGACTCCAGGAGGAACGACGCGCACCGCCGTGACCCGCCGGCGCCGACGGCGGCGTCGTCCGTGGCGCTCGGCGTCTACTCCTCCAGGGCCCTCGATGCGGGCGTACAAGGGCAGCGGGAACCCTGGCGGCGGCCGCTCGTACCAGGGCCTCGACACCTCTTGCCAGGCGCCTTCCTCTCGGCGGCAGAGGACTAGCCGTTTCTTCGGCGGAAGCGGGTCGGGACCCTCTCGGGGGGCCTTTCCCTTCTCTTCTGCAGAAAACCGGCAGATCGAAGCCATTGTCGCAATGTGGAGCAAGGGCAAGGATGGCGAGGAAGAAGAAGCACAAAGTGATGGACTCGAAGGGCTCACGCCGTTCCGTACTTATAGCCGGAAGAAGGCCAACCGCCGGACTCCACGATCACAGGTAATCATGACCCATTTCTGCGTGCAGGGACTTGTCAAGTCAGACGGTTGCCAAGGCATCGTGGGGAAGCGGAGACGCCCATGACCAATCAATCGCCACGCGGCGCCCAAGGTCAGCTGTTGGGGCCAGGCGCTTCGCAGACTGCCCCTTCGCTTCTCTGCTAAGCCAAGCCCGGGCGCGCTTTGGGCCCGGGCTCTTGTCGGCGATGCAGGGAACGGGGTCCCCAGACTTTCCTGCCTCCGGCCTGTGGCGTGGCTCGAGTGGGGGCCCAGCGCGGCCCAGCTTCATCAGCTAAAGCTCAAGAGCCTCGCGAGGGGCCAGATTGGCGGGCGGACGACAGGAACCTTCCTCAGGAGCAGCCTCGTCAGGCAGGCTCACGAGGAGGCGGAGAGATCAAGGCAGGGTACCTCACGAGGGTGCCCCGTGATGAGAGCCATGACAATCAAGACCAGGCGGGCGCCAGCCTACGCAGTGTCCTCGTTTCCCCTTTGGTGCAAAGGAGGCAAGCACAGGCCAAGGCATCAGGCAAAGGTTACCGCTTCGGTGCAACAAGACCAAGACCAGCAGAGCGGCAGGAAGGAGGTCATCGTGGAGCCTAGGACGGCGTCACCGTCAGAGCCTTTGGCAGCCGAAGACCAACTTTAGTCAGGATAAGTGTACTAGATGTTCCCCTTCAAAATGGCCAATTGTTGGCGCCATTCCCGCTCATTTAGTTGGGAAGAGGCCCAGGGCCTCCCTCTATAAATAGGACTAGCCACCACAGAGAGAGGGACGGCAAGAGAACAGGTCGAACACAGAAGGGGACATGTCGAACAGAGAAAGAGAGAGAGAGAAAGAGAGAGAGAGAGAGAGAGAGAGAGAGAGAGAGAGAGAGAGAGAGAGAGAGAGAGAAGCGACTGGACTCACCCGAGAAGCCCATCGCACCAGCTCAAGAACAGCCCCTCGTGAGGCTGTTCTTCCTTTGTACTGTTCATCATCAGCCCCTGAGGCAATCCACCACACCACACACTGGAGTAGGATATTACACCACAACGGTGGCCCGAACCAGTATAAACCTTGTGTCTCTTGTGCTGTTCTTCGTTCCTAGTTTAGATCCCTTGCTAACCATTCACGCGTGAGCTGGTAGGGGAAAGATCTCCGCACGCACCCCAGTGTTCTGACCTCAAGGGTCTTCCGGAACCCGAAATCCGACAAGGGCCAGTTCGATTCCGCCTTTTCAGGTCATATTGTCAAAATAAGCCATAAAAGATGTAAAGAAGTCATTTTGAGTTATGGGCTTTGCCTTAACTAATTTCGCTTTGGAGGGGGGTGTTTCGGGTAGAATCTCACTAAAAATTGAAGGGAAGGGGAATAGTGAAATGACTCTGTTGTCTGCCTATATTACACTCAAAATGCAATCACGGCCTTTGTGTCACACCTGACCCTCAAGTAAAAACAAAAACACAAGCATTCATTGCCCACCTTTTGCTTGCATCTCGTCTCCCCTTTCCCTCTACTTGATCCTCGCACTGCACACTAGGGTTCCTCCAGTGAGCCGTCGCCATCGGTCCCATCTGGCTTGGTCCTCGGCGATGCTATGTCCATCTAGGCTACATGGCCGGTGGGTAGGCAAATCTCCTGGCTGCTCCTCCCTCTGGCGCCGCCCCTCATTCTCATGGTCTCCAGAATGCTCCACTGTGGTTCGCCCAACGCACTACTCCTGCGGGCGCTGCACAACCACGATCGATGCGACATCGTGGCGTAAGGCACCTTATTCCCTCCTCCTCCCGTGCCATGGCCTTGAGGTGCTGTTGAAGGATGAGCTCATCCAACAAGGTGAGGATCTCCTCGATTTTTGCCAAATTTTCATTACGATCCACTATACGATGAATTGCTATGAGCTGCTTCGCTGCTGCTATATGATGCATTGCTATGAGCTTCTCCTGCTGCCGCTATATGATGAATTGCTATGAGTTGCCGCTTCTTTGTATGATGAGTTGCTATGAGCTGTTGCTGCTGCTATATGATGAATTGCTATGAGCTGCTGCTGCTACTATATGATGAGTTGCTACAAGCTGCCCCTGCTGCTGCTATATGATGAATTACTATGACATGCTCTTGTTGCTGCTATATGATGAATTGCTATGACCTACTCCTGCTGCTGCTATATGATGAATTGCTATGAGCTGCTGGTATATGATGAATTGCAGGCTGCTGCTGCTGTATGATGAGTTGCTATGAGCTGATGCTGCTGCTGCTATATGATGCTTTCAGGTGGTGCTGCTATACGATAATAACCAGCCACTTGAACCGTCGAATTTCAATAAATAATTGTTCTTCATTTAAATGTGGGTCATGCGTTCTTCGTTTAAATTAGGCAATGGGATCTCTATGGAAAACATTGACCAAAGTAGATTGTGCCAAGTAGATGGTATCTTCGTATTTGCATTTTGAGCAAATAGTGATGGTCTGTTTTCCTATCATATTAATTACTGCATTGGGTTCAATTTGTGATATTTGCAAGTCAAATTAATTTCCATATGGGCAGCAAAATGAAAAAAATATAATGCAATCTAGATTTTCCACTGATCATACGAAAGATAAGCTGAAAACGCAATGAAAAGAACTGGTTCGCTTATTACATGGAGCCTATATTCACAGGTGCTTATTTTCTTAGGATAACTCGTAATAACTGTCCCTAAGAAACTTGGCCAATAGAACTTACATACAAATAACATGTCATGATGATTGCAATGGAGGAGTGACGTACCATAGCACACTGTATAGGCTCACCGCTGCCTCTCCTTTTTGCGATGTTCCATGAAATTGCCACATACATCTTGTACTTTTTCATTGTTTAACCCTATACGCAAGTTGACACGGCTAATTTCAGACATCTCTACATGATACTACATTGCATATCCCTTGCATATTTAAACCACCAATTAACGATTGTGTGCGTACCATAAACTAGCCATGACTCTATATGCTGGACTAGCAGGCACTCTAAGGGAGCCTAATGTAGTGCACTGGAATTCCTACATGCCACCTACGATTTTGTGTAATGTACTGCCCCTGTTCCTAAATATATGTCTTTGTAGAGATTCCAGTATGGACCACATGCAGATGTATATAGATGCATTTTTGAGTGTAGATTCACTCATTTTTCTCCGTATGTAGCCTATAGTGGAATCTCTAGAAAGACTTATATTTAGGAACGGAGGTACGAGGTAGTATCATGTATGACATCTACATATGTAATTTAGCAGCCAGTAGTAGAAATCATTGTCTGCACAAAGGGATTACTGGTCGAAAATCCTAGCAAAGCACGCTGGCAGGCACAGAACAATACAAGAGAGAGAGAGAGAGAGACGCGCTTACAAGATCATAGCAATGCCTCAGTCCAGGATCTTGGTTGGCCAAGCTGTTAGATCCAGAAGAAACATCGTCCTTGTAGTTTTTGCCAGCTGCATAACAGTAATGTGACCGGTTAGTATATTTGAAGTACATCGGGCAGGTGATCTTTGGGACGGGTTTAAAGGTGACAAGTACCTAGGCTGTGGTGGGTGCTTGGCATCTCTCCAGACGGTGGGAATCAGGTTAGAAACGTCGAGGGTGATGACGCTGCACTGGCTGTCGGGGTCCGGTAAGGAGATCTAGAACCGTCGAGTAGGGTGTTTGTGGAGCGGCTCCGGTAGGGTGGACTACGGTGTGGGCGAAGCGGATCTGTGGCCGTGGACGAGGGCGTAGGTGAAGCTGCTCCGGTGGTTGGGTTAAGGATGGTGTCGACGACGTGGATCTGCGGCCGTGGACGGGGCGTCAGAAGCTGCTCCGGTGGTTGGGTTAAGGATGGTGTCGACGATGCGGATCTGCGGCCGTGGACGGGGCCTCAGAAGCTGCTCCGGTGGTTGGGTTAAGGATGGTGTCGACGACGCGGATCTACGGCCGTGGACGGGGCGTCAGAAGCTGCTCCGGTGGTTGGATTAAGGGTGGTGTCGACGATGCGGATCTACGGCCATGGACGGGGCGTCAGAAGCTGCTCCGGTAGGTTGGATGAGGGTGCGAGGAAGCGGATCTGAGGCCGTGGACTTGTGAGTTGGCAAAGCGGCCCCGGTAGGGTCGAGAATGGTACAGGTGAAGCTACTCCGATAGGGTTGACGATGGTGTCGGCGAAGCGGCTCCGGTAGGGATAGGAAGGTGTCGGCGAAGCGGCTCTGGTAGGGTGTCGGCGAAGAGGGTCAGAGGCCGTCGATGGGGGCGTCAGTGGGGCAGCTCCGGGGGGTGTGGACGAAGCGTCTCCGGTGGGGAGTATGAATGAGCCACTGCAGATGCGCGACGGTTGACGAGAGTACCGGCGAAGCAGATCCGGCGCCGTGGACAAGGCCGACACTGAATGGGTTGTGGTACAGTGGTGGATGAGCAGTCTACTTGTTTCTAGGGGAGGTGGGAGGGGTAGATGCGGCCGCAGAAGCAGATCCGGCGAGGTGGACGCTGCTGGCAGTGAATGGGCTATGGTACGCCGGTGGATGAGCATTCTAGGGTTTCGAGAGGGGAGGGGAGAAAGGGAGATGAAGTACGGACGGCGTGATGTAAGATGCTCTGGTGCTGTGGAGTTAGTCGTTTTTGCGGGAGGGGGAGAGGAAATGGGGGTGCCGTGTAGTGGGGGAACCGGAAGTTACCAAAGCAGCCCCGGCCTATCATGTAGATAAGGGCGGTGTTGTAAATGTTGGTCTCCGTGCACCAAGGAAAAAAGGGGGATTTCGCATGCTAAAGACTAAGGTGGCGGAAATTTTAGAAGGAGGCGGGAGATTTTGCCGCCCGCGGGATCGTTCGTATCCAGTTTCAACTAATTTTGGACCGTGCTAGTGGGAAGGTCATGCTAGACTGTGTACACGGGGCACGCGTCAGCAGTTAATAACTGGTGTGAAGTCCACCCCAGAAAAAAAGACAATAACTCGGGATGATGCGTCGATAACTTGGACGTTCACACGGGCGCGGCCAAACGTACGGGTGTAGTGGCGCGTTCACAAAAAAGGGATCAAACGCTCAACCTATGTATTTCTCGTGTAAATAGATAATTTAGTGCCATTGGTTATTTACTTTAAACATAATGCATTGACATGTTAGTGTAGAGGCACACAAAAAGAAATGGAAATTGTAGTCAGCTACTTAAAAGTGTTACCTCATATGATTACATAGCTTCCATTTAATAAATTGCGTACCCATTGAATTCATATATGAATATTACATATATTACTTCAAAATAGAAACTTAAATCATCCAAGACTAATGAATTTGAATGCAAGAGTAACAATGGTGCATATACATGATAGCTACATTGGTTGTCTGAAGAAACATCACTGTAACTTTGGCATGCACAACTGAAAAGGTTTATTTAAATAGAAAAATGTGATATGTGAGTGTCCAATCTTTATAGCGTTGAATCGATATTGTACCTTTGGCCATGATCTGAAGTAGATATTGACTTATGTTCAAGCGATGCACGTCCACGATCGCTAGATAGTGATACGTGAATGAATTGTGCAATCTCTCTCACACGCATACATATCTCATTTCCCTGTGGGCATCGGAATCACACACGCGCACTTCGTGTATTTCTCTCCCTCCGTCCGGGTTAAATTTGTCTTTCTACCCCGTCCTACTAGTCTCTCACACAGAAACACACACGCTCTCTATGTCTAACACGCCCACCCCTTTAATACCGCCCACCCACAGCCACTCATGTCTCAAAGTATAATAATGTCTCTCACACATATGCTATCTACCTATCCCTTAATATAGCTAGATATGTGTCACACAAACTCCTTCTCCCTACTAGCAAGATGCCCATGCGTTGCATGGAACATCAAGATGCATTTGTATGAGAAGTTTATCTCGTGGGAGAAAAGGATGAACGAGGGAATGCCTTATTTGCAAATGCGGAGAGGGGTGTGTGTATCTTTTTGCAAAATTGCCATAGTTTCCTTCCTGTCCGTCGGATATAAACCGGATGGCCTATATTGCAGGATGGCAGGAACACCATCATCACCAACTCTGTTTTTATAAGAGTAGAGATATGTGAGGGTCACTGCCCCCCCCCCACACACCCACACTTCCCAACACCGAAGGAGTAGGGTGACACCTCGATCTTGATACTAATCTATCGACTGGCTTCTCTCTCAAACATACACACACACACTACCCGGCACCGAAGGTGTAGGGTGGCACATCGATCTTGATAATAATCTATCTACTCTTTCAAACACACACACACACACACACACACTCGCTAGTTGTGCCTCTGTGCCTACCGCGCACACTCTCGATACATCTTTCTCTCCCTCCCCCCCCCAACAATGACAGCAGAAGGGTGACAACTCGATCTAATCATAATCTATCAATTGGTTTCTCTCTCAAACATTGTGTCTCGGTGCCTCACTCGGTAGCCCCCTCGATATGTGGACTTCTCGAGCGTGCACAGCTGTAGTGACGATGACGCTCAACCCAGTGTGCCTTGTTTTTACCGGCCTCATGTGATAGTTTTCACCCTGTTTTCTGTTAACTAACAAGGCAACCTTTTCTTTGTTACTAATAGTGAATCTAAAATCATTCGGGGCAGACATAAAATATATCACTTCTACCCAATTATCGCAGCAACTATTTTAAAAGAAATTAGCTAGCTGCCCGTGCGTTGCACGGAACATCAAGATGCATTTGTATGAGTAGTTTATCTTGTGAGAGAAAAGGTTGAACAAGGGAAGGCCTTATTTGCAAACATGGAGAGACGTGTGGGTATATTTTTGCAAAATTTCCATAGTTTCTTTCCTATCCCTTAGATATAAATCCGATGGCCTATATTGCAGGATGGCACGCACACCATCATCACCAACTCTGTTTTCTACTCCCTCCGTCCGAAAATACTTGTCATCAAAATGGATACAAGTAGATGTATCTAAAACTAAAATACGTCTAGATACATTTCCTTTTATCCATTTTGATGACAAGTATTCGAACGGAGAAATATTTGTCTTTAGAGATTTCAACAAGTGACTATGACCGGACCTTACCAACATACTCAAAAAAGTAGTCCATAATTTTGATGTTACCCTCTTTCCTTGGCGGTGCAGTGCCATCTGGATACCTCATAAATAAATCAAGGACAAATCTGACCCCTTCCTGAAAAGACATACGAAGCAAAATGAGTGAATCTACACTCTAAAAAAATGTCTACATACACATCCGTATGTGGTAGTCCATTTGAAATCTGAAAAAGACAAATATTTAGAAACGAATGAAGTATATATAAGAGTAGACATGGAGATCTATCTCCAGCATGGTCTACAAAAAAAATGTGCTGGGCTGGTTAGCGCCGGATGCTCGCAACGCGATGACATGAGTTCGAATTCTGTCTTTTAACTTTATATTTTTATATTATATATTACTCTACTTATTTAATATATACTTCTTTCGCATCAGTCTTGTGATTGGAACCCACAGAGTACTTAGAATACAAGATTAAGGATGGACTTGTTTCTTTTTAACTTTACATTTAAGTCAGTAGCCAATTTCGCAAGTCACGTGTACACTATACATGCAATTAACTTTTTATAGAGGGACAATCATACATGTAATTAACTCAAATGGATTGGATGTCACTCTATTATTTCCAACATAAAGAGCATCTTCAACGGCAGTGGCAAATTTCCTCCCGCTTCCTTAAGCGGAGGGCGACATCAAACACCAGCGGCATACATTTTTACAACTCTAACCAACCAGATGAAATTCGTGCAAACACGGACTGATTTCATATAAGCATGAAGGATTTCGTATAAAAAATCCGGATCTTCATATAAACATGATGGATTTCATTACATTTACATGAACAAAGAGGTGCCAATCCAGATCTCTTGTATAATTAATACTCCCTCCGTCCGGAAATACTTGTCCTAGAAATGGATGTGTCTATACTTATTTTAGTTCTAAATGGCCGCGCGCGGATCCCTTTGTCTTCCTCATGTCTGTCAGACAATTGCAGGGTCGATGAAGGTCCTCGGAAGAAACGAAGCAGCAAAGAAACCACCTGAATCCGTGGTCGTCGCCTCGGCGGTGGCCTTCATGGGTCCCAAGTGGCGGCGGCCTCCTGTGTTCTACCTCTCCTCGATGATGGTGGCGGACACGGAGAAGCCGGCCACCGACTCATCGCTCTCCACGCACCCGGCTTCTGCTCGCATGGCCATGACGCCGCCAGTATCGGGAGGCGCGGCCACCACAGACACTGGTGGCGCGGTACGACGCGGCAGCGACGGCGCCCATACCTGCATGCTTGCCGCCGTGCCGGCGTGGAGAAACTCGCCACTCCTCATCGAGCTGAACTGGAGCGGCGAGTTGCCGAACCACACGCCTGCTTGGGGCGGCAACTGGCTCCGTCAGGCCAAGCGAGGTTGGTGAAGCACCGAGCGGCCTCGCCCGTATCCCGAGGGCTCGGCGGGCCACCCAGCCGGGTAATATGCCGGAGAACGGCTCATCGGAAGCCATCGAAAGAGTAGAGAAAATGGTGAAGGAGGAGATGGGGGAGCGGCGGAGGGGTGCGATTCTTGCCCGCTGTCTGTCTGGCCTCGTGTAAATAGAGGGCAGACGGTAGGAGCTTGGCCGGCGTATGGCCTCGTTTAAATTGAGGGCGGACGGGAGGAGCTCGGCCGGTGTTGCGTTTAATTTCGGCCCGCTCATGAATGGACGTGTGGCCGGAGTAGGATTCTCGGTTTGCATGCGGGTTTAACGGAGGGGTTTAATGGAGGCGTCGGGCGTGCAGCGGCGGCCTTGATACTATTCGATTTGGCGATAATGAGCCGTCAAATCACAAAGGCCCTCGCCTCTCGTGAAACTGACCGAGCTAGACTGCCCCGCCCTCTAGTCTTTTAAAAAATGTATATACTCCACTTTTGTACAATAGTAGTATCGATGGATTGCGTCATGGAGCAAAACTTGAAATTAAAAAAAAGGTGGTGTCGGTGTCAAAACCGGTGGATCTCGGGTAGGGGGTCCCGAACTGTGCGTCTAGGCGGATGGTAACAGGAGACAAGGGACACGATGTTTTTACCCAGGTTCGGGCCCTCTCGATGGAGGTAAAACCCTACTCCTGCTTGATTGATATTTATGATATGGGTAGTACAAGAGTAGATCTACCATGAGATCAAGGAGGCTAAACCCTAGAAGCTAGCCTATGGTATGATTGTTGTTGGTTGTTGTGTCCTACGGACTAAAACCCTCCGGTTTATATAGACACCGGAGGGGGCTAGGGTTACACAGAGTCGGTTACAATGGTAGGAGATCTACATATCCGTATCTCCAAGCTTGCCTTCCACGCCAAGGAAAGTCTTGGAGTCCGGCCGATGATGGTAGTTCGGCTATCCGGACACCCCCTAGTCCAGGACTCCCTCAAGAGCTCCCTCGAACCAGGCTTCAATGACGACGAGTCCAGCGCGCATATTGTCTTCGGCATTGCAAGGCGGGTTCCTCCTCCGAATAATTCATAGATGATTGTGAACACCAGGATAGTGTCCGGCTCTGCAAAATAAATTCCACATACAACCGTAGAGAGAATAACATTTACACAAGCTCAATATGCTGACGTATTTTGTGGCATGACATCACGCCACAACCAAGCCTTTATGTTTTTTATTATACCACCTGAGCGTGCTTAGCGAAGCGGTTTCCTTGGCACGTCTTGTCGAAGCAGAGATCGTGTTCCCCTTATTCCGGGATTCCCATCAATACGGACGTGGGTAACCCAACCGTGCCATTGATTGCGGCGCTTGGGAGATAAGCGAGTTTTACCAGGCCAGTAGGGACGCATAGTTTCATCCGCCCATATATAAGGGGATAAGGATCCACCTTTTTTTACCTACGCCTTCTTCCTCCTTTGCTTATCCATCTCCGCGCACTCGAGCTCCAGCGCCCAAGTCCGCACATCTCACCTCGACCTTCTCCAGTCATGTCCGGAGTGGGAGGCAAGTGGATGGCCTCCTCCGTTATGGAGGAGCACATCGTGAAGCTGCGCGGCGCCGGATATATGTCCAGTGACATCGCGCATCGGCTGCCCGATGAGGGGCAGCTCATCCCCACCCCCGGGCCCCATGAGAGGGTGGTATTCCTTCCCCATTTCCTCCGCGGACTGGGCTTTACTCTTCACCCCTTTGTCCGGGGGCTCATGTATTACTACGGCCTGGATTTCCTTGATCTGGCCCCAAATTTCATCCTCAATATCTCAGCGTTTATCGTCGTGTGCGAGGGCTTTCTCTGCATCCAGCCCCACTTCGGCTTGTGGCTAAAGACCTTCAATGTCAAGCCGAAGGTTGTGAAGGGCAGCCAAGCGGAGTGCGGAGGCGCCATGGTGGGAAAAATGCCCAACGTCACCTGGCTCGTGGGTGCCTTCGTGGAATCCGTCAAAGGGTGGCAATCGGGGTGGTTCTACATCACCGAGCCGCGTGACCCTAAATGGGCAGCGGCCCCCGAATTTAGATCTGGCATCCCCATGTAGCTCACCTCCTGGAAAGAGAAGGGCTTGTTATGGGGTAGTTCGGAAGAGCTGACCGGACTCGATCTGTCTCGGACCACAGTGAACAAGAAGCTTAAGCTTTTCAATGTGATCCGAGTCATGCTCGTCTGCCAGATTCTCCCTGCCAAAGAACGGGCTTCAATTTGTGGGAGTTCGATCCGCACAAAGACTGCATTTGAGCGGGCTCTTTGACACTACGCACAAAGAGGCCTAGAGGGTGCTGTTCAAGGGCGCTGAAGCCCCGCATCCGCCATCAAGATCGCGGATTCAGCTCGCAGTCGGCCCACCGACGAGGTAAGCCATGTTATCCTTTATGGGATACCTGCTTTTCATAGTTTGACTCTATCTGGGATCTAAACTCCCAATGCCTTTAACAGAATCGAAGAAGACGCTCGGACAGGTTAATCGTCCGACTCCCTTCCAGAAGACCCAGCGGACGCCCGTTTGACAGGGATGCTGGTCCCGGCACTTTACGTAGTGCCGGAGAAGAAGGCCAAGAAGAAGTCCACGGGAACCCGAAAGAGTTCCCGGCGCCAGGTGGTATCGGACTCATCGTCCGATGGCTCCGAGGCGGAATCCTCCCACGAGGACGAGGAGGAGAAGAAAAAGGCCTCTCCCCCGGCGGGGGAAGAGAAGAAGTGGAAGGCCTCGCCAAGAAGGGAGGCCGAAGGGTCCAAGAAGGGGAGGACCCTTCCCCCGGACAACTCCGCAAATGTCGGCGACGGCGACGAGGAGTGGCCCCCAAGGGCCAAGCCCCTGGCGAGATCGTAAGTATCCGGACTCCTAGATGATTTATGATTTCTCTTTTGCCACGTGGTGTATTTCTAATGCCGCATACAACCTGTAGTCCGGCCAAGGATGATCTTCCCGTTTCGTTGAGCGGGTCCTTGGGCGCGTCGAATATGGATTCCCTTCCGACCGCCTCCTCCCCTCACGACACTGACTACGTCGAGGTGGGATCCTGGGAGGGGACCCATCAGGGGCAGGAGGCCCTGGAGGTGCCGCAGGGCAACCTCCCGGACTCTGCAACGGACTCCGTACCGGAACCCGCAGTGGTTCCAGAGTCTGGCGGGCGGCCCCTTCGTAAGAAGGGCAAGACGGTGCTACCGGAGGCCTCCGTCCAACCGGAGGCGTCAGATAATTTGCTGGAGGCGCTCAATGGCGCTTCCATCGAAGAAGAACACCGCACTATCATGAGTGCGGTGATTCGGAAGGTTCAGTTCACCCAGAGTGGGCTGAATGAAGCCTGCCGCAGCCTTCTAACAGGCTTTGAGGTAAGAATTTCAAGATGTGTAATATAATACCGCATAGAGAGTAGCCCCTGATGCTCGGTTCGGTGTTCGGAAAGAAAAGCCGGAGCGAGGATCTAAAAAGATATATGCAGGAGTCTAAAAAATATGTCAATATGGGATTGCAGGCTGCGCTGCTGACCTCTGCCGCACTGACTGCGGAGGTCAATGCTGTGAAGCAAAGCCTCGAGCGGTCCGAGAACAAGCTCGGCCGTGCCAAGAAGCAACTCGAGGACAAGGAAGGTGAGTAACACCTTATTAAAGTTGTACCTTACAGAAAAGGATTTGGTTGCAAGAAAAATAACAAGGATAACGTGGGTACTACAGGGGCCACGAACGAGCTGGCAACCCTGAAGGAGGCGGTGTCCGCGGCGGAATGCAATGTGGCCGCGGAACGAGCCGAGCGAGAGAAGCAGGAGGCGCGGGTGGCGGAGGTGCAGCAAGAGCTCCAGGCTCTCGTGGAAAAACATGAGAGTTTGGAGCGCAACTCAAAGACTTGAGAGTCCGAGCTTGCATCCGCTCTTGAGAATGCGAAAGCCGCTAAGGCCGAAGCCCACAAGGCCCTCCAGGAAATCGAGGCGTTGAAGAAGATAGCGGCGGGTAAGGCATTTTTCATGCAAAGCAGGCATGTGAATGTGAATTACTTATTACTTACCTGAATTCGGAGCTCTCCAGGAGCGTTCGCAGATCTGCCCCGCAGCATGTCCGATGCTGCCGCATTCTATCGCGCCGAGGAGGGGAGCTCGGCGGAGAAAGTCTTCGGTCTCAAGATATCGAGGCCGGACATCCGGTGCCCCTTAGCGACCAGCTGAAGCAGCTGGTCGAACTCCACAAGGCGGCCGAACAGGCCATGAAGGGCCTTATAGCTCGGTTGTGGCCGACGGAGGCCATGCACAGGAGTTACTTCGCCTAGTGCGGCTGGTGGATGCGTGTCCCTGGGTTGAAGTCGTCAAGCATTCTGCCTGTGTTGAAGGTGCCCGTAGGGCCCTTGCCCGTGCAAAGGTGCACTAGGGCAGGATGGATGCTGAGAAGCTTCTGACGGATGCGCCGCCGGCGGATAAGGAGTATCGCACGCCCGAAATGTATTATAGAAGTGTCCTGAAGGGTGCCCACATGATTGCGGGTGAGTGCTCCAAAAACGAAATATTTGAGTAGACTCGCATTTTGTTATCCTGTGCGCTTAAAACTTTGTTCATATGTGCTAAGCAACGCTTGTTAATTTAAAATATTACCTTCTGTGCGGCCGTTTATCAAATCTGAGAGATGGCAAGTCGTCGGCTTCAGCCTCCATGCCACGAGTGCTAGGGTGTTCGGGATAAACTTGAGCGCTCTTGTTCCCATTTTTGGGTCCATCTAGGGAGGCGCTCAACACAACGAACGAGGCAACCGGACTTATAATGCTTGAACACTCTCACTTAGCCATAGAATTCTATAATTTTAAATTTCGGCGAAGCCCCTAGTGTTCGGAAGACCGACTTCGGGGCGCTATCCACGCCTGGGCCGGACAAAGACGGTTCCTCGCTCTAAGCGGCATAAGTCTTTAGGGACTCGGAAAGACCTCTGGAATAGCGACCAGCTCTCGCCTTACCATGACGGTCAGTTTTAGCTTTCTCCACTGAGGCGCTCACCCAGCTCAACTAGGGCGCAATCGCAGTGGTTCTCCCAGTGCTACCTTAGCCGATACAACGGAACGTAAGGTACCAAAACATGGGAGCCGGGCAAACCCAACTATTGACCCAAGACATGATTGGAGCCGATGCATATAATGCTATAAGTTCGGGGTGCCGCACTTGTGAAAGTGTTCGGACTTATCACACCATAATGTGGGGAACTTAAGCCCCCGGTGTATCTTAGCCGTACCAGAGTGTACGGATGCAACATGTCATAAGCGAACACATGTATAAAAAGGAAATGCAATTATAAGAAAAAAGCAATGCATTGTTTATTCCAGAAATACTGCCATGGATGCAGAACGAGACAAATAGTGCGGTAAGCAAGGGATGGGACTATTTAAACATGTCCCCCTCCAGGGGTAGGCTACGGAATGGTGTATAAAACAGATGTAATGCTCGTAATGGAGACCACCTGAGTGTTCGTCGTAGCCTTTATCCTTCCCCAGCTGTTGCATCGTGAGTCCGGGCGGTCTCATCACGGACAGGGCCTCTAGTAGATGGAGTCCTGTGGAAAAATAAAAAAGAAAAGAAAAAGAGTGACACACTTAGGAGCCCCCTGGTGTGGTTGAGACGCACTGGGCTGTCGTGGTCGTGCCCTCCCCATATGCCCATGGTATCTCCAGGCGTAATGATGTCTGTGAAGGACCCGGTCTTGCGATTTCGCTGGGCTGGGTCGGGGCCGCATTGCTACGCGTGCTCGGAGCGTGCCAGGTGGTCTTGTTGTAGGTTACTCCGGGCGCGTTTGGCCGTGTCCGGTCGCTTAGCGGCCGGACTCGAGAATTGCCTTAAGAGGCTGCCCTGTACTTCTGCCGCGAGAGCCGCTGTATGCTCCTCCGTTCGGACGGAGGGTTCGGTGTTTCCGTTGAGCGTGATGACTCCTCGAGGGCCTGTCATCTTGAGCTTGAGGTATGCATAATGCGGCACCGCGTTGAACTTTGCAAACGCGGTCCGTCCGAGCAGAGCATGATAGCCGCTGCGGAACGGAACTATGTCGAAGATTAATTCCTCGCTTCGGAAATTATCCGGGGATCCGAAGACCACTTCAAGTGTAATCGAGCTGAGAATTGGCCTCTACACCTGGTATGATGCCTTTGAAGGTCGTCTTTGTGGGTTTAATCGTTGAGGGGTCTATGCCCATCTTGCACACTGTATCCTGATAAAGCAGGTTCAGGCTGCTGCCGCCGTCCATCAGGACTCTCGTGAGGTGAAATCCATCGACGATTGGGTCTAAAACCAATGCGGCGAATCCGCCATGGCGGATATTGGTGGGGTGGTCCCTTCGATCAAAAGTGATCGTGCAGGAGGACCATGGGTTGAACTTCGGGGCGACTGGCTCCATCGCGTATACGTCCCCTCGAGTGCACGCTTCCGCTCCCTTTTGGGTATGTGGGTTGCGTATATCATGTTCACCGTCCGCACTTGTGGGGGGAAACCCTTCTGTCCTCTATTGTTCGGCGGTCGGGTCTCTTCCTCGTCATCGCTATGCAGCCCCTTGTCATTGTTTTCGGCAATTAATTTGCCCGCCTGCTTGAATACCCGACAATCCCTGTTGGTGTGTTAGCTGGCTTTTCGGGGGTGCCGTGTATCTGGCACGAGCGGTCGAGTATTCGGTCCAAATTGGACGGACCCGGAGTAGTTCTTTTGAATGGCTTCTTCCACTGACTGGGTTTGGAGCCTCTGAATCTGGCATTGACTACCGTATCCTCAGTGTTATCGCCGTTAACGCGGCGCTTGTTTTTGTTGCGACGCGACCTGCCATTGCGGTCCTTGTTATTCGGACTGCCAGAATTTTTGCTGAGGTTGTTACTGCGGGCTAGCCAGCTGTCCTCTCCCGTGCAAAAGCGGGTCATAAGTGATGTGAGGGCTGCCATGGATTTCGGCTTTTCCTGTCCTAGGTGCCGGGCAAGCCACTCGTCGCGGATGTTATGTTTGAAGGCTGCAAGGGCCTATGCATCCAGACAGTCAACGATTTGATTTTTCTTTGTTAAGAACCATGTCCATAATTGTTCCGGCCGATTAAATCTGGCTGCTGAATTATATGGCTAAGGTCATCGGCGTCGGTGGTCGCACATATGTGCCCCGGAAGTTGTCAAGGAATGCGGCTTCCGTGTCCTCCCAACACCCAATTGATTCTGCCGGCAAGCTGTTTAGCCAATGCCGAGCTGGTCCTTTAAGCTTGAGTGGGAGGTATTTGATGGCGTGAAGATCATCGCCGCGGGCCATGTGGATATGAAGGAGATAGTCTTCGATCCAAACCGCGGGGTCTGTTGTGCCATCGTAGGATTCAATGTTCACGGGTTTAAACCCTTCGGGGATTTGTAGATCCATTACTTCATCTGTGAAGCATAGTGGGTGTGCGGCGCCTCTATATTGGGCAATGTCGCGACGTAGCTCAAAAGAGCTTTTTCTATTATGTTCGGCCCGACCGGAGTTGCTGTATCCGGCGCGACTGTCATCGTCGTGTATCGTGGGGCGCCCACGCGATCCGTAGATCGATCTTGATTGTCTTGCCTTATCCTCCAATATGTCTCGCAAGTCCAGCGCATTCCCGGTGGCCGTACTTTTCAAGCGGTGCCGGGTGCGGATTCGGTGGAGGGCCTAGAGGCCTCTCATGACCACGAGGTGGTCGGTCGGCCCGTATTAATGCGCTGGTGATGCAGGTTTATATGCTTCCTCCTCTAATCGGGGGAGCAACTTGCGTTTGGGGTAGCTTTTGGAGGGGCGTTCGAGTTCATACTCCTCGGCTGCAAGGACTTCAGTCCATATGTCGGCTAGCAGATCTTGATCAGCTCTGAGCTGTTGCTGCTTTTTCTTGAGGCTGTTCGCCGTGGCCATAAGCCTGCGTTTAAAACGCTCTTGTTCGACGGGATCCTCAGGCACGACGAATTCTTCGTCGTCGAGGCTTGCCTCGTCTCCGGAGGGAGGCATGTAATTATCATCCTCTACCTCATCATCTGCCGCTCTCTCATGAGGGCTGGCGTCTCCGTCCTCCTGTGCTGAATCTTGCTGGAGGGGGTTGTCTTCGGCACTGTCTGGGGTGTTATTATCTCCGGTGCCGGAATCTCCATTCTTGCTATGGCGGGATTTAGAGCGGCGCCGATTACGCCGGCGCTTAGGCTGTTTCTTGGAGGGGTCTTCCTCCGCCGCTTCCTCGCCATTCCCATCCTTTGGGATGTCCACCATGTATATGTCATATGACGAGGTGGCCCTCCGATTGCCCGTGAGGCGCTGGTTCTGGTCGTCTCCGGCATCGTCGTCCATACTGTCGATGTCTTCGGAGTCGTAGTCTAGCATGTCGGTTAGATCGTCGACAGGGGCTATAAAGTGGGTGGTGGGTGGGCTTTGAATTTCGTCGTCTGCATCCCAACCGTTCTGACCACAGTCCGGCTAGGGCTCTCTTGATAGCGAGAGATACTTTAGCGAATTTAGGATGTCGCCAAAAGGTGAGTGTTGAAAGATGTCCGCGGCGGTGAACTCCATGATAGGCGCCCAATCGGATTCGATCGGAGGGGGCGCGGGATGTTCGAGTCCGCGGGAGTCCGGCACCTCGGAGTCACGAGCCTTACAAGGGACAAGGTCGGTATTCGGCTCCATCGCCGTAGATGTAGCAGCCCCCGAGGCGGTGTCTAGCCACCCGTCCTCGATCTGCGCAGCCGGCTCCGAATTGAGGATCGGAGCGGGCTCGTGTGCGGCCTCCAGGGCACTGTCCGGCGACGAAGCTAAGTCATGCCCATCGGGACAGTGCGGCACGCTCGGCTGTGGCTTGACTCCATCGAAGGTCAAGTCTCCGCGGATGTCCGCCGTGAAGTTTAGACTTCCAAATCTGACCTGACGGCCAGGGGCGTAGCTTTCGATCTGCTCCAGATGGCCAAGCGAGTTGGCCCGCAGTGCAAAGCCGCCGAATACAAAGATCTGTCCGGGGAGAAAAGTCTCACCCTGGACCGTGTTGTTATTGATGATCGAAGGAGCCATCAAGCCTATCGGTGACGCATACGAGGAACTCTCAATGAAAGCACCAATGTCGGTGTCAAAACCGGCGGATCTCGGTAGGGGGTCCCGAGCTATGCGTCTAGGCGGATGGTAACATGAGACAAGGGACACGATGTTTTTACCCAGGTTCGGCCCTCTCGATGGAGGTAAAACCCTACTCCTGCTTGATTGATATTGATGATATGGGTAGTACAAGAGTAGATCTACCACGAGATCAAGGAGGCTAAACCCTAGAAGCTAGCCTATGGTATGATTGTTGTTGGTTGTTGTGTCCTACGGACTAAAACCCTTCGGTTCATATAGACATCGGAGGGGGCTAGGGTTACACAGAGTTGGTTACAATGGTAGGAGATCTACATATCCGTATCGCCAAGCTTGCCTTCCACGCCAAGGAAAGTCCTATCCGGACACGGGATGAAGTCTTCAATCTTGTATCTTCATAGTCTTGGAGTCCGGCCGATGATGGTAGTTCGGCCATCCGGACACCCCCTAGTCCAGGACTCCCTCAGGTGGTACATATAGAGAGTGCTCGTCGCCAAATTATGCATATAGTACTATTAAAAAGTCTTGTCACAATAATGGTGTCCAGCACAAGTGCACAACCTACCCCTCAAATAAAACTAAGCACCCTGGAATTCTTTGACAAAACTAAGCACCCTGAAATTCTTTGACAACTAAACTGCTGCCTATATGATGTTGGCCATATATATTATACATATATAATGTGAAGAAACGAGTGGTAGTACTATACCAACTAAAAGATGAAATGTAAGAAATACTAGTATGTACGTACTGAAGAATTAAAGTAACAAGAAGAAACGTAACATAGTTCTGCTGGGGGCTCAGCACAACACACCCCTCAAATTAAATTAAGCACACCTGAAATTAAATTTTAAAACTATTCCGGTAGACACTGCATTAGAACCACCATGAGCAACGACACTGCCACCTTACTCGGAGTCCTTGTCCACGTCCTCGACTTCGTCCTTGTCCCTCTTCCTCTTGGTCGATACTTCTTTGCTTGAACCGCACACTTGGCTGTTGCTCTTCATCCAACCCTTGTAGATATTGAAGCAAAGGTAGCCATCCATTGCAGCGTAGTGGATGTGGTCTATATCTAGTACATTCCGCTGCCATGCATGACGATGAAAGCGTGTATGGAGGTTTCTCCGGTTTACCGTCTGAAGGATGAACCATGGCTCCTGCCAGGTAAGCATTGAAGGTCGACGAGAGGATACCACCGATTCTTACGGAGGTCAAAGGTGTTGCCTACAACGAGGCCTATCCGACGCAGGACTTTTTGTCGTTACCAAAGTCTACAAAGAACGAATTTGACTAGGTTTCTCTCGAGGAAGTCCTTAAAATCCTGGCACTCAACGTCGGCATGGCATATGTGGTAGACCAAGCATAAGTCATGTACGCAAACCTGGATCACAGTGGGCTTCTTCCTCTCTTCGTCCTTTAGATCCTTCTCTCGTCCCAGGACTGTGGTGTACTCAACATCTAGCCCAGCGACCCACTCATCATCTGAGTCTTCAAACATGCATTTGAAGCGAGAAAGGTATCCTTTCACCGTCGCGGAAGAACGGGTGTAGATGACGTCGAACTCATCGCCGGTGATGGTTCTAACCTTGTACTCACCACCGATCAGGGAGATTTGGGACGCCATGGATTTGGGAGGAGGGTTAGGATTAGTGGAACTGCCATAATGTGAATGGACAGGACGACTAGGAGCGAACCGCCGTAGTATTGAAGGACGTGCGGGGATGAGTAGGAGTGAACTGCCAGCGTGCGAACGGCAGGGTAGTGGCTTTCCATTCTCCCATGATACGGGCTTCCGAGAGCCCTTGGATCTGAGATCGAACGGTTGCATGGCGTGATTCTAGACCCATGGGTGAATATCCTATCCTGGAGGGTTATTCTGCAAATTTTCAGCAACTTAGCATGCGACCGTTTGATCTCAGATCCAAGGGCTGCCAACAGCCTGTATCATGGTCGCGCCTACCACGACCGTTGTGTCGCTTGTGCGGTCGCGCCCTTGGAGATTTAACACGGTGCGTTAGGCTATCTGATGTTGGCATGTCATACATAGTCATCACTTAGTCACTCATACTACAACAAGGTTTTGGCTATAAGGTTGGCTATAAGTGTATTTATTTTTTTTACTTCTCTCTATCTCTTTCTTTGTACTCCCTCCGTCCCATAATATAAGAACGTTTTTGACACTAGTGTAGTGCCAAAAACGTTCTTATATTATGGGACACAGGGAGTACTAGTATTTATTGCATTTGCCAAGGAGTGACCTCTTCCAATGAAATGGTGTTGCTAAGTTTGCTTCATTTAATTAGCTATAGACTCAAAATTGTCTTTTCACCTAGGTACACACGCTTAGCACCGCTTTCTTCCTTGGGTCACCAAACTAGTCTCTCTCTTCTTTATTAACTTGCCACATCAGACTTTATGCCTATGTGGCAAGCTTAAGCACCTGTGGGAGCAAGTAAACGTAAGTACAATAGTGCGCTTTACATGGCATTTTTGCATATGTGGAGGAAAGAGAGGCAACGAAAAAGTGGAGAAGTGGGCTCTCATGCAAGAGCCAACCTCTACTACCTGGTGGAGCATTGGGAGAGGCACCTGTATGGAGGTGGTCAGGAATCAGGAGACTCACACCGGTCGTAGCGCCGCAGTTTAAAATGATAATGGCAAGTCAAATCACGGGGCCCCACCTGTCCAAAGAAGAACTTCATTGTCAAATCACACAGCCCTACGTTTGCAGCAACCTACTCCCTCATCTTCTCGCGTCTATTTTGAACCGACTAGGCGGAACTGCCCCGCCGCCTGCCGCGCAGGAAAAGTCCCGCCCTCGACTTTTAAATAGTATACAGTATACTAATTTTGTATCCATGGATTGCGCCCGCGCCATGGAGCAAAGCGTCTAGAAAACGGCAGTACACATGTAAGGAGTATACAGCACGCCCGTCGCGTTCGTGTCGCACCAAGCATAGTGGGAGGCTGACTTGTGGGCCTACCAAGTTGACGAGGACGGAGGGCTTTGTCAACTTAGTCAATATGAACGATTCTAGCTCCTGTTACCATACGATGTTCATCCAACAGCCGTAGTGCTTCTTCAACCTATGGTCTTCTTGCTCCAGCCGCCCAAACCAGCGCCTGTCGTGTCGCGTGCTCCTGCCTCTCGTGGCCGGTTGTGATGCCGTGGAGGCCTCACCGCCCCTACTACTCCCACCGCTGGCCAGACCATCCCTCTACTCACCCACACCCCCTGTTATTCTGCGGTGACAGCAGCCTCACACCGCAGCCGAACCAGTGAACCCTAGTACTCCTCTTCCTGTGGGTATCCACTGCTGCGTCTTCCCCGGCTCTGAGTCGTCCCCTTCCTAGTCCTCGCTGTCGTCCACCGCCGTGGTGCTCTCGGCGCGGCGTGGTCAACATGGTCAAGGACCGACTTCCATCGGACGTGGACTATATGTGGAGAGGCTGACAGCTGGGTCCACGGCTGCAGCAAGGAAGTGCCTCCTTATTACGCGCAAAATAATGATTCCTTCACGTGACAGCGGGGACCCACTGGACGGGCCACCGTATTTCACAAAAAAAACATTTCCCCCTGACTGCTGGGACCCACCAGCTACATCTTCGCACGCAAGGAAGTGCATCGGGGCAAAAAAACGATTCGGCCCCCTGACTGCTGGGACCCACCAGCTACATCTTCGCACGCAAGGAAGTGCATCCGGGAAAAAAACGATACGCCCCCCTGACTGCTGGGACCCACCAACTACATCTTCGCACGCAAGGAAGTGCCTGACAGACGAGACCCACCTGGTCGAAGCGTACGTAGCGTTGTCATTCTGGTCGCGAACGATATGCATTACATATACTGGTCGATGTAGAGGTGCGCACGTGTCGTAGTAGAGGCGCGCACGTAGCATGTACACGTACGTACAGCGGCCAGGGTGCAAGAAAGAAAATACGGCCACATATGTGTACATACGGGCGGGGTCTCGAACGCCTACTCGCGCATACGTACGGCGAGGGCTCGTGTACATGGCTGGGTCGGAACGGAGAAACAGCGTCGTCGTCGTGTTCGTGGGGAGGCAACGGAATGCGTCGTGTTCATGGGGCGGGAATGGAATGCATCGTGTTCATCGGGAGGCAACGGAATGCGTCGTGTTCATCGGGAGGCAACGGAATGCGTCGTGTTCATTGGGAGGCAACGGAACGCGTGGGAGCCAACCGGCTGGGTCAGAACGGAATGCGTGGTCGTGTTCAGCGGGAGGGCTTGGGCCGGAACAAGTGATGGAACGAGGCCTGGCGCATCGCGGTAACGCAGAGAAGCGGCCTTGTGTTCGACCGGCCACGTTCGAAACGGGATCATGTCCATTGGGAGGGGTCTGGCGTACCGTAAAACGGACGAAACGGACCTCCTACGGTCAAAACGGGGGTCCTATTGATCGGGAGGGGTGTGGCGTACCGCAAAATAGACGAAACGGACCTCCTACGGTCGAAACGGGGGTCATGTTGATCGGGATGGGTGTGGCGTACCGCAAAACGGACGAAACGGACCTCCTATGGTCGAAACGGGGGTCCTGTTCATCGAGAGTGGTGTGGCGTACCGCAAACCGAGACTCCACGGGATGCTATTCATCTCCACCTTCGACCTCCTCCAGCCTCCATGGGCTCCTGTTCATCCAGCCTCCACCGCGCACTACTCCACCGGCTACTGTTCAACCACCCCTCCACCATCTACTGTTCATCCAGCCCTCCACACCGCGGGATCCTGTTCAACCACCCCTCCACGGGCACCCCTCCACCATCTACTGTTCATCCAGCCCTCCACACCGCGGGATCCTGTTCAACCACCCCTCCACGGGCACCCCTCCACCATCTACTGTTCATCCAGCCCTCCACCAGACCACGGGGTCCTGTTCATCCAGAGGCAACGCCACCGCCATCGCTCATCCAACCCCCGCAACACTCACTTTGTTCATCCTGCAGGCAGCATCGATCGGCTTGATTAGCAACAAGAGCGGCGAATCGCTTGATCGGGTTCGATTAATAGTCATCGATCGATCGCTCGGGTTCGATAGCAGCGTAACTGCAATCTGTCGCTCGGGTTGATTAGAGCCCAATGCCTCGCTTTCGGGTTGATTAGAGCTAACGCCTACGCACACTGCAGCAGCGTCACGTGTACGAGAGAAACACGCATCGCTCGGCCCCCGACCTCCCACCATAACCGGGAACTCCCCGAAATTTTCCTCGCCCTTGCTTCTACCATAGTTTTTTCCGTCATGGACGGCCCAAAGAATGTCATGCAGCTGCGTCTCCGCCCGCCTGTGATGAAAAGCCCATTTTCTGTCATGATTTTTTGTCATAGAAGTAGGAGCCCACCACATCTATGATGATACCGGGTTTTATCACAATTATCGTCATAGAAGTGCCATATGTATGACAGAAAAAAATTCGTTCGGCCCAAAATGTCACGGATGTGTCTTTTTTTTGTAGTGTTATGTGGGAGGAGGGGAGAAGTCCAGGGTAATCGGCTATAATGGCCACTTCTGTGCCATCGTAGCTCGCCTGATAAAAGACCCCCTCCTTGAGCTTTATAAATATATCCAGATCTTCTTCATATCCGGGATCTAGGTCTCTAATGTGGACCTCTGGCCGCGGAGCGGGGCTGTGGATCCCCTCGACGACCTTTCTCCACTCCTATTAAAAATAGCCGGATTAAATTCGACTAGTGCAAATCGGGAAGGAGATTAAGTGGAGCCAATGATCGAATAAAACTCAACCAGGGGATGGGATTATAGATGGAAAAACCTTCCCGACATTTCAAACGAGCGAAGTCTTCCTTCTCCCCTTTGAAAAGATCAGCCAACATGGCGCTCAGGGCGGCAAAATTATCCGGACCCTTTCGACCACAGCGGGAGGCAACGTCCTCCCCGTTGTAATGCCACATGGGAAGCCCTCTGGATTGGAGTGGCTGAACACATCGTGTTATTGAAATCGCCATTACCTCGATTATGGGCAGTCCAGAGCTGGCAAGGACTCTGATCTTGCTTGCTAGCCTATTAACCTCCACACTGTCCTCTTCCTTGAGGCTTCAGGGACGCTAGCTGGTGCGCTTCTTCAAAGGAGCGGTGGATAATTCAGGAAGACCAGGCCAGATTGGATCCGAGAGAACAACGTCTTCGATGTAGAACCATTCCGAGGGCCACTCTTCGGATGCCTTCTTCGGAGTGCCGGACAGGTATCCTGTCCCGACTATGCGCCATACTTCAGCGCCGCCCACCTCGAATATGGATCCCTTTTGGGAGCGGGGGACGAGGCATAAAAATTTCCTCCATAGCTCGAAATGGGCCTCACAGCCTAGGAACAGCTCGCAAAGAGCAACAAAGCCCGCAATGTGCAGGATTGAGCCCAGCGTAAGATTGTGCAGTTGGAGGCCATAATACTCCAGGAGACCTCTGAGGAAAGGGTGGATCGAAAACCCTACACCTCTCAGCAGAAAGGAAACAAAGCACACCTGCTCCCCTTCAGTGGGGTTGAGGAAATTCTCTGCATGGGCTTCGCCTTTGATGGACGTTGATCCAGCCCGAACAGGGACTAGATCCGCGGGAGGCAGGTATCCCTGTATCTGAAGCTTATTCAGATGAGCGTGGATACCGAACAGCTTTCCCAGTCGCCTTTTCGAGGGCCATGAGGGCGTGAGGAGGAGCTAGGAGCATTGGCCATGTTTGAGCGATTTTCTGTGGGAAGATCTAAGGATTTCTGCGTGGTGTGGAATGGCATCTGAGATCTCATCTCTTTAAATAGACACTTTTCCTACACGGTCAAGGGATTATTTGTAAAAATGTTTAGACCCTTCATATTCATCTGATGCGTGGAAGCCAAGAAGGCGGCGACACGGAAGCTGAAGGGGATGGTATTTAATGTAAAACTGAACTATTTGAGGTATAATGGAGAACCCGCCTTGCAAAGACGAAGATATAAAACCAGATGTGACATCGTCATTGAAGGCAAGTTTGGGGGCTACTGAGGGAGTCCTGGACTAAGGGGTCCTTGGGCGTCCGGGCTATGTGATATGGGCCGGACTGATGGGCCGTGAAGATGCAAGATCGAAGACCTTCCCTCGTGTCCGGTTGGGACTCTCCTTTGCATGGATGGCAAGCTTGCCGTCCGATGTGTAGTTTCCTTCCTCCTCAGAACCGACCTTGTACAACCCTAGTTCCCTCCGGTGTCTATATAAACCGGAGGGTTTAGTCTGTGGAGGCTATCACAAATCATACAGGCTAGACATCTAGGGTTTAGCTACTGCGATCTCGAGGTAGATCAACTCTTGTAACCCCTATACTCATCAAGATCAATCAAGCAGGAAGTAGGGTTTTACCTCCATTAAGAGGGCCCAAACCTAGGTAAACATCGTGTCCCCCGTCTCCTGTCACCTCCGATCCTCAGACGCATAGTTCGGGACCCCTTACCCAATATCTGTCGGTTTTGATACCGACATCGGGCGACTAGAGGCTCTTTTGGCGCTTCGTTCGAAATCTTGAAACAGAAACATTCACGTTTAGAGTACTCTTGAACTTTGAGGATTAACCTAAATAGACAACATTAAATTTTACCTTGTATGTTTGAAAACCTCATTAAATTATCCGCTTCTTTTTGAAATTTTGACACTTGAAAATCCTATAACTACGATTATTTTGGAACGGAGGAGCTAAATTTGAATCTATATTGTACACGACTGTATATGCTATTATGTACAAAATTGTAACACCCACGATGCGGCTATATCTCCCACGTGTCGAAGCACGACTTAGAGGCATAACCGCATGGTGGTTTTGTCGCAAGAAGGGTCATCTTCACACAATCCCATGTAATGAACAAGAATGGGATAAAGAGAGTTGGCTTACAATCGCCACTTCACACAATACATAATTAAGATTATACATCATTCAAAATACACTCATAGACCGACTACGGTCAAATCCAAATGAAAAGAAGACAACCCCAAATGCTAGATCCCCGATCGTCCCAATCGGGCCCCCATCGATCATCCGAAACGAAACATAGTAACGACCACGTTCCTCGTCGAACTCCCACTTGATCTCGGTTGCGTCACCTGCACTGGCATCGTCAGCACCTGCAACTATTTTGGTAGAATCTGTGAGTCACGGGGACTCAACAATCTCACACTCGTGAGATCAAGACTATTTAAGCTTATAGGAAGGATGGTGTAACGAGGTGGAGCTGCAGCAAGCGACTAGCATATATGGTGGCTAACATACGCAAGAGAGAGCGAGAAGAGAAGCAAGGCACGGTCGTGAAGCTAGAAGCGATCAAGAAGTGATCCTAGAGAAACCTACGTCAAACATAACTCCAACACCGTGTTCACTTCCCGGACTCCGCCGAGAAGAGACCATCACGGTTACACACGCGGTTGATGTGTTTTAATTAAGGTCAACTTCAGGTTTCTACAACCGGACATTAACAAATTCCCATCTGCCTCATAACCGCGGGCACGGCTTTCGAAAGATAGTACCCTGCAGGGGTGTCCCAACTTAGCCCATCATAAGCTCTCACGGTCAACGAAGGATATTCCTTCTACCGGGAAGACCCGATCAGTCTCGGAATCCCGGTTTACAAGACATTTCGACAGTGGTAAAACAAGACCAGCAAAGCCGCCCGAATGTGCCAACAAATCCCAATAGGAGCTGCACATATCTCGTTCTCAGCGTACACCGGATAAGCGAAGCGTACAGGTACCGACGTAACCCAAGTTTCCAAGGGAAGGTCCCGCACGGTGCTCTAGTTTGGACCAACACTCAGAGGAGCATTGGCCCGGGGGGTTAAATAAAGATGACCCTCGGGCTCGCGAAAACCCGGGGGAAAGGCTTAGGTGGCAAATGGTAAAACCAAGGTTGGGCCTTGCTGGAGGTGTCTTATTCAAAGCGAACTGTCAAGGGGGTCCCATAAATCACCCAACCGTGTAAGGAACGCAAAATCAAGGAACATAACACCGGCATGACGGAAAGTAGGATTACAAGAGTGGAACAAAACACCAGGCATAAGGCCGAGCCTTCCACCCTTTACCAAGTATATAGATGCATTAATTAAAATAAGAGATATTGTGATATCCCAAAATAACCATGTTCCAACATGGAACCAACTTCATCTTCACCTGCAACTAACAACGCCTATAAGAGGGGCTGAGCAAAGCGGTAACATAGCCAATCAACGTTTTGCTAGGAAAGGATGATTAGAGGTTTTACATGGCAATATGGGTGGCATGATATAGCAAGTGGTAGGTACCGCAGCATAGGCATAGAAAAAGAACGAGCATCTAGCAAGCAAAGATAGAAGTGATTTCGAGGGTATGGTCATCTTGCCTGCAAAGTTCTCAGAGTTGTCGAAAGCTTGATCCTCGTAAGCGTTCTCAACAGGTTCCTCATACACGTACTCGTCTCCCGGCTCTACCCAAAGCAAGAACACAAGCAAAGGACCAACAATCAATCGCGGGCGATGCACAAACAACATGATGCAAAACATGACATGATATGCGAGATGTGAGATGCAATGCATATGCGTGCTCCGGAAGGAAAATGATGAACAAGGCATCAACTTGGCAAACCAAGTATTCCGCTGGAAAGGTGAGATGATTTCGGTTGAAATCGATATAAGGATCACCGGAATCGGATGCACGGTTTGCAAATGGCAAGCAAAACAAGAATAACACAATTCTGCGATTAACAGCATGATGCCACTTAGCAAGCAACAAGAAATTAAGCTAATGCTACCAAACATACCAACAAAGCATATGGCAGTGTTCTACTCAAGATGCTTGACAAAGTATGAACACTGAGCTACGGCTAAATCACCCCATAACAGGTTCAAACAAGCATGGCAAAAGTGCAAAATATATCAGCTTCACAGACTCGGTGAAAATACTAATATGCCAGAAATTAACATCAGGAAGGCATGTTTAGAGCAAGCAAACTGCCTGCTACAGAAACAAGACATAGCAAAATATGGCACGGCATGAATCTACTCAAGGCATTGAACAAAAGTCCATTACTGACCAACAGCAAAAAGGGATCATAAAATATAATAGCACCCATGTCAATTTAGCAAGTTTCATTACAGATCTCAGACTTAGCAGAAAACTGGAAATGGCAAAAACAGATAACAAGTAGGCATGTTCGTGAGCACGACGCACACTCTACAGAGAATCGCATAATAAACTAAGCATACATCTATCAAGAAGACATGGCATAGAAGCTAGACATGGCAGGAACAACATTATACCATGCAAGGATCAACTACAACAAGCTTGGCAAAATTGAATAACCCGTAAACAATCTGCCAGGAACATTTTGTAGCAAAAGTAGAGCTCGATTGACTCAAGCTATGGCACTCAATAATTGCAAACAAGGGTATGGATGGATAGAGCATAACCATATGTTCAAAATATCTTTACTGAAGTATCTCAAAATATGCATGGATCTCTCTGTAGCATCAAGTTTACATGGCATAAAAATAACAGCAGAACAGGGACTGAAATCAGCAACATCATGAAGCCTAGTTTGCATGCTTGTTCTAGTCACCACAGAGATCACACAAATACATGGAATACACCCCTGTAAATATGGCATGGCATAGTTCAAAGCACCTGTAGAGCTCAATTTCATAAGATGCACACATCAATCATGGCAAAAATGACAAAAGTGCATTTCTGATAAGAATCTGAAACTAACATCACATAGCCCTTTTCTAACAGCATTTCGGGCATCAAGATGAGCTCAAATGAAAATGATGCAATGATATGAAATGATGTACTCGTCGAGGCTAACCAAACGGTATGCTATACTCCCAAAACGGAGCCACGCGTGCAAAGTTACGATGCGATGAACAGTGTAACAAAATGCAATAATTACGGTTCTTAGAGAAAAATATCAACCTCCGAAATTCTCAGATCTAGGGTTCCTCTAGCACGCGGATCGAGGTTCGCCGGATCTTGCCGGAGTTGGTCGCCGGGGAAGGAGAAGAGGCCGGTGAGGGTTGGGGGCGCGGGATCCGGTTCGGTCCCGGCCGGATACGGGTGGGGCAGGGGCGCGCGGAGGCGGGAGGCGCGCCATGGACGCCAGCGGCGAGGTCGGGCTGAGCGGAGGCGTGGCGACGGCTCGGGCGGCGGGTCGGAGGAGGCGAACCGGGCGGAGCCCAGCGGCGACCCGGGCCGGGAGGGCCTCCGCTGGCTCGCTGGCCGGTGGCAGTGGCGGCGGCGCCGCCATGTGGCGGCGCGTGGTTCGTGGCGGCGGGCGGCGGATTGTGTCCGCGGTCTGGACGTGTCCGGTGCGCGGAGGAAGGGGAAGACTAGGGTTTGCCCGAAAATTTCGGGGATGGGCACATATTTATAGGTAGAGGGAGCTAGGAGACTCCAAATGAGGTGTAGTTTTCGCCCACATGATCGTGATCCGACGACGGAGAGCATGGAAGTGACTTAGATGGGTTATTGGGCTGTTTTGGAGGGGTGTTGGGCTGCAACCCAAAAGAGGCCTTCGCGGTTACCCGGTTAACCGTTGGAGTATCAAACGACATCCGAATGACCCGAAACTTGACAGGCGGGCAACCGGTGCTATACCAAGGCCGCTTGACAAACCTCGGTCTATTCCGAGAAAGTTTAATACCCGCTCACGGAAAAAATGTAAAAGGGGACGCCGGGGAACATATGAGTGCCGGATTGCGAAACGGACAACAGGGAAAATGCTCGGATGCATAAGACGAACACGTATGCAAATGAGATGCACATGATGACATGATATGAGATGCATGACAAGGACAAAATGCAAAACGAAGAAAAAACCCAACCACGGAGGGAATGCCATAGCACTTAGCCGAAAATGGCAAGAGTTGGAGTTACAAATATGGCAAGTTACATCCGGGGTGTTACAACACTCCACCACTACAAGAGGATCTCGTCCCGAGATCTAGGACTGAAAGAACTCCGGATATTCGGAACGGAGGTGATCCTCGGCCCTGTGTGGCTTCTTGTTCTAATGGTGTGACCACTTCACTTTCAGGAATTTGATAGACTTGTTGCGAGTCTTGCGCTCGGTTTCTTCAAGAATAGCAACAGGGTGATCATGATAAGACAGATCCTCTTGGAGATCAATCTCTTCGAAGTTGATGGTGCGCTCAGGAGTCTTGAAGCACTTGCGAAGCTGTGACACATGGAACACATCCTGCACATTTGTGAAGTTGGAGGGGAGCTCAAGTTGATAAGCGAGATCGCCTCGTTTACCAATGATCTTGAAAGGACCCACGTATCTAGGGGCAAGCTTCCCTTTGATACCGAAGCGACGAGTGCCTTTCATTGGAGAGACGCGGAGGTAGAGATGGTCTCCAATTTCAAAAGCCACATCACGGTGCTTGTCATCATAATAGCTCTTCTGGCGTGATTGTGCAGCTTTGAGATTCTCACGAATGACTTTGCACATTGCTTCGTCTTCTGTGATCAAGTCGTTGCCAAGAAGTTGGCGTTCACCTGTCTCGGACCAATTGAGAGGAGTACGACACTTTCTGCCATAGAGAATTTCGAATGGGGCCTTGCTCGAACTCGCTTGGAAGCTGTTGTTGTAGGAGAACTCGGCATAAGGAAGACAATCTTCCCACTTCATACCGAAGGAAATGACACAAGCCCTGAGCATAGCTTCAAGGATTTGATTGACTCGCTCGACTTGGCCACTTGTTTGAGGATGGAAAGCTGTGCTGAAGCGAATGTTGGTGCCCATGGCCTTCTGAAAGGAGTCCCAGAACTTAGAAGTGAAGATGCTTCCACGGTGCGAAGAGATCAATTGTGGAATGCCGTGCAAGGAGACAATTACGGAGGTGTAAAGCTACGCGGG
Source organism: Aegilops bicornis (assembly GCA_021605145.1). NCBI lineage: Eukaryota > Viridiplantae > Streptophyta > Magnoliopsida > Poales > Poaceae > Aegilops > Aegilops bicornis. The sequence goes on along the minus strand of JAHIAL010000032.1, from coordinate 2,763,306 downwards.
TGAGCTGCTGTGATAGATTCTTTGATTGGAAGGAAATGAGCCACTTTAGTAAGCTTGTCAATGACAACGAAGATAGCATCATTTCCACGCTTAGACTTAGGAAAACCTGTCACGAAGTACATCTCGATATGATCAAACTTCCATTCTGGAATAGCAAGAGGTTGGAGGAGACCAGCTGGTCGTTGGTGTTCTGCTTTCACCCTTCTGCAGACATGACATTCATTCACGAATTGAGCAATTTCTCGCTTCATTCGAGTCCACCAATACGACTGCTTGAGCTCATGGTACATCTTTGTACTTCCAGGATGAATGGATAGAAGGGAATTGTGTGCCTCGTTCATAATGACTTTTCTCAGATCACCTTTAGGAACCACAATTCGGTCCTCGAAGAAAAGAGTATCTTTGTCATCCAAGCGATAGCACTTGTACTTGGAAATGCCCTTGTCGATACCACGTTTCACCTTTTTTACCATGGTATCAAGGAGTTGTGCCTCACGAATTTGATCTTCCAAAGTAGGAGAGACTATGAGGTTGGCAAGAAAGCCTTGAGGAACAACTTGAAGATTCAGTTTGCGGAAAGCTTCACAAAGGTCCGGTTGGAAGGGCTTGAGAATTAAGCTGTTGCAATAAGCCTTCCTGCTCAAAGCATCTGCAATGACATTGGCCTTGCCTGGAGTATATTCAATACTCGGATTATACTCTTGAATCATTTCGACCCATCGAGTTTGCCTGAGGTTGAGGTTGGGTTGAGTGAATATATACTTGAGACTCTTGTGATCGGTGAATATGTCCACTTTCCTTCCCAACAAGAGATGTCTACATGTTATCAATGCATGGACAACTGCCGCCAACTCAAGATCGTGAGTGGGGTAGTTCTTTTCGTTGGGCTTCAACTGATGAGAGGTATAGGCCACAAATTTCTTCTCTTGCATTAACACATCACCGAGACCTTGAAGAGAAGCATCACAGAAAACTTTGAATGGCTTGGATTCATCAGGAGGAGTCAAGACAGGAGCTGTGATGAGTTTCTCTTTGAGAGTGTTGAAAGCAACGTCACACTCAGGACACTAGACATACTTCACATGATTTTGGAGGAGGTTGGAAAGAGGCTTTGCAATCTTGGAGAAATTTTCAACGAATCTTCGGCAATAGCTTGCAAGTCCAAGAAAACTGCGAAGCTGCTTGACATTCTGAGGAGGTTCCCAATTCACAACTGCCGACACTTTCTCGGGGTTAACAGCGATGCCCTTGGCAGAGATGATATGACCAAGGTAAAGAACTTCATCAAGCCAAAATTCACATTTGGAAAACTTCGCATAGAATTGATGCTCTCTGAGCTTGTCGAGCACCAATCGCAAATGTTTGGCATGATCCTTCTTATTCTTGGAGAAGACCAAAATATCATCGAGATACACCAGGACGAATTCATTGGTGTAAGGGTTGAAGATGAAGTTCATCATCCGAGAGAATGTTGGAGGAGCATTGACAAGGCCGAAAGACATGACAGTATATTCATAATAACCAAAGCTTGTTCTGAATGCTGTCTTGGGAATATCTTGTTCAGGAATGCGAATTTGATGATAACCCATACGAAGGTCAAGCTTGGAGAATACTTTAGCACCTTTCAGTTGCTCGAATAACTCATTGATGTTGGGAAGTGGATACTTGTTCTTGATTGTCTTCTTATTCAATGGACGGTAATCGACGCAAAGTCGGTCCGTGCCATCCTTCTTCTGGACAAAAAGAACTCCACAACCCCATGGCGATGAACTCGGTCTGATCAAACCCAGACGCTCTTGTTCATCGAGCTGTTTCTTCAATTCCTTCAGCTCTTTTGGTCCAAGCTTGTATGGACGCCAGTAAACGGGTTCCGTGCTGTGCTCAAGATCGATAACGAATTCAAGCGGCCGGTGAGGAGGCATACCCGGAGCTCTTCCGGAAAGACATCTTGGTACTCACAAACGACTGGAATCTGAGAGATTGCATCTAACTCGCCCTTCTCATTGAGAGAAAACAACCGAATGGTTTCATCACGAGCGGCATAGATGATCACATCCTCAGAAGAGTGTGTCAATTGAATTTCCTTGGCAGCACAATTAAGTTGAGCCTTGTGCTTAGAAAGCCAGTCCATCCCGAGAATAAGATCAATATCAGAGTCACCAAGGACCACTGGAGAAGAGAAAAATTTATAATCGCCCATCTTGATAGAGACATCAGGAACTATCGAGTTGGCTCTCATAGACTTCCCCGGAGAAATAACACCCAAAGGTTTATCCAGGTAAGACCAAGAAAAAGCATGCTTTGCAAAGAACGATCTTGACTTGAAACAGAGCGATGCACCAAAGATCAAATAAGACTTTTGGCAGAATATCATTAATCGAGAGATTACCCATTATCACGCCAAGAGATTCCTTCCGCTTGCGCTTGCATTCATCATATTCACCTTTGCAGACTTGGGATTATGCTTGACCACTGCATTGCTGGAAGATATCACAGGAGGAGGAGGCGGAAGGCGCCTTTGGTTGAAGCACTTGTTCGCATAGTGACCTTTCTGCTGACATTTGTGGCAAGTCACCTCTGAGAGCGGACGGTGATAAGGAGCATTTGACCTTGGAGATTGATTCTGATACTTGTTCTGATAGCCAGGGTTAGGTGGGTGGGAAGATCCACGACCACCTGAGTTCTTCTGCTGATAAGGCCGACGGAACGGAGGAGGAGGAGGCAACCAGAACTTCTGTTGCTTAGCTGCCACTAGTGAGGAAGAAGAAGACTGAATCAAGGCCCCGACTCTCTTCTTAGAAGCCTCACATTTGAGCTGGGAAGCTTCTTGCTTCAGTGCCATGTTGTAGAATTCATCATACTTTTTTGGCTCAAAAAGCACGAGGGCTAATTGCAAATCTTCTCTGAGACCACCTCTGAATTGATAGATCATACTCTTTTCATCAGGGACATCTTGTTTAGCGAAGCGAGCGAGTTTCTGGAACTGGGTATTGCATTGATACACAGACATGTTGCCTTGCTTGAGATTGCGGAACTCCTCACGCTTGCTCTCAACAACACTTTGTGGAATGTGGTGAGCTTTGAAGTCTCGTGAAATCATCCTGTGTAATCACACGACCTCCTCTGGAATCTTTGTATTGTTGATACCACTCGGCGGCTTGGTCCTTGAGTTGAAACGACGCAAACTTGACAAAGTCCTCGTGTCCGACATTGCTACATTCAAAATGTTTGCAGATGTCCACAAGCCAATCGTCGGCGTCTGTGGCCTCGGCACGTAAGTGAAAGACTTCGGCTGATTAGCAAGGAACTGATTGAGGGTAGCGGCGCGGCTGATTGTTGCCTTGGCCTTGATTTCCTTGGTTGCCTTGCCCTTTGAGTACGCTCTTGCAAGAGTTGCAAAATCATCTCGAGCATTTGCGTTGGTGGCTGCCATGACAGCTTGCCATGCCTCCGAGGCGGAGGTGGAGGTGGAGGGTTCGACCGACTCCCATCATTGCGTTCCGGATTACGGACGCGTTGGCGGAGCCATCTGAAGAGGGTGACATCCGTTAGCATCTTGATAGACAGATAGACAAGTTGAAGCAACGGATAGAAATTGCAACATATAGTCTTCACAATAAACATTCGAACAAGGATGAACGAATGAATTCCAAAAGCTAACATCACACGTCCATTAAGGTGAGAAGCCACTTAGATAAAGGTATGGAATCAACATCTGACTTCGAAACAACCCGAATATCACAACTGAAAACTATACAAAGAATTGGCTTGCAGAATAAGCCGGAACAAACACATGATAGAGATTTCGCCCAAAGTGTTCGTGATGAGGCCCCACGGGCACGACGTATAGCGGACGTCACGAATGACAAACAATACGTACCCGAATCAGCATAGCCAAGGATTCTTTAAGACGCCTTGCGACCACTGTAAATCGACCGTGAAAAGCGAAATCACTAGACGTTGGACCCCAATCTCAAATCATACATCTGTCGGAAAGATATCCTATAGGCTAGTAGAATTCCACCTATAAACTCCCAAACTTTCTGGTTATGCAATCCGGTGTTGGGGATACAGGGAACACAAAATATATCACCCAAACTAATAATACCTAGATCCACTGTATCCATCCGTCAACACATAACCAAGAAACCTTCGAAATCGTGGTACCTCGACCTTGAAAAGCATCCGTTATACGAGTCATGGCAATACTCCCGAGCTCGCCCAAGATCTTTGGGTTATCGGGGTTATCTCACCAACAAGCTGCATAAAAGAGATTTTCGATGTCGGCAAAGCTCAGTATTCAGAATCGCAATGATAAAATTGTGACGACAACACCTCGGAGCTCAACTCCCCGGACACCGCCACAACCCCTAAATGTCGAGGCACCAAGAACAATGTTCTCGTCACAAAACCATCGAAGCGATTCCAAGATACCCGTGATCCTAAAAAAAATTTAGTGAAATTTGAGGAGAGAAGAGTCAAAACTTCTACGTTAGGAGACCTCACCAGAGCGACGAAGGGACTGAGGAGTAAAAAGAATCCTACTCTCCGATATATATAATCCTAAGACTCAAAACATTTTTTGTTCTAGACTCAACAACGCCAGCAAACAATCAAGCAGGGGGCTCCTAAACCGGGGATGGCTCTGATACCAACTTGTAACGCCCATGATGCGGCTATATCTCCCACGTGTCGAAGCACGACTTAGAGGCATAACCGCATGGTGGTTTTCTCGCAAGAAGGGTCATCTTCACACAATCCCATGTAATGAACAAGAATGGGATAAAGAGAGTTGGCTTACAATCGCCACTTCACACAATACATAATTAAGATTATACATCATTCAAAATACACTCATAGACCGACTACGGTCAAATCCAAATGAAAAAGAAGACAACCCCAAATGCTAGATCCCCGATCGTCCCAACTGGGCCCCTCTACTGATCATCTGGAAACGAAACATAGTAACGACCACGTTCCTCGTTGAACTCCCACTTGAGCTCGGTTGCGTCACCTGCACTGGCATCGTCGGCACCTGCAACTGTTTTGGTAGAATCTGTGAGTCACGGGGACTCAGCAATCTCACACCCACGAGATCAAGACTATTTAAGCTTATAGGAAGGATGGTGTAACGAGGTGGAGCTGCAGCAAGCGACTAGCATATATGGTGGCTAACATACGCAAGAGAGAGCGAGAAGAGAAGCAAGGCACGGTCGTGAAGCTAGAAGCGATCAAGAAGTGATCCTAGAGCAACCTACGTCGAACATAACTCCAATACCGTGTTCACTTCCCGGACTCCGCCGAGAAGAGACCATCACGGTTACACACGCGGTTGATGTGTTTTAATTAAGGTCAACTTCAGGTTTTCTACAACCGGACATTAACAAATTCCCATCTGCCTCATAACCGCGGGCAAGGCTTTCGAAAGATAATACCCTGCAGGGGTGTCCCAACTTAGCCCATCATAAGCTCTCACAGTCAACGAAGGATATTCCTTCTACCGGGAAGACCCGATCAGTCTCAGAATCCCGGTTTACAAGAAATTTCAACAATGGTAAAACAAGACCAGCAAAGCCGCCCGAATGTGCCGACAAATCCTGATAGGAGCTACACATATCTCGTTCTCAGGGCACACCGGATAAGCGAAGCGTACAGGTACCGACGTAACCCAAGTTGCCAAGGGAAGGTCCCGCACGGTGTTCTAGTTTGGACCAACACTAAGAGGAGCATTGGCCCGGGAGGTTAAATAAAGATGACCCTCGGGCTCGCGAAAACCCGGGGGAAAGGCTTAGGTGGCAAATGGTAAAACCAAGGTTGGGCCTTGCTGGAGGAGTCTTATTCAAAGCGAACTGTCAAGGGGTCCCATAAATCACCCAACCGTGTAAGGAACGCAAAATCAAGGAACATAACACCGGTATGACGGAAACTAGGATGGCAAGAGTGGAACAAAACACGAGGCATAAGGCCGAGCCTTCCACCCTTTACCAAGTATATAGATGCATTAATTAAAACAAGAGATATTGTGATATCCCAAAATAACCATGTTCCAACATGGAACCAACTTCATCTTCACCTGCAACTAGAACGCTATAAAAGGGGCTGAGCAAAGCGGTAACATAGCCAATCAACGGTTTCCTAGGAAAGGATGGTTAGATGTTTGACATGGCAATATGGGTGGCATGATATAGCAAGTGGTAGGTACCGCAGCATAGGCATAGCAAAAGAACGAGCACCTAGCAAGCAAAGATAGAAGTGATTTCGAGGGTATGGTCATCTTGCCTGCAAAGTTCTCAGAGTTGTCGAAAGCTTGATCCTCGTAAGCGTTCTCAACAGGTTCCTCTTACACGTACTCGTCTCCCGGCTCTACCCAAAGCAAGAACACAAGCAAAGGACCAACAATCAATCACGGGCGATGCACAAACAACATGATGCAAAACGTGGCATGATATGCGAGATGTGAGATGCAATGCATATGCGTGCTCCGGAAGAAAAATGATGAACAAGGCATCAACTTGGCAAACCAAGTATGCCGCTGGAAAGGTGAGATGATTTCGGTTGAAATCGATATAAGGATCACCGGAATCGGATGCACGGTTTGCAAATGGCAAGCAAAACAAGAATGACACAATTCTGCGATTAACAGCATGATGCCACTTAGCAAGCAATATGAAATTAAGCTACTACACCCAAACATACCAACAAAGCATATGGCAGTGATCTACTCAAGATGCTTGACAAAAGATGAACACTGAGCTACAGCTAAATCACCCCATAACAGGTTCAAACAAGCATGGCAAAAGTGCAAAATATATCAGCTTCACAGACTCGGTGAAAATACTAATATGCCAGAAATTAACATCAGGAAGGCATGTTTAGAGCAAGCAAACAACCTTCTACAGGAACAAGACATAGCAAAATATGGAATGGCATGAATCTACTCAAGGCATTGAAAAAAGTCCCTTACTGACCAAGAGCCAAAAGGGATCGTAAAATATAATAGCACACATGTCAATTTAGCAAGTTTCGTTACAGATCTCAGACTTAGCAGAAAACTGGAAATGTAAAAAACAGATAACAAGTAGGCATGTTCGTGAGCACGATGCACTCTCTACAGAGAATTGCATGATAAACTAAGCATACAGCCATCAAGAATACATGGCATAGAAGCTATACATGGCAGGAACAACATTATTGCATGCAAGGATCAACTGCAACAAGCTTGGCAAAATTGAATAACCCGTAAACAATATGCGAGGAACATTTTGTATCAAAAGTAGAGCTCGATTGACTGAAAGCTATGGCACTCCATAATTGGAAACAAGGGCATGGATGGATAGAGCATAACCATATTTTCAAAATATCCTTACTGAAGTATCTCAAAATATGCATGGATCTCTCTGTAGCATCAAGTTTACATGGCATAAAAATAACAAAGAGCAGTGGACTGAAATCAGCAACATCATGAAGCCTAGTTTGCATGCTTGTTCTAGTCACCACAGAGATCACAAAAATACATGGCATACACCCCTGTAAAGATGGCATGGCATAGTTCAAAGCACATGTAGAGCTCAAGTTCATAATATGCACACATCAATCATGGCAAAAATGACAAAAGTGCATGTTCTGATAAGAATCTGAAACTAACATCACATAGCCCTCTTCTAACAGCATTTCTGGCATCAAGATGAGCTCAAATGAAAATGATGCAATGATATGAACTGATTTAATCGTCGAGACGAACCAATCCGTATGCTATACTCCCAAAACGGAGCCATGAGTGCAAAGTTACGAGGCGATGAACAGTGTAACAGAATGCAATAATTACAGGCCTTAGAGAAAAATATCAACCTCCGAAATTCTCAGATCTAGGGTTCCTCGAGCACGCGGATCGAGGTTCGCCGGATATCGCCGGAGTTGGTCGCCGTGGAAGGAGAAGAGGCCGGCGAGGGTTGGGGGCGCGGGATCCGGTTCGCCGCCCACGGATCGGGCGGCGGCGCGTGAGGCGGGAGGGCGGAGCGGGCGGCGACCAAGCCGGGAGGGCCTCCAGCGGCTCGCTGTCCGGTGGCGCGGGCAAGAAGCGGCGCCTGCCACGTGGCGGCGTGTGATTCGGGCGGCGGGCGGACGTGTCCGGTGCGCGGAGGAAGGGGAAAACTAAGGTATGCCCGAAAATTTCGGGGATGGTCACATATTTATAGGTAGAGGGGGCTAGGAGACTCCAAATGGGGTGTAGTTTTCGCCCACACGATCGTGATCCGACGACGGAGAGGATGGAAGTGACTTAGATGGGTTATTGGGCTGTTTTGGAGGGGTGTTGGGCTGCAACCCAAAAGAGGCCTTCGCGGTTACCCGGTTAACCGTTGGAGTATCAAACGACCTCCGAATGACCCGAAACTTGACAGGCGGGCTACCGGTGCTATACCAAGGCCGCTTGACAAACCTCGGTCCATTCCAAGAAAGTATAATACCCGCTCATGGAAAAAATGTAAAAGGGGACACCGGGAACATAGGAGTGCCAGATTGCGTAACGGACAACGCGGAAAATGCTCGGATGCATAAGACGAACACGTATGCAAATGAGATGCACATGATGACATGATATGAGATGCATGACAAGGACAAAATGCAAAATGAAGAAAAAACCCAACCACGGAGGGAATGCCATAGCACTTAGCCGAAAATGGCAAGAGTTGCAGTTACAAATATGGCAAGTTACAAAAATCATAGCAAAGATTGGTGCCCCATAATTTAGGTATGATTTGCAAATGCTATGATATCGAATTCAAATAATTGAATGGACTTCATGTGGAATTCGATTTTTTAAACCACCTTAAGTTGAATTCAAATGCATGCTAGTTCATAGCTAGCTATTTATAATGTTCATTGTGTAACTTTCGTATCTATAATGTGCTTTACACACACAACCTGAACTATACTCACGTTTATATTCGATTGCTAAAGCGATGCATTGTCTGGAGTTCAAAATACTAACTATGTGGATCAATTATGTCGAATAATAATATAGACATGCTCAAATTTGATAGAATCTAGATGACTGATGGATCAATGACCGTTCCTTACGCAATTTGCAAATAACATGATCCCATCCTAATATTTGGATACAATTTATATCTTTAATCAATGTGTACATCAGTCTTTTACGTGTAGTTTCACTCTCCATCGGTGGTCTCTCACACATGCTCACACACTCTCTCCAGGGGTGTCTTTCTCGCAGACATGCTCTCGATATAACCCTCCCCCCTCTCATAACCATTTACGACTGTTTTCACTAACTTTTATCACAAGCACTCTTCCTCTCACAAGCATACACACGCACAATCCCCATCGACCCTTTCTATATACATATACCTGCCTACGTGTCTCATGTACGCACATTATCTTTAGGCCTGTCTCTCACACATTGTCTCACACCTCTCTTCCTAATTGACGAGTATCATTCTAGCAGAGCATTCTGTAGGATGCCCCTTAAAGTTAGGTTGGATGAATAGTAATATCAGAGATAAGGGGTTACCTTAGTCCCAGAACCTAGGGTTACAAATCCTAGCCGGCTTTGTCAGTGGATACAGATGATACGTCTCCAACGTATCTATAATTTTTATTGTTCCATGCTATTTTATTATCAATCTTGGATGTTTTATAATCATTTTATATTTATTTTATATCATTTTTTGGTACTAACCTATTGACGTAGTGCCAAGTGCCAGTTGTTGTTTTTTCCATGTCTTTTACATCGGAGGAAATCAATATCAAACGGAGTCCAAATGCCCTGAAACTTTATAGAGATTTTTTATGTGCTAGAAGGAACAAGATGGGCCCTGGTTGCACCTGGGAGGAGTCCCGAGGAGGGGACAACCCACCAGGGCGGGCCAGGAGGCCCAGGCGCGCCCTGGTGGGTTGTGCCCGCCTCGGGTGCCCCCCGAACCGCCTCTTTGCTCTATAAATACCCCAAAAATACTAGAACCCTAGAAGCATCGACGAAATATTCATCCAACCACCGCAGAGTCCAGAATCACCAGATCCAATCTAGACACCATCACGTAGGGGTTCACCACTTCCATTGGTGCCTCTCCGATGATGTGTGAGTAGTTCTTTGTAGACCTTCATGTCCGTAGTTAGTAGCTAGATGGCTTCCTCTCTCTCTTTTGATTCTCAATACAATGGACTCTTGGAGATCCATATGATGTAACTCTTTTTGCGATGTGTTTGTTGGGATATGATGAACTTCGAGTTTATGATCAGTTATATCTTTTTATATCCATGAAATTTATTTGAGTTTCTTTGATCTCTTATATGCATGATCTCTTATAGCCTCATATTTGTTCTCCGATATTTGGGTTTTGTTTGGCCAACTTGATCTATTTATCTTGCAATGGGAAGAGGTGCCCGGTAGTGGGTTCGATCTTACGGTGGTTGATCCCAGTGACTGAAAGGGAGCCGACACGTATGTATCGTTGCTACTAAGGATAAAAAGATGGGATCCCTATCTGCCGCAATAGATAACGGATCTTTTCTACATCGTGTCATTGTTCTTATTGCATTACTCCATTTTGCCATGAACTTAATACACTAGATGCATGCTGGATAGCGGTCGATGTGTGGAGTAATAGTAGTAGATGCAGGAAGGAGTCGGTCTACTAGTCTTGAACGTGATGCCTATGTAATGATCATTGCCTGGATATCATCATGATTATTTGAAGTTCTATCAATTGCCCAACAGTAATTTGTTTACCCACCGTTTGCTATTTTTCTCGAGAGAAGCCACTTGTGAAACCTACGGCCCCCGGGTCTTCTTTCTCATATATTTTCCTTGCGATCTACTTTTCCTTTGTGTTTTTATTTAGATCTATTAAACCAAAAATACCTTGCTGCTTTTTATCTTTATTTATTTTATTTGGCGTTCAATCTATCAATCTATTACAATTTACCTCACGTCTGTTTCCCTATGTTGAGGCGTCGTACCCCGGAAGGGATTGACAACCCCTTTAACACGTCGGGTGCGAGGTGTTGTTGTTTGTGTGCAGGTGATGTTTACGTTCTATTGCTTGGTTCTCCTACTGGTTCGATACCTTGGTTTCATTATTGAGGGAAATACCTACCGTCGCAGTGCTACATCCCTCCCTCTTCGGGGAAATACCAACGTAGTAGTAGCTACCATCAAGGAGAATTTCTGGTGCCGTTGCCAGGGAGGATCTTCAACATAACCAGGTTCCTAATCACAAATCGCATCTCCTTGCAATTTACATTATTTGCCATTTGCCTCTCGTTTCCCTCTCCCCCACTTCACAAAAAAATTGCCATTTTATTCGCCTCTTTTTTTTTCGTTCGCCATTTTACCTATTGCCATGGCCGACCCTAAAAAGGTTAGGGGTTTTCTCCCAAGTTTTAATGCTTTAAATAGCCCCTCCATCCTCTCCAAGCTCATAAATAATGATGCTACAGAAGGACTTACTGGGGTTGTTAAGGAAGATCTTAACAATTTTGACAAAGAAGATCCCGGGATTTTTTGTTATTTACTTGATGAATCTTTGAAAGATTTTTGGGATAGAATGTTGAGAATTCGAGCTAGTTATGTGCCCCAATATCAGATAGAGATATACCTGGAGAAAATATATGTTGGTTTTCCTTCTTCCTTTAAGCAAGTTTTGGATTCTATATTTGAAAACGATTTTCTTGAAGGGGATGTCATTGATAATTATGAAAAGATAAAAACCATATTTGGGAAACCCAAGGGAGAAAATGTTGAACCAGCTACCCTTCTATGCTTTTATCAAAATTAAACAATCAAAGAAATGACGGCTAGTTTAGATATGAATTTTCGCAACGTGCTTAATCTTTCTTCTGCTATCAATGCCCATGTGCTTTCACAAAATAGAAGATTAAATACCATCGATATGAAGTTTTCTATTTGCTTTCAAAAGGACAAGGATGACAAAACTTAGATCCTTACCTTACGCCTAGCTAAGGGCGTAAAACTATAGCGCTTGTTGGGAGGCAACCCAATGAATAAAATTTATTTTTGCTTTTGCTTTCTATTCTTGTGTGTTTTCACAATTATTCTACTGGTATGATTGTGTTTTATGTGTTTTAATTAGTGTTTGTGCCAAGTAAAGCCTTTAGGATCTTCTTGGGTGATAGTTGTTTGATCTTGTTGAAAAACAGAAACTTTTGCGCTCACGAAAATAATTTTCATAAATCAAAGAAACGTGCTTTTACCCTGGTTGTCCTAACTTTTCAGAATTTTTGGAGTTACAGAAGTATTCGCTAAAGTCAGATTACTACAGACTGTTCTGTTTTGACATATTCTGTTTTCTTTGTGTTGTGTGCTTATTTTTATGGCTCTATGGTTTTCTTTGATGAGTTTTTTCCATAGAAAAGTTGGAATACAGTAGATATAATACAAAAACAAAATATGAATTGGTCTGATACAACACTTATAGTAGTGGTTTGCTTTCTTATACTAACGGATCTCAAAAAGGTTTTGTTGAGTTTTGTGTGATTGAAGTTTTCAAGTTTTGGGTTATCTTACGATGGATGAAGGAAGGATGTAAGAGCCTAAGCTTCAGGATGCCCCGATATCCCAAGCTACTATCCAAGAATGGGCGACCAACTAAGCTTGGGGATGCCCCGAGTGGCATCCCCGCTTTCTTCCAACAACTATCTGTATTTTACTCGAGGCTATATTTTTATTCGTCACATGATATGTGTTTTGCTTGGAGCGTCTTGTATGATATGAGTCTTGGCTTGTTTTATTTTGTGTTTTAAGTCATCAACCCTTGCTGGACACACCTATTTGAGAGAGCCAAAATTATATCATGACTTGTTAGAATATTTTATGAGCTAGGACTTGCTCTAGTGCTTCACTTATATCTTTTTTAGCACGGTGTGCTTTGTTATTTTTGAAGAAATTCTCTCTTGCTTCACTTAGATTTATTTGAGAGTTAGTAAAATTCTGAAGAAATTCTCTCTTGCTTCACCTAAATTATTTTGAGGGAAAGAAAATTTGTTATGCTCATGATCCTCACTTATATTTGTTTGAGCTTATGAAAAGCAACACATGAAAATTAGTCCCAAAGTGATAGATATCCAAGAAGGATAAAGAAAAAATGTCATGAAGATCATTTGACAAAATATACTTGATTCTTAGTAATAGTTTTGAGATATGTTAATGCGATATGTGAGTTATGTTGACGAGTAATTGTGCTCTCGTAAAAATATTGGTGTTAAGATTTGTGATTCCCTATGCATGCACAGAAGTCAATAATCATGGAATGAAAATTATATCCTACTTGTGGTGCATTATTCGGTGTTATTTATGCTTAATGCTTTCTTTACAAAATTATTCGTTTCTTGGCTGGTCGCTTCTCAATCTTTTTGCTAGCCTTCATTTTGCACTAAGTATGACCTCTACTTGTGCATCCAAAATCCTTTAAACCAGTTTTGCCACATGACTCCACTATACCTACCTATATGCGGTATTATTTTGCCATTCTAAGCAAATTTGCATGTGCCATCTCTAATTTTCAAAATAAACTTCTCTTTTGTGGGTTTGTTTCACTCGCGGAACGATAACGGGTGGCTAATATTTTCCATGCTGGATGTGTTATTCTCACGATGAGTGTTTATTCACTTGTCGTTGCATGAGAGTAAGGCAAAGGTTTTAGGGATTCCTAGTCCCGAAATGCAAAAATGAATTTACTTTATGTTGTCAAATAATAAATTCCTTGAAAAGTGTTGGTATGGAAGGCACCCGTGGATACGGCTAGCCATGGAAAGTGAAAGAATGGTGGAAAAGGGAATAAACTTTATTTTTCTGTTTGGGAACCGCCTATGGCATATCTAGCATGGAAAGTGTTCATAGCTCTACGTCGTTTTTGTTGGTGGGATGGATACACCTCCCAAAATGTTTTTATCTCTAATTTTTCGCTTTGAGCTCTGGCACCTCTACAAATCCCTACTTCCCTCCGCGAAGGGCCTTTCTTTTACTTTATGAATTTTTATTTTGAATTTGAGTCTTCATCTTCTCTTACAAAAGCACCAACTAGGAGGCAATATGATTGTGAGTAAGTATTGGGTGTAGCTAATATGCGAGTGTGTTTCATGAATGGATCAATGTTTGAGCATGATAGGCTAGGGATAACTTGTTTTAGCATTGCTATTTTGAAAGACATGGTTGCTTGTTGATATGCTAGAGTATCTAAATTATTATGTCAAAACTAGACTATTGCTTTGTGTCGGAGTAAATAGACACGGGTCGCCTAGCCGGCTCCCCCTGGCGCTTCTGAAGAATTACGGGCCGATCGAGCCCCCGAGCATCCCAAACACGGGGCCGCCTTCCCTTGGCCGGCTGTCTCTCTGGCCGGCTACCCGAAGGCGGCCCGGCCCTAAAACCTACAGGAGGAAGGCCACAAGAGGGCCGACTCCAAGAAGTCGGCCACGAGAAGGCCGACTCCAAGAAGCCGGCTCCTCCGCAGGCGCCCGAGATCATACCCTCGAACTTTGCACCCACATAACGGCGATGAGACGGGGCGTGGCTACAGTGAAGCCTACCACCCCCGAATCCCGGAGCGCGCATGGCCACAGTGCGCCGTATGGGGCGACCATCACCCGTCCGTCGTGGCACTGTTGCCATGTTGACCATGATGTCATGCCCGACAGGTTGTCAGCACGGCCCGCAGGCGGCGGGCCCCTCTAGTCAGAGAGATACCCGAAGGTGGCCAGGCCTCCTCCAGTCGGCCTGGGATATGGCCGGCTCCCAGCCGCCGGCTTGTTCCCTCCCTCGAAGGAGGCGCCTCATTAAGGAGACAAGATGAGGTAAGGCTACAGTGATCGCCGCCAAGGCGGCGACACTGTAGCCATGCTTACCTCGACAAAGCCCTCATCATCAGGAGTGAGGCAACAGTAACCAGCCCCCGACAAGGCCCCCAGCAGTGGGGCCAGCTTGTCGACTGTGAAGCGGTAGTTGGCGGACTGGCCAATGGCGGGCCCAATGACCGGCGGAGAAGCCGGCGTGAACACTGACACGGCTAGGGCCCGCGCCCACCGGATTACCATTGTACTGGGGGTAGCCTATAAACCCCCCAAGGCGCCCATGCAAAGGGTTGATCTCTTAGAGTTTTAGACACCACATAGAGGGAAGAGGAGAGCTAGCCTTGGCCTTCTTCTTCCTCTCGCCGAACAGCTCAAGGAGCCTCTTGTAGCCACTTTGTTCATTAAGTGACCATGTGGAGACCCCGCAGAGCAGCAGTAGGGGTGTTATCTCAACAGAGAGCCCCGAAGCTGGGTAAGATTCGCCGGCATGCATGTCTTCGCCTCATCCCGTTTCCAGGCACCGACGACGTCTTATTGGCCCCCACAATGATAAGCCACCCGTTGGCATATGTCGCACCTACCACCCGACGTTTGGCGCCAACCGTGGGGCCAGGTGCACCATCGTCCAGAGACCTGTTCTGGACGGGAACCCTCTTCCTTCCTAGCGAGCGTAGCCAGCCCGGCACGCCCGATGGCGCTTGCCCCGACGAGCTGCAAGGCATCGCTGACGCCTGCGTGGCGAGCTGCCTCGCCGATCTTCTTGGCGAGGCTCGCATCTCCGACGAGCCTGCCTCCGACGCAGACACAGGCTGCCTCGAGAGCCACCTTGTCAGCCTCCTCGACCAACTCCACGTCTCCAGCGAGCCTACTGTACATTTGGAGTCGGTTGGCTCCATCGACCCGATGCTTGTCGACTCTGACACGGCATCGCTCGACGCCTTCCCCACCAATGTTGTGATCTTCAACAACCCGCTCCCTCGAGCCGACAGCTGTGGCAGCGCCATCACCGAGGTGCTGGTTATCAGCCACGGCGTCGCCTCTGGCGAGAACGCCCACTACGCCCTGCAAGCGGCGCTCCACAACTTGTCCGTCCCCCTTCTGGCCGACGCCGACGCCGAGACACTGGAGGCACGCCGCCTCACCCTCATCACGGAGGGCCAGAAGATAGCCTCCATGAGGCGCCTCACTGAGGCTCACCAGCGCGAAGTCGACCGCGCCGCCTTTGGCACACCGCCTCCTAATGGGCCGAGCCAACTCGGCGTCGTCAAGAAACATGGCGCAGCCATCACCGACATGCTGGGAGCAGACCGCCCAGTCTACGCCACGCCCCTCGAGAACCAACACGCCGCCCAGGCGGCCGTAGACGAACTAAATGGACTGGGGGCCGAAGAGCTCCCCTACATGACCAGACGCATCCAGCAGCTGATCGATGCAGCCGCACAGCGGCACGAAGCCGGCGTCCACGCAGAAAGTCCTCCCCCGCGCCGAGAGCATGGTGCAACGTCACGGACGCCGACTGCGGGCAACACCCGCGCACGACAAGAAAAGGAGGCTGCTGCCAGCCGCAGCCGGACCCGAATCTCCATCGAGCGCGACGCAGAAGGCCGCCCTCGAGCCGTGGAGCGACGAGGCAACCCGCCTCCACCTCCGCCTCGTTGGGAGAGATATCCCACCCCGCCGCCTGTCATGCATCCGGCTCTCAGCGGCTGGTTGGGCCGCCGCGAAGGAGTCGGCGAGAACGACGCCCGCCATCGAATCGACCGCCTAGCGTGATCCCTGGCGCTAGAAGAAGAAGACGATGTCGGCCTGCCTTGCTTTGGCCCCCGCATCCGCGACGAGCCCTTCCCCAAAGGGTTCTCGCTCCCAAGAGACACGCCCAAGCACAACGGCTCCGTGAAGCCGGAAGATTGGTTGATCGACTACTCCACCGCAGTCAGCGTAGCGAACGGCAACAGGCGCGTTTCCGTGAAGTATGTCCCCCTCATGCTCCCAGCACGGGCGCCAGACTGGCTCAACAGCCTCAAGCCTTACAGCATCAACAGCTGGCTAGACTTCACAGAAGCCTTCATCCACAACTTCACCAGCACCTACAAGCGGGCTCCCAAGCCCCGACAGCTCTCCTTGTGCATTCAAGGGCCCACTGAATCAACTCGCGACTACCTCACGCGTTGGGCCGAGCTCCGCAATTCCTATGAGGGGGTGCACGAGGTTCAGGCCATAGAGTACTTCACTGCCGGGTGCCGAGAAGGCACCCTCCTCAAGCACAAACTCCTCTGCGATGAGCCGACTACCCTCGACGAGCTGCTGGTCATAGCAGACAAGTACGCCACGGCCGACTCTTCAATGAAGACAGAGCTTCGGGTAGACGCCTCTAGGAAGGTGCTCAATCCGGCTCCCAAGACGCTGGCTGGGGACTCTGGCCGACGCCCGTGCCAGAATGACAACAAGTGCAAGGGCCCGATGCCGCATTCAACCAGCCGGCAGGTGGCCACAGTCGAAGATGAGCAACCCGAAGGGCGGCCTGCGCCCAAGAAGCAGAAGGGCGGCAGGCCGGCTTGGCAGCCGGCTTTTTCCTACGAGCAGGCCCTTGATGCCCCATGCAAGTTCCACAGCGGCGCGAAGCCGTCCAACCACACGACCCGGAAATGCCACTGGCTCACGTGAATCTCCAAAGGCGAAGGGCTGGTGCCGCCTCCGCCTGCTGGTCAGCCGCCTCCAGCTCCTCAACAGCTGGCCGCTCGACCAGCAGTCGGAGCCGTTCAAGATGAGTTCCCCGACGACATGCCGCCTACGTTGTCTTTACGAGCTAGCCCGAAGACCGGTGCAGCCGGCGTCGACAGCACCAAGAAGTCAACGCGGTCGCCTCCAACAACCCTGAGTACATGCACTGGTCAGAAAGGCCCATCAGCTGGAGCCGGGCCGACCACCCAGAGGTGATGCCGTCCCCCGGCTCTTATGCATTGGTTTTGGATGCCACCGCAATGCATGTGCATGCATGCTGCCTGCTTTCTCCTGTGGCCGATAGATGGCGGAGCAGCATCAACATCCTGCATCTGCGTGACACCATGGAGAAGCTAAACATCAAGGCAAGCAGCTCATGCCTAGTCGGACCGTGTTCCATGGCATTGTACCCGCCCGTCCTGCTCTCCAATCGGCAAGATCAAGATAGATGTTCTCTATGGGGACAAGGATCATTTCCACTGAGAAGCGATCTGGTTTGAAGTGGTGGACCTCGAGAGCCCCTACCATGCACTGCTTGGCCGACCTGCTCTGGCCAAGTTCATGGTTGTGCCCCACTACGCCTACCTCAAGATGAAGATGCCGAGTACCAAGGGCATCATCACCCTAGCCGGCGATTACAAGAAATCCTCCGAGTGTGCAGCAGCCAGCAGCCGGCTGGCCGAGTCCCTCATGATTGCCGAAGAGAAGAAGATGCTGGACCGAGTCGTGGCCATGGCCGGCAACCAGCCGGCCCTGCCCCCGACCCCAAGGAGTGTGATGCCCAAGGTTCTTTCCAGCCGGCCAAAGAAACGAAGAAGATCCCCCTGGACCCGGAGCACCCAGAAAGGTTTGCCGTCATTGGGGCAAACCTGGACAGTAAATAGGAAGGCGAGCTCATCGATTTCCTCCGTGAGAATCGGGACATCTTCGCATGGTCCCCCAAGGACATGCCGGCTGTTCCGAAGGAATTCACCGAGCACAAGCTACACGTCAAAGCAGATGCAAAACCCGTTAAGCAGCCCCTCCGCCGACTGTCGGGGGAGAAGAGAAGTATTGTAGGAGAAGAGATAGACCGGCTTCTGGCAGCCGGCTTCATAATGGAGGTGTTCTTTCCGGAATGGCATGCCAACCCGGTCCTCGTGCTGAAGAAGAATAACAAGTGGCGCATGTGTATAGACTACACTAGCCTTAACAAAGCCTGCCCCAAAGACCCCTTCGCGCTGCCAAGGATTGATCAAGTAATAGACTCCACAGCCGGATGCGAGCTGTTGAGTTTCTTGGATGCTTACTTAGGGTACCACCAAATAAAGTAGGATCCAGCCGACCGCTTGAAGACCGCCTTCATCACACCATTTGGAGCTTTCTGCTACCTGACTATGACATTCGGCTTGAGAAATGTCGGTGCCACTTTTCAGCGTTGCATGCAGAAATGCCTCCTGAAGCAGCTCGGCAGAAATGCCCACGTCTATGTAGAGGATATTGTGGTGAAGACGGAGAAGCGCGGCACCTTGCTGGAAGACCTCAAAGAGACGTTTGAGAACCTGCGCCGATTTCAGATCAAGCTCAACCCCGAGAAATGCGTGTTCGGAGTATCAGCCAGCCAACTTCTAGGCTTCCTAGTCTCCAAACGCGGCATCGAATGCAACCCAGTGAAGATCAAAGCCATCGAGAGAATGGAGATTCCCACTAAACTACGAGACGTCCAAAAGTTTACCGGATGCCTGGCCTCCCTGAACCGCTTTATCAGTCGGCTTGGAGAGAAAGCTCTCCCCCTCTACCGACTCATGAAGAAGACCACTCACTTCGAGTGGAACGACCAAGCCGACCAAACTTTCCGTGAGCTGAAGAAGATGCTGTCCACGCCGCTTGTCTTGGCGGCGCCGACTGAGAAAGAGCCCATGCTCCTTTACATTGCCGCTACCAGCCGGGTGGTCAGCACCGTCCTCGTGGTTCAGCGCCCGGAAGAAGGCCGAGCTCAGCCAGTCCAGAGGCCGGTGTATTATTTAAGTGTAGTACTGTCCACCTCGAAGCAGAACTACCCGCACTACCAGAAAATGAGCTATGGTGTGTACTTCGCCGCCAAGAAGCTCAAGCCCTACTTTCAAGAGCACCCCATCACGGTCGTGTGCACGGCCCCGATCGCCAAGATCATAGGCAGCCGGGATGCATTTGGCCGGGTGGCAAAATGGGCCATTGAGCTAGCCCCTTACCGATCTTCTACCAACCTCGCACTGCCATCAAGTCCCAAGCATTGGACGACTTCCTCGTCGACTGGGCCGAGACCCAGTACCTGCCACCGGCCCCCGACTCCACTCATTGGCGGATGCACTTCGATGGGTCCAAGATGCGCACCGGCTTGGGAGCCGGCATCATCCTCACCTCTCCCAAAGGCGACAAGCTCAGATACACATTGCAAATTCTTTTTGCCGCCTCCAACAACGTGGCCGAGTACGAGGCGCTCATACACGGGCTCTGGCTAGCCAAAGAACTCGGCATCCGCCGGATCCTGTGCTATGGCGACTCGGATTTGGTAGTCCAGCAATCATCTGGCGACTGGGACGCCAAGGACGCAAACATGGCGAGCTACTGCTTCCTCGTTCAGCAAATCAGTGGGTATTTTGAAGGATGCGAGTTCCTCCACATGTCACGGGCTGACAACGAGCAAGCAGATGCCCTGGCACGAATAGGCTCCACTCGACAAGCTATACCAACCGGCGTCTCTCTCCAGCGCCTCCTCAAGCCGTCTCCAGAATCCGATTCCATCTTTGCACCGCCTAACCCCGACGCAGTCAGATCTGGCTTGGGGAACCGAGCAGACGGCTCGGGGACTTCAACAGGCGGCTCGGGGACTGCCATAGTCGCACCTGGGCCGGGGACTTCAGAACCCGGCCCGGGGACTACGGCAGTCGGCCCGGGGACTACGGCAGTCGGCCCGGGGACTACGTCGACACAACAGGTGGTGCCGAATCCAACTCTTCCCCATCTAGCCCACCCGCCCTGGTCGCAGTAGTCGTGCTGGCAATAGAAGAAGTCATAGCTCCATCATGGGCCCAGCCCATTCTCAACTTCCTGGTAAACAGAGAACTGCCGGCCAACGAGATCGCGGCAAGACAAGTCCAACGCCGAGCCGGAGCTTACACAATTATTAACAGAGAGCTTGTCGGTAGCGGTGTCACCGGAGTCTTCAATGACTGCGTCGAGCCGAGAAGAAGGGCATAGCAATCCTCAAGGACATTCACCAAAGGCGAATGTGGCCACCACGCTGACCTCAAGATCACTCGTCGCCAAAGCTTTCCGCCATGGTTTCTTTTTGGCCGATTGCTTTGGATGACGCCAAGGAGTTAGTCAAATCGCAAAGGGTGCCAAGTCTTGACTCCAAGCAACACCTGCCGCATATGCACTCAAGACCATTCCCCTCACTCGCCCTTTGTCACTGGGACTGGATATGGTGGGCCCGTTCAAGACGGCGCGCGGCGGCATGACACATCTCCTCGTCGCCGTGGACAAATTTACCAAGTGGATTGAAGCGAAGCCGATCAAGAAGCTGAATGGGCCGACTGCTGTGACATTCATCGCAGACATTACAGCCCGGTATGGCTTACCACACAGCATCATCACCGACAACGACACAAATTTTGCCAAGGGAGCACTGGCACGTTTCTGCGCGACACAGGGCATCCGACTGGACTTAGCGTCTGTTGCCCACCCGCAGTCAAACGACCAAGTCGAGCGAGCAAACAGCCTCATCCTCTCCGGCATCAAGCCCTGATTGGTCGTGCCACTGGAGCGTTCGGCCGACCATTGGCTCGACGAGCTGCCGGCCGTCCTTTGGAGTCTGCGCACTACCTCGAACAAGTCAACCGGCTTCACCCCTTTCTTCCTTGTATATGGTGCCGAGGCCGTCATCCCAACTGACATCGAGTTCGACTCGCCTCGGGTCACCATGTACATGGAGGCGGAGGCCAAGGAAGCACGAGAAGACGGCATCGACCTGCTGGAAGAAAGCTGGCTGTTAGCCCTCAGCCGGTCCGCCATCTACCAGCAGGGTTTGCGCCGCTACCACAGCCGGAAGGTCAAGCCAAGATCATTACAAGTGGGTGACCTTGTGCTCCGGCTGATCAAGCTAACAGCCGTCCAGCACTAGATCTAGGCCCATTGGTAAGGCCCCTTGGTCATCGTGAGCATTAGGCAACGACTCCTACTACCGATCGGCCTTACGAAGCGAAGGCACGAAAGAGAGATGATTCCGGCAAGGAGTCGGAACGACCATGGAACGCCAACCTCCTCCGAAGATTTTACAGTTAAAATGCAGTATGTACCACGCTACCTTTTGTACTAAGTATGAGACAATGGGCCCCCGAGGAGCACTCGGGGACTACCCTCTTTTATCTATGAATGATGAGTATCATGCCTATGATTATGTTATTACATTCATTTTTCTCGTCCGGCACCGGGTTCGACCAGTCGACCCGGGGACTTGCCGCCTTGAGTTATATTCAAGTTCCACCTGCAGTCAGACAAGTAGTGTGTCGGCACCCAAGCCCTCTCTTGTCAAAAGCCGCAGCTCGAAGAATCGGTTGTTCGGCTGGCAAGAGTCAAGGCAGGAAAGGATGCCCACATGAAAAACGACTACGGACTAACGAACTTATATAACAAAAGCCGGTTCCCCCCCCCCCCCACCCCCCGCCGATCGGCTGCCAGAGCAGCTAGCCGGCCGGCTTCCAATTCACCTTGCTACAATCTAAGAAAGCTCGAGTACTTGCCTTCCCAAAAACGGTTGTTCCTCCTCAGCCACGCATCGCAGAGCAGCTGTCCGGCTGGGAAGGCGGCGACCAAGGGAAGGCGGTAGAGGAAACAACCTAAGGATAAAAAGCAAACATGAAAGGCCAGCATTCAACATAGTTTGAATACACCCCCAGTGGGTGGAATTGCGCGAATTTAATTAATAGCTGTTCAAAGAGTAACAAGCAGGAAAGCAAGGACGGCAGATCAGGCCAAGGGAACAACGGGCGAGCCGGGCAGGTTGGTGGAGATGCCAGGGCCGGCTGGAGGAGTGGCCGGCTGGCGAGTCTCGGCCCGATCATCACCTCTGGTAGGCGGCACGCTTGCACGCGCCTCGTTGCTGGAGGCACGATCAGGCTGAAGCTGGCTGGTCGCTTCGCCGTCTGGCACGACGTCTTTGCCACCCTCCCCCTCTTCATCTTCGCCTTCATCGCTGGAAGCGAACTCCTCCGCCGAGTCTTCACCTTCTGTCGGGTTCAGCCCGAACCACTCCTCCGGCTGAGCGACGCCGTCATCATTCACCTCAGGAGCAAAGGCACTGGTGTCGGTGTAGTCGGCAATCGCCGAGGCGTGCTGGATGATAGCCGGCGGCACTGCCACCAGCTCTTCGTCAGCCTCCTGCCGCCAGGTGCTCAGCTGGGCCAAGCTCAGCCCAGGATACCAGGCTCGGACGAACTCCAGCGCCCGCCTGGCACCGGACCGAGCCGCAGAGGCCTTCCAGGCCTCGAAGCGGCCGACTGCAACCTCCAGCCAGTCGGCAGTCCGACTGGGTGTGCGAGGAACCGCCTCGCCGGGCCAGAGGGCAGCCAACACTTATGCCCCGGCACGCTAAAGACGGCGGAGCATGCGGTGAGCCGGCTGCAGACGGGCCTGAATCGCCAGAAGCTACGCCTCAAGTGTCCGGCTGGCATCCGGCGCGATCTCGACCCCTACCTGCCGACGTGCTTCACGGTGGGCCTCGATGGCTTTGGTGGCGGCGACGGAGTAACCGGGAAAGTAATCTGCACAAAGAAGAAAGAAGCAGCACAAAGTCAGAAGATAAACCAGAAGACAAGGGGCAAGCAAAAGGGACGAAGAGGAAGGCGTCCTACCGTCGATCAAATCCTCAACCCGTCCGTAGCCCTCGCTCAGCGCTTGCTTCGCCTCAGCCCAGCCCGCCGCCTCGGTCTCGTATTCGGCTTTGAGGGCGGCCTCGCTATCCTGCGCCTTCTTCAGGGCCGCCTTATGGCTCTCCTCCTGGTCAGCCAGTTTCTTGGCCAGGCGGTCACGTTCCTGGGCCAAGGCATTGCACTCAGCTTCCTTGGCGCGAAGGGCGGTCTGGACCCCGCCTAGCTGCTCCCTCAAGTCGGCGTTGGCCCCTGCAAACATGGAGAAAAAGAAAAAAGTAGTAAGGAAGAAGTCGTGAGGAAAAGATCCGACCCGACTGCTCAGCAGTCGCCCCGAATCTCGGGGACTACACCCAGTGGGTGCGCTGACGCGCCCCGCCATGAGATAAAAGAAACGAAGCACTCACTCCGGCTATCAGTCAGATCGGCGGTCTTTTGGTTCAACTCCTGGGCCTAGGAGTTGAAGGCAGCCGCGCGGAGATTATGATATTCCTGGAAACAGGACGGAGGTGCGAATAAGAACAAGATAGCAATCGAAGCCTACTAGAAGTTCCAAGCCGCCTGCTCAGCAGCCGACTCAGAACTCGGGGACTACACCCAGTGGGTGCGCTGACGCGCCCCCACGGAAGAAATCAAGAAAGCAATCGACCAAGGCTGGAGGACTCACCCGGATGACCGCCCGCGTCGTGAGGAACTCTTGAGTGTACCGCTTCAACGAGGCGGCCTGGGCCTGAAGCCGGCTCCGGACCTCCTGCGCCGCCATGTTCAGCTCAGTTGTCCCACCGCTGGGTGTCCACTCAGACGTGCTGGCGCTGGCCGCCTCCAGATCCTGAGCTGTCGAGCTGGCTCCTGCGGCCTTCTGCGGCTCCGGCGCTGAGGTCGCTTCCCCTGCGCGCCGACGAGGTGGCGACTGAACCACGAGATCCGCCCCACCGGGCAGCTCGCCTCGGCCCCTGTGCTCGGCGGCGCGGACAGTCGGCCACCTTGGCTCGCTCCAGTCGTCACCGACGGCACCGCCTCTCCCTCCAGGAGGATCACATCGCCCTCTTCCCTCTCCATCATCGGCCGGTCGCGGCCAACTTCCTCCGACTGAGGCACTGGGACTTTGGGGGCCACGGTGCGGAGGGGAATGATGAGCTGCGGAGGTTGGTTAAGCAGGGCCTCCGCCTCCCTTTCCGTAGCTGCGGCCTCCGCTTGAGCTTTGGTCGTCGCGTCGGCTTGCGCCTCGGCCGACTTCTCCTTCGCCTCCTGGGTGGCCCTCCGCTCCTCCGCTTCCCGCTCCTCCCGTGCCTCCCGCGCGTTCCGCTCTGTTGCCTCCAGGAGATCGGCGCGGGGGTCCACGCGGCGGGAGCTCGAAGACCCTCCCGTCGTTCCGACTATGGAGGCGGCAGGGACCCGTTCGAGGGAAAGCGGCGCCCTGATTGACAAATCAAGAAAAAGGCTCAGAAGAACCTCAACCGAAGAAAACAAAGAAAAGCGTGAGGCATTCAACACTTACGCCGAAACCGCCTGCGGCTGCTTCACCACCTTGCAGAAGCGGGCCGCCTTCGCGGCCGCCTCGTCCCGCTTGGTCGCCGCCGTGGAACCCCTGGGCTTCTTCGGCCGACTGCCGAAGAGAGTCAGCGCGGCCGGACGTTTTTGCGCGCCACCCCGAGCAGCCGGCGCGAAGGCTCCCCGCGCTTTGGCGCGACGGACGCCGGCCGGGCGACGCGGAATGGCTTCGGCTTCATCGTCGTCCGGCCAGTTCCCAAAGCCGGCCCCGAGCTCGGGGCCGCCTGCTTCACCGCCGGCTCCTACGACGGCGTCATCCATGGCGGCCGCTCCCAGGTCTGAGTCATCAAGGTCGTCCATCGTGCGGTCGGCCTTGAACTGGCGCTCCGGCCCTGCGGCCCCGTCCGCCGGTCGAAGGAGGGGGCTCTGCTAAAAACAAGCTGGTTGGTCAAGAGTCGGCCGCTACAAACCTGGCAAAAAGACAAGAAGAAAAGAAGGGAAACTTACCATAGGCGGGGGATCTGCTCGAGAATACGGCTCCTTGCCGTACCGCCATTCCTCGATGAGCTTGCAGTTGGAGATGTAGTTCACCATGTAAGATACCTCATCACGAGGCATCTCCTTGGTGCTCAGCCGGCTTGGGTCGAAGCGGCCGCTCATCTGGCAGATCATGTGCGGCCGGCCTTGGAGCGGGAGCACTCCATGAAGGCGGCCACCAAGTCGGCCCCGACCAGGCCTTCCGACTAGACCATCACCCAAAGCCGGGCGACGGCGGCAGCCCCAGCCGGAGACAGTGACCTGGCTCGGTAGGACCATGAAGGCTGCCTCCCAGCCGGCGGGCCGGCTACGTAAGCTAGCAGATTGACGAAGTTGCCTTGCGGGGTGACGTTCTTCACGTAGAAATAGGATTGCTGCCAGAGCTTCACCGACTGGATCAGCGGGATGGGCGGAAACGGGTTGTTGTCGCTCGACCTCTGCATGGTGATGAAGGCGCCACAAGGGGCGGGCACGCCCGCGGTGACGGTGCCAAGCTTGCGCTGAAAGAACTCGCCCCAGAGCTCAAGGGTGGGGATGACGCCAAAAAAGCCCTCGCACAGAGTGACGAAGGCCAACAGCAGCATCACCGTGTTGGAGGTGAGGTGATGCGGCTGAAGATGGTAGAACTCGAGGAAGGCGCAGAAGAACGCGCTCGCCGGCAGGCCGAGGCCGCGCAGGCAGTGCGAGCGAAAGATCACCCGCTCGTCCTCCTCCGGCCCCGGCGAGACCTCCGTCTCCAGCGCGAGGCGGGCCCTCACGTAACCCTCGCCCGGCAGCCGCCGCGTCTTGCGGAGCCAGTTGATGTGGTCCTCATGAACATTGGAACCGTCCCAAGAACTGGACAGCGCCATGGGGATGAGGAAGCAGCGGCAAGATCGCGCGGTGGCGAAGCGCTGCGGCGGCGGAGGATGCGCCACTCAACGGTGGCAGAGCTACAGCGAGCCAAGAAGGTCGACGGCAGGTCGACGGCAGGACAGCGCGGCGGCGAGGCGCTGCGGCGGCGGAGAATATGAGAAAGAAGAAGAAGGAAGAGTGGAGCGAGGGCGGGCGGGCGAGCGTCTGCCGCTCCCCCTCCTCCCCCTACTTATAGGCTTGTGCGGTGGAGCCAAAGAGGCGAGGCGTGTGTCGCGACCGGTTTTTCCGGGTATCAATTTCCAGAAAAAGGTCGTCGTGCTCATCAGCCCTAGGATTACTGTTAGCTGATGAGGTACCAACTTGATACAGAAAATTCCAAGCAAAGTACAAAGGCTGTAGTACAAGACCACTCTGGCCTGTGAGTACAACAAATGGTTTCTAGTGGTTGATGGCGGAAGCGGTTTGTGGATCATCAGTGTCTATGGGACTTCATTTCCCACAGGAACAGCTGACCAGGTTAACTCCTATCTTCGCGGGGCTGCTGTCACCGTTGCTTAGTTTCCGGGGCTGTCATCGCATCGCTCCTCTCCAAGCAATAAATCTGGCCAAGACAATAGCCAGGGACAAGCCAGTGAGTACTTTGAATGTACTCGCAAACATTATGAACACTGGTATAATTTAAATGATAATCATATACTTGAATTATTCTATGATCACATCGTCAGTCATAAAAAGTCTTTTTGTGCATGCGAGCAGGTTATTTATACACAGCATGAATATGCAACAACGGAGTGTAAATAAAAATGCCACAGTCGGGCGTCTGTGCGACACCACATAAAGGGCTTATAAGGTAAATAAATAACAAGCATGCCACAGTCGGGTGTCTCAGCGACACCACATAAAGGGCTTATAAAGTAAATAAATAACAAGCATGCCACAGTCGGGCGTCAAACCGACACAACAAAAAACGCTTATTAGGTAAATAAATAACAAGCATGCCACGATAATGCGTCTCGGTGACACCACATAAAGGGCTTATAATGTAAATAAATAACAAGCATACCGATCAAGGCGTCAAATGGCGACACCACATAAAGGGCTTATAAAGTAAATAAACACAAAGTGACTATCCAGGAGGTAGAACCATCTCGTGGATACTCAATAATTCAAGTAATATAATAGGTTAGTCCATAACATTAACAATCGTAATCAGCACAAGTCACAAGTCACGAACCAAGTTATGGTTTAACAATCTCTCCTCGGAAGACCGACACTAAGACCGACATGTGACCCATCCCAGACGGTAACCATAACCATGGACACGGCTATTTAAATAGGTTTAAACTCTGCAGAGGGTGTACTCTTTACCCACGAGCAATGGATTCCCTTAGTCCATCGGGACTAATTCCGTCTACGGTCTTTTAATTGAAAACACACCTGACTTGCACACACCAGCTTAACTTACCGGTGCCTGGAATCACCCACGACACTTGTTAAGCAAAACTCGAAGTGGGGAGGCTACAACCTCGCGTAGCATGGGATCAACTTTATATCGCGCGCTCTAAGGGGTGGCCTCCCCTCTCGGTCTCAACGGGAAACACCCATGCCCCCGGACCAGATGGCATGCCTACCGGTTACAACCGATATCTTCCACCGTGGCCTCTCTGTACGGTGTGTGCTCGAAAGGGGTTGACGACTTACTGAACCGTACCCTACCTGCGGCAGGGACAAATGGTAGTACGAGGCAAGTATGGGGTAACTGGAACAAGACTCGATCTACGGTCAACTCAGGATGTTTTTGAATTCCCTGCATGACATGTATTACAAATATATATCAACCAACAAAATCAACACCCATTATACCTGACCATACCATACCGGACATAACCGTCCCGACGGAGACCGGCGACAAACTCATGCCTACCCAGGGCAGAGGTTCTCCCGGATTCCTTTCCGGCATGCATGCAAGGCACATGAGGATGATTACCATCACAAGTATATTCATTTCCAACCGCAAGGAAATCACTAATATGCATCCATGCAAATGATCAAATCACATGAAATAACAAGTTCTCCAAAACAGGATGGTGTTATAAACGTGTCAACTAATACACCAAAATATCATGCCGGGGTTCAGAATGCTTGCCTTCAAGTTGTGAGGGGTGAGGTGCTCTCCAAAACTTTTGAAAGTTTTCTCCTCTCTCTCCAAAATCCACGTCGAAGGCGTATTTTGGATTTACGTTTCCACTTACTCCAAGTGGACGTGCGCGCGAGTCAACGACAAGGCCCGCTGACCTAATCGGGTCAGTTTGACCGCTTCCCTCCCTTCTTCTTTCTCTGCCCGAGCGGGGGCGGAACTCCGGCGAGGCTCGCCGGTGAACGGTGGCACCGTTCGGGAAACCGAGATCACCTACAGGCTCAGGGGGCCGAGGCGGTCACTCCGGTGGTTTTGGCCTCTGGGGTGGACGGAGCTGCCGGCGGCAAGCTTCGCGGCGGCCGGTGGCTTCGGGAGCAAAGTGAATTTGTGGCTATGGTGGCTCTCCGTCGTAGCTAGGGTCTGGGCAGCTCCGCAAGTCGAAGTGGTGTCGTTTGGTGGTGTTGGGGGGGCCGGGGAGGCTCTGGTCGTGCCGAACGGAGCCGGGAGGCGGCGGTGGCCGAACTGGCCGGAGTTGGGGAAGATGGCCTCTCCTGGTCGATTGCGAGCTAGGGGAGCGTCAGTGGAGTGGCATGAGGCTGCATCCGAGCTCGGAGAGGTGCGGGGGCTCCTTAAATAGGTGAGTCAAGGCGGTTCCGCGGCGGCTGGGGATAAGGTCGCCGGCGACCGTCTTTCTGTAGCTAGGGTGACATGGCGGCGACGGGTGCTAGAGGACGAGGCTGCGGATGAGCTCGAGACGCTCAAGGGGGCAGCTGGCGAGCGTTGGTGGCTTGGGCGGCACCGACAGAGGCAGGGGCGCGCTGCGGACGCCGGCGTGCCGCCAAGGGCTCTGATGGCGGTGCTGCAGGGCACCAGGGCCTGCTTGGCGTGATGCGGTGAGAAAGGCAGTGTGTGGCGCGGCTCTGCAGCGAGGGGCAAAACAGTATGACAGCGTCATTTCGGGCGTAACACGTGCAAAAGCAACGTGCTCTAGGGGACAACCTCAAATGGACAGAAGATATCTTTGCATAAAAGTGGTCTGAAAACATCACATGACATCTCCAAATTTTGGTGGGATTTTTGGATGAATTTATAAAAGGGTTGCAGTTCAAATAGGACCATAAAATCATGGGAAACCATTTTTCAAGAGAATAAAGATCAGGAAGATTATTACACAATTAATTCCTCGATGAAAAGAAAGAATTTTCTTGAGAGGATAAACAAGTCCAATATCATTTTGAAAAAGTTTTTTTACTCTGAGGACAACCCCATGATAACCAGGAAAAGAATGGTTCTGAAATCAAGAAAACCAAGAAAAAGAAAAGTTAAATTTCCTCGCAAAAATTTTAAATTTACAAAACAAGGTTAAAAATTTTGGGGTGTCACAACACTACCCCCCTTAAGGAAAATCTCATCCTCGAGATTTGCTAAGAGTTGTTTTAATAAAGATATACGCATTAAAACAAATGTGTCTACAGTGTTAGGGCAATAAGTGGTGCAAAAATACAATGTGGGACACTAGCGTGGCGTGGAAAAATCCACGGTTTTGGGGAAAAACGGAAGATTTCTACGCTGGATATAAATTTAGAATAAATTCTAAATTTAAAAATACGCTGGTCGCACTTTAGAGAAAGGTTTCTCCGGTCGACATGTGGACCCCGCCCACCGTCGGGCCTCTTCTTCTTCCTCTGGCTCTTTCTTCTTCCTCTCTCCCACGCGCTTTCCCGCTTTCTCCATCGGCACGCCAGCGCGTGGGGCATCTAGGCCGTCTTGTGGTAGTGCGCGTGCTAGCTGTCGGTGCAGCGTGCACTCACCTCGCGGGCAGTCGCTGTCGGCCTTTGCTCATGGATTCGCCTCCGAACACCAGCGATCGGGCGACGGGCGGCGCTGGTGGACCTCGTCCACCGTACACCGAGCTCGAGCTATAAAACGGCCGAGGTGTTCTTCTCTCCTTCCTCACACCTGGCCTCGCTTTTCCTTCTCCTTCCCTCTCCTTTCTTTCCGTCTGCCGAAGCTCGAGGCGAGGCTCTAATGGCGTCGGTTGTGCCGGACTGGTATGTGATCCTGTTGTGCGGAGGGCTGGCAGCGGTTCTGGGGCTCTCCGTGCTCCTGTGCGCGATGATCCTCGATGATCATCGCGATGTTGCGGCTCGGGTGTTGGCTCTTTGCGGTGGTGGTGATCACGAGGACTAGGTGGAGTGTGTCAGGTGCTAACTGTTGTTCGGAGGTGCTCAGTTAGATGTAACACCGTTGCAAAGTTTTGCAAGCAGTGTATGTGTTCAAATGATTATGGGTGTGAGTCTGCTGTCGTGGTGCTGTGTGAAAATAAAAATAATCCACGTCGTGAGAAGGTGTAGATGTAGCAACTCAGGGAAAAGAAATCTCACGCCAGGATTTTTCGCGAGAGAAAACAGTAATACATTAGAGTCAAACCGCAACAGAGCTACTCACAATAATGGAAACTACAAGATTTGCTCGCTACGCAAACTCGGGGTACCGCGCATAAGTTACAACACATAAATAAATGTTGCAGTAATAAACACAGTAGTGACGTCTAAAATGAAAATGGTAACTGGACGGGGTCCCTAGAAAACGTCTCTGGTACTGGGATACATTCTTCTCCTATCGGGGAAAGTGGATTGACCAGTCGATGAATGTGTCTCTCCTGGTCGGGCCTCAGTGATTGGCCGACGGCGATTTGAGGGTTTAAATCCGCGAGGCTCTGGAGATAACCCATCACACGTTGGGTTAAACGCTCTTGAGCGATGACGTACTGGACAAGGTTGGGCAGTACTGGGTCTCTCTCGATTCGTCCACCGGGAAAAGATGTTACTCCTCCGGGTGCTGCACGGCTCGGGAAGTAATAATACCCTCGTTCGCTGGCATAGGGCACCGCGAATCGAAGGCAAGCAAGTGCTTCATACGCTGCAGCTTCTACGACCGTATGTGGGGTTGGCATAGATTTCCCCACGAAGGAGACCTCTGTTGGGTCTTGGTTTGGGTTTATGGGAGGGATGTGCACTGCTGCGCAATATCTCGAGGTGGAAGGTGTGATTCTCGATTTGAACAGCTCGTACTAGGGTGGCTGGGTAGCGCCCATGGTACTGCAGGTAAAATCCCCCAATATTTTGACAAAACTACCCGGGGTTGCATCTGGAGTTCTCAGATAAATACTAGGGCTCGGCATGGCAAGAAGTGGTTGTGAGGAGGGTTGTGCACAAGGTGAGGGGTGCTTGGCAAGGTCACATGGTGGCCTTTTTATAGCACCAGAGCTGGGTCATTTTACCGTGGTGAAAGGTAATGAATTTGCTAGTTCCGCTCCAAGGTTCGGGGTCAAAGCCACAGATACATATCTCACCAAAGTGATGTATCCCTGTGGGGGTTGTCGGGGTGGTCTTTGGTAGCTGTGCCTGGAAAATATATCCATGCAAGGTTATAGAGGCACAACAACAGGCGGTGTTTATTTACAAGGTCACACGATAACAAAGCGAGGATACACTGGGACTCGACACTACTCGAGTGACTTAGTCTACCTCGTTTACATCTAAGCGAGCGTGCCTTGTGGATGTCGAGGTTTCTCCACGGGTCTCACCGTCGGAATTAGCTGGAGAGGGTTGAGGGGCTGCAGGCTCGGGGTAGCGATGATGACCATCTCGGGGATTGTTGGCCACAACCCCGTTGGAGTGTGCTCCCAAAAGGCGACGAAGCACTTCTGGGGTCATCAAAGCACCTTGGTTGATGGATGGGGCTGACCTCAGGGTCTCGATTGCGTGTCCGAATAGCACGACTGGGTTGTCGGTGTCGGGCTCGTTTCCTTCTCTCGCCGGGGCTCGACGAACCAGCTCTCCACGAGCTGCGATCAGATCAATGGTGATTTGATCGAATAGCTCCTCTAGTGCACCTACATAGCGCACTAGGTGCAACAATGCAGGATCCGTCTCGTGATCTCCGTTGGCAACTTGGGGTGGTCTACCATACCCTTCACGTCTGGGGTAGTAATGGAACGAGCGACAGTTAACTCTGGGCGACAAGTGCCGTAGATGAACTATAGCCTCTCGAGCAGCTAGTTGGATGGCTTGTGGCTCAAAGGAAGTTGTTCTTCGGTGAACCTGTAGGGCGCTCGGTGCTAGACCCCTACCATAGATGTGTACAAAGATGGCCCGTAATTGACGGGCTCTCACCGATCATGGGTCCTTGGTACACAACATATTCTCAGTGGCTCTTCTAACGCATAGGCACGGCGGGTGAGGTTTGCAGTATGGTCACAAAGCCTCCAAGGTTGGTTGCTTGTGGTCTCGTTGTACTGACGGGCCGTGCATTGTGGCTCGGTTTGGGGTAGCGGCTTTGTCTTTGTCTTTGGTTTGGGGCTGGCGTGCCTTTTTTCTAGGAAAAGGGGGCGGAGTCTTCCTTCGCACGCTTGCGAATGGGACAATTTTAGGTGTTGGTCACTGGCGCGTGATCGACGGGCTAGGTTGATAGGTTGGGCACCGACTGCCAAAAGGTATCGGGTCACTGTGTGGCTATCTTGCACGAGAAGCTTGGCTGGGGTTTTGTTATGGTATGGTGGGTTGGTTTGCCTAAGTTAATTGACCTGGCTAAGATAGGATTAGCCAATGGTCGGCCTGGCTCTGACTGTCGCGACCGGTTTTTCCAGGTATCAATTTCCAGAAAAAGGCCTTCGTGCTCATCAGCCCCAGGATTACTGTTGGCTGATGAGGTACCAACTTGATACAGAAAATTCCAAGCAAAGTACAAAGTCTGTAGTACAAGACCACTCTGGCCTGTGAGTACAACAAATGGTTTCTAGTGGTTGATGGCGGAAGCGGTTTGTGGATCATCAGTGTCTATGGGACTTCATTTCCCACAGGAACAAATGACCAGGTTAACTCCTATCTTCGGGGGTTGCTTTGTCACCGTTGCTTAGTTTCCGGGCTGTCATCGCATCGCTCCTCTCCAAGCAATAAATCTGGCCAAGACAATAGCGAGGGACAAGCCCGATGAGTACTTTGAATGTACTCGCAAACATTATGAACACTGGTATAATTTAAATGATAATCATATACTTGAATTATTCTATGATCACATCGTCAGTCATAAAAAGTCTTTTTGTGCATGCGAGCAGGTTATTTATACACAGCATGAATATGCAACAATGGAGTGTAAATAAAAATGCAACAGTCGGGCGTCTGTGCGACACCACATAAAGGGCTTATAAGGTAAATAAATAACAATCATGCCACAGTCGGGCGTCTCAGCGACACCACATAAAGGGCTTATAAAGTAAATAAATAACAAGCATGCCACAGTCGGGCGTCTCAGCGGCACCACATAAAGGGCTTATAAGGTAAACAAATAACAAGCATGCCACAGTCGTGCGTCTCAGTGACACCACATAAAGGGCTTATAATGTAAATAAATAACAAGCATGCCACAGTCGGGCGTCTCAGCGACACCACATAAAGGGCTTATAAAGTAAATAAACACAGTGACTATCCAGGAGGTAGAACCATCTCAGGGATACTCAATAATTCAAGTAATATAATAGGTTAGTCCATAACATTAACAATCGTAATCAGCACAAGTCACAAGTCACGAACCAAGTTATGGTTTAACAATCTCTCCTCCGAAGACCGACACTAAGACCGACATGTGACCCATCCCAGACGGTAACCATAACCATGGACACGGCTATTTGAATAGGTTTAAACTCTGCAGAGGGTGTACTCTTTACACACGAGCAACGGATTCCCTTAGTCCATCGGGACTAATTCCGTCTACGGTCTTTTAATTGAAAACACACCTGACTTGCACACACCAGCTTAACTTACCGGTGCCTGGAATCACCCACGACACTTGTTAAGCAAAACTCTAAGTGGGGAGGCTACAACCTCGCGTAGCATGGGATCAAATTTATATCGCGCGCTCTAAGGGGTGGCCTCCCCTCTCGGTCTCAACCGGAAACACCCATGCCCCCGGACCAGATGTCATGCCTACCGGTTACAACCGGTATCTTCCACCGTGGCCTCTGTGTACGGTGTGTGCTCGAAAGGGGTTGATGACTTACTGAACCGTACCCTACCTTCGCAGGGACAAATGGTAGTACGAGGCAAGTATGGGGTAACTGGAACAAGACTCGATCTACGGTCAACTCAGGAAGTTTTTGAATTCCCTGCATGACATGTATTACAAATATATATCAACCAACAAAATCAACACCCATTATACCTGACCATACCATACCGGACATAACCGTCCCGACGGAGACCGGCGAAAAACTCATGCCTACCCAGGGCAGAGGTTCTCCCGGATTCCTTTCTGGCATGCATGCAAGGCACATGAGGATGATTACCATCACAAGTATATTCATTTCCAACCGCAAGGAAATCACTAATATGCATCCATGCAAATGATCAAATCACATGAAATAACAAGTTCTCCAAAACAGGATGGTGTTATAAACGTGTCAACTAATACACCAAAATATCATGCCGGGGTTCAGAATGCTTGCCTTCAAGTTGTGAGGGGTGAGGTGCTCTCTAAAACTTTTGAAAGTTTTCTCCTCTCTCTCCAAAATCCACGTCGAAGGCGTATTTTGGATTTACGTTTCCACTTACTCCAGCGTGGACGGTGCGCGAGTCACTGACAGTGGGCCCGCCTGACCCACTGGTCAGGTTTGACTGGCTTCCCTCCCTTCTTCTTTCTCTGCCCGAGCGGGGGCGGAACTCCGGCGAGGCTCGCCGGCAAACGGTGGCACCGTTCGGGAAACCGAGATCACCTGCGGGCTCAGGGGGCCGAGGCGGTCACTCCGGTGGTCGTTTTGGCCTCTGGGGTGGACGGAGCTGCCGGCGGCGAGGTTCGCGGCGGCCGGTGGCTTCTGGAGCAAACTGAATTTGTGGCTATGGTGGCTCTCCATCGCAGCTGGGGTCTGGGCGGCTCCGCAAGTCGAAGTGGAGTCGTTTGATGGTGTTGGGGGCGGAGGCTCGTCGTGGCTTAACGGAGCCGGGAGGCGGCGGTGGCCGAACTGGCCGGAGTTGGGGAAGATGGCCTCTCCTGGTCGATTACGAGCTAGGGGAGCGTCAGTGGAGTGGCCTGAGGCTGCATCTGAGCTCAGAGAGGTGCGGGGCTCCTTAAATAGGTGAGTCAAGGCGGTTCCGTGGCGGCTGGGGATAAGGTCGCCGGCGACCGTCTTTCTGTAGCTAGGGCGACGTGGCGGCCACGGGTGCTAGAGGACGAGGCTACAGATGAGCTTGAGACGCTCAAGGGGGCAGCTGGCGAGCGCTGGTGGCTTGGGAGGCACCGACCAAGGCAGGGGCGCGCTGCGGACGCCGGCGTGCCGCCCAGGGCTCTGACGGCGGTGTTGCAGGGCACCAGGGCCTACTTGGCGTGATGCGGTGAGAAGGGGAGTGCATGGCGCGGCTCTGCAGCGAGGGCAAAACCAGGGGCGCGACGCGTCGGCTCGGGCGCGGCACGTGCAAAACGCGTGCTCTGCTCGCGCCCAGAGCACGCACGGAACGTGCTCGACGAAATGCTATTGCAAGCTAGGGGGCTCTAAACCACAAGAGGGTTAGCAGGGTGGGGTTATAGACTAGGGAAAAACCATTGGACATGCTGGTCTGGTCAGGGGATCAAGCTCATAATGCAAACAAAAACTCATGCCAAATCTATCCATGCTCACAAGGTGTTTGACAAAATGCCATAGGCACCTAGGCAGTTCTTGGTGTGGCCAAAACTTCCAGAGTGGGGTCTCTTTAGATGGATGAGAGGGTGGTGAGGTTAGTTTGCCCAAAGCTCAAACTTGCTAGTGCAAGTTTTGTAAAACTTCAATTCTGGACAGAAGGTAAATGGCATTGCTTTATGAACCAAAAATGATCCAATGGGTGCATGCTCCTGGACTTAGGGGTTTAGCACGGAGGACTATAGGTAGGAAAAGGAATCATGGATAAAGGAGCAACTAAAAATGTGGTTGCTGTACAAATCCTCAAGTTGGACAAGAATGGAAAAGAGGTTGATTCACTCAGTTTTTCCAAAGAACATCACTAGTTTTTTTGCATAAAGTTGAATTGCATGCTACCGCTGATCTCCCAAAATTTTTGGTGAAGGCTTTAAAGAAATATTTAAATAGGTTGTAGTGCAAATCTGCCCACTGGACCAGATTTGAATAAATGGTGTAGAGCTCAAAACCTCAAATGGACAGAATATATCTTTGCATAAAAGTGGTCTAAAAACATCACATGACATCTCCAAATTTTGGTGGGATTTTTGGATGAATTTATAAAAGGGGTGCAGTTCAAATAGGACCATAAAATCATGGGAAACCATTTTTCAAGAGAATAAAGATCAGGAAGATTATTACACAATTAATTCCTCTGATGAAAAGAAAGAATTTTCTTGAGAGGATAAACAAGTCCAATATCATTTTGATAAAGTTTTTACTCTAGGGGACAACCCCATGATAACCAAGAAAAGAATGGTTCTGAAATCAAGAAAACCAAGAAAAAGAAAAGTTAAATTTCCTGGCAAAAATTTTAAATTTACAAAACAAGGTTAAAAATTTTGGGGTGTCACAGCGTGGGTTGGCGTGGGATTAACTGCGCCCACTCCCCCACGTCCCGCGATTATCGCGCCCTAAAGGCGTGCGGAAACTGCCGCTGGGAGGCGAGCGGTCCGATCGGGCCACGGAAGATCAGTGCTTGGGCCGAGGCATAGGAGTGGCGGGCCCCGGCCTGCGGTGACGTCCCATCACGCGCGTGGGCTGGCAGGCCCTTCCTGCTGACGGCTGCCATGTGGCGTGCGAGTGACAGGCGGTCAGCACACAACTCAGCTCGCATGCCATCTGGTCCCCGCCTTTAAGATGCGAAACCTCCCCAAGGCGGCGCACCTACTCAAAGCCGGCTCCTAGCTGCCGGTTCTTCAGGATAGGAAGCTGATCGAGCTTCTCATCTTTTCTTCAGCCTCGAAGCTCAACCAGCTTCGGGGACTACTGTCGGAGTAAATAGCCACGGGTAGCCTAGCCGGCTCCCCCTGGCGCTTCTGAAAAATTACGGGCCGATCGAGCCCCCGAGCATCCCAGACACGGGGTCGCCTTCCCTTGGCCGGCTGTCTCTCCGGCCCTACCCGAAGGTGGCCCAGCCCTAAAACCTACAGGAGGAAGGCCACAAGAGGGTCGACTCCAAGAAGTCGGCCAAGAGAAGGCCGACTCCAAGAAGCCGGCTCCTCTGCAGGCGGCCAAGATCATACCCTCAAACTTTGCACCCACATAACAGCGATGAGACGGGGCGTGGCTATAGTGAAGCCTGCCACCCGCGAATCCCGGAGCGCGCATGGCCACAGTGCGCCATACGGGGCAGCCATCACCCGTCCGGGGCGGCACTGTTGCCATGTTGACCATGATGTCACGCCCGACAGGTTGTCAACACGGCCCGCAGGCGGCGGGCCCCTCCAGTCAGAGAGATACCTGAAGGCGGCCAGGCCTCCTCCAGTCGGCCTGGGATATGGCCGGCTCCCAGCCGCCGGCTTGCTCCCTCCCTCGAAGGAGGCGCCTCATTAAGGAGGCAAGATGAGGTAAGGCTACAGTGATCACCGCCAAGGCGGCGGCACTGTAGCCATGTTTACCTCGACAAAGCCCTCATCAACAGGAGTGAGGCAATAGTAACCAGCCCCCGACAAGGCCCCCAGCGGTGGGGCTAGCTTGTCGACCAGGAAGCCGGCAGCCGGCGGGACCCGCTAGTCGGCGGGCCCCAGCGACCGGCGGAGAAGCCGGCGAGCGTAGACACTGACGGCTAGGGCCCGCGCCCAGCCGGATTACCATTGTACCCCTGGGGGGTAGGCCTATATAAACCCCCCAAGGCGCCCATGCAAAGGGTTGATCTCTTAGAGTTTTAGACACCACATAGAGGGAAGAGGAGAGCTAGCCTTGCCCTTCTTCTTCCTCTCGCCGAACAGCTCAAGGAGCCTCTTGTAGCCACTTTGTTCATTTAGTGACCATGCGGAGACCCCGCAGAGCAGCAGTAGGGGTGTTATCTCCACGGAGAGCCCCGAAGCTGGGTAAGATTCGCCGGCGTGCATGTCTTCACCTCATCCTGTTTCCAGGCACCGGCGACGTCTTATTGGCTCCCACAATGATAAGCCACCCGTTGGCATATGTCGCACCTACCACCCGACACTTTGAATCACATAAAAGTCCAAATGTCTATGCTATAAAGAAAATAATATGATATGACTTGATGAACAACACTCCACATCAAAATTTCTGTTTTTATCACTTACCTACTCGAGGACGAGCAGGAGTTAAGCTTGGGGATGCTGGTACGTCTCCAACATATCTATAATTTTTTATTGTCCCATGTTGTTTTATTATCAATCTTGGATGTTTTATAATCATTTTATATCATTTTTGGTACTAACCTATTGACATAGTGCCAAGTGCCAGTTGCTGTTTTTTACATTGCAGGAAATCAATATCAAACGGAGTCCAAAAGCCTTGAAACTTTACGGAGATATTTTATGGGCCAGAAGGAAGAAGATGTGCCCTGGTTGCACCTAGGGGGAGTCCCGAGGAGGGAACAACCCACCAGGGCGCACCAGGAGGCCCAGGCACGCCCTGGTGGGTTGTGCCCACCTCGGGTGCCCCACGGACCGCCTCTTTGCTCTATAAATACCCCAAAAATACCAGAACCCTAGAAGCATCAACGAAATATTCATCCAGCCGCCAGAGAGTCCAGAATCACCAGATCCAATCTAGACACCATCATGGAGGGGTTCACCACTTCCATTGGTGCCTCTCCAATGATGCGTGAGTAGTTCTTTGTAGACCTTCGTGTCTGTAGTTAGTAGCTACATGGCTTCCTATCTCTCTTTTGACTCTCAATACAATGGTCTCTTGGAGATCCATATGATGTAACTCTTTTTGCGGTGTGTTTGTTGGGATCTGATGAACTTCGAGTTTATATCTTTTTATATCCATGAAAGTTATTTGAGTTTCTTTGATCTCTTATAGCCTCGTATTTCTTCTCCGATATTTGGGTTTGGTTTGGCCAACTTGATCTATTTATCTTGAAATGGGAAGAGGTGCCCGGTAGTGGGTTCGATCTTACGGTGCTTGATCCCAGTGACAGAAAGGGAACCGACACGTATGTATCGTTGCTACTAAGGATAAAAAGATGGGGTCCCTATCTGCCGCAATAGATAATGGATATTGTCTACATCATGTCATCGTTCTTATTGCATTACTCCGTTTTTCCATGAACTTAATACACCAGATTCATGTTGGATAGCGGTCGATGTGTGGAGTAATAGTAGTAGATGCAGGCAGGAGTCGGTCTACTAATGTTGGATGTGATGCCTATGTAATGATCATTGCCTGGATATCGTCATGATTATTTGAAGTTCTATCAATTGCCCAACAGTAATTTGTTTACCCACCGTTTGCTATTTTTCTCGAGAGAAGCCACTAGTGAAACCTACGGCCCCCGGGTCTTCTTTCTCATATATTTGCCTTGCGATACTTTTCCTTTGCGTTTTTATTCAGATCTATTAAACCAAAAATACCAAAAATACCTTGCTGCATTTTATCTTTATTCATTTTATTTGGCGTTCGATCTATCAATCTATTACAATTTACCTCACATCCGTTTGCCTATCTTGAGGCTCCGTACCCAGGAAGGGATTGACAACCCCTTTAACACGTCGGGTTGTGAGGTGTTGTTGTTTGTGTGCAGGTGCTATTTACGTTGTGTCGCTTCGTTCTCCTACTAGTTCGATACCTTGGTTTCATTTGTGAGGGAAATACCTATTGTCGTTGTGCTACATCATCCCTCCCTCTTCGGGGAAATACCGACGTAGTAGTAGCTACCATTGAGGGAGTCCTGGATTAAGGGGTTGATAATCCCCAAGTGCAGGGAATCATGTAGCAATTTCCAAAGGTGGAACTGATAAGTATGGAGTGTCGAACCCACAAGGAGCTAAAGGTAAGATCAATATTCTCTCAAGCCATATCTGTCACTGATACGACTCTACGTGCATCTAACGTTTGCTTCCAACTAGAAATGAGAAATAAAACTACGTTGTGGGTATGAAGAGGATAACTTTGTATGACATCGGAGAGCTAAAATATAAAAGTAGGTGCTGATATCATAAAGTTAAAATATATTACTAAATATTATAAATAGCAAGTGTGGAATAATGGTGGATCGATGTGCGGAATTGTCCTAGGCAATTGTTAACAAGACCAGTGTCAGTGTACAAAAGTAGGGGCTCTCCTTTCGACCCCTTTACTTGTGCACGGGCAGTCAGAGCCGCTCGCCACGACCACGCATAACAGGGCAGGGAAGGGAAGCCGGAGGGAAGCCGAAGGCACAAGACAAATAAAGCAACGACAAGGACCAAGGCCACAAGGATCGGATGGGCGAAGCAGGTTTCCCCGGCAGGACCCTTGTTGAGGCAGCTCGCCCACGGCAGCCGAGCGAGCCACCCTTGAGCCCACCAAACAGACGCATTGGGACAGGGCTCGGGAGGCACCTACGTGGTGGCATGCAGATCTTTGAGAAGACAAAGAATAGTCAAGATCAAGTGAGGATAGGAAGGCAATCATCCTCACTGAAGAAACCCACAAGACCCCCGGCAAGATCCTTGCCGGGAACGCCTACACGCCACGGCAAGACCCTTACCGGGCCACCCGACAAGACCCTCGCCAAGCGTGCAAGCAGGGCCGCTGCCAGGCCCGCACCAACCAAGTTTCCACCTCCGTTCGCATGCAGCTGCCGACCCAACCAGTCAAGGTGCACTGCGTGGCAACATGCAACCCTTCGTGGAGGCTCCACCACCGCGCCACCTCAGCTGCCTACCTGCCTACATGGCACCGCATGCAGCACTGGCCAGGGCGCGTGTCGAAGCAAAGAGGAGCGGCGACGGATGGGACGGGCCTCGCTCCCATCCCCGATAAAGCGAGAGGACACCTAAGGATGCATTAAATGCATCTTGTCCTGTAATACGAGAGATAACCTCACGGCATTGTACCCTTTCCACCTCTGGCTTGCCACTGTGGAGACCCTTTTTCCTATAAAAGGAGGCCCGAGGCGACCAGGAGAAGGATTCAGCTTTTTTGGAGCTCGTTACACCCCGTAGCTAGCTCAAGAACTCCGAATACATCCACCAAAGCAGGACTAGGGTTTTACGCATCCTCGCGGCCCGAACCTGGATAAACGAACTGCATACTCTCTGTCAGATCCGCTCTTCTCTCAACTCCGCGCCCCGCAACCGCAGTAGGGATCCTTGTGATCCCATAGGTGTCGTTCCCACTGACATCTTTGGCGCGCCAGGTAGGGGGCGCTGTCGGTGTCAAAACCGGCGGATCTCGGGTAGGGGGTCCCGAACTGTGCGTCTAGGCGGATGCTAACAGGAGACAAGGGACACGATATTTTTACCCAGGTTCGGGCCCTCTCGATGGAGGTAAAACCCTACTCCTGCTTGATTAATATTGATGATATGGGTAGTACAAGAGTAGATCTACCATGAGACCAGAGAGGCTAAACCCTAGAAGCTAGCCTATGGTATGATTGTTGTTCGTCCTATGGACTAAAACCCTCCGGTTTATATAGACCCCGGAGAGGGTTAGGGTTACACAGAGTCGGTTACAATGGGAGGAGATCTACATATCCGTATTGCCAAGCTTGCCTTCCATGCCAAGGGAAGTCCCATCCGGACACGGGACGAAGTCTTCAATCTTGTATCTTCATAGTCCAGGAGTCCGGCCAAAGATCATAGTCTGGCCATCTGGACACCCCTTAATCCAGGACTCCCTCAGTAGCCCCTGAACCAGGCTTCAATGACGATGAGTCCGGCGCGCAGATTATCTTCAGCATTGCAAGGCGGGTTCCTCCTCCGTATACTTCATAGAAGATTTTGAACACAAGGATAGTGTTCGGCTCTGCAAAATAAGTTCCACATACCACCGTAGAGAGAATAATATTTGCACAAATCCAATCTGCTGACGTATTCCGCAGCGTGACATCACACCACGGCCAAGCCTTTATTCGAATCGTTTTTATTGTCCCACCTCAGCGCGTTTAGCGAGGCGGTTTCCTTGGCACGTCTTGTCAAAGCAGAGATCGTGTCCCCTTATTCCGGGATTCCCATCAATACGAGCGTGGGTAACCCAACCGCGCCATTGATTACGACGCTTGGGGGATAAGCGAGTTTTACCAGGCTGGTGGGGACGCATAGCTTCGTCCGCCCATATAAGGGGATAAGGATCCACCTTTTCACCAACGCCTTCTTCCTCCTTTGCTCATCCATTTCCGCGCACTCGAGCTCCAGCGCCCAAGCCCGCACATTCCACCTCAACCTTCTCTAGCCATGTCCGGAGCGGGAGGCAAGTGGATGGCCTCCTCCGTCACGGAGGGGCACATCAAAAAGCCGAGGAAGGCCGGATACTTGTCCAATGACATCGCGCACCGGCTCCCCGACAAGGGACAGCTCATCCCCACCCCCAGGCCCCATGAGAGGGTGGTGTTCCTCACCCACTTCCTCCGTGGACTAGGTTTTCCACTTCACCCATTTGTCCGGGGACTCATGTTCTACTATGGCCTGGATTTCCACGATCTGGCCCCGAATTTCATCCTCAACATCTCGGCGTTCATCGTCGTGTGCGAGGCTTTCCTCTGCATCCATCCCCACTTCGGCTTATGGCTGAAGACCTTCAATGTCAAGCCGAAGGTAGTGGGCGGCCGCCAAGCGGAGTGCGGAGGTGCCATGGTGGGCAACATGGCCAACGTCCTATGGCTCGAGGGCTCCTTCGTGGAGACCATAAAGGGGTGGCAATCTGGGTGGTTCTACATCACCGAGCCGCGTGACCCTAAATGGGAAGCGGCCCCCTAATTCCGATCTGGCTTCCCTACACGGCTCACCTCCTGGAAAAAGACAGGCCTGACGTGGGGCAATTCGGAGGAGCTGACCGGACTCCAAACCTGCGTCCTAAACCTGGTGAACAAGAAGCTCAAGCTCGTCAACGTAGTCCAGGTCATGCTCATCTGCCGGATCCTCCCGTGCCAACAACGGGCCTTCAACTTGTGGGAGTTCGATCCGGCACAGCACCAAACCCTGAGCAGGCTTTTCGACACTACGTACGAAGATGCCTGGAAGGTGCTGTTCAAGGGCGCCGAGGCTCCCGCATCCGCTACCGAGGATCGCGGATTCAGCGCGCAGCATCAAGCCAATGCGGTAAGCTATTTTACCCTTTATAGGGCACTTGTTTTTCATAGTTTGATTCTATGCGGGATCTAAACTCCCTTACCTTTGACAGGATTGGCAGAAGACGTCCGGGCAGATTGACTGTCCGGCTCCCTTGCCAGAAGACCCAGCGGACGCCCGCCTAACGGGGCTCCTGGTTCCGGCACCTCACGTGGTGCCGGAGAAGAAGGCCAAGAAGAAGGCCACGGGAACTCGAAGGAGTTCCCGACGCCAGGTAGTGTCGGAGTCATCGTCCGATGACTCCAAGGCGGACTCCTCCCGTGAAAACAAGGAGGAGGAAAGAGAGGCCTCTCCCCCAGCGGGGGGAGAGAAGAAAAGGAAGGCCGCCCCAACTGGGGAGGCCGGAGGCTCCAAGAAGGGAAGGACCCTTCCTCCGGACTACTCCACCAACGCCGACGACGGCGAAGAAGAGTGGCCACCGAGGGCCAAGCCCCTGGCGAAATCGTAAGTATCCGGATATCAAAATAACTCATGGCGTTTCATTTGTCGCACAGTACCTTCTAACGCCGAATATAATTATGCAGTCCGCCCAAGGGCCAGGCTCGGCAACCCGACGAGCGGCTCCTCGGGTTCGTCCGGATGTGAATAGGACTTCACTTCCGGCCGCCTCCTCTCCTCATGCGGATGACGCCTTGGGTGGAGTCCCAAAAGGGTCCAAGCCAGAGGAGGTGGTCCTGGAGGCGCCGCAAGGCAACCTCCCGGACTCCAGGCGCAAAGGGGATAAAACCCCAAAGGGCTCTAAGTCCGGCCCTGGGCCGGACTCCGCACTGGAACCTTCAGTGGTTCCGGAGTCTGACAGGTGGCCCCCACGTAAGAAGGGCAAGCCTACGACACCGGTGACCTCCGTCCAACTGGAGGCATCGGATAATTTGCTGGAGGCGCTTAACGGCGCCTCCATCGACGAGGAGCACCGCACTGTTATGAG
Source organism: Aegilops bicornis (assembly GCA_021605145.1). Taxonomy (NCBI): domain Eukaryota; kingdom Viridiplantae; phylum Streptophyta; class Magnoliopsida; order Poales; family Poaceae; genus Aegilops; species Aegilops bicornis. The sequence goes on along the minus strand of JAHIAL010000032.1, from coordinate 2,718,683 downwards.
TGTGGTGATCCAGAAAGTTCAGTCCGCCAAGAGCGGGCTGACTGAAGCCTGTGCCAGCCTTCTAACAGGCTTTGAGGTATGTATTTAAGATATGTAAAAATATTACCGCATGGACAGTAGCCCCTGATGCTCAGTTTGGTGTTCGGGAAGAAAAACCGAACTGAGGATCTAAAAGATGTACGCAGGAGTCTAACATAAGTATGTCAATATGGGAATGCAGGATGCGCTGCTGACCTCTGCCGCACTGACTGCGGAGGTCGATGCGTTGAAGCAGAGCCTCGAGCGGTCCGAGAACGAGCTCGGCCTTGCCAAAAAGCAGCTCGAGGACAAGGAAGGTAAGTAATACCTTATGGAAGTATATAAAAGATGTGGTTGCAAAAAATGATAGGACTAACGTGAGTATTGCAGGGGCCACGAACGAGGTGGCGACCCTGAAGGAAGCGCTGTCCAAGGCCGAAAACAATGCGGCCGTGGAGCGCACCGAGCGAGAGAAGCAGGAGGCGCGGGTGGCGGAGGTGCGGCAAGAGCTCCAGGCTCTCGTGGAAAAACATGAGAGTTGGAGCTTGACTCAAAGACTCGAGAGTCCGAGCTCGCCTCGGCCCTTGAGAGCGCCAAATCTGCTAAGGCCGAAGCCCAAAAAGCCCTCCAGGAAATTGAGGCGATGAAGAAGATAGCGGCGGGTAAGGCATTCTTTATGCAAAGCAAGCATGTCAAAGTGAATTACTTGTTACTTACCCGAGTCCAGAGCTCTCCAGGAGCATTCGCAGATCTGCCCCACAGTGTGTCCAATGCTGCCGCGTTCTACCGAGCGAAGGAGGGGAGCTCGACGAAGAAGGTGTTCTGGTCTCAGTATGCTGAGGCCGGACACCTGGTGCCCTTGAGCGACCAGCTGAAGCAGCTGGTCGAGCTCCATAAGGTGGCCGAACATGCCATGAAGGGCCTCATAGTCCGGTTGTGGCCTGGGGAGGCCATGCCTGGGAGCTACTCCGGGCTGGTGAGGCGGCTGGTGGACGCTTGTCCATGGCTTGAAGTCGTCAAGCGCTCCGTATGCATCGAAGGTGCCCGTAGGGCACTTGCCCGTGCTAAAGTGCACTGCGGTAAGATGGACGCTGAGAAGCTTGTGACGGACAGACCACCACCGGGCAAGGAGCATCGCAAGCCCGAGATGTATTATGAGGGCGTCCTGAAGGGTGCCCGCCTTATAGCAGATGAGTGCTCCAAAGATGTAATTTTTGAGTAAACTCGCATTTGTTATCCTGTACGTTGAAAACTTGTTCATATGCGCTAAGCAACTTTTTGAATTTAAAATATTACCTTCTGTGCGGCCGTTTATTAAATTTGAGAGATGGCGAGTCGTCGGCTTCTGCCCCCATGCCACGAGCGCTGGGGTGTTCGGGATAAACTTGAGCACTCTTTTCCCCATTCTTGGGTCCTTCGAGGGAGGTGCTCAACACAACGAACAAGGCAATCGGACTATAATGCTTGAACACTCTCACTTAGCCATAGAATTCTATAATTTTAAATTTCGGCGAAGCCCCTAGCATTCGGAAGACCGAGTTCGGGGTGCTATCCACGCCTAGGCCGGACGAAGCCGACTCCTCGCTCTAAGCGGCATAAGCCTTTAGGGACTCGAAAACCTCTCGAACAGCGACCGGCTCTCGCTCTATCATGACGGTCAGTTTTAGCTTTCTCCACTAAGGTGCTTAGCCCAGCTCAACCGGGGCACAATCGCAGTGGTTCTCCCAAATACCTTAGCCGATATAACGGAACGTAAGGTACCAAAACATGGGAGCCGGGCAAACCCAACTATTGACCCAAGACATGATTCGGGGCCGATGCATATAATGCTATAAGTTCGGGGTGCCGCACTTGTGGAAGTGTTCGGACTTATCACACCGTATTTTGGGGTACTTAAGCCCCTGGTGTATTTGGCCGTACCAAAGTGTACGGGTGCAACATGTCATTAATGAACATATATAAAGAAAAAGGAATGCAAGAATAGACAAAAGCTATGTATTGTTTATTCAAAAAAGGCTACGATAAAAGCAGAACAATACAAATAGTGTGATAAGCACGGGACAGGACTATTTGACATGTCCCCCTCCAGGGGCGAGCTGCGGGATGATATGTGAAACAAGTATACTGCTCATTATAGAGACCACCTGGACACTCGACGTAGCTTTCTGCTTCCCTGGCTGTTGCATCGTGTGTTCGGCAATTCTACTGCCGGACAGGGCTTCCAGAGAGCGGAGTCCTGAAAGTAAGAAAAAAAGAATGACACAATCGGGAGCCCCTAGTGCGGTTGAGCCGCATCTTGGGCATGCCGTGGTCGTGCCCCTCCCCCTATGCCCATGGTATTTCCAGAGCGTAATTATGTACGCGTAGTACTGGTTTCGCAATTTCGCGAGGGCTGGTGTTGGGGCCGCATTGCTACGCGTGCTCGGAATGTGCCAGGCGGTCTTGTTGTAGGTTACTCCGGGCACGCTTGACGGTGTCCGGACGTTTAATAGCCGGAGTCGAGAATTGCCTTGAGATGCTGCTTTGTACTTCCGCCGCGAGGGCCGCCGTATGCTCCTCCGTTCGGAGAGAGCGTTCGGTGTTTCCATTGACCGTAATGACTCCTCGAGGGCCTGGCATCTTGAGCTTGAGGTATGCGTAGTGCGGCACTGCATTGAACTTTGCAAATGCGGTTCGTCCAAGCAAAGGCGTGATAGCCATCGCGAACGGGACTATGTCGAAGATTAACTCCTCGCTCGAAATTATCCGGGGATCCAAAGACCACTTCAAGTGTAACTGAGCCTGTACAGTTGGCCTCCACACCTGGTATGACGCCTTTAAAGGTCGTCTTTGTGGGTTTAATCCTTGAGGGGTCTATGCCCATTTTGCGCACTGTATCCTGATAAAGCAGGTCCAGGCTGCTGCCGCCGTCCATCAGGACTCTAGTGAGGTGAATCCATCAATGATTGGGTCTAGAACCAATGCGGCGAATCCTCCATGGCGGATGCTAGTGGGGTGGTCCCTTTGATCGAAAGTGATCGGGCAGGAGGACCACGGGTTGAACTTTGGGGTGACTGGCTCCATCGCATATACGTCCCTGAGTGCACGCTTTCGTTCCCTTTTGGGTATGTGGGTTGCGTATATCATGTTCACCGTCCGCACTTGTGGGGGGAAGCCCTTACATCCCCTATTGTTCGGCGGCGGGGCTCCTCCTCGTCGTCGCTATGCAGCCCCTTGTCATTGTTTTCGGCATTTAACTTGCTGCTGCTTGAACACCCAACAATCCCTGTTGGTGTGGTTGGCTGGTTTTTCGGGGGTGCCGTGTATCTGGCACGAGCGATTGAGTATTCGGTACAAATTGGACGTGCCCGAAGTATTTCTTTTGAATGGCTTTTTCCGCTGACCGGGTTTAGAGCCTCTGAATCCGGCATTGACTGCCGTATCATCAGCATTATCGCCGTTAATGCGGCGCTTGTGCTTGTTGCGACGCGACCTGCCATTGCTGTTCTTGGTATCCGAATTACCAGGGCTCTTGGTCATGTTATTACTACGAGCTAGCCAGCTGTCGTCTCCCGCACAAAAACGGGTCATGAGTGTTGTGAGGGCTGCCATGGATTTCGACTTTTCCTGTCCTAGGTGTCGGGCAAGCCACTCATCGCGGATGTTGTGTTTGAAGGCTGCAAGGGCCTCCAGATCCGGACAAATGACGATTTGATTTTTCTTGGTTAGGAACCGTGTCCAGAATTGTCCGGCCGATTCCTCCGGCTGCCGACTTATGTGGCTTAGGTCATCGGTGTCGTGGTGGTCGCACATAGGTGCCACGAAATTGTCGAGGAATGCGGCTTCCAGGTCTTCCCAACAACCAATTGACTCTGTTGGCAAGCTGTTAAGCCAATGCCGAGCTGGTCCTTTAAGCTTGAGTGGGAGGTATTTGATGGCGTGTAGATCATCACTGCGGGCCATGTGGATATGAAGGAGATAATCCTCGATCCAAACCGCGGGATCTGTTGTGCCATCGTATGATTCAATGTTTACTGGTTTGAAACCCTCGGGGATTTGATGATCCATCACTTCATCTGTGAAGCATAGTGGGTGTGCGGCGCCTCTGTACTTGGCTATATCACGACGCAGCTCAAATGAGCTTTGTCTACTGTGTTCGGCCCGGACGGATTTGCCGTATCCGGCGTGACGATTATCGTCACGTGTCGTGGGGCGCCCACACGATCCATAGATCGATCTTGTTTGCCTTGCCTTGTATTCCAATATATCTCGCAGGTCTGGCGCATTTCCCCGCGCCTTGGTATTCTTTGAGCGACGCCGGGGTGCGGCTTGAGTGGAGGGCCGAGAGGCCTCTGTCAGCTGACCACGAGGTGGCCGGTCGGCCGCATCATGCGCTGGTGATGTAGGTTTAGGTGCTTCCTCTTCTAATCGGGGTAGCAGCCTGCATTTTGGGTAGCTCTTGGAGGGGCGTTCGAGTTCGTACTCTTCGGCCGCAAGGACTTCAGTCCATCTGTCGGCTAGCAAGTCTTGGTTAGCTCTAAGCCGTTGCTGCTTTTTCTTGAGGCTGCTTGCCGTGGCCATAAGCCTGCGTTTAAAACGCTCTTGTTCGACGGGATCCTCAGGCACGACAAATTCGTCGTCATCGAGGCTTGCCTCGTCTTCGGAGGGAGGCATGTAATTATCGTCCTCTACCTCTCTGTCTGCCGCTCTCTCATGAGGGCTGGCTTCTCCCTCCTCCTGCGCTGAATCCTGCTGGGGGGGTTGTCTTCGGCACTGTCAGGGGTGTTATTGTCTCCCGTTCCAGAATCACCTTTTTTTGCTGTGGCGGGATTTAGAGCGGCGCCGCTGACGCCGGCGCTTAGGCTGTTTCTTGGAGGGGTCATCCTCTGTTATTCCATCGTCGTTTCCTTCTTTTGGGGTGTCCACCATGTATGTGTCATATGGCGAGGTGGCCTTCCAGTGCCCTGTGGGCGCTGGTTCTTGGTCGTCTCCTGCATCGTCATCGTCGTCCATACCGTCGATGTCTTCGGAGTCAAAGTCGAGCATGTCGGTTAAATCATTGACAGTGGCTACGAAGTGGGTGGTGGGTGGGCTTTGAATTTCTTCGTCGTCTGCATCCCAACCTTGCTGACCATAGTCCGGCCAGGGCTCTCCTGATAAAGAGAGAGACTTTAGTGAATTCAGGATGTCGCCGAAGGGCGAGTGCTGAAAGATGTCCGCGGCGGTGAACTCCATGATCGGCGCCCAGTCGGATTCGGTTGGCAGGGGCGCGGAAGGTTCGGAGTCCGGAGAGGAGTCCGGCACCTTGGAGTCACGAGCTTCGCAAAGGACAGGGCTGGTATTCGGCTCGATCGCCGTGGATATTGCAGCCCCCGAGGCGGTGTCCAGCCACCCGTCCTCGATGGGTGCAGTCGGCTCCGAGCTAAGGGTCGGAGCGGATGCTGGTGCGGCCTCCAGGGCACTGTTCGGCGGCAGAGCTAGATAATGCCATCGCGACAGTGCGGCGCGCTTGGCTGTGGCTCAAACCCGTCGAAGATCAAGTCTCCGCGACGCTACCGTGTAGTTCAAACTTCCAAATCTGACTCGATGGCCGGGCGTAGCTTTTAATCTGCTCCGGATGGCTGCGAATTAATTGGCCCGCAGCAAAGCCGCCGAATCTGAAGATCTGTCCGGGAGAAAAGTCTCACCCTGGACCGCATCGTTGTTGATGATTGGAGGAGCCATCGGGCCTAAAGATGACGACACGGCGGAACTCTCAATGAAAGCACCAATGTCGGTGTCAAAACCGGCGTATCTCGGGTAGGGGGTCCCGAACTGTGCATCTAGGCGGATGGTAACAGGAGACAAGGGACATGATGTTTTTACTCAGGTTCGGGCCCTCTCGATGGAGGTAAAACCCTACTCCTGCTTGATTAATATTGATGATATGGGTAGTACAAGAGTAGATCTACCACGAGATCAGAGAGGCTAAACCCTAGAAGCTAGCCTATGGTATGATTGTTGTTCGTCCTATGGACTAAAACCCTCCGGTTTATATAGACACCGGAGAGGGTTAGGGTTACACAGAGTCGGTTACAATGGGAGGAGATCTACATATCTGTATCGCCAAGCTTGCCTTCCACTCCAAGGAAAGTCCCATCCGGACACGGGACGAAGTCTTCAATCTTGTATCTTCATAGTCCAGGAGTTCGGCCAAAGGTCATAGTCCGGCCATCCGGACACCCCCTAATCCAGGACTCCCTCAGGCGCAGTTGTGAGAATCGGCTTTAACAGCTAGTCCGGCGTTTTCTTCATCTCCATGGCGCCCAAGAAGAAGATGACGGTGGCGGTCGGCTCGTCGGGAGCCGAACGGTCTGTCCCAATGCGGGCAAGCAGCGGACCGGTCGCGGAGAGGACCAGGGGCGCGGCTCGCGAGCACCAACACCACCCCAGCAGCCGGAGCTTGGAAGGCGGCGACGTTCGTGTGCCTGGCAATGGGCCGCACGTCGCCAAATACAAAGATGGAGCCAGGCCCTCCGCAGGCGGCGCGGGGCCCTCCAAAGGCGTCGTTGCATCGCCCGAAGGCGATGCGGTGGCCTCGAAGACACCCACGCCGGCACCCACAGCGCTCTCCTCTCAAGCCGCGCGCGACGATCGGCCTCATCATGCCGAAGATCCTGGGCGCCGCCACAGGAAGAGTCCCGAACGTCACTCACGGGAAGCAGAAGACCCGCCCGCTCGCCGAGGCACTGGCGAAAACGACATGCAACCGCGGGACCATGATAGAGCTCCTTCTAACGTGGTTAGGAGTCGAAGCGCATCGCGGTCCGCGCAGGTTTCGCCACCGCCGGCACCAGAAGAGGCCCTAGCGCGCGCAGTTGCTCCTCGACTTCCCTCCCGCTACGGGGAAGCTCGACAAATGGAGAGCCACCATCCAGAGCCTTGTTGCCGTCGCCAACAAAGGCGAACCAAGACCTACAGGCCCTTCGAGCCAACGCTCCGGAGGAACGCCACACGCTGGTGGCGGGAGGACTGGTGGCGCTACGGCCACGGCACACTCTCCTCCCCGCAAATTGCCACGGATGTTGACCCGTCACGACGACGCGTGTGACCACATATCCATAGTGTCGTACGACCCACGGACCCGCTACAACCAACGCCAAGTTCTTCGGGATCAAGCCCATGAAGACGCTCGAACCACCATTGAGCGCCGACGCGAAACACGCCACCAGTCAGACAGGCGAGCAGGGCCTGCTGTGAACCACCCGGCTCCGGTAAGCCCTGGTGGTTTACCTTATGAGGTAGGCTGCCCGGCTTTTACCCGTGAGCTGCGGCAGTTCCAGTGGCCCACTCACCGTACCTTCAAGCCTAACGTTGGCGAGAAGTACAACGGCAAGACCCACCCGTCGGAGTTCCTCGGCATCTACACCATCGCGATGCAAGCTGCCAGAGCCCGCGACGATAAGGTGCTTGCGAATTACTTTCCGTTGGCCCTTAAGCCCAACTCCATGTCATGGTTGATGCACTTGCCAGTAGATTCTATTTCTTCTTAGTCGGATTTGTGCCATGAGTTTGTTGGCGCCTTTACGGGAGGTCACCAAGCTCATGGCCAAGCAAGCAACTTGCATGTCATTCCCAGAAGGAAGGTGAGAGTCTGCGGAAGTACATACAGAGATTCAGCCGGGTACAATACAATATCCCAGATGTTCATCCTGCCGCCATCATCAGTGCGTTCCATCAGAACGTGCGCAACCGCAAAATGCGCGAGGAGCTGGCGATGAACAAGGTGAAGGATGTGGCGGAACTCTACGTTCTTGCTGACAGATGTGCCCGGGCTGAAGAGGGAAGGAAGTACCGCGGCGAAGATGCCGGCGTGGAAACTGACTCTTCAGACGAGGATGTTGTTGCTCCAGTGACGAAAAGCCGGCGCCATAACAGGAAGCGTAAGGGTAAAGCCGTGCTTGCCGTCGAGGGATCTGATGATGCCGGCACCGCCAGGAAAACCAAGGCAGACGACCCCGGCAAGGAGATTGCCGGGTGCGTCGCCTGCCAGGCCTTGGCGGCTGTCGAGAAGCCAGGGAACTCCGACAAGCAATACTGCAAGATCCATCGCACCAAGGGCCTTGACCTCCAGAACTGCCGACAGGTTGAGCTGCTCGCCGAGAAGCAAAAGGCTGAATATGAAAGGTGGGACAAGGAGAAAGGCCAGGATGGTGCCGAGGGATCCGGCAAGAAGCGTGACGGCCAAGCAAGCTGCCGCGGTAAAGATAAACAGCAAGAGAGGCCCGCCCGGGGCCGCGACAAGAAGCAGGAAGACGATGATCATGATGAGGACGACGAGTCCGGCGACCACGAGTTTCAGAAAGCCACAGAGGCCATGTGCGTCGATGGTGGCGCCTCACTGCATTCATCCCACCACCAACTCAAGCAGTGGGCACGTGAGCTTACATCGGTGGAGCCATCGTTCGACGCACGGAAGCCGCTGAAATGGTCCAGCACGCCCATCATCTTCGACACCGAAGACCACCCTGACCGCACCACTGCGGTCGGGTGCTTGCCGTTGTTGGTTTCACCAACAATCCGCAACCTCAAGGTGACAAAGATGTTGGTCAATGGTGGGGCCGGCCTGAACTTGATCTCGCCTGTTGTGGTCAAAAGGCTGCAGATCCCCGATGGGGACCTCGAGGAGACGGGTATGTTCCAAGGGGTTAACCCGGGGAGGAGCCAGCCAAAGGGAAAGATCAAGCTGCCCGTGACATTCGGAGGCGAGCTGAACCACAAGATGGAGAGGATTGTTTTTGATGTAGCCGAGATCCCCTTGCCTTACAACGGGATCCTCGGTCGCCCGGCACTGGCCAAGTTCATGTCGGCTTCACACTATGCCTACAACATGCTGAAGATGCCCGGGCCAATGAACATCATCACCGTCCCCTCCGACAAGAAAGATGTGTTGATCTGCGCCGACCAACTCTACCGGGAAGCAGTTGCAGCAGCTGCCGCTAAGGTACCTGCTCCTGTCGACGGAGCCCTGGGGGGGAAGAAGACCGGCGAGACTCCTAGCACCCACTCCGGCAAGCGCACCTCATCGGGGTGTTGCGCTCCCGTTGAGGACGTGCCAGAGAGCTCCGCCGGCAAGAGCAAGAAGTACAGAGGCCGAGGCAGCGCTGCAAGATTTGAAGAGATACCTCTCCTCTACCCCGGTGCTGGTTGCGCCCAAACCACAAGAACCGTTGCTGCTTTATCTAGCGGCAACGAATCAGGTGGTTAGCGCTGCACTAGTGGCACAGAGAGAGGTTGATGAGGAGACAGCAGCAGCGGCAGAGTTGATGGTTGGCGGGCCAGAACCCTCCCCGGCAGGGCTTAGCCCCGGCAAAACTGAGTCCCCGGCAAGGCTCGGCCCCGGCGAGCCTGACGCCTGTGCGACGGGACCCAGGCGACCAGGTGAAGAAGCACAGAAGAAGAAAATGGTGCAGCACCCAGTTTACTTCGTCAGCTCCCTTTTGCAGGGGGCTAGGTCGAGGTACTCAGGTGTGCAAAAGCTGCTCTTCGGCCTCCTTATGGCTTCGAGGAAGCTGCGCCATTACTTCCAAGTGCATGAGATCACGGTGGTCACCCGCCTCCCATTGCAACGGATACTGCATAACCCAGATGCAACGGGGAGGATCGTGGAATGGGCCCTAGAGCTGTCAAGCTTCGGTTTAAAGTTCGAAAGTACCTCGACGATTCAGTGCAGAGTCTTGGCGGAGTGTGTTGCAGAATGGACCTCGACGCCCGACGAAGAGGTACAAGAGACTACTCTCCCCGACAAGGAAACGAGTCGCAACTGGATCATGTACTTCGATGGTGCCTTCGCTGTAAGGCGCCGGTGCGGTGTCTTGCTTGTCGCACCCACCAGAGAGCACCTCAAGTACGTCATCCAGATGCACTTCCCACGGGAGGTGTCAACCAACAACACCGTCGAGTACGAGGGTTTGCTTGCCGGTCTTAGGTTCGTGGTGGACCTCGGAGTTAAGAAGCTCATCGTCAGGGGCGACTCGCAGCTTGTCGTCAGGCAGATCAACATAGATTATCAAAGCCCGTTGATGGAAGCTTACGTAGATGAGGTGAGAAACCGGAGGAACGCTTTGATGGCATACAAGCGAGCATGTCCCTCGGGCGGAGAACGACATCGCCGACTACTGTCAAAGCGCGCTGCCCTCAAGCTACCAGGAACCGTGTACTTTTGTGCTTCAGTTAACTCAGCCATCCGTTGAGCCGTCGATCGAGCAGAACAAGCGGAGGAAGCTAAGCCCCGGCAAATACTTCCCCACCGAGCTCCCCGGAGCCGTCGGCGAAGATGTTGCCGTGAATGCCGATCCTGCCACGGGGCGACCAACTCCGGCAGGACCTCAGGTCATGGCCGTGGAAGCGGCCGCTCCCGTAGCAGAAGAAATGCCTTTGGTCCTTGTCGTCGAGCCACAGGCTCTGGCATGGGCACAGCACACCGTCCAATTGCTTCAGAAAGGAGAGCTTCATGAGGAGCAGGAAGAGGCGGAAAGAGTAGCCCGCCGGTCTGCCCTGTACCAGTTCGTTGATAACGAGCTGTACAGCAGAAGACCGAATGGGGTGAAATTGAAGTGCATCTCCCGGGAGGAAGGACTAAAGCTGTTGGCAGAGATACATGGAAGCATATGTGGCTCCCACATAGGGTCGAGGGCCCTTGCCGGCAAGGTTTTCCGGCAAAGTTTCTTCTGGCCCACCGCCCTCCAAAATCCAACGGCACTAGTAACCAAGTGTGAAGCGTGCCAGTTCCATTCGAAGAAGCTCCATCAACCAGCTCAAGCCCTTCAACCTATCTCTCTCTCCTGGCCCTTCTCGGTGGGGGCTCGATATATTGGGCCTTTTCCCCCGTGCTGTCGGGGGCTTTGAGTACTTGTACATCGCAATCGACAAGTTCACAAAGTGGCCAGAGGTGGAGGCAGTGAGGAAGGTGACAGCGCAGTCAGCCATCAAGTTCTTCAAGGGACTACTGTGCCGTTTTGGGGTGCCCAATAGGATCATCACCGACAACGGCACGCAGTTCACAAGCCATGCCTTCATGCAATACATTGAGGATCTCGGCAGCAAGGTCTGTTTTGCTTCCGTGGCACATACATGGAGCAACGGCCAAGCGGAGAGAGCAAATGCTGAAGTCCTGCGAGGCTTAAGAACGAAGACTTTCGACAGGCTGCGCAAGAGTGGAAGGCGCTGGATTGACGAGTTACCAGCGGTTCTTTGGTCGACCAGAACGACGCCAAATCGAGCCACTGGCCAGACTCCCTTTGCCCTAGTTTACGGGGCAGAAGCAGTTCTCCCCACGGAACTCATATACGGGTCACCTCGAGTGCTCTCTTATGATGAGCTTGAGCAAGAGCGATTGCGGCAAGATGACGTGATGCTCCTTGAGGAAGATCGTCTCCGGGCGGTTATGAGAGCAAAGACGCTACCAAAGAAGCCTTGCGCCGCTACCATAGCCACAAGGTTCATGCCCTGAGCTTTGAGGAAGGCGACCTTGTTCTTTGGCACGTTCAGTCGGAAGTGGGAAGGCCCTTATCGGGTAACACGAGTCACCAGGCCCGGTGCAGTCCAGCTGGAGACCGAAGATGCCATTCCAGTGAGCAACTCCTGGAACATCGAGCATCTCCGCAAGTTTTACCCATAAGGTGTGGCTTGCCGGGCCAACCAACAAGCTACCCTTTTGTACAAGCCTTGCCAGCAAGGCATGTAACCCTTTGTACAAAGCCAGGCGCAGACCCTAAGCATAAATAAACGAAGCCCTAGCGCCCTAAGTTACAGCATGCATGCTAGGTTGAGTCTCGTCCTTGGTTAGGGTCGATAGTGCTTAGCAGCGGCTAACCCCTAGCTTAGAGGTCGAGTGCGCGTCTCTCTGTTCTTCTCTATCTTGTTTGGTTCGCAGGACACATGAATATCCTTGCCGAGCTGCTTTGGAAGAAAGGGGATGGACCGGCGTACGGGTCCCTGCAAGCCAATACTGCCGGGGGGCTACAAGGGCGAAGATCCACCCGCGGCAAGCCAAAGTTGCCGGGGGCTGCAGATTCAAATAAGTTCTCTATCCCTTATCATGCGTTTCATTATGGACTGAGGGATGTGAAACCTCGTTTTATCCTTAGGCTACCGTGCTCTCCTCATTTCGGACCCTAGGACTCATCTCCTAGGACCGAATTTGGTCGTAGTCGCGGCAGCAAGGAAATAAAACAAGGAGCCTAGGCCCACCTCATCCCTACCTCCGCCAAGGGCGTGAGAAAGGTCAAGCGAGGTGGGGGGACGGCAAGGTTTGTTGCCGGGCAAAAACAACGTTTATCTTAAGGATAACGAGGATTCATTCCTTGTTGTGGGTTCCACCCGCGAACGAAAATCCTGGCAAACATCCCATTTTCATTAAAAAAACATCTCGTACAGGTACAGTTCATACGAAATGAAAAACATGAGCAATGGGGTTACAAGCTTTAAATTCTACTAAGGCCCGAAGGCTTACAAACTAAAAAGAGAGAAGGTGCACGTAATCCCTTTCTTGTCCCTCTCCTCAGGAAATGGAACAAGAAAAGCAGGAGGGCAAAAGGGGCGCCTAGGCGAGCTACGAGTGGTAGAAGACACCAAGAGAACATCTTGGTGGCCGTCCAAGGACTGGATGGTGATGGCGGCGCCAGAGGCAGAGCTCGAAGACGAGGCGGCAGGACATCAAGACGATTTAAGGCGTCGGTGTTCACAGATTCGACTTCTGACGGCCTTGCCGCCCGCCCTCTTCCTCTTCCGCAGCCTCCCAACGCCAGCCGCCCAAGGAGACGACCCCGATAAGTTCAAGGATCCGGCGACACGGATGATGGGGTCGCCAGTGCCGCCCGGAGCGGCGCCAGACGCCTAGTCGGACCCGTCATCCTGCCACCCGCTGGCCTCACCGTCATTGTCGTTGTCCTCCTCGTCACTCTCGCTCGAGGAGGAATCTTCGTCATCAGAAGAGCTCTACACGCAACACCTTACGCGAGTCCCGAAGTGCCCGAAGATCTTGACGGAGAGGAGGGCACCCTCCATTAGTCTGAAATGGAGAGTGAGCCCATTCGTCAAGCTGTGGAGGCGAGCAAAGGTCTTCCAACCTCGATGAAGATACATGACGTGAGGGGCGGGGAACTCGACGTCGGCCCATGTGCCGCTGTTCACGCAACCCCTCATATGCAGCCGCAATGCCTGCGGCAGATCCAACTCCATCTCCCGCGCGAATGGGGTCGGGAGGCGAAGGCGACGGCGCGGTGGCTGACGCAGCCTGACGAAGAATTCGCAAGGGTTGTCCCCGGCATGGCCCTCCATCAGAGGAGGGGCTGCTGGCGGAGGCGAGGCTGATCTACCGCCCCGTCCTCCTCTCCCTCGAGCACCACGACGGCCTCGACCTTGCCCCCTCCCCTTCCTCTAGCGGTCGGCTCCTCCGCTACGAGCTCTTGGGGATGAGCGACACATTGTCTGGCCGAAACCCTCGCCGCCACCGATGAAGCGCCGCCACGCCCCCTCGCCATGGCAGAAGGAAGGAAGAAACAAGAATGGGGAGAGGCAGATGGCGGAAGGTTGAGAGGCAACGTTCCTCCCGCTCCCCTCTTTATAAAGGAGTGGGGGCGAGACTCGGCCGCCCCCTCTCGGCCAATCCGACCCGCTGAAGTGACAGCGAGCGGGGCCGTCGACCGCCCTCCCCGCTCCATTGAAGGCGCGTGGGAATCGACCCACGCGCGCGCACGACTTCCCACGTCCCGCGCGCCTGTCATTTGCTCTGCATTATGCATGCAGCGAACGTGGCGCAAGGGGCAGGCGTAGTGGGGCGCGTGGAGCGACGGTTCCCAAGCGGGGGCAGTAAATGGGAGGCGGCCCTGCAGTCTCAAAGAGACACGCAAGCCGCCTCTTTACTATCCACCGCAAGGTGACGCCATCATGCTTCCGTCACGCGCGCGCGCATAACCCCCACGTCACGCGTTCAGCGCGGGCCGTGGAAAAGCGCAGCGGACGGACTAGTTACCGCAGTAAAATCTGCCCCTCCTGCCCACGCACCGTTCTGGGCCTGGCCCAACAACGTGTCGCGCTTTTGTTTGGCCCAGGCCCGGGGGCTCCTGTCGGTGTACAGAAGTAGGGGCTCTCCTTTCGACCCCTTTACTTGTGCACGGGCAGTCAGAGCCGCTCGCCATGACCACGCATAACACGGCAGGGAAGGGAAGCTGGAGAGAAGCCGAAGGCACAAGACAAATAAAGCAACGACAAGGACCAAGGCCATAAGGATCGGATGGGCGAAGCAGGTTTCCCCGGCGAGGACCCTTGTCGGGGCAGCCTCAACGGCCCCGGCAAGACCCTTGCCAGGGCAGCTCGCCCACGCCAGCCGAGCGAGCCACCCTTGAGCCCACCAAACAGACGCATTGGGACAGGGCTCGGGAGGCACCTCCGTGGTGGCATGCAGATCTTTGAGAAGACAAAGAATAGTCAAGATCAAGTGAGGATAGGAAGGCAATCATCCTCACCGAAGAAACCCACAAGACCCCCGGCAAGATCCTTGCCGGGGACGCCTGCACGCCACGGCAAGACCCTTGCCGGGCCACCCGGCAAGACCCTCGCCAAGCGCGCCAGCAGGGCCGCTGCCAGGCCCGCACCAACCAAGTTTCCACCGCCGTTCGCATGCAGCTGACGACCCAACCAACTGTGCAGGCACCTGCGTGGCAACATGCAACCCTTCGTGGAGGCTCCACCACCGCGCCACCTCAGCTGCCTGCCTGCCTACATGGCACCGCATGCATCGCTGGCCGTATGCGTGTCGAAGCAAGGAGGAGCGGCGACGGATGGGACGGGCCTCGCTCCCATCCCCGATAAAGCGAGAGGACACCTAAGCGATGCATTAAATGCATCTTGTCCTGTAATACGAGGGATAACCTCGCGGCACTGTACCCATTCCACCTCAGGCTTGCCACTATGGCGACCCCTCTTCCTATAAAAGGAGGCTCGAGGCAACCAGGAGAAGGATTCGGCTTTTTTGGAGCTCGTTACACCCCGTAGCTAGCTCAAGAACTCAGAATACATCCACCAAAGCAGGACTATGGTTTTACGCATCCTCGCGGCCCGAACCTGGATAAACGAACCCGTCTGTCAGATCCGCTCGTCTCTCAACCCCGCGCCCCGCAACCGCAGTAGGGATCCTTGTGATCCCATAGGTGTAGTTCCCACCGACAACCGGTAATCACTATTGCAGTTTCATATGAGGGAGAGGCATAAGCTAACATACTTTCTCTACTTTGATCATATGCACTTATGATTGGAACTCTAGCAAGCATCCGCAACTACTAAAGATCATTAAGGTAAAACCCAACCATAACATTAAAGCATCAAGTCCTCTTTATTCCCATATGCAACAATCCCTCTTACTCGGGTTTGTGTTTCACCACTCACCAACCCACTATAAGCGAATCATGAACGTATTGCAACACCCTACAGCTGAATCCCTCACGCTATGCCGACACCTGAGGGCACCATAGGACAGCACTAAAGTAAAACATACAACTCATACCAATCTAGATTATCAATCAACCCAAAGACAAAAGATATCTACTCAAAACATCATAGGATGGCAACACATCATTGGATCATAATATGTGGCATAAAGCACCATGTTCAAGTAGGGATTACAGCGGGTTGCGGGAGAGTGGACCGCGTAAAAGAGATGAGGATGGTGATGATGACGGTGATGTTGATGAAGACGATCATCGTGGCGATGATTCCCCGCCCGATGGCACTCCGGCACCACCAGAAGAGAGGAGGAGAGGTTCTCCCCCATGTGCTTCCTCCTCCATGGCCTCCACCCTATGGCCCCTCCGGGATACTCCTCCATGGCCACCGGTGATGACGGCCCCCTCCGGCAGGGTGCCGGAGAGGGCCTAGATTGACTTCTCGTGGCTACATAGGCTTGCGGCGGTGGAACTTCCAATCTAGGTTTCTTTCTGGAAGTTTGGGTATATATAGAAGAGTTTTGCGTCTATTTCACGTCAGGGGGGTCTCCGGGCTGTCCACGAGGTAGGGGGCGCGCCCTAGGGGGGTGGGCGCGCCCCCAACCCTCATGGGCAGCCCGGGACTCTTCTGGCCTGCTTCTGGTACTCCGTGGGCTTCTTCTGGTCCAAAAATGATCTCCGTCAAGTGGCACGTCAATTGGACTCCGCTTAGTTTTCCTTTTACTGCGATACTCTAAAACAAGGAGAAAATGAACTGCAATCGGGCTCTAGGTTAATAGGTTAGTCCCAAAAATCATATAAAATATCATAAATGCATATAAAACATCCTAGAAGGATAGTATAATAGCATTAATACTTCAGAAATTATACATACGTTGGGGACGTAGCAGCACCCCCAAGCTTAATTCCTGCTCGTCCTCAAGTAGGTAAATGATAAAAGAAATAATTTATGAAGTGTGAATGCTAGCAAGTGCTTAAGTTTGATCAATGATAATTCCAATCACTTTTTCTAGCATCATTACATGTCATAACAATAGCTCATCTCATAAAACTTTTCATGATCAAGTAACAAGCAAATCACTTGTTAAAGTATAGATCATAAACTTTCTTGAAATCTAACAAACAATATTCTCAGTCATCGAACAATTGCAATTCATCTTATTTTCAGGAAAAGTCTATGTCAGAGCTTTGATTTAGCAAACTCCACATACTCAACTATCATTTAGTCTTTCACAATTGCTAACACTCACGCAATACTTGTGGTTATGGAGTTTTAATCGGACCTGAGAGAAAGTTAGGGCTTATAGTTTTGCCTCCCAACCTTTTACCTCAAGGGTAATGTCAACAATAATAGCTCATGCTAACTTACATCCAATTAGATATATATATCAGGATCTTTCCAACACCCTGTGCTTGCCAAAGGATACAATGTAAAAAGGAAAGGTGAAGACCACCATGACGCTTGCATAAGGTAGAAGATAAAAGTAAAAGATAGGCCCTTTGCAGAGGGAAGCAGAGGTTGCCATGCGCTTTCAGGGTTGGATGCACAAAATCTTAATGCGAAAGAACGTCACTTTATATTGCCACTTGTGATATGGACCTTTATTATGCAGTCTATCGCTTTTATTTCTTCCACATCACAAGATCATATAAAGCTTATTTCCTCCACACTAGTCAATCATACATATTTAGAGGGCAATTTTTATTGCTTGCACCGATGACAACTTACTTGAAGGATCTTACTCAATCCATAGGTAAGTATTGTGGACTCTCATGGCAAAACTTGGTTTAAGGATATTTGGAAGCACAAGTAGTATCTCCACTTAGTGCAAAGAATTTGGCTAGCATGAGGGGGAAAGGCAAGCTCAACGTGTTGGATGATCCATGACAATATACTTTATTTCAGATATAAGAAAACATAACCCATTACGTTGTCTTCCTTGTCCAACATCAACTCTTTAGCATGTCATATTTTAATGAGTGCTCCCAATCATAAAATATGTCCAAGATAGTATATTTATATGTGAAACCTCTCTTTCTTCAATATTCTTTCATGAATTGTTCAAGTGACCAATTCCATGTTTTCTAACTTTCAATAAGTTTACTACCTATACTTATTATGTCTGAAGTCATTAATCCCCATGTTATAAGCATATGAAACATATATAAATTCAGGTTTATGACATTCAATTTATTCAACCATTTACTCATAGGATATACGTGAAGCACATGAGTAAATGACAAACTACCCCAAAAGATATGAGTGAAGAACACTGAGTAGTCAAATAATTAACTAGCCATGGGAGGATTATTTTTCATTCAATATTCAGCCCCAATGATTTTATTCAAACAGCAAGTAAAATCGAAAACACACTCCAAGCAAAACACATATCATGTGACGAATAAAAATATAGCTTTGAGTAAGGTATACTGATAGTTTTGAAGACGAAAGAGGGGATGCCTTCCGGAGCATAACCAAGCTTAGGCACTTGAGTCTTCCTTCAATATTACCTTGGGGTGCCTTGGGCATCCCCAAGATTAGGGTCTTTCCCCTCCTTATTCTCCTCATATCGATATCTCACCCAAAACTTGAAAACTTCAATCACACAAAACTTAACCAAACTTCGTGAGATAGGTTAGTATGATAAAGAGCAAACCATTCACTTTGGTACTGTCAAAGACAAGGTTCATAATTGTTCTCACACAATTCCTACTGTACCATATCATTTCTACAATTTATATTGAGGAATATAAGCCATAGAAACTAGAAAACAAGCAAACTATGCAATGAAAACAGAATCTGTCAGAAACAGAACAGTCTGTAATGATCTTAACAATAACCATACTTCTGATACTCCAAAAATTATGAAATAAATTGGTGGACGTGAAGAATTTGTCTATTAATCTTCTGCAAAAAGAATCAACTCAAAATCACTCTTCTGTAAAAAATGACATCTATTCTTGTGAGCGCAAAGTTTCTGTTTTTTACAGCAAGATCACATTGACTTTCACCCAAGTCTTCCCAAAGGTCTTACTTGGCACTTTATTGAAACAAAAGCTATAAAACATGATTGCTACAGTATCTTAATCATGTAAACACACAAAAACAGTAAGGGTAAATATTGGGTTGTCTCCCAACAAGCGCTTTCTTTAATGCCTTTTAGCTAGGCATGATGATTGTTGAAGAAGAAAGATGGGATGCCAACCGGGGCATCCCCAAGCTTAGATGCTTGAGTATCCTTTGAAATATTTACCTGGGGTGCCTTGGGAATCGACAAGCTTGAACTCTTGCTTCTCTTTATTCTTCTCACATCGGTAACTCCTCGTTCTTCGAATACTTCATCCACAAAAACTTAACAAAAACTTTGTGAGATCCGTTAGTATAACAAAGCAAATCACTACTATAAGTACTGTTGCAAACCAATTCATATTTTGTTTTTTCATTATAGCTACAGTAATATAACTTTTCCATGGCTTAATCCACTGATACAGACCGATAGTTTCATCAAAACAAGCAAGCAATGCATCAAAAACAGAATCTGTCTTAAACAGGACAGTCTGTAGTAATCTGGAAGTTTAGTAAACTTCTGTAACTCCTAAAATTATTAAATAAATTTGAAAATTTGAACAATCTGTACAGAAGTAATGTTCAAAAAGTTTCAGACCCATTTGACTTTCCAGTAAAAAATGTAAATTCATACACTACAGCAAAAGTTTCTGTTTTTGTTCTGCACATAGTAAACAAGCAATATAATCATCCTAAAACCAAGGCTTGGCACATTATTTTTATAATACAATGAATATATACAAGAAGATAATTATTTATAGATAAACTCTCAAGGTCGACCCTCACTTCTTCAATGCATAACTTCCCAATCGCTTCTCTTTTTGAAAAAACTTTTTAGGCATGAAAGGCAAGTAAAATTTTTTTGTATTTTCATTTTTTAATTTTTTTGTATGTTTCAGGCACAACTAAACTTAAACAAAAAGGAAAAACAAAATCTACTTAGTGAAGAAAGCAATCAAGCACACACGAGAATTTCAACCCCACGCTATTGCTCGCCGGCAACGGCGCCAGAAAAGAGCTTGATAATCCCCAAGTGCAGGGAATCATTGTAGCAATTTCCAAAGGTGGAAGTGATAATTATGGAGTGTCGAACCCATAAGGAGCTAAAGGTAAGATCAATATTCTCTCAAGCCCTATTCGCC
The DNA here is from genome assembly GCA_021605145.1 of Aegilops bicornis. NCBI lineage: Eukaryota > Viridiplantae > Streptophyta > Magnoliopsida > Poales > Poaceae > Aegilops > Aegilops bicornis. The sequence goes on along the minus strand of JAHIAL010000032.1, from coordinate 2,698,995 downwards.
AATCGATACGACTCTCACGCGGCAATCAACGCTTTGCTTCCAACTAGAAGCGAGAAATAAAACTACGTTGTGGGTATGAAGAGGATAACTTTGTATGACATCAGAGAGCTAAAATATAAAAGTAGGTGCTGATATCATAAAGTTAAAATATATTACTAAATATTATAAATAGCGAGTGTGGAATAATGGTGGATCGGTGTGCGGAATTGTCTTAGGCAATTGTTAACAAGATCGGTAATCACTATTGCAGTTTCATATGAGGGAGAGGCATAAGCTAACATACTTTCTCTACTTGGATCATATGCACTTATGATTGGAACTCTAGCAAGCATCCGCAACTACTAAAGATCATTAAGGTAAAACCCAACCATAGCATTAAAGCATCAAGTCCTCTTTATTCCCATACGCAACAATCCCTCTTACTCGGGTTTGTGTTTCAGTCACTCACCAACCCACTATAAGCGAATCATGAACGTATTGCAACACCCTACAGCGGGAATCCCTCATGCTTGCGCAACACGGAGGGCACCATAGGACAGCACAAAAGTAAAACATACAACTCATATCAATCTAGATCATCAATCAACCCAAAGACAAAATATATCTACTCAAAACATCATAGGATGGAAACACATCATTGGATCATAATATGTGGCATAAAGCACCTTGTTCAAGTAGGGATTACAGCGGGTTGCAGGAGAGTGGACCGCATAAAAGAGATGAGGATGGTGATGATGACGGTGATGTTGATGAAGACGATCATCGTGGCGATGATTCCCCTCCCGATGGCACTCCGGCACCACCAGAAGAGAGGAGGAGAGGTTCTCCCCCTTGTGCTTCCTCCTCCATGGCCTCCACCCTCTAGTCATTGGCCTTCATGGTGATGATGGCCCCTCCAGGATACTCCTCCATGGCCATCGGTGATGATGGCCCCCTCGGCAGGTCTTGGGAGAGGGCCTAGATTGACTTCTCATGGCTACAGAGGCTTGCGGCGGCGGAACTTCCAATCTAGGTTTCTTTCTGGAAGTTTGGGTATATATAGAAGATTTCTGCGTTGATTTCACGTCAGGGGGGTCTCCGGGCTGTCCACGAGGTAGGGGACGCGCCCTAGGGGGGTGGGCGCGCCTCCCTCGTGGGCAGCCCGGACTCTTACGGCCTCGCTTACAGTACTCCGTGGGCTTCTTCGTCCAAAAATGATCTCCGTCAAGTGGCACGTCAATTAGACTCCGTTTAGTTTTCCTTTTCTGCGATACTCTAAAACAAGGAGAAAACAGAAACTGGCACTGGGCTCTAGGTTAATAGGTTAGTCCCAAAAATCATATAAATGCATATAAAACATCCTAGAAGGATAGTATAATAGCATGAATACTTCATAGGTTATAGATACGTTGGAGACGTATCAGGGGTCCTCGGGTATCCGGCCTGTTAGCCATGGGCCGGACTGATGGGTTGTGAAGATACGAAGACCGAAGACTCTACCCATGTCCGGATAGGACTCTCCTTGGCGTGGAAGGCAAGTTTGGCGACTAAATATGAAGATTCCTTTCTCTGTAACCGACTTTATGTATCCCTACATCCCTCCGGTGTCTATATAAACCAGAGGGTTAGGCCCATAGGGCCGAACAATCATAATCATAGTCATACAGGATAGATTTCTAGGGTTTTAGCCATTATGATCTCGTGGTAGATAAACTCTTGTAATACTCATATTCATCAAGATCAATCAAGCAGGAAGTAGGGTATTACCTCCATAGAGAGGGCCCGAACCTGGGTAAACATTGTGTCCCCTGTCTCCTGTTACCACCGACCTTAGACGCACAGTTCGGGACCCCCTGCCCGAGATCCGCCGGTTTTGACATCGACATTGGTGCTTTCATTGAGAGCTCCATTGTGCCGTCGTGGAAAGGTTTGATAGCTTCTTCAATCATCTACAACGATGCTGTCCAAGGGGAAGTCTTCCTCCCCGGACAGATCTTCCTATTCGGCGGCTTCGCACTGCGGCCAACTGGCTTGGCCATCTGGAACAGATCAAAAGCTATGCCCCTGGCCATCAGGTCAGATTTGGAAGCTTGAACTATGTGGCGGATATCCGCGGAGACTTGATCTTCGATGGATTCGAGACCATGGCAGCCGCTCCCTGCCACCATGATGAACATGACATAAATCTGTCATCGGACCACACCCAGGAAATAGTTCTTGTAACTACTCTGGCCTTAGATCCGGAGCAGATCGCACCATCCGAGGACGGGAAGCTCAGCCCCGCCACGGAAGCCGCAGACTCAGCGGTGTTGGAGCCTCACACAGACCTAACTTCAGGTGATGTCTGTGTCACCGGAACCATGGACTCGTTTCCGGCTACAGGTTCTGAACCTTGTGCGTCCGCGCAGGTCGAGCTTGATCGGTCATCGATCGTCGAATTCAGCTCCGCGGACATCTTCCAGCACTCGCCCTTGGGCGACGTGCTAAACTCACTAAAAAATCTATCCTTAGCAGTGGGCTCACAGCCAAATTATATCCGGTTCAAACTGGAGGCTGATGATGGAGAATTTCACTTCCCACCCACCGCCCACTTCATAGCAACCGTCGAGGACTTAACCAACATGCTCGATTACGGCTTCGAAGACATAGACGATATGGACGACGATGCCGGAGAAGAAGAGGCCCAAAACCCGCCGATTACCAGACGTTGGATGGCCACTTCCTCGTATGACGTATATATGGTGGATTCACCAAAAGGGAATAGCAGCGAAGACAAGGAAAAGCTAGTTGAGGATGACCCTCCTAAGATACCACGAAAGTGCCGGCGTCAGCGGCGCCACTCTAAATCACGCCGCAGCAAAGACAGCAACACTAGCACGGGAGAAGATAATACTCCGGACGGTCCCGAAGATAATGAAGACCCCGTGGCGGCAACCTCCGAACAGGACGAACGGGAAGACGGGCACGTTAGCCCTGATGAACAGGCCATAAACGAAGACTTGGAGGACAGTAATTATTTTCCACTCTCCGAGGAGGAGGTGAGCCTTATAAACGAGGATTTTATCGTGCCTGAGGTACCTCTCGAGCAGGAGAGCTTTAAGCGCCAGCTAATAGCCACTTCAAGGAGCCTGAAAAAGAAGCAGCAGCAGCTTCAAGCTGATCAAGATCTGCTAAACGATAGATGGACTGATGTCCTGGCAGGCGAGGAATACGGCCTCAAGCGCCCAGACAAAAGCTACCCGAAGCGTAAATTGCTACCTCAATTCGATGATGAGGCACTGGTGTCGGATGTGGGGTTCCGGCAGACCCTTAAGGTTCGAACTCTAGGGTGCACACGAAGATCTCTCCCTTACCGATCTACGTCCGATCGCCTCGTGAGATCTAAGCTGAAAACGATGAGCAACACAAGGGACGCAAGATTTATACTGGTTTGGGCCACATTGTGGTGTAATACCCAACTCTAGTGTGTGGTGTGGTGGATTGCCTCAATGGCTGATGATGAACAGTACAGGGAAGAACAGCCTCGCGAGAAGTGTTCTTGAGCTAGCGTGATGAACTGCTTGGGTGATTTCGATCGCCTCTCTCTCTCTCTCTCTGGCTAGGGTTCTATCAGATGCCCTCTACGATGGTGGCTAGCTCTATTTATAGAGGCCCTGGTCCTCTTCCCAAATATTGAGCGGGAAGGGCGCCAACAACGGCCATTTTGAAGGGGAACATCTAGTCCAAGTTATCCTCACTAAAGTTGGTCTTCGGCTGCCAAAAGCGCTGGCGATGACGCCGGCTTGGGCTCCACGGTGACCTCCATCCTGCCGCTCCGCTGGTCTTGGTCTCATTGCACTGAAATGGCAATCTTTGCCTGATGCCTCGGTACTCCACGTCTGTGCTTGCTCCATTTGCACCAAAGAGGAAACAAGGACACTGTGCAGGCCGGCGCCCGCCTGGCCTCGATCGTCATGGCTTGCGTCCCGAGCACCTCGCAAGGTACCCTGCCTTGATCTCTCCGCCTCCTCGCGAGCCTGCCTGGCGAGGCCGCTCCTGAGGAAGTCTTGTGTCGTCCGCCCCACGAGGCTTGGCCCCTCGCGAGGGTCTTGAGTCTTGTGCTGATGAAGATGGGCCGCATTGGGCCACCACTTGAGCCACGCCGCAGGCCGCAGGCAGGCAAGTCTGGGGACCCCCATTCCCAGAACGCCGACAGTAGCCCCCGGGCCCAAGGCGCGCTCGGACTTGGCTTAGCGGAGAAGCGAAGGGGCAAGTGCGGAGCGCCGCGGGCCCCATCAGCCTGCGGCCTTGGGCGCCGCGTGGCGGTTGATTGGACGTGGGCGTCTCCGCTTCCCCACGCTGCCTCGGCAACTGCTCGACTGATAAAAGGCTGGCCCAGGGTTAGCCTTACCCTCATTACTCTCGCTCTTCTTGCTCCCGATCCCCTTTCTTGCTCTTCGCCCTCCTGCTTCCAAAATCTCCAGATCTGCCGCATCCTTCCTCCCAGGCGAGCAATGGCACCCCGCAGGACCCCGGCTGGGGCCACATCGGCTTGGTACTCGCCGGCTCTGGTCTCCCCCAATGTGACGGAGAAGAATCTCGCCCTCACACGCCATATGGCGGCGTCGCAGATCAACGAGATGGGGAGACCGCTGGCCCGGCTTTCTCGCCGTCCGGAGGACAAGGGGAGCACCTTCTACCCCTCTTCATGAGCGCCCGTTATCGCTGGTCCGGTTCCTCCTTTCTCCGAAGTTCTTCCTCGCCGTCCTTCGCCAGTATCAGTTGCATGCTCTGCATATCCATCCCAACTCCATCCTTCTCATGTCGATGTTCGCCTACTACTGTGAGGCGCACGTCGGGGTGGTGCCCTCCGTGGCCTTGCTGTGCCACTTCTTCTCCCTCCGGGTCTCCGGCGGTAATACCTCAGCGTGCGCGAGCTTTGTCGCGTACTCCAAGTCCAACGCCATCTCGAAGGCCGGAAAGAGGGCCGAGGGCTTCCGGAGCAAGTGGGTCATGGTGTACGCCAGGTGGCACAACCCCCTGCTGGAGTTGCCCACAAAGCAGCCTGAGGCTGTTGAGGCGTGGTCCCGCGTGAAGCTTGATGATCAGCGGACGAAGCTGGTGCTGGAGAAGATGAACGCCGACCTGAGGCCGGGCAGTCTGAGGGCGGCGAAGCTGACCGGGGCCTCGCTCCTGAGGGAGCTCCTGTCACACCGGGTGGCCCCTCTTCAGGTGCACTCACGCCTGCTGTGGAGGTTCGCGGATGCTGACGTTGTCCTCAGTCGGAGCTTGGACGCCCTGAACAACAAGGATCTGACCACGACACTCCGCTTCTTGGTTGGAGAGGAAGTGGCAGGCCCGGTGGATGCTCTGGTCCCTTTGTTCCTTCGTGATAACTGGAAGCTGGTGGTGGACACCATGCCCACCTTCGACGGGGTGGGGCTGGTGCCGGTGGAGGATCCTGAGGGCCAGGCGGCGACGGTGACGGTGAACTTGTCCTATGGTGAATCCAGCGGGGGAGAGGAGGAAGATGACGACGAGGACGAGGAGCGCGACTCGGAGGCGACCTTCGAGGGGACGGGGGAGACTTCCCCCTGGCGCAAGTCCAGCGCCCTCCGCTCCATGCCTGACGACGACGAGGCCGGCGCCGGGCGAGAGGGAGAGGACGCGCCCCTGGTCTCGAGGAAGGACAGGTCCGGGCTGATCTCCCGAGGGTCTACACCAGCCCTCGCATCGGCCGAAGTCAGCTCTAGCCCTTCAGGTGCGCCTTCCCCTGCGGGTGGGCCTTCTGAGGCTAAGCGCCGCAAGAGACTTTCAGGCTTCAAGCTTGGCCGGAGTCCGTGGGATCCCGCGGTAGTCAACCAGTAAGTGTTCGAATTTCGCCTCATTCCTGTCTTTTGCTGTCGAGGACTGACATCTTTTATTAGGTAGGCTGCTACCCGCGGCGAAGAGGCTAAAGGGGGATGCGGCGACCCCGCCTGGGACGGGCTCCTCAGCCGCAACCACGTCTTCACTTGCGGGAAAGGGAGGTAGCAGGGCCCGCACGTCCCCTGCCCAGTCATCCTCGCGAGGCCAGCAGGGACGCTCCGGCAAGGAGTCAGCCGCCGTGGCCCCGCTGACTCTGGAGGTGCCTACGCTTGATGCTGTCACCGAGGTGGCCAAGGCTCAGGAGGTCCCTTCCTCCCAAGTTGTGATCACGCTGCCATCTTCTCCTCCTACTCCGTCGGCTCCCATCTCCTCTGCTTCCTCCATTGCCTTGGACTGTGCCACCGATGAACTGAGTCGGCTGCGAGGGGATCTCTGGAGCGCGGACCCCCGCTTGGTGGCCGGGCGCCTGGAGTTGGTCTCCAGCTGGGTTCGTTCTGACGCCTCCATCCGAGCGACGCTGAGCCAGGCTGTGACGGCTTCCGAGGAGGGGAAGCAGGCCACCTCCCAGGCCATGGCCGCTCACGACGTGGCGTTGAAGGACGCCTCAACTGCCAAGGGCCACTACAAGACGCTGGAGGGCGAATTGCAAGGGCTGCGTGATGAGCTCGCCAAGGAGATTCGTGACAGCCAGGTGAAGGAGGAGGAGATGAAGGCCCGGGAGGCTGCTGTTAAGGACCGTGACGCCGAACACTCGGCCGACCACGACCAGCTGAAGACGCTGGAGCAAGCGCTAAAGACGGAGAGGACCAAACTGGACGCCGAGGCGAAGGTCTTGGCCGAGGATCGCGCGGCCTTCATGCGCTACGAGGAGAGGGCTCGCGTAGCGTTGAAGACGCTGTATGACGGGGGCTGGAGAAACCGCTGGCTGGAGCCAAGGAGGGCCCCGCCAAGCTGGTTCCCTTTCTCGTCGAGGCACTTGAGGAAGTCGTGATCGGCATCGGCCCCATGGCCGAAGTTGAAGCTCGCGTCCTTTCCTCCGTAGCGCTGACGCGGATCCTCAGCCATGTCTACCTCCGCAACCCCGACACCAACCTTGACGACCTGTTGGAGCCCGTGGACGCCAGGCGCTCCGCCGCCGCTGCCGAAGCCTTCAAGGGCCAAGCGGAGGCCTTGCTGGCGAAGTTCCTTGCCTTCAACACCACGCCCAAGCGAGGCGCTGCCGTCTCCACAGCTCCAGGGAATGGAGCTGACAAGCGCGACTCCGCCACGAGCGGCGGCGCGGCCCAGGGGTGATCTTCTCGCGGCCTCTTCCTGCTTTGATTCCTGCAACATGCACCATGCCTTGTGGAGGCGTTTAAATTCGTGTCTGGTACTGTGAGGACAAACTATGGTTTGTAATATTTGCTTCTGGATTTGCTAGATTTTGCGATTTCCTTCCTATTTGCTTGTGTTCTACGTCGGCAGAGCCAGGCACCGCGCATACCTCAGCCGCTGTTAGCCTCGACCAGATCACCAGTACGGGACTAAGGAGTGAGGGGCTACGTGGCAAGTTAGGCTCCTGAGTCGCGATGCTCAGGAGTCCCCCTTGATGCGCAAACGGCAAATCGGGAGGGGGTAGAAGAGAGGATCTGTCGTTCTACGTCGGCAGGGCCCGGCCCCGCGCATACCTCAACCGCCGTTAGCCTTTTGGAAATAAGGAGTCAGGGGCTACGTGACCAGTTAGGCTACTGAGTCGCGATGCTCAGGAGTCCCCCTTGACGCTCAAATGAGTATTCATACCTTGGCTCCGCTCGGGGAGGGGCGCGCGACGACCAGGTCCGAGGGACCTAGCTACGTGGCATGCGCTCGGGTGTGGCCCGGGTGCAGCCCCCGTGTCCAGCCCCCTCGCGCGGCACTCCCGAGGGGAGGCTTTGCGATGAGGCCATACACTGAGCTCTGGGCTCCCTGAGGTTGATGTAGCCGTGGGCTGCCCTCAGTTGTTTATCACCAGCGTGGAGCATAGTGCTTCCGTATGTGTACGGGCATAGCCGCTCCTCGGCAGTGTCGTCAGCCAGCGCGGAGCATGGTGCTTCCACTGGTACGTGGGAGGGGGGCTCCCCTCCGGGAGGAGCCCCCGGGGCGTGTACAGCCCCACCCTGACACGTGGCCGGCACGGTAGGGCTTGAGAGAGGTGTATCTGGGAACCCATGAGACAGCGCGGGACTCACGAGGCCCTACCTCGAGGCGGGTTGCGCCTGGCTCTGGGCCTTTGTCAGTGGTATGTTCCTGCAAGGTGGTAAAAATGCAAATGCTCTACGTCCTCAGGTCCCGGCCCTCGAGCAAGCTCAGCCGCCGCTGGTATGACAGGTCACGATGCCGTGGGTCAAGGCCAGGGGGTGAGGGCTGGAGAGCCAGTAAGAGCCCATGAGTCGCGATGCTCAGGCGCCCCCCTTTTAACGTGCAAGCGATCCGCATGAGGAAAAAATAGACCCGTTGTGGGCGGCGGACGACAATCATGGGTAGGTCAAGCATGAAGGAGCAAATCAACTTAGATAGATGTAGAGGAAACAAGCGCCACTGGGTCAGGCCCGAGAGGCTTCGGGATGATGCAGCCCGAGGGGCGCCCCCAACAAGGTAAGCAGAAAACATAAGCAAAACGGATACATGCCGCAGGGACGGACCCACGTGACCTAGGAATGATGCGGCCCTGGGGGCGCTCCCAGCTGAAACGAAACTTGAAAGACGTCACCTGATACCATTGCAGAACGAGTGTCGGATTAGCTGGCGGTGCAGGGTGAAGAAGCCGATCCTCACGAGCCCTCGGGACTCCGAGCCTCGGGAGGCTCAGGGGGTCCGGGTGGCTCGCTGAGGTCCATCTCCATCTCCTCCAGGAACGCGCAATGCTTGGCCACCTGAGCTTCCAGGATGCTCCTCGTCAGGCGCTGGTGGGCAGCAGCCGCGTTCGGCAAGCCGAAGGGCATGCGAATGTAGCTGTGCGGTGGACCCACGCAACGCCCCACGCGCGAGGGCCAAAAGCACTCCTGAGACGCGACTCTATTGAGCCCTGGGTAGTCGATGCAGACGCGTAGCCCGCCATCCTCGCCTGGATGGGGAGCTACGCTGGCAGGCGGCGGCTGCCGCGCATGATTCTCGATTCCTGCAACTCCTGAGCGACCTTGGTGATGAACTCCTGAGGGCCGGGCCCTCCTTTCCTTATGCCTTCCTGAGGGAAACGTGGCGCGAAACACGCCTCCAAGTGGTGCCCAAGCGCCTCCCTCGTGATCTTAGCAAAGTCGGTGGCTCCCCAGGAGAGAGCCCCCGAGCCCTGCCCGAGGAGGGCACCGGGCGCGCCTTCCTATGCCATGGAGGGTGGCGCCCCTTGGACGGGCGCATGTCTGGATGTGGCGCTTCCGGAGGTGCCTGCCTCCTGAGGCCTTGTACCAGGTGATGTCTTCTTCTTCCTCGGAGCTGCTCCGGGGAGGTTTCCACTCTTGCTGCCTGGGTCTTCGATTGACGCGGCTTGGAAGGCGCGCTCGAGAGAGAACACCGCATCCTTCTCTTCGTAGGGGACCATGATGACCCCGCCACTTCCTGGCATCTTGAGGACATTGTATCCATCGTGAGTCACTGCCATGAACTTGGCCAGGGCCGGATACCCGAGGATGGCATGGTATGGAAGGCGAATGTGAGTGACATCAAAGTCAATGAGCTCAGTGCGGTAGTTATTGCGCTGCCCAAAGGTGACAGGAAGGCGGACCTGCCCTATCAGGACAGTGGAACCGTCAGTGACTCCTGAGAAAGGCTTGGTTGGCTGAAGTTGATCATATGGCACTTGGAGATTGTTGAACGTCTCGACGGATAGAACGTTGAGTCCTTCTCCGCCATCGATGAGGGTCCTGGTGACTTGCACATTGCTGATGACTGGGGAACAGAGCGTTGGGAGGACACCAGTCGTCGCCGTGCACTAGAGCTGATCAGCTGAACTGAACGTGATGGCGCACGCAGACCACCTGAGAGGGCGCGTGGCCTCAAGCTTGGGGAGGACTGCATTCACCTCGCGAGCAAACTTCTTGAAGATGCACTGTGAGGCTGGGGCCTGAGTGCCGCCCAAGATGCAAGCAATTGCGCGTGGCTCCTGGAAGCCCCCAGCCCCCTCGTCATGATGGTGGTCTTCATTCCTTCTTGGTGGTGGTGGCAGAGGAGGAAGGCCTGTGTTGCCTTGCGGGCGATCTTCTCGAGGCTGATCTCTCCAAGCTCCCTCACGAGGCTGGTCCTGCCAGCGGTCCTCGCGAGGTCGGTCATGCCATCCCTGGCGAGGGCCACGGTCGTCCCATCGTCCTCCACCTCTTGCTCCGCCTCGGCCGTAGCCCCGATCATTGCGTTCGGGACGTTGACCGACACAGCCTTCTCGCACGGCCTTGAGCTCTTGACATTCGTTGGTGTTGTGAGTATGGAGATCGTGGTACACACAGTACCGGCTGCCCTTTGACGACTCCGGCCAGTCCCTGCAGCGCTTCGTGTCCGGCTCTGCTACGAGCACAGCTGCTCCTTTGTGCTTCACATCCTTGGCCTTGGCTTTCTTCTCCTATGGGTCTGCCGCCGGGAGCTCGAGAAGGGAAAGGCGTCCCTCCTCAGCCCTTGCGCACTTGGTTGCCAGGTTGAACAACTCCAGTGACGTACACAGATCTTCATGGATCTCCAGTTCCTCCTTCATCTTGACGCCACGGACGCCATCAGAGAACGCTGAAATGATGGCCTCTTTGGTCACCCTGGGAATCTTGAGGCGAGCGCCATTGAAGCGCTGGATGTACTTCTGCAAGGTCTCTCCAGGCTGCTGCTTGATGCAGCGTAGGTCACCCACGGCCGGGCGACGGTCATGAAAGTGCCTGGAAGTTGGCGATGAAGCGGGTGCGCATCTCATCCCAGGAGGAGATCGTGCCAGGGGCCAGGTTCAGGAGCCAGGTGCGGGCACCGTCCTTGAGCGCCATGGGAAACCAGTTCGCCATGACCTTTTCGTCCCCGTTGGCGGCTTCGATGCCCAGCTCGTAGAGCTATAGGAACTCCGCGGGGTCGGAGGTGCCGTCGTAGCGAGGGGGCAGGTCAGGCTTGAACTTGCCTGGCCATGCAACACTGCGTAGCTCGGGGTGAAGGCGCGGCAGCCCGCGATGGCCGCCGGAGCCTTCTACTGATGTTGGGCTTGCTCCTGGAGGTTCCCGCGTGCTGCCGCCTGGAGCAGCGCGGGGTCTTGACGTGGTGGTGCAGGGATGCGGTCGTGGCGCACCGGTGCCGGGAGCACGCGTGCACCTTCTTGGGGACGAGGGATTTCTTGGCAGCTCCTCTCTGGTCGCGCGGGCGCCGGACATGGTGGATCTCGTCCTGGGGCCGCGCGCCTTGGGGCCAGGGCGCCTTCTTGGGGAGGAGGTGGTGGAGGCACCTCCTGATCCGCGCCTCCTATGCAGGACGGGGGGCGGGGCAGCGAGAGGGACGGCATGGGGAGAGCCCCCTGCGTTGCTGACGAGCTCGGTGATGCGGGCGAGCCAGTCCTCGTAGAGGTCGTCGATGGGACGGTAGTGCAGGAGCTCACGCGCCCGAGCAACAGCGGCGTGGCGTCCGAAGCGCGACAGGCGTGGGGACGACAAGTCGGCGAAGTCAGCGACGGGGTGGCGGTGCGGCCTTCCCGCTGCACCAAAGGATGCAGAGACGAGGCCTACTGCTCGTTCCCCGCCGGGCCGGTGGCAGCATTGGCGGCAGGCGACGGGGAACAACGGTGACACCCACCGACGGGAGCTGTCTGGGCGACGCGGACGGCGAGAGCAGCCTGACGCTCGGTGCGGGCCTGGCGAGTGTCAGCCGTGGACACGACGGAAGGTCGGGCGCGAAGTGGCGGAAGAAAGATTCCAGCGCACCCCTACCTGGCGCGCCAAATGTCGGATGTGGGGTTCCCGTAGACCCTTAAGGTTCGAACTCTGGGGTGCGCACGAAGATCTCTCCCCTATCGATCTACGTCCGATCGCCTCGTGAGATCTAAGCTGAAAACGATGAGCAACACAAGGGACGCAAGATTTATACTAGTTCGGGCCACCATTGTGGTGTAATACCCTACTCCGGTGTGTTGTGTGGTGGATTGCCTCAAGGGCTGATGATGAACAGTACAGGGAAGAACAGCCTCGCGAGAGGTGTTCTTGAGCTAGCGCGATGAACTGCTGGGGTGAGTTTGATCGCCTCTCTCTCTTTCTGGCTAGGGTTCTATCAGATGCCCTCTACGGTGGTGGCTAGCTCTATTTATAGAGGCCCTGGTCCTCTTCCCAAATATTGAGCGGGAAGGGCGCCAATAACGGCCATTTTGAAGGGGAACATCTAGTACAAGTTATCCTGACTAAAGTTGGTCTTCGGCTACCAAAAGCACCGGGCGATGACGCCCGTCTTGGGCTCCACGGTGACCTCCATCCTGCCGCTCCGCTGGTCTTGGTCTCGTTGCACTGAAATGGCAACCTTTGCCTGATGCCTCGGTACTCCACGTCTGTGCTTGCCCCCTTTGCACCAAAGAGGAAACAAGGACACTGCGCAGGCCGGCGCCCGCCTGGCCTCGATCGTCATGGCTTGCGTCACGAGCACCTCGCGAGGTACCCTGCCTTGATCTCTCCGCCTCCTCGCGAGCCTGCCTGGCGAGGCCGCTCCTGAGGAAGTCTTGTGTCGTCCGTCCCGTGAGGCTTGGCCCCTCGCGAGGGTCTTGAGTCTTGTGCTGATGAAGATGGGCCGCACTGGGCCACCACTTGAGCCACGCCGCAGGCCGCAGGCAGGAAAGTCTGGGGACCCCCATTCCCAGAACACTGACAACTGGAGCCCGTACCGTCGTCACGCAATGCGGCTGACCGACCACCACGTGGTCGGGATAAAGCGGCAACTCAAGCCGAACACCAGCCCGCTCCACCTCACTGTAAAGGCAGAGATAAAACAGCTCAGGGACAAACCTACGACCTGCTGCAGAAACTGGACAATAGAGTAGGACATATTAGATCGATCTACAAATTGTGAGGACATGCCCTGACACGTGACGACGGCTACCTATTCGGACGTGACAAGTCTAGTCATGCCCGGGCCGAAAACCGCAGACGGACTCCATCGGAGCTACATCGCGATGTGGCCCGATATAGAGGCGCCGCACATCCTCTTTGCTTCACTAACGAAGTAATGGATCATGAATTCCCGGAAGGGTTTAAACCCGTAAACATCGAATCCTATGATCGGACAACGGACCCCGCGGTATGGATCGAGGATTTTCTTCTCCATATTCATATGGCCCGTGGTGATGATCTCCACACCATCAAATATCTCCCACTAAAACTCAAAGGACCAGCTCGGTACTGGTTGAACAGTCTCCCCGAAAACTCCATTAGCAGCTGGGAAGACTTGGAAGAAGCCTTCCTTGGCAACTTCCAAGGAACATGCGTCCGACCTCCGGATGCATATGACCTAAGTCATATAGTCCAACAGCCCGGAGAGTCAGCCAGGAAATTCTGGACTTTGTTCTTAACTAAAAAGAACCAGATCGTCGACTGTCCGGATGCCGAAGCCCTAGCGGACTTTAAGCATAGCATCCGTGACGAATGGCTCGCCCGACATATCGGGCAGGAAAAGCCGAAGTCCATGGCAGCCCATACGGCACTTATGACCCGCTTTTGCATGGGCGAAGATAGTTGGCTAGCCCGTTGCAATAATAATGCAAGCGAACCTGGCACCTCTGAAGCCAAGGATACCAACGGCAAGCCCCGACGCAACAGACATAAGCGTCGAAACAATGGCAACCATACCGATGACACGGCGGTCAACGCCGGATTCAGTGGCTCCAAGTCCGGTCAGCAGAAGAAGCCATACAATAAGAAAAATTCGGGCTCATTCAGCCTGGACCGCATACTCGGTCGTCCGTGCCAGATACATGGCACCCCAGAAAAACCAGCCAACCACACCAACAGAGATTGTTGGGTTTTCAAACAGGCCGGCAAGTTAAATGTCGAGAACAAGGAGAAGGGGTCGCAAAGCAAAGACGATGACGAGGAGACTCGGCCACCGAACACAGGGGGACAGAACAAGTTTCCCCCTCAGGTCAAAACGGTGAACATGATATACGCTACCCACATCCCCAAGAGGGAACGCAAGCGCGCACTCAGGGACGTCTATGCGATGGAGCCAGTCACCCAAAATTCAATCCATGGTCTTCCTGTCCGATCACCTTTGATCGTAGAGACCATCCGACCAGTATCCGTCATGGCGGGTCAGCCGCACTGGTCCTCGACCCAATAATTGATGGATTCCACCTCACGCGGGTCCTAATGGACGGAGGTAGCAGCCTGAACCTGCTTTATCTGGACACAGCGTGCAAAATGGGCATTAATCCCTCAAGGATCAAGCCCACCAAAACTACCTTTAAAGGAGTCATACTAGGTGTAGAGGCTCCCTGTATGGGCTCAATCACACTAGAGGTTGTCTTCGGATCTCCGGACAACTTCCGAAGCAAAGAGTTGATCTTCGACATCGTCCCCTTCCGCAACGGCTATCATGCACTGTTGGGACGAACTGCATTTGTGCGCTTCAACGCGGTGCCACACTACGCTTATCTTAAGCTCAAGATGCCCAGACCATGCGGCGTCATAACAGTCAATGGAAATACGAAATGCTCCCTCCGTACAGAGGAGCACACCGCTGCCTTAGCAGCAGAAATACATAGCGGCCTCTTCAAGCAGAACCTTAATTCGGCGGCCCAGCTTACGGACACCGTCATGAGAGTCCAAACTATTCTGCAGCAGGACAGCTCGGCTCGGCAAGAGCTCGACTAGCAATTCGGCCTCCGTCCCAGCCCCGACCAAGTGGCAACATTAGTACCGCGCGTACATAACTACGCACTCAAAATACCATCGGCATAGACGGCGGCATAACTAGTTTGCGATCCACAATACGGCTCGACCGTCCCCGGACGCACGTACTTTTCACTGTTTCCTTTTTATCTTTTTCATGTTTCTTTTTCACAAGCCTTCCTAGATGGCCTGTTCACAGGTCCTTTCGAAGGATAAATGCACCAAGACGGTAGTAAGCATGGACGTATAGGGGAATTTCTAGGTGATCTCTTAAACGATCACCCTACCTGTTAACAATTTGCGGCCCAAATTTTGCGGCTCTAGCTTACTGCCCTTTATTCTTTCCCTTTTTGATAACCTTATCAAATAGCACCCGTACACTTTGGTACATTTCAATTTGCCAGGGGCTTCATAGCGCGCCGCAATACGACAACAAAGTCCGAACACTTTTTATAGTATAGTTCGGCACCCCGAATTTAGCACTATATGCATTGGCTCTGAATCATGTCTTTGGTCAATAGTTGGGTTGCCCGGCTCCTGTGCTTTCTACCTTAACGTTCCGCTATATCGGCCAGGGTAGTAAAGGGAGAACTACTACGAGTGTGTCCTGGTTTATCCGGATGAGCACCTCAGTAGAGAAAGCCGAAAATTGACTGTCATGATGCGGCAAGAGCCGGTCAACTCTTCGGAGGTTTCAAAGCGTTAGAGATTTTTTCCACATTACGCGACGGATCGGTACTTACCCGATCAGGTGTTTACAGAACCCTAGTCCGGATACTAGGGGCTACGCCTATATTTTTATTTTCAAACTCCTATGGATAAGTGAGGGTGCTAAAGCCGTATAGTCCGATTGCCTGGTTCGTTGCGCTAAACAATTGGATCAAGAGTGTTTAGGTTACATCCCGAACACCCCCGTACTACCTACGTGGGGGCAGAAGCCGACGACTGGCCAACTCTCAGATTTCACACAACACGGCCGCACAGGAGGTGAAATTTTCTAAAAAGCAAACATTATATTACATAACGACTTTGTTTCATCATACAAGGCAGGGACAACACGAATGTATTCATTCGAAAATAATGTCTTTCGCACATTGCGTCGCCATAATACAAGACCCCTCCAGGACGTCTTCAAAATACCGCTCGGGTGTGCGGTGCTCCTTGCCCTCAGGCGGTCCCTCGGTCACAAGCTTGACGGCGTCCTTCTTCGCCCACCACACCTTGACGCGGCCGAAGGCCATGCACGCGCCCTCGATGCAGACCGACCGCTTGACGACGTCCAGCCGAGGGCAGGCATTAACCAGCCACTTCACGAGCACGAAGTAGCTGTTGGGTATAGCTTTGGTGGGCCACAGCCGGATTATTAAATCCTTCATGGCTAGTTCGGCCACCCTATGCAGCTCGACCAGCTGTTTTAGCTGGTCACTAAAGGGCACCGGATGTTCTGGCGCAAGGTATTGCGACCAGAACAACTTCTCCATTGAGTTTCCCTCTTCGGCTCGGAAGAATTCCGCAGCCTCAGAAACACTACGCGACAGATCCACAAACGCCCCTGGAGAACTCCAAATCCAGGTTAGTAAGAAATACTTCTTCTTCACATGCTTGCTTTGCATACTAAATGTCTTACCCGCTGTGATCTTCCTCGCCTGTTGGATCTCCTGGAGGGGGCTTTGGGCTTCGGCCCGGGCCTCTTGTGCGCTTTGGCGAGCCTTGGCGAGTTCGGTCTCCTTAGCCGAAACATCGCGTTCCAAGGACTCGCACTTCTTCACGGCATCCTGGAGTTCCTGCTGGACCTCATCAAGCCTGGCCTCATGCTTCTCATGAGCAGCTTGTTCCTTGGCAGCTTTCTCCTTGGCCTCGGCCAGCGCCTTCTTAAGGACCTCGACCTCGGTCGCCGCTCCTACAAATATCATGGCACTTCGGTCAGCACACATCATTTATTCTTTCCGAATATACAGCAAGTCATTACATGCCTTGCTTGTCTTCTAACTGCTTCCTCGCTTGGCTGAGTTCTTCCAAGGCCCGCTCCAGTCTTTGCTTTAGTCTGGAGACTTCCGCAGCATGAGAGGTTGCGGCCAGCAACAACGCCTGTTTATTCACATAAGACATCTTTTAGTTAGTTCCCTGCGAAAATAAATTGATCCTCTTTCCAGCTTTTCTTTCCGAACACCGGACAGTGTCTCAGGGCTACTGTCTATACTAGGAATTTTTCTTTTGTGTTGCTTACCTCAAAACCTGTCAGCAGGCTGGTGCAGGCTTCGGTCAGTCCGCTCTTGACGGACTGAACCCTCTCAACCACTGTACCCATAAGGATACGGTGTTCATCCATAATGGAAGCTCCTCGTAGCACTTCCAACGGATTACCCGGCGCCTCTGGTTGGACAGAGGTCACCAGCGGGATAGGCACACCTCCTTCTCTCGAAGGAGGCTGCTCGCCGGATTCCGGAGCCGTATAGGTCTCCGGAACCGTATTCGGCTGGGGGCCGAGCTGAAGATGGCCCCCATCGCTAGTCTCCATGGGGATCTGTTCCCCCATGTGTCCGGCGGCCGAGGAGTCATCCTCTGGCGCCACCCTGATGGCCTCCTGAACCTCTCCCTGGTCTGGGAAGGTCCTTTGGGACAGCGCCTCATCGTCACCCTTGGCCATGGGAGAGTGAGCGGCCGGCGGTGACTCGCTGGCCATCGCTTTCGAATCCAGCGAACCTCCTGATGAGGATCGCTGGGAGCTGTCGTGGGCCGGACTGCAATTAAATAATTAAACATGTTAATACCATGAAGAAGAGAGGTCGGATACATGGACGTATATGGATCTTTAGTACTTACGATGCGGTCAGGGGCTTGCTTCGGGGGGGTCGCTCTGGGCTGCTGTCGACGTCCCATGCGGAGTTATCCGCGAGGGGGCCCTTCCCCCTCTTGGGCGCCTCCGCCTCCAGATTTGTGGAGGCCGCCCTCTTCTTCCTCCTCCTCCTCGTCGTCTTCAGTGGCAGAGGAGTGTGTCTTGTCTTCGGATGACACGTTCGAAGCTCCCTTGCGGCGGGGGCCACTACAGACCCCCTTGGCCTTCTTCTTGGCCTTCTTCTCCGGCGCTTTGTAGGGCGCCGGAACTAGCATCTTCGCCAGGAGCGGGATGACTGGTTCCTCGGGCAGCGGGGCCGGACATCGAATGCACCCCGCTTTCTCTGTCCATGCCTGAAAAAATAAATAGTGAAGTTTTAGACATCTTCCTTGAACAAACCAGTGGAGGATGCACCTCGATGTGAAGGACTTACCGCACTGGCAGGATGGGCTAGAGCGTGCCCGCGGTCCGAGTCTAGGGCTGGCGGCGTCTCGTTGCCTTTAAAGAGCAACTTCCGGATGTCTTCGTGAGTGGTTCCGAAGAGCCTCTCCGAGGTCTGGTGCTTCTCCGGATCAAATTCCCATAAAGGGCATGTTCGGCTCTGGCATGGAAGGATCCGACGAACTAACATCACCTGGATCACGTTGATGAGCTTGATGTTTTTATCCACCATGATTTGGATGCGCGTTTGCAGCGCTATCAGTTCGTCCGACGAAGACCAATTTGGGCTCTTCTCTATCCAGGAAGTGAGCCGCATTGGAGCTCCGGACTTGAATTCGGGAGCCGCGGCCCAAGCGGCGTCACGAGGCTCTATGATATAGAACCACAAATTTTGCCACTCCTTGACGGTCTCCACAAATGTTCCTTCGGGCCATGTGACATTGGGCATCTTGCTCACCATGGCGCCTCTACACTCCGCGTGTTGGCCATCCACCACCTTCGACTTCACATTGAAGATCTTGAGCCATAATCCGAAGTGGGGAGAAATGCGGAGGAAGGCCTCGCACACGACAATAAATGCCGAGATGTTGAGGAAGGAATTTGGGGCTAGATCATGGAAATCTAGCCCATAATAGAACATAAGTCCGTGGATGAAAGGGTGGAGAGGAAACCCTAACCCATGGATGAAATGGGGGGTGAACACAACCCTCTTGTTGGGCTTCGGGGTGGGGACGACTTGCCCCTTGGCCGGAAGCCGGTGAGCGATTCCTTTCGCCAGATACCCGGCCTCCCGAAGCTCGGTGATGTCCTTCTCCTTAACCGAGGAGGCCATCCACTTGCCTTGCCCTCCGGATTCGGACATGGTTGAGCGCTTTCTTGAGATGGAAAAGATGAGGACTTGGGAATTGGAGCTCGAGAATGGATGGGCAGAGAAAGAGAGAAGGCGTGGGTGAAGAAAGGGAATCCTTATCTCCTTATAAAGGCAGTGAATATCAAGCGCCTCCCCACTCGCCTTAAAACTCGCCTATTCCCAAGGGTTGTGCAAATGGCACGTTTGGATTACCCACGCCCGTATTGATGAGAATCCTGCCATAAAGGGGACATGATCTCTGCTTTGACAAGGCGTGCCAATGAAAACCGCGTCTCGAAACGTGGAACGGTAAATGAAAACGGTTCGAAATAATGACCGGGTAGACGTGATGTCACCTTACAAAAAGTTGTCAGCGGATGGGACTCGTGAAATATTATACTCTCTACGGTTTTGTGTGGTACTTGTGTTGCAGATCCGAACACGTTCGTTGAGTCCGAATACTATCTTGGAGTATTCGGGAAAGGGAACCCGCCTTGCAATGCCGAAGACAATCTGCACGGCGGCCACCTCGTCATTGAAGCCTGGTTCAGGGACTACTGAGGGAGTCCTGGACTAAGGCATCCTCGGGCATCCGGCCTGTTAGCCATGGGCCGGACTGATGGACTATGAAGATACGAACACCGAAGACTCTACCCGTGTCCGGATAGGACTCTCCTTGGCGTGGAAGGCAAGCTTGGCGACCAAATATGAAGATTCCTTTCTCTGTAACCGACTTTATGTAACCCTAGATCCCTCTGGTGTCTATATAAACCGGAGGGTTAGGCCCGTAGGGCCGAACAATCATAATCATAGTCATACAGGCTAGACTTCTAGGGTTTTAGCCATTACAACCTCGTGGTAGATCAACTCTTGTAATACTCATATTCATCAAGATCAATCAAGCAGGAAGTACGGTATTACCTCCATAGAGAGGGCCCGAACCTGGGTAAACATTGCGTCCCCTATCTCCTGTTACCATCGACCTTAGACGCACAGTTCGGGACCCCCTACCCGAGATCCGCCGATTTTGACACCGACAACCATCAACAGAGTCCTTCACAATTCTGCTATCTTTGTCTTGTACGACTAGTCATCCATGGGTCTCCCTAAATGCGTCACGGGCCGACCAATGTGGCGCAGGACGGAACCGAACCAAGGGCCTCACCTCGACCCACCGGACCTCACGCGGTGACACACCTTCTGCCCCCAGGTCTCATTATCTTCTCACACCCACACATACCAACACAGACACCACACAAAAACAATTCTCCTCGTGCCTCTATCCCCTCCCCCCTTGCATATACACACTCAAGGGAATCTCTCGCCGTGACATCATATTCGTCTCTCTCTCTCTAGACCTCTCTCATTTCTCGTGATATCTCTCCCACGCCCCCTCCCCCCGCCGGCCCCTCTGTACATGCCTCTCTCGAATACATAATACACACACATACCTCTCTAGGCCCTGCCAAATACATCAACTACACATTCACACATGTTACATCACGTGCCCCATTGATCTAAAAAGCCCTCTCTTCATGTTTATTTTGCATAAAACATTCCTTTTGAATAAAGTGTGGCCAAATTTATTTTTTAGAATTTCTAAATATATACGACATTACAAAGTTATATGGAGTATGAACATTAATTTGCATTGCATGGTGCCCACAATGATGTTTATTCCGCACTGTGAATTTTTATATTTTTATACTATATATAAAGTTAGTCATAATAAAGAGAAACGAAGAGCATCTCTCTCTCCATCGTGATACACCCCCTCTATGCCCCTTTCACGCACGCACACAAACTATCTCCGTGTCCTCTAAAAGTAAGCCCCCAGCACATTCATGCATGTTTCATCTTTCTCTTGCGATATATACAGTGACGATCATTGTATTTGAAGCGAAAGCACGATACGTACATTGGACTTCAGAATCCACTCATTACGGTCACCATTTATGTTTTGTGGTTATTATACAGCCACAGGCTCACCGTACAACATTGTATTTGCTCAAGACACGACTAGTTGACTAGTTAAACGCTCCACGTGGCACCTCTAGTGTTGCATCACATTATCTCACTACCATTGGGCCCACCTATCGGCTTGTATCTACTCTTCATCTACATCTACACTCTTATAAAAACAGAGTTGGTGATGATGGTGTGTTGATACGTCTCCGTCGTATCTACTTTTCCAAACACTTTTGCCCTTGTTTTGGACTCTAACTTGCATGATTTGAATGGAACTAACCCGGACTGACGCTGTTTTCAGCAGAATTGCCAGGGTGTTCTTTATGTCTTGAAACAAAAGTTCTCGTAATGACCGTAAACTCCACGTAACGCCTATTTGGAAATAATAAAAATCGTTGCAAAGATGAAGACCACGGGCCCACACCTGTCCACGAGGGTGGGGACGCCCCCCTAGGGCGCGCCCCCCTACCTCGTGGGCCCCCTGGAG
This sequence comes from Aegilops bicornis, assembly GCA_021605145.1. NCBI lineage: Eukaryota > Viridiplantae > Streptophyta > Magnoliopsida > Poales > Poaceae > Aegilops > Aegilops bicornis. The sequence continues at coordinate 2,677,756 of JAHIAL010000032.1, read as the reverse complement.
CTCCTCTGACGCCAACTCCAACTCTATATATTTGCTTTCAGGGAGAAAAATATCAAGGAGAAGAAATCATCATGTTTTACGATACGGAGCCGCCGCCAAGCCCTAAAACCTCTCGGGAGGGCTGATCTGGAGTCCGTTCGGGGCTCCGGAGAGGGGGATTCGTCGCCGTCGTCATCATCAACCATCCTCCATCGCCAATTTCATGATGCTCACCGCCGTGCGTGAGTAATTCCATCGTAGGCTTGCTGGACGGTGATGGGTTGGATGAGATCTATCATGTAATCGAGTTAGTTTTGTTAGGGGTTGATCCCTAGTATCCATTATGTTCTGAGATTGATGTTGCTATGACTTTTATATGCTTAATTCTTGTCACTAGGGCCCGGGTGCCATGATTTCAGATCTGAACCTATTATGTTTTCATGGATATATGTGTGTTCTTGATCCTATCTTGCAAGTCTATAGTCACCTACTATGTGTTATGATCCGGCAACCCGAAGTGACAATAATCGGGACCACTCCCGGCGATGACCATAGTTTGAGGAGTTCATGTATTCACTGTGTGTTAATGCTTTGGTCCGGTACTCTATTAAAATGAGGCCTTAATATCCCTTAGTTTCCATTAGGACCCCGCTGCCACGGGAGGGTAGGACAAAAGATGTCATGCAAGTTCTTTTCCATAAGCACGTATGACTATATTCGGAATACATGCCTACATTACATTGATAAATTGGAGCTAATTGTGTGTCACCATATGTTATGACTATTACATGATGAACCGCATCCGGCATAATTATCCATCACCGATCTAATGCATACGAGCTTCCCACATATTGTTCTCTGCTTATTTACTTTTCTGTTGCTACTGTTACAATCACTATAAAATACCAAAAATATTACTTTCGCTATTGTTACCTTTTGTTACCGTTACCACTACTATCATACTACTTTGCTACTAAATACTTTGCTGCAGATATTAAGTTATCCAGGTGTGGCTGAATTTACCACTCAGTTGCTAATACTTGAGAATATTCTTTGGCTCCCCTTGTGTCGAATCAATAAATTTGGGTTGAATACTCTACCCTTGAAAACTGTTGTGATCCCCTATACTTGTGGGTTATCAAGACTATTTTCTGGCGCCGTTGCCGGGGATCATAGCTCTATTATTTGAGTCACTTGGGATTTATATCTTCTTGTCACTATGAAGAACTTGAAAGACGCTAAGACAACAATTTATCCCTCAACTACGAGGGGAGGTAAGGAACTGCCATCTAGCTCTGCACTTGATTCACCTTCTGTTTTGAGTAAGCTTGCGACACCTAAACCTGCTTCTACTATTCGTTCTGATATGTCGCATGTTATTGATGATGCCACTTCTGCTATGCATGATACTTATGATGAAACTACTTCTATGCTTGACACTATTGTGCCACTTAGTGAATTTCTTGATGAACAAATTGCTAGAGCTAGAGAGAAAGAAACTATTGAGACTGATCATGTTGATGAAATTGATGATGAAAACATGCATGTTATTCCTGAGGGTTATATTTTTGATAAAGAAGCTTCTGCAGCTATTTTAGCTTGCAAAGATAGCGATGAGCTTAAGAGGCTATTAGTTAAATGGAATAAGCAATCTCTTAATGATAGAATGAGACCCGAACCTGCTTTTGCTACTTCACCTATCTGTGTTGCCGATAAGGATTATGAATTCTCTGTTGATCCTGATATAATTACCTTGGTTGAATCAGATCCTTTTCATGGTTATGAATCTGAAACTGTTGTGGCACATCTTACTAAATTAAATGATATAGCCACCCTGTTCACTAATGATGAGAGATCTCGCTACTTTTATATCCTTAAAATATTTCCGTTCTCATTAAAGGGTGAGGCTAAGATATGGTTTAATTCTCTTGATCCTGGTTGTGTGCGTAGTCCCCAGGATATGATTTATTACTTCTCTGCTAAATATTTCCCTGCTCATAAAAAACAAGCTACTTTGAGGGATACATACAATTTTGTGCAAATTGAAGAAGAGAGTCTCCCACAAGCTTGGGGGAGGCTTCTCAAGTTACTTAATGCTTTGCCTGATCATCCTCTTAAGAAAAATGAAATACTTGATATCTTTTATAATGGACTAACCGATGCTTCCAGAGATTACCTGGATAGTTGTGTTGGTTCTGTTTTTAGGGAAAGAACACCGGAGGAAGCTGAAATTCTATTGAATAATATGTTGGCAAATGAAAATAATTGGACACTTCCTGAGCCAATTCCAGAGCCTATTCATAAACCAATTCTAAAGAAGAGAGGTGTTCTATTTCTCAGTCCTGAAGATATGGAAGAGGCATAGAAATCTATAAAAGAAAAAGGTATTAAAGCTAAAGATGTTAAGAATTTACCTCCTATTGAAGAAATACATGGTCTTAATTTACCGCATGTTGAAGAAACATATGATCTTAATCCATTACCTATTGAAGAACCTCATGGTCTTGATAACCCGACACAGGTAGTAAAGGTAAATTCTCTCTATAGATTTGATGAAAGTGATATTCCTCACTATAAGTCTGCTAGACAATGCTTAGAAGAGTATGATAATTTTATTGTCAAACAAGGAAACTTCAATGCTTATCTTGGTAGACAATTGAAATACAATTCCGATATGATTAAACACTTGGGTAATTACATGGCTAATGTTAGAGGTGAATTTAAACTCATTAGCAAACATGCTTCTATGGTTACCACTCAAGTAGAACAAGTACTTAAAGCTCAAAATGATTTGCTCAATGAAATGAATAGTAAGAAAAATGATTATGCTGTTAGAGTGGCTACTAGAACTGGTAGAATGACTCGGAACCTTTGTATCCTGAAGGCCACCTTAAGAGAATTGAGCAAGATTCTCAGAGAAATAATATTGATGCACCTAGTTCTTCTAAAAGGAAGAAAAAGAAAATGATAGGACTTTGCAAACCTCTAGTGAACCTATTGCTGAACCACCGAGAATCCAAATGATATATCTATTTACGATCTTTGAAACACAACTGCAATGAACATGAACCTAGTGAAAATGTTAATGATGATGTTCATGATGATGCTCAACCTAGTAATGATAATGATGTAGAAATTGAACCTGCTGTTGATCTTGATAACCCACAATCAAAGAATCAATGTTATGATAAGAGAGAATTCGTTGCTAGGAAACATGGTAAAGAAAGAGAACCTTGGGTTCAGAAACCCATGCCTTTTCCTCCCAAACCATCCAAGAAAAAGGATGATGAGGTTTTTGAGCGCTTTGCTGAAATGATCAGACCTATCTTTTTGCGTGTCACGATTAAGCGATATGCTCAAAATGAATCCTTATGCTAAGTATATGAAAGATATTGTCACGAATAAAAGAAAGATACTTGAAGCTGAGATTTCCACCATGCTTGCTAATTATACTTTTAAGGGTGGAATACCTAAGAAACTAGGAGATCCAGGAGTACCTACTATACCATGCTCCATTAAAAGAAATTATGTTAAAACTGCTTTATGTGATCTTGGAGCCGGTGTTAGTGTTATGCCTCTCTCTTTATATCGTAGACTTGACTTGAATAAGTTGACACCTACTGAAATATCTTTGCAAATGGCTGATAAATCAACTGCTATACCTGTCGGTATTTGTGAGGATGTGCCTGTTGTGGTTGCAAACGTTACTATTTTAACGGACTTTGTTATTCTTGATATTCCTGAGGACGATAGTATGTATTTATTCTTGGAAGACCTTTTCTGAATACTGCAGGGGCTGTTATTGATTGCAACAAAGGCAATGTCACTTTTCATGTTAATGGTAATGAGCATACGATACACTTTCCGAGGAAACAACCTCAAGTTCATAGTATCAACTCTATTGGAAAAATTCCATCGATTATATTCGGAGGTTTTGAATTTCCTCTTCCTACTGTCAAGAAGAAATATGATATTCTTATTATAGGGGATGTGCATATCCCCGTTGAGGTAACATAGTGTTATTCGAAATTTCTCCGGTTCCATGTTAGTCGGAATGAGTTTGTTAACAAGACCTGATCAACCTTGTTAGTGGATTCTTTTTTATGAGCATGAGATGGATGAAACTAGAAGGCACGACCTTCTGTACCCTCTTTCCACTTTCTGTTATTTAGTTGAAATAAAGTAAAAATAGTATTTTTCTGTCTGTTTTCTGATTTATCTGTGCAATATAAAAATACCCCGAAAATAAAAATTCTCCAAATGCCCTGAAAATGAAATATGATTTTTTTCTAGAATATTTGAGGATTTATAGAACTGAGAGCACAGCAGGGGGGTCAACCACCTGGCCACGAGGGTGGAGGGTGTGCCCTACCCCCCAGGGCACGCCCCCCTGCCTCGTGGGCCCACGGTAGCCATCCTCCACTTATTCCTGCACCCATACACTCCTTCTTCCTCCCACAAACACCAATGTCCAGCTCAAGCACGAGTCCTAGCTCATTTTGCTGCGATTTTCGATCTCCTAGCTCAAAGCACCTCTCACAAAACTGCTTGGGGAGATTGTTCCTTGGTATGTGACTCCTCCATTGGTCCAATTAGTTTTTGTTCTAGTGCTCTATTCATTGCAAATTTGTGTTGCCTAAGTGACCATGTTCTTGAGCTTGCATGTCAAATTTATATGGTTCCAAGTAGTTCTAATGCTTGATATAGTCTCTAGGCACTTATGGGAGTAGTTGCTATCAATTTTATTGAGTTTGGTTCACTTTTGTTTGATGTTACTAAAAATTTCAGAATATTTCATAAAATAATGAAGAGACTTTTGAGGGGCTCATCGAGCCGAAGCTCGAAGGAAAAGCAAAATGAAGAAGCACAGAGGCCCAAATATAATTTGCCTCGCATCGCGGAGGTCCGGCCGTGTGAATGGCCTTCCGATGATTTCTTGAGAAAAGCCGGGATTTATGAAGATTTCTATTCATTGGCTGAGAATGCAGGCCTCACCGACTTCCTCCGTGACCAACGTCATCAGTATCTCTTACTCACTAATACTTTTGTGCAAAACTTCTACTATTTTCCTAAGGATACACCTCCTTTAGTAGTGTTTCATTTATATGATGTTGTTAAGAAGATGCCACTAGATGAATTTTGCAAGGTTTGCAAAATACCCATTGAGGGTATTTTAGATGAACCACATCGTAAAGATGTGGATGGGTTTATTGACACTATTACTGTGGGGGAAACCAGGAAGGTTTCCGATGCAAGAATCACTAGCATACATTTTCTTGTTTTACGCTACTTTGCTATATTTGCTGGTCGTTGCTTAATTGGTCGCGGAAACTGTGGAAACCTTAGTGTTCCTGATATTTTCATTTTGTTCCATGGTCTATTCCGGGATAACACTATTAGTATGGGCGGTATCGTTGCTAAACGGTTAAGTCTGAACCGTACTAAGGGCCCCATCTTTGGAGGTATTTATGCTTCACGCCTAGCTGCACATTTTAACATACCTATTAGGCTCTATGAGAAAGAATAAATTTTGTTGCCTAGTGCTTATTTAGATTATAAGAGTATGCTAGCGCATGATTTTATGGTTAAGAACAGGGAAGGGGAGCTTAAATACAAATTATTCTTTCATAAACATCACCCTGAGACTATCACCTTGCCTGCTCCTTCCTTGTTTAATTTATCTGAAGGTTCGTATCTTGTTCCCTGGGCGGCCATTCAAGCCTATCGGAACCCTACATCAGCCCCGGAGCCGGAACCACAATTTGAGCCTCCACGACAGTCTGATTATTTTTGGGATCCGGAGATGACTGCCAGCCAGTGGCAGTCAGAGTCCTCTTAATCTCAGTACGATCCCAGCTACAACTATGGGTATCCGCCAGGCCATCCTTGGTAATGAACCAACTTATGCCAAAATCCTAAGCTTGGGGGAGTACGTATTTCCCACCGACATCATTACATTTATGTTTACACACACCATTGCTAGATGTCGGTGCTCATACTTTTCCACTGTAATATCCATGCTAGTTTATTTTCCTCTTCGTGCTTTCTTGTGTGTTTGATAAAACTCTAAGAAAAAATTAGTGTAGCTTTTAGTTAGTTTACCTTTCTTGCTATAGTAGTAATAATTAAAAGAAAACCCAAAAATATTTCCCGTTCTTCTTTTGCTTGTTGGGAGCTTTCCCGTGTAAATAGTTTCTATTTCTTTTCTTTTCTTTAGACCATTATTAAATTGTTGAAGTGGCTCTTTTATGCATTATTGTTGATTTAACCAAGAGCCCATATTGCCTTGTCTTCTCCTGTTTATTAAATGCTCGCAGATTCCAGCTTAGTCTAATGCACATGCACTCTTATTATTATTCACATCGTTCGGTCGTGCAAGTGAAAGGCAATTATGATGATATATGATGGTCTGACTGAGATGAGAAAAGCTGGTACGAACTCGACCTCTCTTGTTTTTGTAAATATGATAAGTTCATCGTTCCTGATTCAGCTTATTATGAATAAACATGTTTGCAATGACAATTAGAGATCATAGTTGCTTATGCCATGCTTGATTAGCTATGAGTTATAATGGTTTACCTTGCGTGCCAACATGCTATTAAAATCGTTGTGATGTGGTATAGTGGGGTGGTATCCTCCTTTGAATGATTTAAGTGGCTCGACTTGGCACATGTTCACACATGTAGTTGAAACAAATCAACATAGCCTTCACGATATTTATGTTCATGGTGGACCATATCCTACTCATGCTTGCATCCAATGTTTATTAATTTTAATGCATGTTCATGGTTGTTGTCGCTCTCTAGTTGGTCGCTTCCCAGTCTTTTGCTAGCCTTCACTTGTACTAAGCGGGAATACTGCTTGTGCATCCAACCCCTTAAAACCCAAAGTTATTCCATATGAGTCCACTATACCTTCCTATATGCGGTATCTACCGCTGCTCCAAGTAAATTTGTATGTGCCAAACTCTAAACCTTCAAATAAACATTCTATTTTGTATGCTTGAATAGCTCATGTATCAACTAGGGCTGCCCTTATCTTCCATGTTAGGCGGGTTATTCTCAAGAGGAGTGGACTCCGCTCCTCACTTACGAGAAAATGGCTGGTCACCGGGATGCCCAGTCCCAAGCTTTATGCAAACTAAATCAAAATAATTTCAAACAAAACTCCCCTGGGACTGTTGCTAGTTGGAGACACTCGTTGTTTCGAGCAAGTCATGGATTGATGCTTGTTGGTGGAGGGGGAGTATAAAGTTTACCATTCTGTTTGGGAACCGCCTATAATGTGTGTAGCATGGAAGATATCGCCATCTCTTGGTTGTTATGTTGACAATGAAAGTATGCCGCTCAAAATATTATTTATCTCTATATCAAAACCGAGCTCTGGCACCTCTACAAATCCTCGCTCCTCTGCGAAGGGCCTATCTATTTACTTTTATGATGAGTCATCACCCTCTTATTAAAAAGCACTAATGGAGAGTGCAGCTATCATTTGCATCCATTACTATTAATTTATATTGGGTATGACTATGATTGGATCTCTTTTACCATGAATTACAATGTCTAGTCAGTCCTTGATCTTTAAAGGTGCTCTGCATTTATGTTTTGCGGTCTCAAAAAGGGCTAGCGAGATACCATCCTGTTATATCATATCATGATTGTTTTGAGAAAGTCTTGTCATCCGAGATTTATTATTGTGGCTCGCTAGTTGATTATGCTATTAATATGAGTAAACATGAGACCTGAGAGTTATTGCAAATGTGGTTAGTCATAATCTTTGCTGAAAACTTGAACGCTGGCTTTACATATTTACCACAACAAGAGCAAACAGAGTTTGTAAAAGTTTTTCTTTATCACTTTCAGTTTGTCAACTGAATTGCTTGAGGACAAGCAAAGGTTTAAGCTTGGGGAGTTGATACGTCTCCGTCGTATCTACTTTTCCAAACACTTTTGCCCTTGTTTTGGACTCTAACTTGCATGATTTGAATGGAACTAACTCGGATCGACGCTGTTTTCAAAGAAATTGCCATGGTGTTATTTATGTGCGTAAACAAAAGTTCTCGGAATGACACGAAACTCCACGGAACGCCTATTTGGAAATAATAATAAAATCATTGCAAAAGATGAAGACCAGGGGCCCACACTGTCCCACGAGGGTGGGGCGCCCCTAGGGCGCGCCTCTACCTCGTGGCCCCCGAGCTCCTCCGACGCCAACTCCAACTCTAAATATTTGCTTTCAGGGAGAAAAAAATCAAGGAGAAGAAATCATCGCGTTTTACGATATGGAGCCACCGCCAAGCCCTAAAACCTCTCGGGAGGGCTGATCTGGAGTCCGTTCGGGGCCCCGGAGAGGGGGATTCGTCGCCATCGTCATCATCAACCATCCTCCATCACCAATTTCATGATGCTCACTGCCGTGCGTGAGTAATTCCATCGTAGGCTTGCTGGACGGTGATGGGTTGGATGAGATCTAGCATGTAATCGAGTTAGTTTTGTTAGGGTTTGATCCCTAGTATCCATTATGTTCTGAGATTGATGTTGCTATGACTTTGCTATGCTTAATGCTTGTCACTAGGGCCCGGGTGCCATGATTTCAGATCTGAACCTATTATGTTTTCATGAATATATATATATATATATATATATGTGTGTTCTTGATCCTATCTTGCAAGTCTATAGTCACCTACTATGTGTTATGATCCGGCAACCCCGAAGTGATAATAATCGGGACCACTCCCGGTGATGACCATAGTTTGAGGAGTTCATGTATTCACTATGTGTTAATGCTTTGGTCCGTACTCTATTAAAATGAGGCCTTAATATCCCTTAGTTTCCATTAGGACCCGCTGCCACGGGAGGGTAGGACAAAAGATGTCATGCAAGTTCTTTTCCATAAGCACGTATGACTATATTCGGAATACATGCCTACATTACATTGATGAATTGGAGCTAGTTCTGTGTCACCCTATGTTATGATTGCTACATGATGAACCGCATCAGGCATAATTATCCATCACCGATCCAATGCCTACGAGGTTCCCACATATTGTTCTCTGCTTATTTACTTTTCCGTTGCTACTGTTACAATCACTACAAAATACCAAAAATATTACTTTTGCTACTGTTACCTTTTGTTACCGTTACCACTACTATCATACTACTTTGCTACTAAATACTTTGTTGCAGATATTAAGTTATCTAGGTGTGGCTGAATTGACAACTCAGTTGCTAATACTTGAGAATATTCTTTGGCTCCCCTTGTGTCGAATCAATAAATTTGGGTTGAATACTCTACCCTCGAAAACTGTTGCGATCCCCTATACTTGTGGGTTATCATGTGCCTGCCATCCTGCAATATAGGTCGTCTTATTTATATCTGACGGATAGGAAGGAAACTATGGCAATGTTGCAAAAAGGTACCCACACACCTCTCCACATTTGCAAATAAGGCCTTCCCTCGTTCATCCTTTTCTCTCACAAGATAAACTAGTCATACAAATGCATCTTGATGTTACGTGCAACGCACGGGCATCTTGCTAGTAAGAATGAAAACAAACAACAACAAAATATTGGACGGTGGTTCGAAGTAATGACCGTGGGCACGGCAGACAAGGTGGCCTTGTATTGGTATGCTGAGCCGTCTGTTTTGACACACAAGAGCTGGTGTGGTGATTATACACACACGCGCGCATGCACACGAACTGCATGCATGCAACACTCACACGAACACATGCAGCCACGCACGCACGCAACATTCACACGTACACACGCAGACACGCACGCACGCAACACTCACACGCACACACGCATGCATGCATGCACACACCACACGACCAACACACACTCTCACGCTCAAGTGCTCAGCCTACACGTGCATGCGCACGCATCAGGCCCTGACGGACACATACACAACCAGGTGATTCCCGTGCACGGGTTGGAGTCTTGTCGCGCCTGCGTAAATTTGTGTTTATCTGACCTTTTTCCTATGCGAACTGACAGGTGGGACCCACAAGGAACATGGTCAATTTAACTAGTCAACATGGTGCCACGCAGACTATTTGGCCGGTCAACAGAGTGCAATCCGATGTTGAACGGTGAGCAAGTGACCGTATAATCACCGCAAAACGTATATAGTGACCGTAATGAGCGTATTCTGAAGTTCGGTGACCGTATTACGCTTTTCTCTCTGTAGGCCCTCCAAAACTACATCTCTACACGTTCTCGTGTGTTACATCTAACAACTATGCAATACATCACTACTATTACACTCTAACACGATAAATCATATGTGTTTTTAGTTTTACTAGATATCATATTGTTACTTAATTATTCAGTTTGCGTACATTAAAATTGCCTTTGAAATGTATGGCTAGTATCATCTACCACGCGGGGAAAATCCCGCCCTTTCCTCGCTTAATCGGGTTTGTATCGATGGATCGTATGAAACAGCAAAACTATAGTACTATACAGTACAAGTGATACCACTGGGTCATTATGTCGTGTACTCCTCCGTCAGAAGAGTGGAGCGCTTGCTTTCATAAATGTTCTAGTCCTTTCACGACATGTGGGACATCAAGCTACCGGGTCCACGTGCCATACCGAAATACAGTGTAGAGCAGCAGGGGTGAAGCAATCCAGTCATGGTGCCGGCATAGTAATGAGCAATGAGGCGTCAAATCACAAAGTTGCACCTTTCCTGCAGTTAAGTTGGAGGGACAAAGTAATAATAATGCTAATAAAAAAAGAAGTTGGAGGGACGAAGCAACCATCATTTCACTCATTGCTGAATCCGCTTCTCCCTCATCTTCTTCAAGTTAACCACGTGTTGCTTCTGCCATTGTTCTGCCTCATGTGGGACGTGGATCGGCTTGGTAAAGCACTGACACGTGGGACCGCATGTTAGCAAACCGCCAGGCCAACGTCCTCTAAAAATAAGAAACCTCCCCCGCTATCCGCGCGGCAAAATCACCTCCTTTTTACTAATCTTGATTCTATAATTTTTTAGATCAATATAACTGAGATTTGTATAGATAGCACACAGGAGCAAAACCAAGTGGTACGGTTAAGGGCATCCACAATGTGTAGCCAAATGTGAACATAGCTTTTGTCATCGATGGGAACCATTGTGGACGGTGCTGCCAAAGCCAAAAAGATGGAACTGAAGCTCCCTGATTGATTGATTGATTGATTGAAGGAATAGAAAAATGCAACGTCTCTCCTCTTTCTCCCGTGCTTGGACGCATGTACAGTATAGAGCACACAGTCTACTCCCCTGTCCCTTCTATCACAAATCACAAAGCAGTGAGGCGTCAAATCACAAAGCACGGACAAAGCAACCATCATTTCACTCTTTGTTGACTCCGCTTATCCATCGTCTTCTTCGAGTAACCACCTCACCGCACTAAGCTGGACGAACGACGCTATTGTGTACTAGTAGTACTAGTACATTTACACGTCCTTTGGTTCAACAGACTTCCTGGATGCAAATAAGGTGGTTGTCTCGGCTTGCAGGTAGCACTTGCGAACGACTTACCGTGGTCTCCCTCAATGGTTTTCTCCGTCGAACGCACTTCGCCAAACCACAACGTTCGAGATTGTTGGGGATCGTTGCAGAAATTAAAAATTTCTACGCATCACCTAGATCAATCTATTAGAGACTAGCAATGAGAGAGAGGGGAGTGCATCTTCATACCCTTGAAGATCGCGATGCGGAAGCATTACAAGAACGCGGACGAAGGAGTCGTACTCGTGGTGATTCAGATCGCGGTTGATTCCGATCTAAGCGCCGAACAACGGCGCCTCCGCGTTCAACACACGTACAGCCCGGGGACGTCTCCTCCTTCTTGATCTAGCAAGGGGAGAGGATAAGTTGAGGGAGAGCTCCGGCAGCACGACGGCGTGGTGGTGGAGCTTGCAGTTCTCCCAGCAGGCTTCGCCAAGCACTACGGAGGAGGAGGAGGTGTTGGGGAGGGAGAGGGCTGCACCAGGGGAAGGGGTGCGGCTCCCATGCGCCTCCCCAATATATATAGGGGTGGAGCGGGCTGGTTTCTTTCCCTCGAAGTCCATTGGGGCATTGGCGAAGGTGGGGAAAAGAAATCCCATCATTTCCCTTCCCCACCGATTGTTATCCCCCCTTTTTTAGGGATCTTGATCTTATCCCTTCGGGATATGATCTAATTCCTTCTAAGGGCGGATCTTGGTGCGCCTTGACCAGGGGTGTGGGGCCTTGCCCCCACTACCCACATTCATGTGGGTCCCCCCATGCAGGTGGGCCCCACTCCGGAACCTTCTAGAACCTTCCCGGTACAATACCGAAAAATCCCAAACATTTTCCGGTGGCCAAAATAGGACTTCCCATATATAAATCTTTACCTCCAGACCATTCCGGAACTCCTTGTGATGTCCGGGATCTCATCCGGGACTCCGAACAACATTCGGTAACTGCACACTAATTCCCATAACAACTCTAGCGTCACCGAACCTTAAGTGTGTAGACCCTACGGGTTCGGGAATCATGCAGACATGACCGATATAGCTCTCTGGCCAATAACCAACAGCGGGATCTGGATACCTATGTTGGCTCCCACATGTTCCACGATGATCTCATCGTATGAACCACAATGTCGGGGATTCAATCAATCCTGTATACAATTCCCTTTGTCAATCGGTACGTTACTTGCCCGAGATTCGATCGTCGGTATCCCAATACCTCGTTCAATCTCGTTACCGGCAAGTCACTTTTACTCGTTCCGTAACACATCATCCCGTGATCAACACTTTGGTCACACTAAGCTCATTATGATGATGTCCTACCGAGTAGGCCCAGAGATACCTCTCCGTCACACGGAGTGACAAATCCCAGTCTCGATTCCTGCCAACCCAACAGACACTTTCGGAGATACCCGTAGTGTGCCTTTATAGCCACCCGATTGCCAGGACGCTTTGGCACACCCAAAGCATTCCTACGGTATCCGGAGTTGCACAATCTCATGGTCTAAGGAAATTATACTTGACATTAGAAAAGCTTTAGCGCATTTAACTACACGATCTTGTGCTATGCTTAGGATTGGGTCTTGTCCATCACATCATTCTCCTAATGATGTGATCTCGTTATCAACGACATCCAATGTCCATGGTCAGGAAACCGTAACCATCTATTGATCAACAAGCTAGTCAACTAGAGGCTTACTAGGGACATATTGTGATCTACGTATTCACACATGTATTACGGTCTCCGGTTAATACAATTATGTCATGAACAATAGACAATTATCATGAACAAGGAAATATAATAATAACCATTTTATTATTGCCTCTAGGGCATATTTCCAACTGAGATATTGTCGACGTCACCGCAATTGGGAAGGAAGTCAAATAGTTACAACCTCCATTTTTTTGTACACAAGGCCAGTATATCAAAATTACAATTTGCAAAAGGCCATTAACACTAATCGAGGCAAAATTGATGGGGTTTGCCTCGTACTAGCAACCAAGGACATTAATATACCCTTGCATGCATGCGGAAGTGAGAAGGTTGGTTTGCATGGCACTGCATTAATCAAGCTATGAGGAGTGAGATGGTTAGCTCTTTGGGCTTTGGAGAAAAAAAACGCATTAATTGACACGTCAAATGAGGATTTGTATCGATTAATCCCACGAACGAAAACCCCGCCTTTGTTTCTTAACACTAGTACTCCTAGTATGTACGTACTTATGCTGTTTGGGTCTAGGCCTTGCATTGCCATACTTCGCCACACATTTTTGCCAAGCTTGCCTAAAGTTTCAAAATGAAAAGGAGGTACATGCTACGTCTTGAGCTTGCGTTGGTTTTCCCCGAAGAGGAGAGGATGATGCACCAGAGTAGCGTAAGTATTTCCCCCAGTTTTTGAGAAGCAAGGTATCAATCCAGTAGGAGGCCACGCACAAGTCCCTCGTACCTGCACAAAACGATAGCTACTCGCAACCAAAGCGATTAGGGGTTGTCAATCCCTTCACGGTCACTTAGGAGAGTGAGATCTAATAGAGATGATAGATAATATTTTTGGTATTTTTTTGGTATATAGATGCAAAGTGAAAAGTAAAAGGCAAAGTAAAAACAAAGCAAGTATTAAAGTGATGGATATTGATATTATGATAATATACACGGGGGCAATAGGTTTCACTAGTTGCTTCTCTCAAGAGCATAATTATTCTACTTGGGTGAACAAATTACTGTTGAGCAATTGACAGAATTGAGCATAGTTATGAGTATATCTAGGTATGATCATGTATATAGGCATCACGTCCGAGACAAGTAGACCGACTCACCTGCATCTACTACTATTACTCCACTCATCGACCGCTATCCAGCATGCATCTAGAGTATTAAGTTAAAAATAGAGTAACGCCTTAAGCAAGATGACATGATGCAGAGGAATAAATTCATGCAATATGATAAATACCCCATCTTGTTATCCTCGATGGCAACAATACAATATGTGCCTTGCAACCCTTTCTCACATCGGGGTAAGGACACCGCAAGATTGAACCCAAAGCTATGCACTTCTCCCATTGCAAGAACTACCAATCTAGTTGGCCAAACCAAACGGATAATTCAAGAGACTTGCAAAGATAACTCAATCATACATAAAAGAATTCAGAGAAGATTCAAATATTATTCATAGATAAGCTGGATCATAAACCCACAGTTCATCGGTCTCAACAAACACACCGCAAAAAACAAGATTACATCGAATAGATCTCCACGAGAGAGGGGAGAACATTGTATTGAGATCCAAAAGAGAGAAGAAGCCATCTAGCTACTAGCTATGGACCAAGGTCTCAAGTAAATTACTCACACTTCATCGGAGGGGCTATGGTGTTGATGTAGAAGCCCTCCATGGTGGATGCCCTCCCTCGTGAGCTCCTAACAGGCCCCAAGATGGGATCTCGTGGATACAGGAAGTTGCGGCGGGGGAATTAGGTTTTTGGCTCCTGTTCTGATCGTTTGGGGGTACGTAGGTATATATAGGAGGAAGGAGTACGTCGGTGGAGTAACAGGGGCCCCACGAGGCAGGGGGCATGCCCTAGGGGGGCGCGCCCCCCACCCTCGTGACCGCCTATGTTGTTCCTTGGTGTAGGGTCCAAGTCTCCTGGATCACGTTCGGTGAGAAAATCACGTTTCCGAAGATTTCATTCCGTTTGGACTCCGTTTGATATTCTGTTTCTTCGAAATACTGAAATAGGCAAAAACAAAGCAATTGGCTGGGCCTCCGGTTAATAGGTTAGTCCCAAAAGTAATATAAAAGTGGAAAATACAGCCCAATATAGTCCAAAATAGTAGATAAAGTAGCATGGAGCAATCAAAATTATAGATACGTTGGAGACGTGTCGTGCATCCCCAAGCTTAATTCCTGCCGTCCTCGAGTAGGTAAATGATAAAAGAGAATTTTTGATGCGGAGTGATACTTTGGCATAATTTCAATGTAAATCTTCTTAATCATGGTATGAATATTCGGATCCGAAAGATTCAAAACAAAAGTTCATATTGACATAAAAATAATAATACTTCAAGCATACTAACTAAGCAATCATGTCTTCTCAAAATAACATGGCCAAAGAAAGTTATCCCTACAAAATCATATAGTCTGGCTATGCTCCATCTTCCCCACACAAAATATTTAAATCATGCACAACCCCGATGACAAGCCAAGAAATTGTTTCATAATTTAACATTTTCAAAAAAAATTCAATCTTCACGCAATACATGAGCGTGATCCATGGATATAGCACTATATGTGGAATAGAATGGTGGTTGTGGAGAAGACAAAAGGGGATAAGATAGTCTCACATCAACTAGGCGTATCAACGGGCTATGGAGATGCCCATCAATAGATATCAATGTGAGTGAGTAGGGATTGCCATGCAACGGATGCACTAGAGCTATAAGTATATGAAAGCTCAACAAAAGAAACTAAGTGGGTGTGCATCCAACTCGCTTGCTCACGAAGACCTAGGGCATTTGAGGAAGCCCATCATTGGAATATACAAGCCAAGTTCTATAATGAAAAATTCCCACTAGTATATGAAAGTGACAAAATGAGAGACTCTCTATCATGAAGATCATGGTGCTACTTTGAAGCACAAGTGTGGTAAAAGGATAGTAGCATTGTCCCTTCTCTCTTTTTCTCTCATTTTTTTATTTGGGCCTTTTCTCTTTTTTTATGGCCTCTTTTTTTCATTTTTTTTATTTTATTTTTCGTCCGGAGTCTCATCCCGACTTGTGGGGGACTCATAGTCTCCATCATCCTTTCCTCACTTGGGACAATGCTCTAATAATGATTATCATCACACTTTTATTTTTATTACAACTCAACAATTACAACTCGATTCTTAGAACAAAATATGACTCTATATGAATGCCTCCGGTGGTGTAGCGGGATATGCAATGATTCATGAGTGACATGTATGAAAGAATTATGAATGGTGGCTTTGCCACAAGTACGATGTCAACTACATGATCATGCTAGCAATATGACAATGATGGAGCGTGTCATAATAAACGGAACGGTGGAAAGTTGCATGGCAATATATCTTGGAATGGCTATGGAAATGCCATAATAGGCAGGTATGGTGGCTGTTTTGAGGAAGATATATGGTGGGTGTATGATACCGGCGAAAAGTGCGCGGTATTAGAGAGGCTAGCAATGGTGGAAGGATGGGAAAAGTGCGTATAATCCATGGACTCAACATTAGTCATAAAGAACTCATATACTTATTGCAAAAATCTAGAAGTTATCAAAGCAAAGTATTACGCGCATGCTCCTAGGGGATAGATTGGTAGGAAAAGACCATCGCCGTCCCCGACCGCCACTCATAAGGAAGACAATCAATAAATAAATCATGCTCCGAGTTCATCACATAACGGTTCACCATAGTGCATGCTACGGGAATCACAAACTTCAACACAAGTATTCTTTAAATTCACAACTACTAAACTAGCATGACTCTAATATCACCATCTTCATATCTCAAAACAATTATCGAGCATCAAACTTATCTTAGTATTCAACGCACTCAAAAGAAAGTTTCACATATCTTGAATACCAAGTATATTAACATTAAGCAAATTACCATGCTATTAATGACTCTCAAAATAATCTAAGTGAAGCATGAGAGATCAAATTTCTTTAAAACAAATCCACCACCGTGCTCTAAAAAGATCTAAGTGAAGTACTAGAGCACAAATTATCATGCTCAAAAGATATAAGTGTAGCACTATGAGCAAAACTATCAAGCTCAAAAGATATAAGTGAAGCACATAGAGTATTCTATCAAATTCCAATTTATGTATGGCTCTCTCAAAAGGTGTGTACAGCAAGGATGATTGTGGTAAACTAACAAGCAAATACACAAATAATACAAGACGCTCCAAGCAAAACACATATCATGTGGTGAATAAAAATATAGCTCCAAGTAAATTACCGATGGAAGTAGATTTAAAGAGGGATGCCTTCTTCTGGGGCATCCCCAAGCTTTGACTTTTGGTGTCCTTGGATTATCTTGGGGGTGCCATGGGCATCCCCAAGCTTAGGCTCTTGCCACTCCTTGTTCCATAATCCATCAAAAGAATTTACCCAAAACTTGAAAACTTCACAACACAAAACTCAATAGAAATCTCGTGAGCTCCGTTAGAGAAAGAAAAAAAAGACTACTTTAAGGCACTGTAATGAACTCATTCTTTATTTATATTTGTGTTAAACCTACTGTATTCCAACTTCTCCATGGAATATAAACTATTTTACTAGTCATAGATTCATCAAAATAAGCAAACAACACACGCAAAACAGAATCTGTCAAAAACAGAACAGTCTGTAGTAATCTGTAACTAACGCAAACTTCTGGAACTCCAAAACATCTACCAAAATTAGAATATCTGGAAAATTGGTTTATTGATCAGAAGCAATTGGAATCAGTATTTTATCACGTCCTGGTGATCTTTAATAATTCGGGCACTGAGCGCAAAGTTTCTGGAAATTACAGCAAGATCAAATAACTATCATCCAAGAAGATCCAATAGGTCTAGCTTGGCACAAACACTAATTAAAACATAAAACCACATCTAAACAGAGGCTAGATGGATTATTTATTCCTAAAAAGAAACAAAAGCAAAAAACTAAAAATAAAATTGGGTTGCCTCCCAACAAGCGCTATCGCTTAACGCCTAGCTAGGCATAAAAGCAAGGATAGATCTAGGTATTGCCATCTTTGGTAGGCAATCCATAAGTGGCTCTCATGATAGATTCATATGGTAATTTTATTTTATTTCTAGGAAAGTGTTCCATGTCTTTCTTTAATGGAAATTGGAATCTAATATTCCCTTCCTTCATATCAATAATTGCACCAATCGTTCTAAGGAAAGGTCTACCAAGAATAATAGGACATGAAGGATTGCAATCTATATCAAGAACGATAAAATTTACGGGCACATAATTCCTATTCACAAAAATAAGAACATCATTAATTCTTCCCATAGGCTTTTTAATAGTGGAATCCGCAAGATGTAAGTTTAGAGAGCAATCATCAAAGTCACGGAAATCTAGCAAATCACACAAAGTTTTGGGAATAGTAGAGACACTAGCACCCAAATCACACAAGGCATTAAACTCATGAACTTTAATTTTAATCTTAATATTAGGTTCCCACTCATCATAGAGTTTTCTAGGGATAGAAACTTTCAACTCAAGTTTTCTTCATAATATTGCATCAAGGCATCAACAATGTGTTCGGTAAAGGCCTTATTTTGACTATAAGCATGAGGAGAATTTAGCACGGATTGCAGCAAGGAAATACAATCAATTAAAGAGAAATTTTCATAATTAAATTCCTTGAGATCCAATATAGTGGGTTTAGCAACATCTAGGTTTTTATTTCTTTCAATCCCACTTTTATCAATTTCATCATCAAGATCTAAAAACTCAATTCTTAGAACGCCTTCTAGGTAAAGGAAGATCATATTCAGTTTCATCAAGATTCATATTGCAAAACAAAGATTTAATAGGGGACACATCAATAACTTTTAGATCTTCATCTTGATTTTCATAGGAATTGGAAGAACACACTTTAATAAAGGCATCTTTGGAAGCACGCATGCTAGCGGTTCTTTCTTTGCACCCATCAATGGAAATTCTCATAGCTTTGAGAGACTCATTGATATCATGCTTAGGAGGAATAGATCTAAGCTTTAAAGAATAAACCTCAAGAGAAATTCTATCAACGTTCCTAGCCAAATCATCAACTTTAAGCAATTTCTCTTCAAGCAAAGCATTAAAATTCTTTTGTGAATTCATAAACTCTTTAACACTACTCTCAAATTCAGAGGGCATCTTTTTAAAATTTCCATAAGAGTTGATGTAGGAATTTCCATAATTATTAGAAGGATTACTAGGATAAGGCCTAGGATTAAAATTCCCTCTATACGCGTTGTTACCAAAATTATTCCTACCAACAAAATTCACATCCATATATTCATTACTATTCTCAATCAAAGTAGACAAAGGCATATCATTAGGATCAGAAGAAACACTCTTAGTAGCAAATAATTTCATAAGTTCATCCATCTTTCCACCTAAAACATTAATTTCTTCTATCGCATGCACTTTTTTATTAGTAGATCTTTCAGTATGCCATTGAGAATAATTAACCCTGATATTATCTAGGAGTTTAGTAGCATCTCCTCAAGTGATTTCCATAAAAGTGCCTCCCACGGCCGAATCTAAGAGATTTCTAGAAGCAAAATTCAATCCGGCATAAATTTTTTGTATAATCATCCACAAGTTCAAACCATGAGTAGGACAATTACGTATCATTAATTTCATTCTCTCCCAAGCTTGTGCAACATGTTCATGATCAAGTTGCTTAAAATTCATAATATCGTTCCTAAGAGAGATAATCTTAGCGGGAGGAAAATACTTAGAGATAAAAGCATCTTTGCACTTGTTCCAAGAATCAATACTATTTTTAGGCAAAGATGAAAACCACGCTTAGCACGATCTCTAAGCGAAAAAGGAAATAGCTTCAATTTAACGACATCATTATCGACATCTTTTTTATTTTGCATATCACATAAACAACGAAGCTATTCAGATGAGTAGTGGCATCTTCACTAGGAAGGCCGACGAATTGATCTTTCATAACAAGATTCAACAAAGTGGTATTGATTTCACAAGATTCAGTATTGGCAAGAGGAGCAATCGGAGTGCTAAGGAAATCATTATTATTGGTATTGGTGAAGTCACACAATTTGGTAGCATCTTGAGCCATCGCGACAAACAAGCAATCCAACACACGAGCAAGCAAGCGGACGAGGAAAAAGGCAACGGGAAAAAGAGGAGGAGATTGGGAGAGAGAAGGCGAATAAAACGGCAAGGGTGAAGTGGGGGAGAGGAAAACGAGAGGCAAATGGCAAATAATTTAATGCAAGAGATAGGGATTGTGATGGGTACTTGGTATGTAGACTTTTGCGTAGACTCCCCGGCAACAGCGCCAGAAATCCTTCTTGCTACGCCTTGAGCTTGCGTTGGTTTTCCCCAAGAGGAGAGGATGATGCAGCAGAGTAGCATAAGTATTTCCCTCAGTTTTTGAGAACCAAGGTATCAATCCGGTAGGAGGCCACGCACAAGTCCCTCGTACCTGCACAAAACGATAGCTACTCGCAACCAACGCGATTAGGGGTTGTCAATCCCTTCACGGTCACTTACGAGAGTGAGATCTAATAGAGATTATAGATAATATTTTCGGTATTTTTTTGGTATATAGATGCAAAGTGAAAAGTAAAAGGCAAAGTAAAAACAAAGCAAGTATTAAAGTGATGGAGATTGATATGATGAGAATAGACCCAGGGGCCATAGGTTTCACTAGTGGCTTCTCTCAAGAGCATAAGTATTCTACGGTGGGTGAACAAATTACTGTTGAGCAATTGATGTAATTGAGCATAGTTATGAGTATATCTAGGTATGATCATGTATATAGGCATCACGTCCGAGACAAGTAGACCGACTCCTGCCGCATCTACTACTATTACTCCACTCATCGACCGCTATCCAAAGCATGCATCTAGAGTATTAAGTTAAAAACAGAGTAACGCCTTAAGCAAGATGACATGATGTAGAGGAATAAATTCATGCAATATGATAAATACCCCATCTTGTTATCCTCGATGGCAACAATAAAATACGTGCCTTGCAACCCTTTACATCCTTTGGGTAAGGACACCGCAAGATTGAACCCAAAGCTATGCACTTCTCCCATTGCAAGAACTACCAATCTAGTTGGCCAAACCAAACGGATAATTCAAAGAGACTTGCAAAGATAACTTAATCATACATAAAAGAATTCAGAGAAGATTCAAATATTATTCATAGATAAGCTGGATCATAAACCCGCAATTCATCGGTCTCAACAAACACACCGCAAAAAGAAGATTACATCGAATAGATCTCCACGAGAGAGGGGGAGAACATTGTATTGAGATCCAAAAAGAGAGCAGAAGCCATCTAGCTACTAGCTATGGACCCGAAGGCTGAAGTAAACTACTCACACTTCATCGGAGGGGCTATGGTGTTGATGTAGAAGCCCTCCGTGGTGGATGCCCCCTCCGACGGAGCTCCGGAACAGGCCCCAAGATGGGATCTCGTGGATACAGGAAGTTGCGGCGGTGGAATTAGGTTTTTGGCTCCTGTTCTGATCGTTTGGGGTACGTAGGTATATATAGGAGGAAGGAGTATGTCGGTGGAGCAACAGGGGGGCCCACGAGGCAGGGGGCGCTCCCACCCTCGTGACCGCCTCTGTTGTTCCTTGGCGAGGGTCCAAGTCTCTGGATCACGCTCGGTGAGAAAATCACGCTTTCAAGGTTTCATTCCATTTGGACTCCGTTTGATATTCTGCTTTCTTCAAATCTTGAAATAGGCAAAAAAACAGCAATTCTGGGTTGGGCCTTCGGTTAATAGGTTAGTCCCAAAAGTAATATAAAAGTGGAAAATAAAGCCCAATATAGTCCAAAACAGTAGATAAAATAGCATGGAGAAATAAAAAAAATAGATACGTTGGAGACGTATCAGTACACTTGCGCACGGCTGTCGCGGTCGCACCGCACCCTCTCACACGGTCGCTCCTGCATGCTGTAGTCACACCGCACCCTCACAAAGTCGCTATTGCACGCTACAAACCCAACCAAGGGAACGCACCCTCACTGACACGTGCTACCACTGCCAGATACTCCCTCCATTCCTTTATATATGGTGTATTTGTTTTTTGATAAAATTCCACAATGTAAGGTGCATTTCTTCTAAATCCTCATAATTCCCTTTTTATCCCTTTAGAAAGAGGAAAGTATCTCTCTCCTGATTTTCCGTATCTCTCCTTGTATCAAAATAAGGAAATTATCTCTCTCGATTGCATGTATCTCTTACTTTCCGGACTCACTGACGCATTTACTTGCCACTAACAAAAAAAATTCTCAAGGGTAATTTTGTCCTAACACCTCTATAATTGTGCACCTTGGTTGCCGTGCCGAAAATAATACACCTTACATAAAGGAACGGAGGGAGTAATTTTCGTTCATACATTATGTTTATCCAACCGCATGTTGGGGAGGATCCGTACAGCCCGTGCGGTGGACTGTTGGGGAAGAAGAAGAGGTGAGGAAGAAGGGTTAGGAGATGTAGGATATTCATCCAACCGCCTGAAATGGTAGACTGACCCAAATGATTAAAGTCAGGCGACTTGCATAACAATATATGCTTTTACACAAAAAGATCCCTAAAACAACAACATAAAGAAAAACTATCATCGCTATGAACGAGACGGCCTCGTCGTCTTTGGATGCCGGCGTGAACCAGCCGTAGCTACCGACGTGTGTCTCCGCACCGTGGTTGTCCTCGGCCTCCAGCTACTCATTCACGCGGAGTGTGTGGGCGCTCTGCACGGACGAGAGCACCGCCCAGTTCAAGTCGAGGACGTCCGGTTCCGCCTGCAGGAGGGCCTTGATGGCAGCGGCATCCGTGTGCTCCGCGTCGAGTTGAACCTCCGCCGCCCGGTTCAAGTCCAGGATGTCCAGTTTAGTCTGCAGGAGGGCCTCGATGGCAGCAGCATCCGCGCGCTCCACGTCGAGTTGAGCCTCCGCTGCCCTGTTCAAGTCCAGGACGTCCGGTTCCGCCTGCAGGAGGACCTCGATGGCAGCGGCATCCACGCACTCCGCGTCGAATTGAGCCTCCGCCGCCCGGTTCACATCCACGACATCTGGTTTCGCCTGCAGGAGAGCCTCGATGGCAGCGGCATGCGCGCGTTCCGCGTCGAGTTGAGACTGTGCCTCCCGGTCCTCCTTTAGTATCGCCAGGTTGAACCGCTGGTCCGCCTGCACCATGGGGGGCCTGGACACCGGCATGAAGTCGACGTCCATCGTCTCATACCCATCGAGGACCTTCTACGCCGCGATCTCCGCCATGAACATTGGATCGGCTTCCTCCTCCTCGTAGCTTGGCTCCAGAGAACTCGGGGATTGGCCCGCCGCAAAGCGAGCTTGGGAACGGAGGTCTGTGGCGCCGACCGCCGCCGCGATTTCTGCCCAGCGCTCCGGCATCAGCGTCTTGTAGTACGTGATCTTGCGGCGCACCATGGCTTTCCGGCGAACTAGGGGACGCTTGATGCGGGCTAGGGGAACGAAAGGTGGGGGAATGGGCTGGAGAGGAGGTGTGGTTTTGGGGCAGTGGCTGGCATATGCCGAGCAGCGAAGGTTCTGGTGTGAATAGTGGTTCCGGTGACAATCGGTCAATCGGTTTTGACTGTACATCGCTCTTGTCGCGTTCGCGTTGCACCCCGGCACGCTGGACCCTCCATGTCGTTCACCAAATGGACGCGCTTCGTCTTGCATTTTCACTCGCTTGTGGGACCGCAGTTGAGAGCAAACCGATGTCCCTCCCCCTTCCCCGCCCGCGTCATTTATACTACCACTCCCTCCATTTTATGCGGAGTAAATAAAAACAGAGGGAGTATATTACGGATGAGGATCCCCTGACGTGGCCGGACCCATTGAGTAACTGACATGCGGGGCCTAGCAAGCATGGGGTCTGCCAAGAGTGACCGAAAGGGAGGGTAAGGCAGGGATACCTACATCAGAGGATCCACTTCCACTACTACTCCCTCCTTCCATCTACAGGGCCTAATGCGTTTTTCGAGGCTAACTTTGACCAAATGATAGAGTAATAATATATGACATGCAACTTGCACAAAGTATACAGTCAAATTCGTATGTGAAAGGAGCTTCCAATGATATAATTTTCACATTATACATCTCATGTACTATTAATCTTGTCAATAGTCAAAGGCGGTTTTGAAAAACGCATTAGAGCATGGTTAATAATATATCCAGCCGATGGCTATAAGGAACTGCCATGTCATCTATAGCCATCATTTGTATGCACTCATACAATAGTGTGGGCTATAAGGTTGGCTATTTCCCGCAAAAAATAATATATAAGGTTGGCTATTGTATTAGTACCTTTTCCCATATCCTCTCTATCTCTTTCTTCATATTTATTGTATTTACCTAGGAATGCGTATATAGCTAGGCTCTTCCATGAGAGCTCACTCCCCTTACTTTTTCATATCTCTCTCCTCCACATAGGCAAAAGTGCCATGTTTGTTGGCTCTTAGAATGGCTATTAGGTTGGCTCTAAGCATTTAATATTTGCATGAGCAACGTATATGATTGGAAGAGAGTTGCATGCATACTATTTTTTTCTTGATCTATGTGTTATAGTCGGGCTGTAGAATTTAAGAGCCCGCTTCACTCTCTCTCTCCTCTCTTCTCACTCCTCCAAGTAGGATTTTAATGACATGACAAGTCTTATAGCCTGCTGACTAGGCCTTATTAGACTTGCTCTTAGGCCCTATATAAATGGAATGAGGGAGTACTATGAGCACTGCATACTCTACTATAGATGTTGTCAGTACTCCACTAGTATTATTGGACAGGGAGCTTAAAAAAGTTACTATTGGACTGGCTATACGTGGCGAAATCCTAGTAGGAAGAGCATGCGCGAGAACAAGCACATTCACGTGGTTGAAAACAAATTGGAAGCCATCTATGTTTGAATACAAATCTAAGAGTACGTATGAATCTAACAATATTGATTGGGCGTTGTTGAATGTTGATACTTTTTTATGTAAGTTTGATCAAAGTAGAGACACTTTGACTACACATAAAACTTATATGTAAACTAGAAAGGATCGGAGGGAGTATATTGTACATTCAAAAGTGAAACGAACATTGAATACCCTTTATATATGATTTTTGGATGCTATGGTCACCGGTTCAAAATTTTGAATCCGACTTAGGTATCACACATGCACCCACTCGTTTTCTCTCGATTTCATCTCGGGGTCCGGAGATTGATTGAAAGAGGACTAGGGTGGGTGCAATACATTCGTTTTGCTTATGAACGTACAATATACTCCCTCTGATCCCCATGCACTTCACCCCACGTGTCATTTCTATCATAGAAACAGACCAAACATTTATCTCCTTGCACGACACGCAATTGATCTCTCAACATCAATCGATCTCATCAAGATGTGTTGGGGCATGAACCGAATGGGATGTCAAAACTAAGACGGGAAGCGACACCTAGTGGAGGCAAAGTGAAACTTTAAATGAACCGTTTTTTATATGCATGTCGGACAAATTACAACATTGGAAATACAAGCATGGTCTAGGCCCACATGCGAATGATACTCGGTGGAATGTTCAAATGATGCATGCGGGAGGATGGACTCGACAGGAGGGCGGCATGATCGATGGAGAAGAGGGTTGGAGAGGAATGACAAATAAGCAACGCCGCGTGATTATACTTGAACGGCTCAAATAAACAATAAGTTGTCTCGTTTTCCCTTCCGTCTTGGTCACGGAGTAAGATACTCCCTCTGTTTTTATTTACTCTGCATATTAGGTTTGACTGAAGTCAAACTTCATAAAATTTGACCAAATTTATACAAAATTAGCAAGATGGTCGTGTGTTGCACGAAACATCAAGATCTTGTGGGAGAAAAGGATGAACGAGGGAAGGCCTTATCTGCAAATGTGGAGAGGAGTGCGGGTAAATTGTCATAGTTTCCTTCCTGTCCGTTAGATATAGATCGGGCAGCCTATATTGCAGGATGGCGGGCACACCATCATCACCAACTCTGCTTTTTATCTACACTAGCAAGATGCCCATGCGTTGCACGGAAACATCAAGATGCATTTATATGAGTAGTTTATCTTGTGAGAGAAAAGGATGAATGAGGGAAGGCCTTATTTGCAAATGTGGAGAGGGGTGTGGGTATCTCTTTGCAAAATTGCCATAGTTTCCTTCCTATCCATCAGATATAAACTCTCCACATTTGCAAATAAAGCCTTCCCTCGTTCATCCTTTTCTCTCACAAGATAAACTAGTCATACAAATGCATCTTGATGTTACGTGCAACACACGGGCATCTTGCTAGTAGGAGTATAAATATGAACATTTACAATAGCAAATATATATGATGTGAAAGTATATTCAATAATGAATCTAATGGTATTGATTTGTTGTTGTATATGTTATTATTTCTGTCTATAAACTTTGTCAAAGTTTACAAAGTTTGACTTTGAGCAAAGCTAAAATGTGGAGTAAATAAAAACAGAGGGAGTACTGTCAGGACCCCGATTCTAAGTCACACCGATCTAGCATGTAACACATCATATCACTTTGCGGCCTCACGCACGGTATTCCCATGGGTTCCACCTTACCTGGCCCGGGACCGTTTGCGCCTTTTGGCTCACGTATATGATAGTGTCGCTAGCATCCATATGACAGAGAACCCAGGCCGACATGACTAGTCATGAACCCAGAGTGGCACTAACTTACAGAGACAGGCATACATGACCCAGCATCGAACGTGTCGGTCATCAGCGAGTGATTCCGGGCTATAGCAACTGGGCTAGCAGGACTCCGGTATATACCGCATGACATTTCCCCGAAGGGACAGACACAGGATCAAAGTAGGACACATGTCGGCCAGTCTAAGTGTTCCGGAGCAGTAGTAATTAGGCTAGCAGGACTCCGGTAAACCGGGCTATAGCAGACTACCATGGCTCAGTGGAAGCACTAGACTACATTTACCCATAAGAGAGGCTACCAAGGATAAACAACTAGGTTGTCGGATCCCACACATATCAAGCATTTCAATCATACACACAATATGCCCGTTATGTGTAAATACAACATGGCAACACAACAAAACTCTACAACTCAAAGTATATATTCATTAGACTCCGAAGAGCCAGATATTACAAACATGGGTCTGATGACCCAGCATTCAAGTCATACAAGCAACAAGCACATGCGGAAGCTTATCTTGTGTGAGTACAGTCAACTACAAATGAAAAAGGCTAAGAAGCCTGACTGTCTACAAGACCCTGCCGAGGGCACAAGATTGTAGCTGAGGTAACAAGCTAAACGTCGAAGTCCACGCGGAACTACTAGCGAGACTAAAGTCTCTCTGCAAAAACATAAATTAAGCAAACGTGAGTACAAATGTACCCATCAAGACTTACATACGAACTAACTACATATGCATCAGTATCAACAAGGGGGTGGTGGAGTTTAACTGCAGCAAGCCAACTTTGACTCGGTGGCTATCCTAACTACGACTGCAAGTAACTCTTTTGAGGTGGCGCACACGAGTCCACATATTCACCATATCAATACATCACTATGGATCCGCTCCCATCTCCCTACGAGAACGCCATCCATAGCACTCACGCTTATCTTGCGCATGTTAGAGTATCCACTTCAAGTTATCTATGAACTGTACAGGCAACCCAGAAGTCCTTTACCGTGGACACGGCTATTCGAATAGATGATGTTAACCCTGCAGGGGTGTACTTCTTCACACACGTTCTCGCCACTTACCACCATGTACACTTCGTGTATCTCTGCAACCTTCAAGCGGAAGCCTGGCGAGGGAGTCGGCCACGACCTAACTAACCACACAAGTCTCTCGTCCAGGTTTATCGCCTATTCAGGTTCCATCCGCAAGGAGATCCGGCCGGGGTGTCGCTCACGGCCCCAAACAATGTGTGCAGGGTTCCCAAGCCCACCTCGACGGATGTTTCTATGCTTGGTACACCGTGCCACGGTGCCTAGTCTGTCCCAAGCCCACCTATACCGGGTGCCTCTTGGTAGACTACTAACACAACCTACAAACACCAGAAACTAGTTGCAACTCCTGGACAGAGATCGAGGCGGTTAATAAGCCGAGAGGGGTCAAGTTATCGGAACCCAATGTGTGGTAGTAACTGTTCATGGATCACAAACACATAACTCAGTTCCTAAGGACAGTTTCAATGAGACAGCCCACCATGTACTCCTACATGGCCTCTCACCGCTACCTTTACCAAATCGTTTTCACACACTTAGCTCTCAACAGTAGGACATGTTCACACCTTTCCAATTCATCCCCAGTGAATCGGACCTGACACAACTCTAAGCAATAGCAGGCATGACAAACAAGTATGAATGAGTAGGCACATCAGGGCTGAAACAACTCCTACTCATGCTAGTGGGTTTCATCTATTTATCGTGGCAATGACAGTCATGCAGAGGAAAGGGGTTCAACTACCGCAGCATGTAACAATTGAATCATTGTTGTCCTAATGCAGTAAAAGAGAGAAGGAGCGAGAGAGTGGGATTTTATCGGAATGAACAAGGGGGTTCTGCTTGCCTGGCACTTCTGAAGATAGTATAGCTCTTCATCGGTGTCATCGATCACGTCGTCAGAAACATCGTCAACTAAGAGGGAACAACCACCGGCAAACACAAAAGGAACCACAATCAATGCAATGCACATTCATATGAATCATATGTCATATTAAAGTACTGAGTTGACCTAGTGCAACAGTTAGTCATATTCATTGAAGTGGAATTCAAACCTATAGCAAATTCCAACTCCAAAACTAATTACCATTTATTCCATAATCATGAATTGTCCTATTAAGTGAGGTTAACTTGTTCAAACATGCATGAAAATGCCATATTCAGATTCTTTGGATTTTTCTGATCATTTTTCATATATAAATCTTTTCAATCTGAGTTACAGATTATTTACTATGAATTTTAGAAGTTTAGGGTAATTTCTGAAATTTCCTGGTTATTTCGAATTAGAATAAATCCAGAAAAGGATTTACTGCGTCAGCCTGGCGTCAGTGTGACGTCAGCGGTCAACTGACCCGGTCCAGGTCAAACCTGACCGGTGGGTCCCGCGTGTCAGTGTCTAAAACTAACCAAGCTTAGTTAATACTAATCTAACTTAGTTAGCCGGGCGAGGCCCACTGTCAGTGACCGGTGGGGTTGTTAGTGCCTAAACTAATTAGGCCACGTCAGCCGGCCGGAGATTAGCCTGCTACGACCACAGCCGATGGTGGGGTTTCGCCGGAGTTGCGCCAGAGGCGACGGATCTACGCGCCGAGGGAACCAGAAAGTAGCCCATGCATGCGCGCACCAGAGAAAGTAACGGGAGGGCGTGGGGTGGCCGGACTTCGCCGGAAGCGAGCTCGTGGTGGCGGAAGGAGCTCGGGCTCGAGCGGGTGCAGGGTTTCAGCGCGAGCTTAGAGCAACGGCACGGCGCGTTCGCTTCCTGGGGACGCGTTGAGCATGTTGGTGATGCTAGGGCGAGCGGAAGAGCGCAGGAGCATGGAGCTCGTCGGCCATGGCGGCGGCCGGAGCTTGGAGCTCACGGGAATGGCAGCTAGTGGATGAGAAAGTAGGGGGCGAGCATAGGGGGAGGAGCAGGGGCTCACAGCGGATCCGATGGGGGAGATGGCGAGGACGGGAAAGCACGGGAGGCGGCAAATCGAGCAACAGCATCCGGAGGCCGTGGGCGGGGAAGAAGGTCGGGGTGTCGTCTTTGGTTCGTCCTGGCTTGCGTGGGTCGGCGGATAGGTGCGTGGGACCGAGGAGGAGCCCTGGAGCACAACGGAGAGGCGAGGCAGTGGCAGTGGCTGCGGCACCAGCGAGCGGCGGTGACGAACTCGCTCGGTGGAGCTCGGCACAGAGCGATAGAGGAGGGGATGGACACGGGGAAGAGTGAGAGGGGGCAGGGGGGTCGCGTGGCGACGCCCAGACGCATCAGGGAGGGGGCAGGCAGGCAGGGAGGAGCCGGCCTCCTCGGCCGCGCGCGTGCGAGCACGCAGCTGCTCCTACTGGCAGGAGGAAGACGACAGGAGGCGCCAGGTGGGCTGGGCCAGTGAGCTGGGCCGGCTACAGGTAGGTGGCCAGGTAGTCCTTCTCTCTTTTATTCCTGTTTTTCTATTTTCTGTAATTATTTTGGATTTATTAAAAATGCCAGAGCATTTTCAAAAATCATGAGACTGCTTGTGGCCACTGTTTGGATTATTTCCAACAGCAAACATTTCAGTTCATGAATATTTGGGCATTTAAAATAATATATAAAATTTAAATGCCCGAATGCAAATAAGGTATGATTTAGTTCAGTGACCCAATGTTGTCCTAGAAAGGTGTGAACCATTTTTGTCAGAGGTTCTAGACCAAGGCAAAGATGATGAACATTTTGAAGGGCAATTCAGGTTCATTGAAAAAGTATTTTAGTAACCCTAGTTGGATTAAGTGGTGCTGGGGGTTTCTACCATCCCCATTTCAAGTTTCTGAGAAAATTAAAATGATGGCATGGATGCATATGCAGCTAATTACAAGCAATGATCTAGGGCTGTGACAACTCACCCCCACTAAACAAGAATCTCGTCCCGAGATTCAAGACGTGAGGTAAGAAGACAGAGGGGTCGCAAAGCTAACACGATCTTCATGATCCGATTTTCCCTTCTCGAAGATGTTGATTCATTGTTCCAATTGATCTTGATGTCTTTGCTTTTGAAATCTTCTTCCAACATGATGACGACAGAAGGAAACTCTACAGGAATCCATCTTATTGAAGATCGAGCAACTCAAAATCAACTCATGAAGTGAGACGTTGGAAACATCTTGAGCTGAGGCACAAAACACACATCAAGATGGATGGAAAGAAACTGATAACAAAGATTCAATTTGATAGGCAACAATTCCACGCTTAGATAATATGGTGCATGGGTTTCAAAGTAGCGAGGAGTTAATTGCCATGACTCCATAATGGGGCACCTTAGGGAAGGTGGCTCGTAGAATTAATCCCTTAAGTGGCAAAAAGATTACCTTTGATACATAGATCATTGAAAATCTTCATACCAGCCCAAGGCAATTTGCAATCGATTACTTGAAGGAGTTCAGAAGAATGGCATACTCCGACTAGAATGGATGATGTGGACTACCTTGTTGAAGACAACGCAATGGATGATGAAGGACAGCCCA
The DNA here is from genome assembly GCA_021605145.1 of Aegilops bicornis. Classification (NCBI taxonomy): domain Eukaryota; kingdom Viridiplantae; phylum Streptophyta; class Magnoliopsida; order Poales; family Poaceae; genus Aegilops; species Aegilops bicornis. Next base: position 2,646,363 of record JAHIAL010000032.1, on the reverse strand, counting down.
TGGGAAATTGGCACAATGGCGGTGCAAGTTGGGAACAAAATGCAATTGTTGGGAATGTTCCAACCATCATATCTGCATGAGATTCAGATCTGGTTGGTAGCAGGATATTTCAGACATCATGTCTGGAAAGAAAGTTTGCAACAGAAACCGATGAGATGACGTTGCGAGACTCTCGGGAAATGAACTACGATAGCAAGCTCCAAAACATGTGCTGGTTCTGCTACATACATGTGAGCATGCTGTCCAAGACAAGCATGACCACGTAGTAGTCTTACAACAAAACACTACCGAGTTCAGGTGGGGAACCATCATTGAGGATAACAAAGTCATGTGCATGACCTAGGATTAGCACAACAGACTCCTTTTCCTTGAAAAATCAATCAGTGGCTTGGTGTGCTAGGGATGCATATAGAATGAAGATGACCAGTCTATCAAACCATAGAATACTTTGCACGTGCATGGTTGACTTGGGATGATTCCAGAGGAAGAAAAACAAGCTTTCTCGAACTCACGGTGACAACTTACATCAACACACGTGAATTAGAGGAAGTCACTTACATCAAACATATACTTCATGAGCTGGCATGAAGAAATGCTTCCAAAGTTTCCAACACTAGCTTAATGTTCAACATGAACCATGGCCAAGATGAAAATATTGCCGATGGGCTCAACAATAGGTCATCCAGATTTCCATGAAGATGGAATTCCACAACTATGTGAACAAAGCGATAGCATTGGTCAGACCCAAGAATATAATGGTGTATGCTCGAGGAAACCACCACGAGTAAGACAACATTACGAATATCGTTGGTTCTGATTTGATTTAAGGATAGCCCATACTCAAATCAAAGTTTGGACAAGACAATAGATCCAACAATTGATCAGGAGGATCAATCAATGAAGATATCATCTTTCTTCAACATACACACACAAGATATCCCTTTGGAGTGAACTAAGTGGATTAAGCTTTTATCTTCCAACTCTCCAAGTTGTTGTTTTAGCTTAAACAATTAGTTCAGGGTATCCAACACAGATCCTTGGAGAAAGGGTGGTTTATGGAAAAACCAACTTGATCACGAACTCAACATAGCGGTCAGGTGACAACCTGGTAATACGTCCGAGAAGATATTCGTAAAATCACGAACCACCGATATGTTACTAAGCTCGAGAACAATCTTGCTTTTCAGGGCAAGACGATGTGACCAGGAGAGTGATGGATTGACACAATCCTATCTCATTGATCGAGGAGTGCACCAGGGAAAATGGACTAGGTAGCACGATCAGTCTTAGAATGATGGTTTAGTAACCAACACGCTAAGAATGGAATTACCGTCCATTAAGTGCCAAGCAACACAGTTGTTAGGGGTAATGATTTCACACATCACGATTCACTTGTCGGCATTCCGGTTACAATAACACGGGAACCGAGGAATGAACAATGATGGCAAGAGGTATCACTGCGTCAAGAATTCATAAGAGAAGGTGCAATTCACATGACATTCCTGACATAAAGTGGGTAATACTTTAGGGTAGAACAGACCAATAGCTTGATTGCATTGGATCTGCGGAATACAACTGCTTTGACCCAATCCTAGAAATGGATGAGGTACTGGAGTTTGTTTCTCCTAGTCATTCTGAACTAGAATGGCTTAACGGTCCACAAGAACGATAGGCACCAATGAACGAATGCACACATACTCTTGAATATCAATTGATAGATGAGGGTTAGAATTCAATTGAAGAGGGGCAACTAAAAGGAACATATAACTTTCTGAATTGTGCATGCATAGATTAGTATGTCGAGCAAAGCTCCACATTTCTTCTGGATAACCCATGCAGAAAGGTAGAACTGGCAGATTCACAATGTAGAATGGAGAACTCATCAAGAGCATTCTGGTTGTGATCTTTTGGTTCAAAAGAACTTCTGCCATAAGCAGTTCATGGTATTTGGAAGAAGGAAATACCACGGACCTCGAGGACTATCGCAAAGGTTACTAATATACTAAAGGTACGAGCAACACTATCAATACGAGGTAAGTAGAGTGAATCTTGGGCTTAAGAACCCAGAAATAGAAGGCCTACTAACTAAATGGCATCACGGGATGCTTTCGAGAATGGTGGCCAGAATCATCACACTGGGAACACAAAACATGGCTAGATTACTAGGTGACTCCCTAAAACACATAGGGTCATAATAATAGCTCCAACATATATATCGAGGCAATAGAGTACCTCAACTCACCGATTAGTGTGGTTGAACTGGCCCAAAGGGACATCGGGATCGGAAAGAAGGGATTTGCAAATGCATCAGACTATTTAGAAATGTGAGATGAGTCGGACAGTATAAGGTTGTAAATGCTCAAAAAGATTTGAGACATCATGCAAAATGGTGGCATAACCACTCAACAACATCATATCAAGGTTCCAAGTCCAGCTAACAACACACTGGAGTAGTAGAAACTGAACTGGGGCTTGAGACCAACAATCCTAAGAGTCTACGGATTAGTAACACGTGATCCTGATAGAAAGACGAGGGAGCCTAGTTTCTTAACCCCGTAGAAGAGAAGAGGATGACTCAGATCAGAAGGGCATGAGGTAAAGGAGTAAAAAGAGCCTTACGTTCCCTTCCACAATCAATTCCCTTATATAACTAAAGCATTTCTAGACACGACTTCGGCTGGTTTGGCTTGGTAATCCTACAGGCAGGCAGGCTCAGATACCAAAGCTGTCAGGACCCCGATTCTAAGTCACACAGATCTAGCATGTAACACGTCATATCACTTTGCAGCCTCACGCACGGTATTCCCACGGGTGCCACCTTACCTGACCTGGGACCGTTTGCGCCTTTTGGCTCACGTATATGATAGTGTCGCTACCATCCATATGACAGAGAACCCGGGCCGACATGACTAATCGTGAACCCAAAGTGGCACTAACTTACAGGGACAGGCATACATGACCCAGCATCGAACGTGTCGGTCATCAGCGAGTGATTCCAGGCTGTAGCAACTGGGCTAGCAGGACTCCGGTAAACTGAGCTGTAGCAGGCTAGCAGGACTCCGGGATACACCGCGTGACATTTCCCCGAAGGGACAGACACAGGATCGAAGTAGGACACATGCCGGCCAATCTAAGTGTTCCGGAGCAGTAGTAACTGGGCTAGCAGGACTCCGGTAAACCCGGCTGTAGCAGACTACCATGGCTCAGTGGAAGCACTAGACTACATTTCCCCGTAAGAGAGGCTACCAAGGATAAACAACTAGGTTGTCGGATCCCACACATATCAAGCATTTCAATCATACACACAATATGCCCGATATGTGTAAATACAACATGGCATCACAACAAAACTCTACAACTCAAAGTATTTATTCATTAGACTTCGAAGAGCCAGATATTACAAACATGGGTCTGATGACCCATCATTCAAGTCATACAAGCAACAAGCACATGCGGAAGCTTATCCGGCCGGGGTGTCGGCCACGGCCCCAAACGATGTGTGCAGGGTTCCCAAGCCCACCTTGACGGATGGTTCTACGCTTGGTACACCGTGCCACGGTGCCTAGTCTGTCCCAAGCCCACCTGTACCGGGTGACACTTGGTAGACTACTAACACAACCTACAAACACCAGAAACTAGTTGCAACTCCCCGGATGTGATCGAGGCGGTTAATAAGCCAAGAGGGGTCGAGTTACCGGAACCCAATGTGTGGTAGTAACTGTTCATGGATCACAAACACATAACTCAGTTCCTAAGGACGATTTCAATGAGACAACCCACGATGTACTCCTACATGGCCTCTCACCGCTACCTTTACCAAATCGTGTTCACACACTTAGCTCTCAACAGTAGGACATGTTCACAACTTTCCAATTCATCCCCGGTGAATCAGACCTGACACAACTCTAAGCAATAGCAGGCATGACAAACAAGCATGAATGAGTAGGCACATCAGGGCTCAAACAACTCCTACTCATGGTAGTGGGTTTCATCTATTTACTGTGGCAATGACAGGTCATGCAGAGGAAAGGGGTTCAACTACCGCAGCATGTAACAGTTGAATCATTGTTGTCCTAATGCAGTAAAAGAGAGCAGGAGCGTGAGAGTGGGATTGTATCGGAATGAACAAGGGGTTTCTGCTTGCCTGGCACTTCTAAAGATAGTATAGCTCTTCATCGGTGTCATCGATCACGTCGTCGGAAACATCGTCTACTAAGAGGGAGCAACCACCGGCAAACACAAAAGGAACCACAATCAATGCAATGCACATTCATATGAATGATATGTCATATTAAAGTACTGAGTTGACCTAGTGCAACAGTTAGTCATATTCATTGAAGTGGAATTCAAACCTATAGCAAATTCCAATTCACCATTTATTCCATAATCATGAATTGTCCTATTAAGTGAGGTTAACTTGTTCAAACATGCATGAAAATTCCATATTCAGATTCTTTGGATTTTTCTGATCATTTTTCATATATAAATCTTTCCAATCTGAGTTACAGATTATTTACTATGAATTTTAGAAGTTTAGGGTAATTTCTAAAATTTCCTGGTTATTTGGAATTAGAATAAATCCAGAAAAGGATTTACTGCGTTAGCCTGGCGTCAGTGTGATGTCAGCGGTCAATGACCCGGTCCAGGTCAAACCTGACCGGTGGGTCCCGCGTGTCAGTGTCTAACAAAACTAACCAAGCTTAGTTAATACTAATCTAACTTAGTTAGCCAAGAGGGGCCCACTGTCAGTGACCGGTGGGGTTGTTAGTGCCAAAACTAATTAGGCCACATCAGCCGGCCGAAGATTAGCCGGCAATGACCACAGCCGATGGTGGGGGTCCGCCGGAGTTGCGCCAGAGGCGACGGATCTACGCGCCGAGGGAACCAGAAAGTAGCCCGTGCCCGCGCGCAACCATAGAAAGCAACGGGAGGGCATGGGGTGGCCAGAGTTCGCCGGAAACGAGCTCGTGGTAGCGGCTGGAGCTCGGGCTCTAGCGGGTGCGGGGTTTCAGAGCGAGCATAGAGCAACGGTGCGGCGCGTTCGCTTCCTAGGGACGCGTTGAGCATGTTGGTGATGCTAGGGCGAGCGGGAGAGCGAAGGAGCATGGAGCTCGTCGGCCATGGCGGCGGCCGGAGCTTGGAGCTCGCGGGAATAGCAGCTAGCAGACAAGAAAGTAGGGGGCGAGCATAGGGGGAGGGGCAGGGGCTCACAGCGGATCCGATGGGGGAGACGGCGAGGCTGGGGAAGCACGGAGGCGGCGAATCGAGCGACGGCATCCGGAGGCCGTGGGCGGGGAAGAAGGTCGCGGTGTCGTCTTCGGTTCGTCCTGGCTTGCGTGGGTCGGCGGATAGATGCGTGGGACCGAGGAGGAGCCCTGGAGCATGACGAAGAGGCGAGGCAGTGGCAGTGGCTGCGGCAACAGCGAGCGGCAGCGACGAACTCGCTCGGTGGAGCTTGGCAGAGAGCGATAGAAGAGGGGATGGACACGGGGAAGAGTGAGAGGGTCGAGGGGGGTCGCGTGGCGACGTCCAGACGCATCGGGGAGGGGCAAGCAGGCAGGGAGGAGCTGGCCTCCTCGGCCGCGCGCGTGCGGGCACGCAGCTGCTCCTACTGGTAGGAGGAAGGCGACAGGAGGCGCCAGGTGGGCTGGGCCGGCTACAGGTAGGTGGCCAGGTAGTCCTTCTCTCTCTCTCTCTCTTTTATTTCTATTTTCCTATTTTCTGTAATTATTTTGGATTTATTAAAAATGCCAGAGCATTTTCAAAAATCATGAGACTGCTTGTGGCCACTGTTTGGATTATTTCCAACAGCAAACATTTCAGTTCATGAATATTTGGACATTTAAAATAATATATATAATTTAAATGCCCAAATGCAAATAAGGTATGATTTAATTCAGTAACCCAATGTTGTCCTAGAAAGATGTGAACCATTTTTGTCAGATTTTCTAGACCAAGGCAAAGATGATGAATATTTTTGAAGGGCAATTCAGGTTCATTGAAAAAGTATTTTAGTAACCCTAGTTGGATTAAGTGGTGTTGGGGGTTTTCGCCATCCCCATTTCAAGTTTCTGAGAAAATTAAACATGATGACATGGATGCATATGCAACTAATTACAAGCAATGATCTAGGGCTGTGACAAGTACGCGGGGACTAGTATAGTTACTACTACCGGAACATGGTAAGTTGGACCCCTAAATTAGGGCACGGACCAGGCACACCTCAAATATTCTTTCAAACAGTCGGACACCTACATTTAGCACACCATCCGGCTACTTAATCAAGTGTTATGCTTCACTAGTTGAAAAGGAAAAGGGTGGTACCGTACCCAAAACCACCACACTTGGGGCTAGGGTAACAACTTGGTACTGTACCACATCTGAAACAGGGCACAAAAACCACCTGTTCTACGCCTATTGCGCAATGCGGAGCACTGACGCTCGGATATGGCCGGGAAAACAGGGAAACCTACATGTGGGGCACACCTGTCGGGACGACACGCGCAGACTAGTCCAATGGAGGAGCTGGCCCATGACCTCCTCGCCACCGGCAACCGTTCATGTGGGTCGTGGGGGCCAGCAACGTGGCGCGGCTCCAACACCGCCTCTGGACAAGGCGACCGCGGTGAGCGACACGCTCATCGTCGCTGGACACGGTCGGTTTCAGTGTGCCGAGGGTGGCATTAGCGCTGTGGCACGACCAGCAGATCAACACCCCGCTCGTCGAGGATGCACGGGGCGCCGAAGTGTGTGCGCGCCGCAACGCGTCCACGGACTGGTGTAGCACTGCCAACTGCATCCCTAGGACCTACCATGCCGGGTCGCCTTGCTTTTTCAATGACATGTGGGGTCGCATGTGAGCAAAGGGCATCTCCAACGTTGCCACAACGGCAGCCGACTACCCTGGCACACCAAAAACCCTCGTCCCTCGCGTCGTCGCACGGTGCATTCCGAGCCGGCGCCAGCTGCCCGCATTCATGCCGTCCATCCGTATGCCGTTGTTAAGAGGCTCAGTGCCCGAGGAACCAAGTCCGGTGACTTAATGATGCGCCCAAACACTTTGGCCTCACCGGAATGGGCTACTTAAAGCGGCAATGCCCAGCTAACCTCCACACCATAGCGCACTGTCCTGCTACCTGCGTGAACGCTCTGCGGGAGAGCTTTGTCTTCGGGGATGAAGCCCGAGGTCGCCGCCCTCGCTCAAGTCGCCGCTCGCGACGCAATAGCAGCGTAGCCAAAAGCGGATGCGACCGCACAAGCGGTGGCCATGATGGCGGCCGACGACGGGAGCACCGTTAGCCACGCGTCCTACTTGCCGCCGTCCAACGTCTGGCACCACCGAGGTCGGGGACTCCTCCGAGGATGAGTAGGGCATGGGTGCACGTGTTCTACTGTTCCTCGCCGGAGACCGCACCTTCACTTCACGGGTTTTGAACCCCGCCCCCGTACATGGAGATCGCAGATGGAGGACGTCGGTCGCTGCCGTAGAATAGGTTTAGGGTCGGGTTTCTTTTATTTTTCTGTCCTATAAAAGTTTGAAATGTAATGAAAATCTGCCGTGTTTGCATTAATCTCGGCCGGTGTATATGAACTTTCACAATAATATAGTATATTGTAGGAGTACTAGCAAGATGCCCGTGCGTTGCACGGAACATCAAGATCTTGTGGGAAAAGGATGAATGAGGGAAGGCCTTATTTGCAAATGTGGAGAGGAGTGTGGGTAAATTGTCATAATTTCCTTCCTATCCATTAGATATATATCGGACGGCCTATATTGCAGGATGGCAGGCACACCATCATCACCAACTCTGCTTTTTATTGAACCGAGACAAAGCTAACATGCGAAGTAAATAAACACATAGGGTCTACATACACAATTTATCTTAGGCACTCCAATAGTACGTCCACTACACATTCATGCATTTCACATCTTTCTACATCTACGGGAACCTACGAAAGGGTTAACGTAAATTGTGTCTCTCTCTCCTCCCTGTTTTTCATGGTGGTGGGCCCATCCCTCCCCCCAATCTACAATCAACAGCTCACACATTTCACATTACGTTAATTACGTAACTGGAATTACGTAGGTGTAGCATTACTCGTCCTAAAAAACCCAACTAAGCCAACCTCCCAGCATATCGCGCTGGAAAAGACCCGACCGCACCGTTTGAGTCGGGATTACCGGATTACTAGTAGTAGTATCGATGGATCGTGCGAAGCACCAAGTTTTTTTTAGGGGGCGAAGCACCTAGTTTAAAAGGAAAAAAGGTGCTACACTCACAAAGACTTCGTCATGTTGCATTGCACCCCACACACGTTCGGTCCTGCACACGGCTCACACAAACGGAATGATCTTCGGCTTGCCCCATCACTGACACATGGGACTGCACTTGGAGAAACCAACCATGCGCCAAACTCCCCCCGCCCACCGTGCAAACCCCCCCCCCCCAAAAATTCCCACCAAATCCCAAATTCAACTGCCCTTCGGCCAACTAGCCAATAATATTCCCCAAACCCCCATCCTCCCATCCCCTTCCACTCAATTCGCTCCGCCAAAGCCGCCCTCCCCTACGTGTCGATACGTCGGTGCCGCGGTTCATTGAGGGGACGCACGGTGATCCTCTCGCTCCCACAGTACGCTCTCGTACACTATCGTCCTCTAGCCGCGCCGCCACCGCTGGCGACGTTCTTGTGGAGGCACACGGTGGTCAGCACCGCCACCGCTAGCGATGTTCGCGTGGAGACGCACGGCGGTCAGCTTCTCCCATGGTACGCGCATTCTATACTGAGGCACCGTGCATGTCGGTGTAGCGCTGAATGTTAGCTGATAGACGATGTTAATCTCACTGTTTGCCGAAGTAGTTTACATTCAATATGCTCTGCTTAAGAAGCTTCCTTGCCCTGTTCTGCACTCAATCTGCTTAGCTGATATGGCATGCCAAGCCCGATTAGTTGCTAAAATATCATGCCATATATTTATTGTGACGTCCCTCGGAAGGACACCTTTCGGTATTTGGGGTCAATGTTGCAGGAGGATGGGGGTATTGATGAATATGTGAACCATCGAATCAAAGCCGGATGGATGAAGTGGCGCCAAGCTTCTGGCATTCTCTGTGACAAGAGAGTGCCACAAAAGCTAAAAGGCAAGTTCTACAGGACGGTGGTTCGACCCGCAATGTTGTATGGCGCGGAGTGTTGGCCGACTAAAAGGTGACATGTTCAACAGTTAGGTGTGGCGGAGATGCGTATGTTGAGATGGATGTGTGGCCACACGAGGAAGGATCGAGTCCGAAATGATGATATACGAGATAGAGTTGGGGTAGCACCAATTGAGGAGAAGCTTGTCCAACATCGTTCGAGATGGTTTGGGCATATTCATGCAGCCTCCAGAAGCTCCAGTGCATAGCGGACGGCTAAAGCGTGCGGAGAATGTCAAGAGAGGGCGGGGTCGACCGAATTTGACATGGGAGGAGTCCGTTAAGAGAGACCTGAAGGATTGGAGTATTAACAAAGAGCTAGCTGTGGACAGGGGAGAGTGGAAGCTTGCTATCCATGTGCCAGAGCCATGAGTTGGTTGCGAGATCTTATGGGTTTCACCTCTAGCCTACCCCAACTTGTTTGGGACTAAAGGATTTGTTGTTGTTGTTGTTGTTGTTGTTGTTGTTGTTGTTGTTATATTTATTGTGACGTAGATTGCCATGGTGTAGTAGCCAATCTGTTAGGTGAAATAGCTCTACACCGTTTTATACTCGATCTTTGTTGCTGCGATGGCCTTCGATAGTTTGATGGCTGTGTGCTTGGCCTCATTGACTGCTGAAATAGCCTGCCATAATTTAGCACTCAAATATGTTGCTGAATTAGCTTTAAATATATTTCGTTACTTAGATCTGCTCGTCCAAATATCTTGCCATAGCTTTAGACATCGACCTAGGTATATTTTTTCTGGACTTCATAAAAAAGCATATATGTTTTTCCTGTAATATCTAGTAGAAGAACTAATTTGTATGTCTAACAGATGGATAGGACTTGGATAACTTATGCTCGAAGATTCTACGCTACATATGTCGAGGGGGTTGAAAACTTCATGAACTTTATCAGAGCTGAGTATGGTGGTCCGAAATCAGATGTGCTCTGCCCGTATAGCAATTGTATGAATTCAGTTACAAGACCCCAGTCAACTGTGCAAAACCATCTACACTTGTATGGGATGTCGGTCACATATACTACGTGGGTTCATCATGGTGAAGCTGTGAACGTCAATGTTACTGACTACGTGGAAGCAGTAAATCACCATCTTGATCTGCCTGATGCTCAGGTGGAAGAGAAGGAGGAGGTGGTGGTGGTGGAGCCAGTGAGTTTGACCAACATTGAAACAATGCTACGAAATGCTCGTGCATTTTCTGAATTTTCACCTACAGAAGGAAAACGGTGGGCCCGCATGTTGGAACAATGGAACGTGGTTGTCACCCCAGGAAATAAGCTATCAGTATTCTCAGCTATGGTCACCATTCTTTAGGTGAAGACATCTGAGCGGATGACCAACAAATCATTCGATGCGATGTTGGCTGCTTTCTGCAAAGCTTTCCCAGATGCGTCTGAGCTGCCACACACCTACAGTAAAATGAAGAATTTCCATCGTGCAGTTGGAATTGGATATGATATGATCCATGTTTGTAAAAATAATTGTATTCTGTTCCGAAAGGATTATGCCAACTTAAGTGAATGCCCGAAATGCAAATCCTCAAGATGGAAAGATGGCGATGTTGTGAAGAGGATTCCTCATAATGTTCTCGAGACATTTTCCAATTACACCAAGATTGCAGAGGTTGTTTCATGATCTTTGAAACAAGAGAGGATGTCTTGTGGCATTCTAGGAACCAGGAGTACAGAGATCGTAATGTAATGAGCCATCCATCTCATGGTAGTGAGTGGAAAAGCTTCAATCGTAAACACAAAAAGTTTGTCCTGATGAGAAACATTAGACTTGGCTTAGCTTCAGATGGATTTAACCCATTTGGCCACCAGAGCGCCACATATAGCATGTGGCCAGTGCTTGTTATCTCTTACAACTTGCCTCCAAATGTCTGCACCAAAGAATCAAACTACATGATGGCCTTGCTCATCCCGGGTCCAAAAAGTCCTGGAAAGGATTTTGATTTATTCGTGGAGCCTCTTGTGGAGGAACTTCAACAGCTATGGAGGGGTGTTCTCACTCAAGACCTATATAGCATCCCACCAGCTGATTTCTTTATGCGTGCTGTTATAATTTGGTGCATCCATGATTATCTGGCTTTAGGCACTATGTCAGGGCGAACGACACATGGTTACAATGCATGTGTTCGCTATGACAGGAATCCGCTGTCATATGCAATACTTAGCAAGACCTGTTACATTGGACACCGTTGTTTCCTTGCCAAGGACAAGCCGCATCCTACAAAATACCGAAGACATGTCTTCAATGCAAAGCATGAAAACCGTGAGGCGCCAAAGAGGAATTAGAGAAGGTCAGGCATATTACACCAGGAAACTGCTGGAATTTTATCTATTTATGGGACAACCCAATAACTATTTCAGAAATTCCTAAATAAATCCTAGAGGCCCACTTAGCCCATTTGTGCAAGGCAAGGGATACTACTAAAGTTTAGTCCCACACTGCTAGTTTAGTGGGAGTTGGACCTCCTTATAAGGGAGGTTCTTTCCCCACTTGTATGAGCATGATAACAAGTGGGACATCCACACGCGCTCCTCCTCCGCCACCTGCCTCGCCACGCCACGCCTCGTCACAACGCGCCGCGGGTTGCGGGAATGAGCCGAGCCGATGTCTAAATTTTTGCCATGCACAACGGGTATACGAAACGTCACGCGGGAGCTGAAACATTTTTCTGTAGTGGACACTGAATCCGAACGGCTTCCCTCTTCGGCTGAAGTCTATTCGCTTTGTCTCCCTTTGTTGCTTCACCTCCCGTTGCAGCCTGTTCGCCTCCTTCTCCTGTGCCTATATAAGAGAGGTCGCTCCTCTCCAGAGAGACACACCAGAAGATCCTCTTCCTCTCGCCACAAAGTTCCTGACCACTGCGCTGCTGCTACGATCTTCCCCATCCCGACTTACGGCGTGCACCGTAGGTCGGGACAGTAGGCCTCCGAAACCGCACCTTTTGAGTCCTGCATGGGAGAAGGGTGATAAGGTTTTGGGAGCGCCGGTAGCGACCTCTTGACTTCTTCGTCACGATGCCCCGGACTCCGATGACTTCTTCCCCGACGTGGACAACCTCCTCGACGACATGGCTGGCGAGGACACCGACCCCAAGATCGGTGCATCTGCTCCCGTCTGCACGTTCTCATACTCTTCCTGTTAGAGGTTCTGTCACAACTTCTTGTTCTAGTGTCTGTTCTAGATGTGTTCGGTTCTAGTTCATATATGCAGATGCTATTTACCTTCTCTCTGTCAAATTACATGACTTGTTTTATCTCTGCTATATTAGTCATGCTTTATCTAATATTTCTATTAATAAAATCATTCGGTAAATTGCTCATATTTCCAACAATCCAAAAACCTTATTATAGGCAATTTACCCCGAGTGGTTTTGCTGCTTCCATGAAACCTCCTATGTTTGAGGGTATCCACTATAAGAGGTGGCGCGTGAGAGCAGTCTTATGGTTTCAAACCATGAGTTTCTATGATGCCACTCTTGGCAAACCTGAAGGAGAGCTTGACGCTCAACAGGCACAAGCTTTTCAGAAAATGGATACTGCTTAAGGCTGCTCTCTTGAGTGTTCTTGGTGAGAACATAGTTGATGCTTATGCGCCAATTGATAATGGAAAAGATGTGTGGGATGCACTCGAGGCCAAGTTTGGGGTCTCGGATGCTGGCCCTGATCTGTACATCATGGAGCAATTCTATGATTACAGGATGACTGAAGAGCGCTCCGTGGTTGAGCAAGCTCATGAGATACAGTCATTTGCTAGAGAACTTGAGCACTTCAGTTGTATGCTACCAGACAAGTTTGTTGCCGGAGGTATCATCACTAAGCTTCCTCCTTCATGGAGGAACTTTGCTACCTTACTGAAGCATAAGAGACATGAGTTTTCCGTCCCGGATATCATTGGCACTCTTGATGTGGAAGAAAAGCGAGAGCAAAGGACACACGTGCTCGAGGTATTAAGGGAGGATCTAGTGCCAATCTGGTACAGAAGAAGAACTTCCAGCCCCACAAGTTCAAGAACAAGGGCAAGTTTGATGGTAAAGCAAAGTTTGATGGGAAGAACAAGGTTGTGCAACACACGAAGAATGACAAGAAGAAAGGTGTTTGTCATGTGTGTGGGGATCCTGATCATTGGGCTCCTAGTTGCCCTAATCGCTATGACAGGCGTCATGCTGGGAAAGGCGGCAAGACCGCTAATGTTGTCATTGGAGACACTAACATGAAGGATGCTGGGTATGGTATATTTCCCACTATTCTTTTAGTATGTCATTCTCCTGATTGGTTGATTGACACGGGCGATAATATGCATGTATGCGGTGATATTTCCATGTTTTCGTCTTATCAGACCGCAGGGACTTCAACTGTGATGATGGGCAACGGTTCAAGTGCTTCTGTTCGTGGTGTTGGCACGGTCGATCTGAAGTTTACTTCAGGGAAGATCGTGCGGCTGAAGAACGTGCATTATGTCCCCTCCGCCAATAAAAATCTTGTTAGTGGATCTCTTCTGTGTAGAGATGGCTACAAGCTTGTCTTTGAGTTGAATAAATTTGTAGTATCCAAGTATGGAACCTTTGTTGGTAAAGGCTATGAGTCAGGAGGCCTGTTTCGTTTATGCTTATCAGATGTTTGCAATAAAGTTGTTAATCATATTTGCAACAATAGTGAATCAAATGTGTGGCATTCACGTCTTTGTCATGTTAACTTTGGTTGCATGTCGCGACTAGCAAAGTTGAACTTAATCTCTAGTTTCACCACTGTCAAGGGATCCAAGTGTCAAGTGTGTGTGCAAGCTAAGCAACCTCGTAAGTCTCATGTGATCAAGGAAACGAGAAATCTTGCACCACTAGAACTCATACATTCAGATCTATGTGAAATGAATGGTGTTTTGACAAAAGGTGGAAAAAAATATTTCATGACGTTAATTGATGACTCCACTAGATACTGTCGTGTGTATCTTCTGAAATCTAAGGATGAGGCTTTGAACTTTTTCAAGATCTATAAAGCTGAAGTGGAAAACCAACTTCATCGGAAAAATCAAGAGGCTTAGGTCCGACCGTGGTGGAGAGTATTTTTTCAATGAATTTGATGCTTTTTATGTGGAACATGGTATAATCCATGAGAGGACGCCTTCCTATTCACCTAAGTCAAATGGGGTGGCCGAAAGAAAGAACCGTACTCTAACAGATATGGTTAACGCCATGTTAGACACATCGGGTCTCTCCAAGGCATGGTGGGGGAGGCGATATTGACTGCATGCCATGTCCTAAACCGAGTTCCCACAAAGAATAAAGAGATAAATCCATTCGAGGAATGGGAGAAGAAAAGATTAAAACTCTCTTATCTATTTAACAGGGTCGTTTACGAAAGTCAATGTGCCAATTCCAATGAAGCGCAAGCTTGGACCAAAGACCGTGGATTGTGTTTTCCGGGATATGCTTTTCATAGCATTGGTTATAGATTCTTGGTTGTAAAATCTGAGGTACCGACATGCATGTTTGCACGATCATGGAGTCAAATGATGCGGCTTTCTTTGAAGTTATCTTTCCCATGAAGGATATGGCTACATCATCTAATCAGAGATGCCTAGTTCATCGAATCAGAACCGCCATTACAATTACCAAACCTGCCATTTCGATGGAACACTTTGAAAATCCTATGGAGGAGAACAATAAAGTTCCTACTAGGAGCAAGAGACAGAGGACTGCAAAGTCCTTTGGTGATGATTTTCTTGTGTATCTCATAGATGACACTCCCAGTTCTATTTCAGAGGCCTATGCATCTGAAGATGCAGACTACTGGAAGGAAGTAGTCCGTAGCGAGATGGATTCCATCTTGGCAATGAAACTTGGGAGATAACTGATCGTCCTTATGGGTGCAAACCCATAGGATGCAAATGGGTATTCAAGAAGAAGCTTAGGCCTGATGGTACTATTGAAAAGTACAAGGCTCGGCTCGTGGCTAAGGGTTATACCCAAAAGGAAGGTGAAGACTTCTTTGATACTTACTCACCTATGGCTCGACTGACTACTATTCGAGTTCTACTTTCACTAGCTGCCTCACACGGTCTTCTCGTTCATCAAATGGATGTTAAGACTGGTTTCCTAAATGGAGAGTTGGACGAGGAAATTTATAAGGAACAACCAGATGGTTTTGTACTAGATGGTCAGGAAGGAAAAGTGTGCAAGTCGCTGAAGTATTTGTATGGACTCAAGCAAGCACCCAAACAGTGGCATGAGAAGTTTGAAAGAACTTTAACAGCTGCAGGCTTTGTTGTAAACGAAGCTGACAAATGTGTGTACTATCATCATGGTGGGGGCGAGGGAGTTATCCTTTGCTTGTATGTTGATGACACACTGATTTTCGGAACAAATCCGAATGTTATTAAGGAGGTCAAGGATTTCCTATCTCATTGTTTTGAGATGAAGGATTTAGGAGTGGCTGATGTCATTCTGAACATCAAGTTGTTGAGAGACGATGATGGTGGGATTACATTGCTTCAATCTCACTATGTGGACAAGATCTTGAGTCGCTTTGGCTATAGTGACTGCAAGCCCTCTCCAACACCATATGATGCGAGTGTGTTACTTCGGAAGAATCGAAGAATTGCTAGAGATCAGTTGAAGTATTCTCAGATTATTGGCTCGCTTATGTACTTAGCCAGTGCTACAAGACCTGACATCTCTTTTGTTGTTAGCAAACCGAGTCGGTTTGTCTCAAAACCAGGAGATGTGCATTGGAAAGCTCTAGAGAGAGTTTTGCGTTATTTGAAAGGCATCGCGAATTATGGAATTCACTACACCGGGCACCCAAAGGTGCTTGAAGGGTATAGTGACTCAAATCGGATCTCGATGTCGATGAGATAAAGGCCACGAAAGCAGATATGTATTAACTCATGGAGGTGGCGCTGTTTCTTGGAAGTCTTGCAAGCAGACCATCTTAACGAGGTCAACAATGGAAGCAGAACTCACAGCACTAGATACAGCTACGGTCGAAGCAGATTGGCTTCGTCGTCTCTTGAATGACTTGCCGATTGTTGAGAAACCTGTACCGGGTATTCTTATGAATTGTGACAATCAAACTATAATCACAAAAATGAGTTCAAAGGATAACATGAAGTCATCAAGGCACATTCAGAGAAGGTTAAAGTCTATCAGGAAAATGAGAAACTCCGGAGTTATTGCACTGGATTATATCCAAACTTCTAAAAATCTGGCAGATCCTTTTACTAAGGGTCTATCACATAATGTGATAGATAATGCATCGAGGGAGATGGGTATGAGACCCACAATATGAGTTGTTCACAGTGGTAACCTATTCTTTGTGATCGGAGATCCCGTGAATTAGATGTGGAAGACAAGTTGTTGATCAACTGAGAGGAGAGTATCCTTACTATTAACAATACCACTCCATGAAGATGCAATACTCTCCTAAAACTACATGGCAGGTTGATGTATATCTTAATGTGTTCTAAGTGGCTCATTTAAGCAGAGATGTTGTCCTGCAGACCATCTTTTGAAGAACACACCTATATGAGTCTGATTGTCAAACGTCGCAATCTATGAGAGTGGGGTTCTCTCTAGTAAACTCATGAAAGGTCTCGGAGTATGACGCATAAGCTCCACGCGTGGGGAAGACCCACGGTAGCCACATATCGGTCAAGGCTTTATGTGAAGCTAGATTCATGAAAACTTGCGCTTCAAGGCCCACCAATCGCTCAAGTTGCTTATTAGTGTAGCATAGAGTTCTAGGTGGAAGTTCAACTTAACAGTCTCCACCGCAGCATCGGTATATAAAAAAAGTGTTTTGGAACTAAAGGCAAATTCTATGTGCCTCTAGGATCTGGTGGGGGATTGCTGGAATTTTATCTATTTATGGGCCAACCCAATAACTATTTCAGAAATTCCTAAATAAATCCTAGAGGCCCACTTAGCCCATTTGTGCAAGGCAAGGGATACCATTAAAGTTTAGTCCCACACTGCTAGTTTAGTGGGAGTTGGACCTCCTTATAAGGGAGGTTCTTTCCCCACTTGTATGAGCATGAGAACAAGAGGGACATCCACGCGCACTCCTCCTCCGCCGCCCACCTCACCATGCCACGCCTCGTCACGATGCGCCGTGGGTTGCGGGAATGAGCCAAGCCTATGTCTAAATTTTTGCCACGCACGACGGGTATACGGAAGGTCACGCGGGAGCTGAAACGTTTTTCTGTAGTGTACACTGAATCCGAACGGCTCGCCTCTTTGGCTGAAGTCTGTTCGCTTGGTCTCCCTCTGTTGCTTCACCTCTCGTCACAGCATGTTCGCCTCCTTCTCCTGTGCCTATATAAGAGAGGTCGCTCCTCTCCAGAGAGACACACCAGAAGATCCTCTTCCTCTCGCCACAAAGTTCATGTGCACAACACCGCTGCTACGATCTTCTCCATCCTGACTTCCGGCATGCACCGCAGGTCGGGACAGTAGGCCTCCAAAACCGCACCTTTTGAGTCCTGTACGGGAGAAGGGTGATAAGGTTTTGGGAGCGCCAAGGCGACTCATCGACTTCTTTGTCACAGACGCCCCGGACTCCGACGACTTCTTCCCCGACGTGGACAACCTCCTCGATGACATGGCTGGCGAGGACACCGACCCCAAGATTGGTGCATCTATTCTCGTTCCGTACGTTCTCATACTCTTCATGTTAGAGGTTCTATCACAACTTCTTGTTCTAGTGTCTATTCTAGATGTGTTCGGTCCTAGTTCATATATGCAGATGCTATTTACCTTCTCTCTGTCAAATTACGTGACTTGTTTTATCTCTACTATATTAGTCATGCTTTATCTAATATTTCTATTAATAGAATCATACGGTAAATTGCTCATATTTCCAACAGAAACCATCCTGGTAATGGTAGCGGGAAAAGGAAGCGTGGCAGGGCAAAAGAGAGATTATTGTTTACCCGCAGGTCCACTTTGTGGGACTTGGAGTATTGGAAAGCTTTGGATCTGCGGCATAAATCTTGATGTGATGCACATCGAGAAAAATATATGTGATAGCATTATCGGCACACTTCTTAATATTGAAGGCAAGACGAAAGATACCTTAAAATCTAGGATTGATTTGACACACCTGGGTATCAGAAAGGATTTGCAAGTGGAAGATGAAGGTAAACCACGGGATATGGCACCAGCTGTGTACGTCTTGGACAAGGTAAAAAGAAAAGAATTATGCGAGGTCCTGTCACATGTGAGATTCCCACATGGATTTGCTTCCAACCCTGAAAGGAGAGTCAGTGCAGATGGAAACAAGGTACAAGGGTTGAAAACTCACGACTGCGATGTCCTACTTCAAAGGTTTTTACCTATTATCCTTAGAGGATTGGGCCGCCTACGACTTATACAGAAGCAGCTTGCAAGAGTTGGGACAATTCTTCAGGAACTCGCAGAGAAATATCAGGGTAGATGCTTTGGAGCGTCTTAGAGACAAGATACCAACTATCCTATGCGACCTTGAGAAGATATATCCTCCAGCCTTCTTTGTTGTGATGGTGCATTTGGCTGTTCATCTACCTAATGAGGCACTACTTATAGGTCCAGTACAGTATGGCTGAATGTACCCTATTGAAAGGCGGCTAGGCACTTTCAAGGGCTATGTTAGGAACAGAGCTAGACCCGAGGGTTCCATTGTAGAGGCCTACATTGCTACAGAAGCGTTGACATTCTGCTCAAAATATATTGAACAACTGATCAGCTTAGCAATGAGGTGGGCGAAGACAATCGCGGGCTCAATGTTTTCGATTATTCTGTTTGAGTTACAGGGAAGAGTAGACAAGAGATTTGGACAAAATGGTTTGGTATGTGTCGAATAACTATCCTGAGATACTACCTTATATCAAGTAAGTGCTAAGTACTATAGCTTATACATCGTAATCTACTAAACTTGCAGCACATTCTTATATATTTAGATGTTTGACGTGATCACTATGTTGTGCAGCATCTACAAAAAGGAGTTACTGCCGCAAAATCCAAGAAACATTGACAAACTGATTATGGCAGGATTTGCGAAATGGTTCAAGAGTCATGTAAGCTTTTGAATTGCATTGTTAGTTTTTTTAATATATTGAGTACATAAGATGACCAGCTTGTCTATTTTCTAACCATGGGTTAAGAAGCTGCGGGAGGATGGGCAGGCAGTTGATGATGCCCTTTATGCACTAGCAATGGGTCCTGATACTCGGGTAAGACATTATGAATCTTGCGTTGTTGGAGATGTGCGCTACAACACCCTTGCACGCCGATTTAAGGCAGGAAGACACAAAACAGTGCCATCATGAGCACGGATACGTACGACAGAGAGACAACTGAAATGTATGCTAACATAACAGACATTTTTCAGTTGAAGTATATCTCCAGTTTCAAGGATCACGGTGTGTGGTTCTGTTGTGTTGTCGTTGGTATAACCTATTTTCCAGGATCGCAAAACCGAGAGCTGATGATTATTTAAAATCCATCAATGTCAAGGCGGCGTACCAGACCAACAAGCCTTTTATTTTGGCAAATCAAGCAACACAGATATTTTTCTTGGAAGACACATTTGCACGTAGCGATGACTAGAGAGTATTGCAAAGGTTTGAGCAGAGGAATTCGTTTAATGAAGTTGCACAACAAGATGATGCTTACACTGCTCCTGATGTACAAGGTTCAATGAATGTTCCTAATATCTTTGAGAACCATCACGTCAATGACGCTGGCGAAAAGATTGCCTGTCGTGTTGTGGTCATACAAGAGTTGATCAAGAAGAAGCCAATGTTCGAGGACATTGAGGATGAAGAAGAAGATGGCAGTCTGGGGAATTATGATTCAGACTGATACACATGGCGAAGATGTTGACGCTGCTGCTGCAGATGATGATTAAATTGCTTTTGTCGTACTTGCCTGTCAGAAGACGTTTTTTATCTACTATGTGAAATTGTGTTTGCTATGACAACTGAAACCTGATGAACGTGTTGTTTAGTATTTTGCTGTGAGAACATCACTTGTTATGTATGTTCATTTGTGTTTGGTGATTGTATGACGACTAAAACATGATGACATTGTTATTTAGTTGTACTCATATTTGGCTGTGAAACTTGAATTTGATGACATAGTTTGCTATTGGACTACAATTTGCTCGACGTCTTCGAATGAGAACAAAGCTGACCCGACAGGGTCTCTGCTAATTTATTTATTTATTACCAAAAGGGTCTCTGCTATTTATTTATTTATGAGCAAAAGGGGATACCCCTTGATTCCCGTTAATAGAAATCATTAGATGTTCACAACACTACGCCCAGCCTGCTACACAGGTTCCATTCATTACTAGTTTCAGCAAAGTGCTCATGTCATAGCCACTGAATACATCACAAGTGCTACATACACTGCAAATAAAGAGACAATCATCCTATAGAGCACATCTATTTTTTCCATTATCTTCACAAGATCTTTCATCTCCTCATTGTTGTCAAGGCCGTTCAGCAGCTATTGCTTGGCCATGATCAGAGGAACTGCATCTTTAACCTTCTGCTCTTCATCTTCCTCTTTGTCGCTCCTTCGCCATTTGTCCAACACCCCAACCTGCTGGTATTGGGATTCCTCGGCTAACCAAATAATCAGCATAGTTGCATTCCCCCACATCAGCAACTTCGCAGAAATACAAATCACACGAATCTTCCCTTTTCTGCACGAATCAAATTGGAAGATCATCAACAAAACTATTTAAAAAATCAGCAACTGAAAGCAGCAGAACAACACTTAAACATATTATTACCCCATGATTCGGGCATTTGTAGAAGACTCGGCCAGGGTTGAGGATTGTGGTTGAGACGCGACGGATGACTCTGCGTGATTTGCAGCAGTGGCACCACACCAACGGCAGCGGGTTGCGATGAGCAACCGGCTGCAGTGCGTGTGCCGATGGGGGTGTGATGAGACCCATAGGATGGTACGGGTGGCGACTTGGCGCATATCTGGTTGTTGCCTGCTGAAGAGCAGATGGACGAGCAGCCAGTGGACATGGTTGATGCGGCCAGAGCTTCTGATGCTAGGGAGAGTAAGTAGAGAAGAGGAGAAGCAAATGTTGGATATGTCAGTTTCATTACTTGCAGAGTAGCATCGCACCATATATAGTCATAGTCTTGGTTTGGATTCGAACTAGCTACAGGAGCATGTCTCTCTTTTTTCTAAAACTCAGCAACGTCTCTTTACTGGTACACTACTTGTTCTGTACGCCTTCTCAAGTCTTTAATTTTCTTTCTTTTTTTTCAAGGAAGAAGGAGGACAAAATTGAGAGTTCCTGGGACTCGAACCCAAGACCAAGGGTGCTAGTCACTTATGTGGCGAACGTTCCTTGGGAGGACGACGGCAGACGAACGCATTTTCCTCACAGTTTTAGTTGCAACGCAAGATCGAACGGTCGCAGTTTCAGGAATGTTATCAGGCGAACGAGCCCAGTTTTTCTTTTCTTCCTGTATATAAAAAAGTATGCTACTTGGTGTCGGCTTAGTCAACAAACGATTATGCCAACCTTGACCGTTGGATTGACATTCAACGTCTGTAGTGTTTCTTGAGTCTCTTCTTCTTCCAGCCGCCAAAGCCAGACTAGCGCCAGCGGGACAGCCTCATCCCGCTTCCCACAGCTGGCTGTGCTGCCGCGCACGCATCGTGGCCACATCGCACCCTAAAACTCTGCGCATCTTCCCCGGCTCCTGTCCATTACCGTCCGAGGCCTCACCATCATCCTCCGCCTTGGTTCGCTCATTGCGGCGCTGCCCTCCGGTGTTGTCAACATGGTCAACAATCGAGAGGAATAAGGAGATGACTGTACATGGTGAGGATGACAGTAGGGACCCAAAGAACGCCACAAGTAGTAATTTTGTTTTTCGGGACTAAAAAGGGTATCAACTGGGTTGTTCGGGAGTCAGGCCCGCCTAGCACATGACCAGTAGCTTTGTTTTTTTTCTTTCCGAAAATGGCTAGCCCAGCTATTTTGTTTTTTGCAGAATAACCAACGTAGGCCTACTTGCTTTTCTACACCCTGCTGGCCCGGAAATCTTTCAAGACAAGGAGTTGCCTAGAAAATGGGATATAAGTAATATTAAATGGGTTGTAAAATGAAAAAATACAGCAAACAGGCAATTAGTTCCAAAATACTTTTTTCTTTCAGATTTTGATATTTTAAATTTCATTGTTTTTGTGCGGGTAAAATTTCATTGGATTTAAATTAAGGTATGTTTAGTTTTTAAATTAATTTGAATCTGGCTAGAAATTTCGGGTTGTATGCTGTTTGGGACAGATTTGGAGGCTGACTTGTGGGTCTACTAGGTTGACGTGTACGAAAGGCTTTGTCAACTTAGTCCACAAATGATTCTAGCAATAGTGACCGTTGGATGTTAATCCAACGGCCGTGCTACTTCTTCAATATCTGATCTTCTTGCTCCAGCCGGCCAAACCAGCGCCGGTGGGACTGCCTGCTCCCACCTCCCGTGGCCGGCCGTCTTTGTCGCACAGCCGCACCGCCCCACCCTACTCCATTGCTGGCCGTGCCATTCCTCTACTCACCCACACCTCCTGTTATTTTCCGGCGACGCATCCGGACCAAGAAACCTCAGACTCCCCACCGCGTGGGCAACCACTGTCGAGTCTTCCCCGGCTCCGTGTCGTTCCCTTCCTAGGCCTCGCCGTCATCCACCGCCCTGGTGCTCTCGGCGCGTCGTGGTCAATGTGGTCAACAAACGACATCCATCGGACGTGGACTGTACGTGGAGAGGCTGACAGCTGGGTCCACGGCCGCACACAAGGAAATGCCTCCTTATTATGCGCAAAATAATGACATTCCGCACACAAGGGCCTCTGTATTTCGCGAAAAAACGGTCCCCTGCTGACAGGTCAGATCCACCAGCTATATCTTCGCACACAAGGAAGTGCCTCCTTATTACGCACAAAAAAATGAATACTCCCCTGCTAGCTGGGACCCAGCATAGTGGGAGGCTCACATGTGGGCCTACTAAGTTGACGGGGACGGAGGGCTTTGTCAACTTAGTCAATATGAACGATTCTAGCTCCAAAGGACTGCAGACGATGTCCATCCAACAGCCGTAGTGCTTCTTCAACCTCTGGTCTTCTTGCTCCAGCCGCCCAAAGCAGCGCCGGTCGTGCCACCTGCTCCTGCCTCCCGTGGCCGGCTGTGCTGCCGCAGAGGCCTCAACACCCCCTACTACTCCCACTGCTGGCCAGGCCCTGCGGTGACGGCTGCCTCACACCACAGTCGAACCAGTGAACCCTCGTACTCCTCTCCGCGTGGGCATCCACTGCCGCATCTTCCACGGCTCCACGTCATCCCCTTCCTAGGCCTCGCCGTCGTCCACCGCCTTGGTGCTCTCGGCGCGGCATGCTCAATGTGGTCAACGACCGACTTCCATCGGAAGAGTACTTTACGTGGAGAGGCTGATAGCTGGGTCCACGACCGCACAATGGGAAATGCCTCCTTATTACGCGCAAAATAATGATTCCTCCACCTGACAACAGGGACCCACCAGACGGGCCACCATATTACGCGAAAAAATGTTTCCCCCCTATCTGCTGGGACCCACCAGCTACATCTTTGCATGCAAGGAAGTGCGTCAATATTACGGGCAAAAAAATGATTCGCCCCCCGACTACTGGGACCCACCAGCTACATCTTTGCATGCAAGGAAGTGCCTGACACTCGGGACCCACCTGGTCGAAGCGTACATAGCGTTGGCATTCTGGTCGCGAACGTGTATGTACATACGATCGATCTGTCTACAGACTGCAGCGATGACCGTGGCCGTGTAAGTAAGGGCACGTGTCGTAGTAGAGGTGTGCACTTGTCGTAGTAGAGGCGCGCACGTAGCATGTACACGTACGTACAGCGGACAGGGTGCAAGAAAGTAAATATGGCCACCTACATACATACGGGCGGGGTCTCGAACGCCTACTCGCGCATACGTACGGCCAGGGCTCGTGTACATGGCTGGGTCGGAACGGAGAAACTGCGTCATCGTCGTGTTCATGGGGAGGCAACGGAATGCGTCGTGTTCATCGGGAGGCAACGAAACGCGTGCTGTTCATCGGGAGCCAACCGGCTTGGACGGAACAGCCGATGGAAACGAGGCCTGGCGTACCGCAGAACGGAGGAAACGGAATTGTGTTCGACCGGCCACGGTCGAAACGGGATCCTGTTCATCGGGAGGGGTCTGGCATACCGCAAAACGGAGGAAACGGACTTCTCTTGGACCTCCTACTGTCGAAACGGAGTCCTGTTAATCGGGAGGCATGTGGCGTACCGCAAAACGGAGGGAACGGACTTGTGTTGGAGTGATACGGTCGAAACGGGGGTCCTGTTCATCGGGAGGGGTGTGGCGTACCGCAAAATGGGACTCCACGGGATACTTTTCATCTCCACCGTCGACCTCCTCCAGCCTCCACGGGCTAGTGTTCATCCACCGTCGACCTCCTCCAGCCTCCACCTACACTGTTCATCCATGGGCTCCTGTTCATCCAGCCTCCACCGCGCACTCCTCCACCGGCTACTGTTCAACCAGCCCTCTCCACGGGGTCCTATTCAACCACCCCTCTACGGGCTACTGTTCATCCAGCCCTCCACCGGCTACTGTTCAACCAGCCCTCCACGGGGTCGTCCTGTTCATCCAGTCCTCCACGGGGTCCTGTTCATCCACCCCCCCCCCAACCGGCTCGATCAGGGTCCTGTTCATCCAGCGGCAACAGCCTCTACTACCACGGGGTCCTGTTCATCCAACCCCCCGCCGGGAACTGTTCATCCAAACACCCCAACAATGCTCACTGTTCATCCAGAGGCAGCATCGATCGGCTTCAGTTAGTAGCGGTAGCGAAGGAATCACTCGGGTTCAGTTAACAGCAAGGGATCGATCGATCGCCGGGTTCGAATGTCGTAGTGCAATCTGTCGTTCGGTTCGATTAGAGCCCAACGCCTCGCTCGGGTTCAGGTAGAGCGCAACGCCTCGCACACATGCATGTACGTACGAGAGAAACGTGCATCGCTCGGCCCCCGACCACCCACTAACCGGGAACTCCCCCGATATTTTCCTCGCCCTCACTTCTACCACGGTTTTTTCCGTCATGGACGGCCCAAAGAATGTCATGCAGCTGCATCTCCGGCCCGCCCAGGACGAAAAGCCCATTTTCTGTCATGATTTTTTGTCATAGTAGTAGGAGCCCACCACATCTATGATGATACCGGGTTTTGTCACAATTATCATCATAAAAGTGTCATAAGCATGACAGGAAAAAAATTCGTTCGGCCCAAAATGTCACGAATGTGTCTTTTTTTAGTGTATATGGCTATGATTGGATGGCGTCCTCCCGCATCGGTGTCCGTGGACTGGTCCCCCTATCCGCGGACGGATAAGGGAGGATTTTTGCTGGTTGCCTTTGGAGATGCCCTAAGTTCTGAATTCTGGTTGCTTCATGTTTATGGCCTGTGCAGTCGGAGTACTATGGTACATTTTTCTTGAAGGACTGTCCTTGCACGAATTTGCCTGCCTCTCCACTTTTCTCAAAGGTACCCTTTTTTAGGATGTAGTAAATCTATACTTTCAAACAATACTTCACGTTAAGTATACTCTTCCCAACTAACTTAGGGCAGTTCTAGCAAATCCCTAAAAAGTAGCGAAGTATCCTGCCTAGTAAACCTTAGTGGAGTATTTATACTCCACTAAATTTTGGTTGGTTCTAGCCGATCCCCTAAAGTTAGTGAAGTAAAAGTAAATTTGCATAAATTCAATCATATTTCAACCGAAAGGTGCATGCATTTAAACATAAGTTCAACACAGATAGTCTTCACAACCGAACATTAGACCTAAATTTAAACTTAAACTAAACTACACTAAAAACTTAAACTAAACAACACTCAAAGTCGGTCGAAGTGGAGGTCGAGCTAGTCCTTCCTTGTGAGACCACCCTTGGTGAGAGCTGGGTCCGACCCGGTGTTGTCGTTATCGTCGTCGGGGAAGACACTCTGCCACTCCTCGATGTCGATCTCCTACTCCTCACCGCCCTACTTGCCGCCCTCCTTGTTGCCGGAGATGACGATGACTTTGCCGCCATTGACAGCGGATATCGCCTGCTCCGCCTCCACGAGCTCCAGGTGCTGCCGGCAGAGGTCGTCCATGTAGGTCTTGTCGTTGGCCTCTGCTTTGAGGCACTCCCTTGCCTCTCGTTCCTCCCGCGCCATCCGAGCGCTCATCACCCCCAGCTCCGCCAGGACGAGGTGGACCGGCACCATTCTGAACCGGACGTTACGCGGTGACGTGCAGATCGGGCGAGCGGCGGCGGACGATGACCCGCGGGCGTGGAGGCATGGATCCGCACTACTGGATCGATGGAGGGGACCTCTGGTCACTGTGTTCGGCCATTGGAGGAGAGGTGGCAGCGGATCGAGGTGGCAGATCGGGGCGGGGGACGTGCCGACGATGGGTCGAAGGGGAGAAGAGGAGGCAGAGGAGAGGAAGAGAGAGGGAGAGAATTTTACTCAGCCGCCGCAAGCATGAGTAAATATACTCCTGGGAATAGGGATGGAGTAATTTTTTTTACTCCACTAACTGGTATAAGAGATCGGCTAGGTGTGACATAGAAGAAAAAAAAAGCAAATATACTCCCTTACCACTGGATAAGGGATCGGTTAGAAATGCCCTTAACCAAGACCCAACCATTTCATGAAATCTAAAGTTATGAATCCTCATTTTCCTCACGATGCATCAAAACACTATAGCTCGATTCGTTTCTTTTCTCTTTCTCATAGCACATTGCAAGCGACAGAAACTGTGCGGCAAAGAAGCGAATCAAATTGTAGTACTGTATAAGTGTAGGTTGGAACGTATCGAGGTGGTCGTCAAGGTAGAATGTCTCGGCGGCGGCCCAAGAGGAGTAGTTGCCCGACGTGGTGTTGCTCATCGCGTTGAAGAACCACCTGTCATCGCCCCCAACCGTGTGGTTCTTTGTGAGGATATCACTACTAATTCATTCAACTCAGAGCAGTACACTCGAATTATAGAAGGATTGAAGCTTGCAAATGGAGACTTTGAGAGGAAACCGGAGGAAGAAGAAGAGACTAAGCATAAGCTGAAGCCTCCTATCCTAGCCAGGTCACACTCCTGTCGCTCTATGTTGCCACTAGGAAAAAATTGAAAACAGGAAGAGGCAACAAATATCGTTTCGTCCACCAAGGAGGCACATTCCCTATCGGAACGATGAGGCTTGTTGTCAGAAGCTCTGGTATGTGAGAAGCTTAGACCCAAACCTGCCCCAAATGGGACAAAAAATTTACCACAACATGTTGATGTCGTTCCATGATAGCATGCCAAGTTTCATGAATTTCAAACAAGTTTTGGATTTACTAGAATTTAAAAACCATGTATCTCAATGTTTGCGGCCGAGCGATGGTGGCAAGGTGTTTGACATTCATTCCCATTTCTTGCATGGGACCTAAGCATGCAACCAAGGACACACATTTGAATTTTGAACCCATTTATATGCATTGGAGCATGTGCATGTAGTTCAATTTTGAATTATGCACATAATGCATAGAAAACTCAGTTAATGTATAGAAATGTCCAAGCGAACCACGAAAAATCCCAAAAATTGACACAACACTCCTATTGTTCTATGTTGACACTAGAAAAATTTTGAAAGCAAGAAGAGGCAACGGTTATTGTTTCGTCCACAAAGGTGGCACATTCCCTACCGAAACCATCAGACTTGTTGTGAGAAGCTTATACCCAAACCTGACCCAAATGGGACAATATTTTTACCACGACATGTTGATGCCGCTCAATGATATCATGTCAAGTTTCATGAATTTCAGACGTGTTTTTGATTTACTAGAATTTTGGAACCATGTATCTCAATGTTTGTCGGAGAGCCACGGTGCCGTGGTGTTTGAAATTCATCCCCATTTCTTGCATGGGACAAAAGCATCAACCCATGGACACATATATGATTTTACAGCCCATTTTGGTGAAGGAAATATGCCCTAGAGGCAATAATAAAGTTGTTATTTATATTTCCTTTTCTCATGATAAATATTTATTATCCATGCTAGAATTGTATTAACCGGAAACTTGATACGTGTGTGGATACATAGACAAAACACTGTGTCCCTAGTAAGCCTCTACTATACTAGCTCGTTAATCATAGATGGTTAAGTTTCCTAACCATGGACATGTGTTGTCATTTGATGAACGAGATCACATCATTCACCCATCCATTAGCTTAGCATAATGATCATTAACTTTTATTGCTATTGCTTTCTTCATGACTTATACATATTCCTTTGACTATGAGATTATGCAACTCCCGAATACCGGAGGAACACCTTGTGTGCTATCAAACGTCACAACGTAACTGGGTGATTATAAAGATGCTCTACAGGTGTCTCCGAAGGTGTTCGTTGGGTTGGCATAGATTGAGATTAGGATTTGTCACTCCGAGTATCAGAGAGGTATCTCTCGGCCCTCTCGGTAATGCACATCAAATAAGCCTTGCAAGCAATGTGACTAATGAGTTAGTTGCGGGATGATGCATTACGGAACGAATGAAGAGACTTGCCGGTAATGAGATTGAACTAGGTATGAGGATACCAACGATCGAATCTGGGGCAAGTAACATACCGATGACGAAGGGAATAACGTATGTTGTCATTACGGTTTAACCGATAAAGATCTTCGTAGAATATGTAGGAACCAATATGAGCATCCAGGTTCCGCTATTGGTTATTGACCGGAGATGAGTCTCAGTCATGTCTACATAGTTCTCGAACCCGTAGGGTCCGCACGCTTAACTTTCGATGGCGATTTGTCTTATGAGTTATGTGTTTTTAGTGGTCAAAGATTGTTTGGAGTCCCGGATGAGATCAGGAAATGACGAGGAGTCTCGAAATGGTAAATAGGTAAAGATTGATATATTGGAAGATGGTATTCGGACACCAGAATGGTTTCGGAGTAGTTCGGGTATTTTTCGGAGTACCGAGGGGTTACCGGAACCCCCCGGGGAAATATTGGGCCTATATGGGCCTTAGGGGAGAGGGGAGTCAGCCCGCAAGGGGTGGATGCGCCCCCCTCCCGTAGGGAGTTCGAGTTGGGCTAGGGGAGGGGGCACACCCCCCTTTCCTTCTCCTATTCCCTCTCCCTTCCCTCTTTCCCCCTCCATGAGAAGGAAAAAAGGGGGCGAATCCTACTAGGACCAGAGTCCTAGTAGGACACCCCTCTCCTTAGCGCACCCCTGGTGGCCGGCCTCCTCCCCTCCTCCTTTATATATGGGGGCAGGGTGCACCCCATAGCGCATCAATTGTTCTTAGCCGTGTGCGGTGCCCCCCTCCATAGTTTACTCCTCCAATCATATCATCGTAGTGCTTAGGTGAAGCTCTGTGCGGATCACATCACCATCACCGTCATCACGCTGTCGTGCTGACGAAACTCTCCCTTGACCCTCTGCTGGATCAAGAGTTCGAGGGATGTCATCGAGCTGAACGTGTGCTGAACTCGGAGGTGTCGTACGTTTGGTACTTGATCGGTTGGATCGCGAAGAAGTTCGACTATATCAATCGCGTTAAGTAAATGCTTCCGCTTTCGGCCTACGAGGGTATGTGGACACACTCTCCCCCTCTATTGCTATGCATATCCTAGATAGATCTTGCGTGATCGTAGGAAACTTTTTGAAATTGCATGCTATGTTCCCCAACAGTGGCATCCGAGCCAGGTCTATGCATAGATGATATGCACGAGTAGAACACAAAGAGTTGTGGGTCGTGATAGTCATATTGCTTACCACCAACGTCTTATTTTGATTCGGTGGTATTGTTGGATGAAGCGGCCCGGACCAACCTTACGTGACCACGTTCAGAGACCGGTTCCACCGACAGACATGCAACTAGTTTTGCATAAAGGTGGCTCGCGGGTGTCTATTTCTCCAACTTTAGTTGAATCGAATTTGACTGCAGCCGGTCCTTGTTGAAGGTCAAAACAACAAACTTGACGAAGCACCGTTGTCGTTTTGATGCGTAGGTAAGGACAGTTCTTCCTAGAAGCCCGTAGTAGCCACGTAAAACTTGCAACAACAAAGTAGAGGACGTCTAACTTGTTTTTGCAGGGCATGTTGTGATGTGATATGGTCAAGGTATGATGTGATATACGTTGTTGTACGAGATTACCATGTTTTGTAAAAGTTATCGGCAGCTGGTAGGAGCCTTATGGTTGTCGCTTTATTTTATGAAATGCAAACGCCATGTAATTGCTTTACTTTATCACTATGCGTTAGCGATAGTTGTAGAAGCAATAGTTGGCGAGACGACCACTACGCTACGATGGAGATCAAGGTGTCAAGCTGGTGATGATGGAGATCATGACGGTGCTTTGGAGATGGAGATCAAAGGCACAAGATGATGATGGCC
Source organism: Aegilops bicornis (assembly GCA_021605145.1). Lineage (NCBI taxonomy): Eukaryota > Viridiplantae > Streptophyta > Magnoliopsida > Poales > Poaceae > Aegilops > Aegilops bicornis. The sequence continues at coordinate 2,615,700 of JAHIAL010000032.1, read as the reverse complement.
ATAATATGTCACATATTTTGATTTCATGTGATGTTTATCTTTTATGCATCTTATTTTGCTTAGTACGGCGGTAGCATTATAAGATGATCCCTCACTAAAAATTTCAAGGTATAAGTGTTCTCCCTGAGTATGCACCATTGCGACAGTTCGTCGTGCCGAGACACCACATGATGATCGGGTGTGATAAGCTCTACGTTCAAATACAACGGGTGCAAGATAGTTTTGCAGTGCGGAATACTCAGGTTAAAATTGGCGAACCTAGCATGTACAGACATGGCCTCGAAACACTGAGACCGAAAGGTCAAACGTGAATCAAATAGTAGATATGATCAACATAGAGATGTTCACCATTGAAAACTACTCCATCTCACGTGATGATCGGACATGGTTTAGTTGATATGGATCACGTGGTCATTTAGATGACTCGAGGGATGTCTATCTAAGTGGGAGTTCTTAAGTAATATGATTAATTGAACTTAATTTATCATGAACTTAGTCCTGATAGTTTTTGCATATCTATGTTGTAGATCAATGGCCCGTGCTACCGTTTCCTTGAACTTTAATGCATTGCTAGAGACCTAAGTTGAAAGATCATAGTAGCAACTACATGGACCGGGTCCACAACTTGAGGATTATCCTCATTGATGCACAGAAGAATTATGTCCTTGATGCACCGCTCGGTGCAAGGCCTGCTGCAGGAGCAGATGCTGATGTTATGAACGTCTGGCAAGCTCGATCTGATGACTACTCGATAGTTCAGTGTGCCATGCTTTACGGCTTAGAATCGGGACTTCAAAGACGTTTTGAACGTCATGGAGCATATGAGATGTTCCAAGAATTGAAGTTAATATTTCAAGCAAATGCCCGAGTTGAGAGATATGAAGTCTCCAACAAGTTCTATAGCTACAAGATGGAGGAGAACAGTTCTGTCAGTGAACACATACTCAGAATGTTTGGGTACCATAACCACTTGACTTAGCTGGGAGTTAATCTTCCGGATGATAGTGTTATTGACAGAGTTCTTCAATCACTGCCACCAAGCTATAAAGGCTTCGTGATAAACTATAATATGCAAGGGATGAACAAGACAATTCCCCACCTCCTCGCAATGCTCAAAGCTGCGAAGGTAGAAATCAAGAAGGAGCATCAAGTGTTCATGGTTAATAAGACAACTAGTTTCAAGAAAAAGGGCAAGGGGAATAAGGGGAACATCAAGAAGAATGGCAAGCAAGTTGTCACTCCCGGGAAGAAGCCCAAGTCTGGACCCAATCCTGAAACTGAGTGCTTCTACTGCAAAGGGACTGGTCACTGGAAGCGGAACTGCCCCAAATACTTGACGGATAAGAAGGATGGCAAAGTGAACAAAGGTATATGTGATATACATGTTATTGATGTGTACTTCACTAGTGTTCATAGTAACCCCTGTGTATTTGATATCGGTTCAGTTGCTAAGATTAGTAACTCAAAATAGGAGTTGCAGAATGAACATAGACTAGTTATGGGCGAAGTGACGATGTGTGTTGGAAGTGATTCCAAGGTTGATACAATCACCATAACACACTCCCTCTACCTTCGGGATTAGTGTTGAACCTAAATAAATGTTATTTAGTGTTTGCGTTAAGCATGAATATGATTGGATCATTTTATTGCAATACGGTTATTCATTTAAGTCAGGGAATAATTGTTATTCTGTTTACATGAATAAAACCTTCAATGGTCATACACAATGTGAATGGTTTATTGAATCTCGATCGTAGTGATACACATATTCATAATATTGATGCCAAAAGATGCAAAGTTGATAATGATAGTGCAACATATTTGTGGCACTGTCGTTTAGGTCATATTGGTGTAAAGCGCATGAAGAAACTCCATATGGATGGATTTTTGGAATCACTTGATTATGAATCATTTGATACTTGCAAACCATGCCTCACATGTATAGGAAATGACTTTCATTCTTTATAGATGAGTGTTGAGTCAGTCCGATGAGTGTTGAGGCACGCGGCGGGTATCGTTATTTTCTGACCTTCACAGATGATTTGAGTAGATATGTGTATATCTACTTAATGAAACACAAGTCTGAAACATTGGAAAAGTTCAAAGAATTTCAGAGTGAAGTGGAGAATCATCGTAACAAGAAAATAAAGTTTCTATGATCTGATCACGGAGGCGAATATTTGAGTTGCGAGTTTGGCCTTCATTTAAAACAATGTGAAATAGTTTCACAACTCACGCCACCTGGAACACCACAGCAAAATGGTGTGTCCGAACGTCGTAACCGTACTTCATTAGATATGGTGCGATCTATGATGTCTCTTACCGATTTACCACTATTGTTTTGGGGTTATGCATTAGAGACAGTTGCATTCACTTTAAATAGGGCACCATCTAAATCCATTGAGACGACACTATATGAACTGTGGTTTGGCAAGAAACCTAAGTTGTCGTTTCTTAAAGTTTGGGGTTGCGTTGCTTATGTGGAAAAGCATCAGCCTGATAAGCTCGAACCCAAATCGGAGAAGTGCGTCTTCATAGGATACCTAAAAGAAACTGTTGCATACACCTTCTATCACAGATCCGAAGTGTTGGGGATATAACTACTGGATATGAACCGCCCAGGAGGGGCCGGGTTATACAACTGGTGACTTAAAGATGAAGACAGTGGATCATAGCAAGCCTATTGACGGCCCAAGACCCAGAGGCGACTTAAGGCCTAAGAGGATGAACCGTCGTATGTATGACTTGTATTGTAAGGCAAGCCTAGTTAGTCACCGAGCCGTACACATTGTGTATGAGCCGGTTGGGACTCTGTAAGCCGCCGGGCGTCAACCAGTGTATATAAAGGGACGACCCAACGGTGGTTTGAGGACAAGAGAGAAGAGATCAAGAACTAGGTCAAGCATATTCGCTCCCTGGTAATCGAAACCCTAGCAATACAATCCCAAACTGGAGTAAGCCTTTACCTCCACCACGAGGGGCAGTACTAGTATAAAATCCATGTGTCCTTTGTCCCGTTTAACCCCTTAAGCTAACCTAGCTGCGATGGCTCCACAACCAAGTCCTTACGCTAGGACATCTATCGTGTCAACTCCACGACAGTTGGCGCCCACCATGGGGCCAGCGCATGGTGGTTTCGAGTTCTTGAAGGACAGCTTCGAAGGGATCAAGGGATACATTGTAGGCCGGATGACCAAGAGTCGTCGCGGCAATCTCTACATCGACGAAGCAGGCTGGGGCCCCGAGGCCGGCTCAATCGAGTACGGGTACCGGGTCCCCTTCGGCGGAATCCACGTCTTCATTGGCAAGATCGGTGAACCGGGCGTTGAGCCGGACACCTGCACCGACATCATCGAAATGGCTGAGCGTGCACGACCCTCCCGGGTTCAACCCGCTGAGAAGCATGCCTTTGTCGGATGCGTCCATGGGGCGGAATATGAAGGAGGATCTGCGTCTGGTGGTGAGACGGCCATCTGCTCTGATGGAGAGTCATCAACCGGCGAGACCAATTCAATGTATCAATTGCAAGACGGCCGGCTTGGGGGTTGTTCCAATGGCGATAGTATTCTGGACCCCTATGAGCCGCCGAATAGGGTTGCAATCTTCATGGCTGGCACGCAGCCGGCTCACAATTGTCAATAGTAGCGGCTATGACCTCCAGTTTGACGGTCGTGGTAACAGCTGGCGCAACTGGTTCAGTGCGCCCTCCGGCGCTGGTGTTGTCAGAACTTTTGGATGCTTTAGCAGCACTCATGGAAGTGGAGGTCACCCCGATGAATCAAGCGCAACATAAGGTGGATATTGCCAAGGTAAAGGATGAGATAGCCCAGGCTAAGGAAGAACTCAATGCAGAGAATACGAGGATGGCCACGGAGCGAGCCGCATTGGATGCTGAGTCTCGGCGGATTCAGGCTAAAAATTTCCGGTTAAGTTTGGATCAGAATGCATCAAATGCAGTTCTACAAAGACGACATGAGAGCCGGTTGCCCCTTGACTACAGTGCACGAAATTTGTTCAATACGCCGGGTGCCGGGCTAAGTAACCCGCCAGAGGTGAACTGGGCTACGGAGGCGCCGGCGGCCGGTGCGACGGTTCAGCCACGCAGCATTGAGCCGCCCCGTCTGAATCTAACTCTGCCTTAGCAATTAGTCACATCGCCGGGTCATTTTTCCAACCCGTTGGATAACTTAGTTGCAGCGGCAATGCGGCTGGCGGCTCTCCCAGTGCAAGGTGAATCCCCTGTGGCGGTGGAGACCCAGAAGGCGGTGGAGCTTCTTAATACGGCGTTGTGCAGCAAACGGCATACTCATACAGCCGTGACCGGATTCATTCAACTCCACGCCCCAGTCGTAGCTACAGCAGGCACATTGGGTCGCCGGCGGTTTCGAGTAGTGAACAACACCATGGGCGTGAGCCGGCACGGGTGGACAATGATGCTCAGGTTGTGGTGGATCAAGGCAGAGCGCGGCAAGAGGCTGAGCTGGCGGCTCAACAACGATCTCCGGCTTACCCATCGGTGTCTATGGAGGCTGGAGTGACCTCTAGGACCCTTGGGGTGCCGTGTCTAGTGCCGGCTTTGCGTAATGAGCGTCTGCCCAAAGATTTCAAGGGGCCTCGCAAGGTGCCTAACTACACAGCAGACCAGCCCCCCGAGGCTTGGATTGAGAGTTATGAGATGGCTATGGAGATGCTGGATGTCAGCGACGCCGCATGTGCTAAGTATTTTACCATGATGTTGGATGGGCCGGCTCGTACTTGGTTGAAAGGATTGCCCGCTAATTCCATTAGATCATGGGCGGAACTGAAGGCGAAGTTTATCCAGAATTTCAAAGATACATGCAAGCAGCCTATGTCGATCATGGATCTGGACTCATGTGTCCAGGGTGAAGGCGAGTCAACCACCAACGGGGTGCGCCGGATCTCAGCTGTGATACACTCGTCGGATAGCATCAATACCAGGTCAGCGGTTCTCATGTTAGAGAAGAATTGTCGTTTCCTTCCCCTCAAACTGAAGCTGGGGCGTTTTAAGCGCAACTGCAATGATATGGGGGAGCTCATGGCGGCTCTCATCAAATATACCGACTCTGATAGCACTAAGGACCCTGAGTCTGATGAGGAGAAAGTTAGTAAGGGAAGAAGAATGGCAATGCCAAGGTGCAACACAACCTGGCGAGTCATGGTGGCAATGGTAAGCGAAAGGCTGACAGCGGTTCAGACTTTGTGGCCAATACCAATACGCAGAATAATAATCAGCCTAAGAAGGGAAATCCGCCCCGGTTTGGAGGGTCAAAATTTAATTTGGAGGCAATGATGAATCAGCCTTGCCCAAAGCACGGTACGCAGGAGAAGCCAGCCAGTAATTTATGGAAGGACTGCTTCATCATGAGGGAGTATAGGAATTCCAATTTTTTCCAAAATAATAATGGCCCGAACGGTGGTTTAGGATCCGGCTCTGGCCCGACTTTGGTGGTGGCGGTTCAGGCTCCGGTTTTCAGTGCCAGGGCAACTAGGGTGGCTTTAATCAGCAATCTGGTCAAGGGAATCAGCAGCAGCAGTCTGGTTATCAGAGCAACCCTAAGCAATTGAATGGCGGTCAATATCATGTGTTTACCACCAGTTTGTGCAAAAGGGATCAGAAGATTCATAAGCGAGCAGTAAATGCAGTTGAGCCGGCGATTCCTCGATATTTGAGATGGTCTGAGCAGCCTATTGTGTGGAGCCGCGAGGATCATCCACCCCGGGTTGACAATCCGGGTCAATTAGCTTTGGTGGTGGCTCCTCAGGTTGGAGGGTACAAGTTTACAAAGGTACTCATGGACGGAGGCAGCAGTATTAATATCCTTTACTATGATACTTTTCGCCGCATGGAGTTGACAGATAAGGATCTTAAACCGTCTTTCATGGAGTGGTGCCTGGTAAGTCAGCGTATCCAATGGGTAATATAACTTTGGAGGTGGCTTTTGGTGATGATCATGACTCCAGAACTGAGAAGTTAACCTTTGAGGTTGTTAAGATCAAAAGTCCTTATCATGCTCTGTTCGGGCGGCTGGCTTACGCCATGTTTATGGCACGGACTTGTTATGTCTACCTATAGCTCAAGATGCCGGGTCATAAGGGCACCATCATTGTGTGTGGCAACAGAAAAATAGCCTTCGAATGTGAAGAAGGTGATGTTGCTTATGCTGAAGCTGTTTGTGCAACGGAAGAGTTGAAATTCTATAAAGATAATGTTGACTCGGCGGATATGACACCTTTGAAAAAACCAACCACAGAGCACGACCCCCTGTTGAAGTTTAAGTCGGCAGATGACACAAAATTGGTTGATTTTGACCCTGGCGATTCATCCAAGCAGTTCAGTATCAGTGCTAATCTGGATCCGAAATAGGAAAGCGCGCTCATCGAGTTCATCCATGAGAACCGGGACATCTTTGCATGGAAACCTTCAGACATGCCAGGTGTACCGAGGGAACTCGCGGAGCACACTCTCAATATTGATCCGAAGTTTAAACCGGTCAAGCAATTCCTTCGTCGCTTCAATGAAGAAAGGCGTAAGGCCATCGGTGAACAAGTGACCCGGCTCTTGGCGGCTAGGTTCATTGTTGAGGTTTTTCATCCCGAATGGTTGGCTAACCCGGTATTGGTACTTAAGAAAAATGGTACTTGGCGCATGTGTGTGGATTACACTGACCTTAATAAAGCATGTCCGGTTGATCCCTTTACTCTTCCCCGTACTGATCAAATCATTGATGCTACGGCGGGTTGTGAGCGTTTGAGTTTTTTGGATGCTTACTCTGGTTATCATCAGATCAAGATGGCAGTTAAGGACCAGGAGAAGACAGCCTTCATCACTCCCTTTGGAGCCTTCTGCTATGTGTCTATGCCTTTTGGGCTCAAGAGTGCCCAGGCAACTTACCAGCGGTGTGTGCAAAATTGCCTTCATGATCAGTTTGGGCGCAATGTTCACGCATATGTGGATGATATTGTGGTGAAATCAAGGAGGAAAGAGACCTTGATAGATGATTTGAAAGAGACCTTTGACAATCTCCGGGTCTACAAGATGATGCTTAACCCAGCTAAATGTGTCTTTGATGTACCGGCAGGCAAGCTTCTGGGCTTTCTGGTTTCTGAACGGGGTATTGAAGCTAATCCGGAGAAAATCAAGGCTATCACTTCTTTGGCTAAGCGGGCATGCATTAACGACGTTCAGCGTCTGGCGGGTCGTATTGCGGCCTTAAGCTGGTTCATAAGCCGGTTGGGAGAGAAAGCTATCCCTCTGTACCAGATGATGAAGAAAACAGATCATTTTGTCTGGAGTGATGCTGCTGATCAGGCGTTTGAGGCCTTGAAGAAACCGTTAGCTGAGTCGCCGATCCTTGCAACTCCTATTGATAAGGAGCCCTTGTTGCTATATGTGGCTGCCAATAGCCGAGCTGTCAGCATGGCAATTGTGGTGGAAAGGAACGAATCAGGCAAGGAATATCCGATTCAGTGGCCAGTTTATTATATCAGTGATGTCCTCATTGAGTCCAAGCAAAGGTATCCACATTGCTACCTCTTGAGCATTGCGTTGGTTTTCCCTTGAAGAGGAAAGGGTGATGCAGCAAAGTAGCGTAAGTATTTCCCTCAGTTTTTTAGAACCAAGGTATCAATCCAGTAGGAGGCCACGCCCAAGTCCCTCGCACCTACACAAACAAATAAAAACCTCGCAACCAACGCAATAAAGGGGTTGTCAATCCCTTCACGGTCACTTATGAAAGTGAGATCTGATAGATATGATAAGATAATATTTTTGGTATTTTTATAATAAAGATGCAAAGTAAAATAAAAGGCAATAAAAATAGCTAAGTGTTGGAAGATTAATATGATGGAAAATAGACCCGGGGGGCATAGGTTTCACTAGTGGCTTCTCTCAAGAGCATAAGTATTAAGGTGGGTGAACAAATTACTGTTGAGCAATTGATAGAATTGAGCATAGTTATGAGAATATCTAGGTATGATCATGTATATAGGCATCACGTCCGTGACAAGTAGACCGACTCCCGCCTGCATCTACTACTATTACTCCACACATCGACCGCTATCCAGCATGCATCTAGAGTATTAAGTTCATAAGAACAGAGTAACGCTTTAAGTAAGATGACATGATGTAGAGGGATAAACTCCTGCAATATGATATAAACCCCATCTTGTTATCCTCGATGGCAACAATACAATACGTGCCTTGCTGCCCCTCTCATCCTTTGGGAAAGGACAACGCAAGATTGAACCCAAAGCTAAGCACTTCTCCCATTGCAAGAAAGATCAATCTAGTAGGCCAAACCAAACTGATAATTCGAAGAGACTTGCAAAGATAACCAATCATACATAAAAGAATTCAGAGAAGATTCAAATATTTTTCATAGATAAACTTGATCATAAACCCACAATTCATCGGTCTCAACAAACACACCGCAAAAGAAGATCGCATCGAGTTGATCTCCACGAGAATCGTGGAGAACTTTGTATTGAGATCCAAAGAGAGAGAAGAAGCAATCTAGCTAATAACTATGGACCCCAAGGTCTGAGGTAAATGATAACCCACAAGTATAGGGGATCGCAACAGTTTTCGAGGGTACAGTATTCAACCCAAATTTATTGATTCGACACAAGGGGAGCCAAAGAATATTCTCAAGTATTAGCAACTGAGTTGTCAATTCAGCCACACCTGGATAACTTAGTATCTGCAGCAAAGTATTTAGTAGCAAAGTAATATGGAAGTAACGGTAACAGTAGCAAAAGTAATATTTTTGGGTTTTGTAGTGATTGTAACAGTAGCAACGGAAAAGTAAATAAGCTAAGAACAATATGTGAAAAGCTCGTAGGCATTGGATCGGTGATAGAGAATTATGCCGGATGCGGTTCATCATGTAACAATCATAACATAGGGTGACACAGAACTAGCTCCAATTCATCAATGTAATGTAGGCATCTATTCCGAATATAGTCATATGTGCTTATGGAAAAGAACTTGCATGACATCTTTTGTCCTACCCTCCCGTGGCAGCGGGGTCCTAATGGAAACTAAGGGATATTAAGGCCTCCTTTTAATAGAGCACCGGACCAAAGCATTAACACATAGTGAATACATGAACTCCTCAAACTACGGTCATCACCGGGAGTGGTCCCGATTATTGTCACTTCGGGGTTGCCGGATCATAACACATAGTAGGTGACTATAGACTTGCAAGACAAGATCAAAACTCACATATATTCATGAAAACATAATAGGTTCAGATCTAAAATCATGGCACTCGGGCCCTAGTGACAAGCATTAAGCATAGCAAAGTCATAGCAACATCAATCTCAGAACATAGTGGATACTAGGGATCAAACCCTAACAAAACTAACTCGATTACATGATAGATCTCATCCAACCCATCACCGTCCCGGCAAGCCTACGATGGAATTACTCACGCACGGCAGTGAGCATCATGAAATTGGTGATGGAGGATGGTTGATGATGACGACGGCGACGGATTCCCCTCTCCGGAGCCCCGAACGGACTCCAGATCTGCCCTCCTGAGAGAGTTTAGGGCTTGGCGGCGGCTCCGTATCGTAAAACGCGATGAATCCTTCTCTCTGATTTTTTTTCTCCCCGAAAGTGAATATATGGAGTTGGAGTTGAGGTCGATGGAGCGTCAGGGGGCCGACAAGGCAGGGGGGCACGCCCACGGGGGGCAGGCGCGCCCCCCACCCTCGTGGACAGGGTGTGGACCCCCTGACGTGGATTCTTCTTCCAGTATTTTTAATATTTTCCAAAAATATGTTCCATGGAGTTTCAGGTCATTCCGAGAACTTTTGTTTCTGCACATAAATAACACCTTGGAAAGTCTGTTGAAAACAGCGTCAGTCCGTGTTAGTTCCATTCAAATCATGCAAGTTAGAGTCCAAAACAAGGGCAAAAGTGTTTGGAAAAGTAGATACGACGGAGACGTATCAACTCCCCAAGCTTAAACCTTTGCTTGTCCTCAAGCAATTCAGTTGATAAACTGAAAGTGATAAAGAAAAACTTTTACAAACTCTGTTTGCTCTTGTTGTTGTAAATATGTAAAGCCAGCATTCAAAATTTCAGCAAAGATTATGACTAACCACATTCACAATAACTCTTAGGTCTCATGTTACTCATATCAATGGCATAATCAACTAGCGACCAATAATAATAAATCTCGGATGACAACACTTTCTCAAAACAATCATAATATGATATAACAGGATGGTATCTCACTAGCCCTTTCTGAGACCGCAAAACATAAATGCAGAGCACCTTTAAAGATCAAGGGCTGACTAGACATTGTAACTCATGGTAAAAGAGATCCAATCATAGTCATACCCAATATAAATTAATAGTAATGGAGGCAAATGACAGCTGTGCTCTCCAGCTAGTGCTTTTTAATAAGAGGGTGATGACTCAACATGAAAGTAAATAGATAGGCCCTTCGAAGAGAGTAGCAGGGATTTGTAGAGGTGCCAGAGCTCGGTTTTAAAATAGAGATAAAAAAAATAATATTTTGAGCGGCATACTTTCATTGTCAACATAACAACCAAGAGATGGCGATATCTTACATGCTACACACATTATAGGCGGTTCCCAAACAGAATGGTAAAGTTTATACTCCCCCTCCACCAACAAGCATCAATCCATGGCTTGATCGAAACAACGAGTGCCTCCAACTAACAACAGTCCTAGGGGGAGTTTTGTTTGCAATTATTTTGATTTGATTTGCATAAAGCATGGGACTAGGCATCCCGGTGACTAGCTATTTTCTCGTGAGTGAGGAGCGGAGTCCACTCCTCTTGCGAATAACCCGCCTAGCATGGAAGATACGGACAACCCTAGTTGGTACATGAGCTATTCGAGCATACAAAACAGAATTTCATTTGAAGTTTTAGATTTTGGCACATACAAATTTACTTGGAACGGCAGGTAGATAACGCATATAGGAAGGTATGGTGGACTCATATGGAATAACTTTGGGGTTTAAGGGATTGGATGCACAAGCAGTATTCCCGCTTAGTACAAGTGAAGGCTAGCAATAGACTGGGAAGCGACCAACTAGAGAGCGACAACAGTCATGAACATGCATTAAAATTAATAAACATTAAGTACAAGCATGAGTAGGATATAATCCACCATGAACATAAATATCGTGAAGGCTATGTTGATTGTTTCAACTACATGTTTGAATATGTGCCAAGTCGAGTCACTTAAATCATTCAAAGGAGGATACCACCCCACTATACCACATCACAACCATTTTAATAGCATGTTGGCACGCAAGGTAAACCATTATAACTCATAGCTAATCAAGCATGGCACGAGCAACTATGATCTCTAATTGTCATTGCAAACATGTTTATTCATAATAGGCTGAATCAGGAACGATGAACTAATCATATTTACAAAAACAAGAGAGATCGAGTTGCCTTTCACTTGCACGACCGAACGATGTGAAAATAATAATAGTGCACGTGCATTGGACTAAGCTGGAATCTGCGAGCATTCAATAAACAGGAGAAGACAAGGCAATATGGGCTCTTGGTTAATTCAACAATAATGCATATAAGAGCCATTTCAACAATTTAATCATGGTATTCTCCTATCGACCCCCAAAGAAAAGAAAAGAAATAAAACTATTTACACGAGAAAGCTCCCAACAAGCAAAAGAAGAACATGAAATATTTTTGGGTTTTTTTCTAATTATTACTACTACAGCAAGAAAAGTAAACTAGCTAAAAGCTATTATTAATTTATTTTGTTTTTCTTAAGGTTTATCAAACACACAAGAAGAAAGCATAAAAAGGAAAAATAAACTAGCATGGATATTACAGTGAAAAAGTATGAGCACCGACATCTAGCAATGAGTGTGTGTGATCATAAATGTAATGTCGGTGGGAAATACGTACTCCCCCAAGCTTAGGCTTTTGGCCTAAGTTGGTTTATTGCCACGGATGGCCTGGCGGATACCCATAGTTGTTGCCGGGTCAGATCTGCGATGAAGAAGACTACGATTGCCACCGGTTGGCAATCATCTCGATCCCACTGGTAGTTAGACTGTAGTGGAGGTTCAAATTGTGGTTCCGGTTTCGGCTATGTGGCTGATGTAGGGTTCCGGTAGGCGTGAATGGCTGCCAGCGGAAAGAGATACGGACCTGCAGATAAATCAAACAAGGAAGGAGCATGAAAGGTAATAGTCTCAGGGTGATGTTTATCAAAGAACAATTTGTATTTAAGCGCCCCTTCCCTATTCTTAACAATAAAGTCATGCGCTACCATACTCTTATAATCTAAATAAGCAGTGGGCAGCAATTTTTCTTCTTTTCATAGTGCCTAATAGGTATGTTATAGTGTGCGACAAAGGCGTGAAGCATAAATACCTCCAAAGATGGGGCCCTTTATGCAGTTCAGACTTAACCGTTTGGCAATAATACCGCACATACTAACAGTGTTATCACAGAAAATACCATGGAACAAAATAATAATATCAGGAACACTAAGGTTTCCATGGTTTCCGCGACTAATTAAGCAATGACTAGCAAATATGGCAAAGTAGCATAAAACAGGAAAATGTATGCTAGTGATTCTTGCATCGGAAACCTTCCTTGTTTCCCCTACAGTAATAGTGTCAATAAACCCATCCACATCTTTACGATGTGGTTCATCTAAACTACCCTCAAAAGGTATTTTGCAAACCTTGCAAAATTCATCTAGTGGCATCTTCTTAATCACATCATATAAATGAAACTCTACTGAAGGAGGTGATTCCTTAGGATAATAGTAGAAGTTTTGCACAAAAGTATTGGTGAGTAAGAGATATTGTTTGCGTTGGTCGCGGAGGAAGTCGGTGAGGCCTGCATTCTCAGCCAATTCATAAAAATCATCATAAATCCTGGCTGCTCTCAAGAAATCATTGGAATGCCATTCACACGGCCGAACCTCCGCGGTGCGAGGCAAATTATATTTGGGCCTCTCTGCTTCTTCACCTTGTTTTTCCTTCGAGCTTCGGCTCGATGAGCCCCTCAAAAATCTCTTCATTGTTTTCTGAAAAATTCTGAAATTTTTAGTAACTTCAAATAAAAGTGGACCAAGCTCAACAAAATTGATAGCAACTACTCCTACAAGTGCCTAGAGACTATATCATGCATTAGAACTACTTGGAACCATATAAATTTGACATGCAAGCTCAAGAACTTGGTCACCTAGGCAGCACAAATTTGCAATGAATAAATCACTAGAACAAAAACTAATTGGACCAAAGGAAGAGTCACATACCAAGGAACAATCTCCCCAAGCAGTTTTGTGAGAGGTGCTTTGAGCAAGGAGATCGAAAATCGCAGCAAAATGAGCTAGAACTCGTGCTTGAGCTGGATAGTGATTTTTTGGGAGGAAGAAGAAGTGTGTGTGTGCAGGAATAAGTGGAGGGGAGCCACCGTGGGCCCACGAGGCAGGGGCGCGCCCTGGACCCTCATGGCCAGGTGTTTGCTCCCTCTGCTGTGTTCTCAGTTCCAGATATTCTCAAATATTCCAGAAAAAATCATATTCCATTTTCAGGGCATTTGGAGAACTTTTATTTTCGGGGTATTTTTATATTGCACGGATAATTCAGAAAACAGACAAAAAAATACTATTTTTACTTTATTTCAACTAAATAACAGAAAATTAAAGGAGGGTACAGAAGGTTGTGCCTTCTAGTTTCATCCATCTCATGCTCATCAAAAGGAATCCACTAACAAGGTTGATCAGGTCTTGTTAACAAACTCATTCCGAATAACATGGAACCGGAGAAATTTCGAATAACACTATGTTACCTCAACGGGTATTTGCACATCCCCAATAATAAGAATATCATATTTCTTCTTGACAGTAGGTAGAGGAAATTCAAAACCTCCAAAAATAATCGATGGAATTTTTCCAATAGAATTGATACTGTCGACTTGAGGTTGTTTCCTCGGAAAGTGTACCGTATGCTCATTACCATTAACATGAAAAGTGTCATTGCCTTTGTTGCAATCAATAACAGCCCCTGCAATATTCAAAAAGGGTATTCCAAGAATAATAGACATACTATCGTCCTCGGGAATATCAAGAATAACAAAGTCCGTTAAAATAGTAACGTTTGCAACCACAACAGGCACATCCTCACAAATACCGACAGGTATAGCAGTTGATTTATCGGCCATTTGCAAAGATATTTCAGTAGGTGTGAACTTATTCAAGTCAAGTCTATGATATAAAGAGAGAGGCATAACACTAACACCGGCTCCAAGATCACATAAAGCAGTTTTAACATAGTTTCTTTTAATGGAGCATGGTATAGTTGGTACTCCTGGATCTCCAAGTTTCTTAGGTGTTCCACCCTCAAAAGAATAATTAGCAAGCATGGTGGAAATTTCAGCTTCCGGTATCTTTCTTTTATTCGTGACAATTTCTTTCATATACTTAGCATAAGGATTCATTTTGAGCATATCAGTTAATCGCATACGCAAAAAGATGGGTCTAATCATTTCAGCAAAGCGCTCAAAATCCTCATCATCCTTTTTCTTGGATGGTTTGGGAGGAAAAGGCATGGGTTTCTGAACCCATGGTTCTCTTTCTTTACCATGTTTCCTAGCAACAAAGTCTCTCTTATCATAACGTTGATTCTTTGATTGTGGGTTATCAAGATCAACAGCAGGTTCAATTTCTACATCATTATCATTGCTAGGTTGAGCATCATCATGAACATTATCATTGACATTATCACTAGTTTCATGTTCATTACCAGATTGTGTTTCAGCATCAGAAATAGAAATATCATTAGGATTCTTAGGTGTTTCAGCAATAGGTTCACTAGAAGCATGCAAAATCCTATCATTTTTCTTTTTCTTCTTTTTAGAAGAACTAGGTGCATCAATATTATTTCTCTGAGAATCCTGCTCACTTCTCTTAGGATGACCTTCAGGATACAAAGGTTCCTGAGTCATTTTACCAGTTCTAGTAGCCACTCTAACAGCATAGTCATTATTCTTACTATTTAATTCATTGAGCAAATCATTGTGAGCTTTAAGTACTTGTTCTACTTGAGTGGTAACCATAGAAGCATGTTTACTAATGAGTTTAAGTTCACCTTTAACTCTAGACATATAATCACCCAAGTGTTCAATCATATAAGCATTTTGTTTTAATTGTCTACCAAAATAAGCATTAAAATCTTCTTGCTTAACCATAAAGTTATCAAACTCATCCAAACATTGGCTAGCAAAATTAGTAGGAGGGATTTCAGCTTTATCATATCTATAGACAGAATTTACCTTTACTACCTGTGTCGGGTTATCAAGACCATGAGTTTCTTCAATAGGTAATGGATTAAGATCATATATTTCTTCAACAGGCGGTAAATTATGACAGTGTATTTCTTCAATAGGAGGTAAATTCTTAACATCTACCCTTTTCTTTCATAGATTTCTTTGCCTCTTGCATATCTTCAGGACTGAGAAATAGAACACCCCTCTTCTTTGGAGTTGGTTTAGGGATAGGCTCAGGAGTTGGCTCAGGAAGTGTCCAATTATTTTCATTTGTCAACATATTATTCAATAGAATTTCAGCTTCATCCGGTGTTCTTTCCTTGAAAACAGAACCATCACAACTATCCAGGTGGTCTCTGGAAGCATCGGTTAGTCCATTATAAAAGATATCAAGTATTTCATTTTTCTTAAGAGGATGATCAGGCAAAGCATTAAGTAATTGGAGAAGCCGCCCCCAAGCTTGTGGGAGACTCTCTTCTTCAGTTTGAACAAAGTTGTATATATCCCTTAAAGCAGCTTGTTTCTTATGAGCAGGGAAATATTTAGCAGAGAAGTAATAAATCATATCCTGGGGACTACGCACACAACCAGGATCAAGAGAATTAAACCATATCTTAGCATCACCCTTTAATGAGAACGGAAATAATTTAAGGATATAAAAGTAGCGAGTTCTCTCATCATTAGTGAACAGGGTGGCTACATCATTTAATTTAGTGAGATGTGTCACAACAGTTTCAGATTCATAGCCATAAAAAGGATCAGATTTAACCAAAGTAATTATATCAGGATCAACAGAGAATTCATAATCCTTATCAGTAACACAGATAGGTGAAGTAGCAAAAGCGGTCGGGTTTCATTCTAGCATTAAGAGATTGTTGCTTCCATTTAGCTAATAATCTTTTAAGATCGTATCTATCATTGCAAGCAAGAATAGCTCTAGCAGCTTCTTCCTCCAAAACATAACCCTCAGGAACAATAGGTAATTCATATTTATTAGGGAGAGAGCCTTCATCATCACTTTCATCAATATTATCAGTTTCAATAATTCCATTCTCTCTAGCCCTAGCAAGTTATTCATCAAGAAATTCACCAAGTGGCATAGTAGTATCAAGCATAGAAGTAGTTTCATCATAAGTATCATGCATAGCAGAAGTGGCATCATCAATAACATGCGACATATCAGAATTAATAGCAGAAGCAGGTTTAGGTGTATAAGCTTACTCAAAGCAGAAGGTGAGTCAAGTGCGAGCTAGATGGCAGTTCCTTACCTCCCTCGTAGTTGAGGGATAAATTTTTGTTTTCTCGTCTTTCAAGTTCCTCATAGAGACCAGCAGATATAAATCCCAAGTGACTCAAAGAATAGAGATATGCTCCCCAACGGGCGCTTAGAAAATAGTCTTGATAACCCACAAGTATAGGGGATCGCATAGCAGTTTTCGAGGGTAGAGTATTCAACCCAAATTTATTGATTCGACACAAGGGGAGCCAAAGAATATTCTCAAGTATTAGCAATCGAGTTGTCAATTCAGCCACACCTGGATAACTTAGTATATGTAGCAAAAGTATTTAGTAGCAAAGTAATATGGAAGTAACTTGATATGAGTAAAAGTAATATTTTTGGGTTTTGTAGTGATTGTAACAGTAGCAACAGAAAAGTAAATAAGCTAACAACATTATGTGAAAAGCTCGTAGGCATTGGATCGGTGATGGAGAATTATGTCGGATGCAGTTCATCATGTAACAATCATAACATAGGGTGACACAGAACTAGCTCCAATTCATCAATGTAATGTAGGCATCTATTCCGAATATAGTCATATGTGCTTATGGAAAAGAAACTTGCATGACATCTTTTGTCCTACCCTCCTGTGGCAGCGGGGTCCTAATGGAAACTAAGGGATATTAAGGCCTCCTTTTAATAGAGTACCGGACCAAAGCATTAACACATAGTGAATACATGAACTCCTCAAACTACGGTCATCACCGGGAGTGGTCCCGATTATTGTCACTTCGGAGTTGCCGGATCATAACACATAGTAGGTGACTATAGACTTGCAAGATAGGATCAATAACTCACATATATTAATGAAAACATAATAGGTTCAGATCTGAAATCATGGCACTCGGGCCCTAGTGACAAGCATTAAGCATAGCAAAGTCATAGCAACATCAATCTCAGAACATAGTGGATACTAGGGATCAAACCCTAACAAACCTAACTCAATTACATGATAGATCTCATCCAACCCATCACTGTCCAGCAAGCCTACAATGGAATTACTCATGCATGGCGGTGAGCATCATGAAATTGGTGATGGAGGATGGTTGATGATGACGACGTGACGGATTCCCTCTTGAGCCCGAACGGACTCCAGATAAGCCCTCCCGAGAGAGTTTAGGACTTGGCGGCGGCTCCGTATCGTAAAACGCGATGAAT
Organism: Aegilops bicornis; assembly: GCA_021605145.1. NCBI lineage: Eukaryota > Viridiplantae > Streptophyta > Magnoliopsida > Poales > Poaceae > Aegilops > Aegilops bicornis. Next base: position 2,597,942 of record JAHIAL010000032.1, on the reverse strand, counting down.
CCTTCTCTCTGATTTTTTTCTCCCCGAAAGTGAATATATGGAGTTGGAGTTGAGGTCGGTGGAGCATTAGGGGGCCCACGAGGTAGGGGGCGCGCCCCCTACCCTCGTGGACAGGGTGTGGGCCCCCTGACATGGATTCTTCTTCCAGTATTTTTAATATTTTCCAAAAATATGTTCCGTGGAGTTTCAGGTCATTCCGGAGAACTTTTGTTTCTGCACACAAATAACACCATGGAAAGTATGCTGAAAACAACGTCAGTCCGTGTTAGTTCCATTCAAATCATGCAAGCCAAGTTGCTTGCTCATGAAGACCTCGGGCATTTGAGGAAGCCCATCATTGGAATATACAAGCCAAGTTCTATAATGAAATTTCCCACTAGTATATGAAAGTGACAAAATGAGAGACTCTCTATCATGAAGATCACGGTGCTACTTTGAAGCACAAGTGTGGTAAAAGGATAGTAACATTGTCCCTTCTCTCTTTTTCTCTCATTTTTTTATTTGGGCCTTTTCCTTTTTTATGGCCTCTTTTTTTTAGTCCGGAGTCTCATCCTGACTTGTGGGGGAATCATAGTCTCCATCATCCTTTCCTCACTTGGGACAATGCTCTAAAAATGATGATCATCACACTTTTATTTACTTACAACTCATGAATTACAACTCAATACTTAGAACAAAATATGACTCTATGTGGATGCCTCCGGCGGAGTACCGGGATATGCAATGAATCAAGAGCGACATGTATGAAAGAATTATGAATGGTGGCTTTGCCACAAATACAATGTCAACTACATGATCATGCAAAGCAATATGACAATGATGGAGCGTGTCATGATAAACGAAACGGTGGAAAGTTGCATGGCAATATATCTCGGAATGCCTATGGAAATGCCATAATAGGTAGGTATGGTGGCTGTTTTGAGGAAGATATAAGGAAGTTTATGTGTGATAGAGTGTATCATATCACGGGGTTTGGATGCACCGGCGAAGTTTGCACCAACTCTCAAGGTGAGAAAGGGCAATGCACGGTACCGAAGAGGCTAGAAAATTGCGGAAAGGTAGGTGTGTGTATAATCCATGGACTCACATTAGTCATAAAGAACTAATATACTTATTGCAAAAATGTATTAGCCCTCGAAGCAAAGTACTACTACGCATGCTCCTAGGGGAAGGGTTGGTAGGAGTTAACCATCGCGTGATCCCGGCCGCCACACAAAGGATGACAATCAACAAATACCTTATGCTCTGACTTTGTTACATAACGGTTCACCATACGTGCATGCTACGGGAATCACAAACTCCAACACAAGTATTTTTCAATTCCACAATTACTCAACTAGCACAACCATGATATTACAACCTTTATATCTCAAAACAATTATCAAGCATCAAATTTCTCATGATATTATAATTAAAGCAAATTGCCATGTTGTTTTAAGACTCTCAAAATAATATAAGTGAAGCCTGAGAGAACAATAGCTTCTATAAAACAAATCCATCACCGTGCTCTAAAAGATATAAGTGAAGCACTAGAGCGAAACTATATAGCTCAAAAAATATAAGTGAAGCACATAGAGTATTCTAATAAATTCCAATTTATGTGTGTCTCTCTCAAAAGGTGTGTACATCAAGGATGATTGTGGTAAACTAAAAAAACAAAGAATCAAATCATACAAGACGCTCCAAGCAAAACACATATCATGTGGTGAATAAAAATATAGCTCCAAGTAAAGTTACTGATGAAAGTAGACGAAAGAGGGGATGCCTTCCGGGGCATCCCCAAGCTTTGGCTTTTAGGTGTCCTTAGATTATCTTGGGGTTCCATGGGCATCCCCAATCTTAGGCTCTTGCCACTCCTTGTTCCATAATCCATCAAATCTTTTACCCAAAACTTGAAAACTTCACAACACAAAACTTAGCAGAAAATCTCGTGAGCTCCGTTAGTGAAAGAAAACAAAACACCACTTCAAGGTACTGTAATTAACTCATTATTTATTTATATTGGTGTTAAACCTACTGTATTCCAACTTCTCTATGGTTTATAAACTATTTTACTAGCCATAGATTCATCAAAATAAGCAAACAACACACGAAAAACAGAATCTGTCAAAAACAGAACAGTCTGTAGTAATCTGTCACTAACGCAAACTTCTGAAACTCCAAAATATCTAACAAAATTGGACGACCTAGAAAATTTGTTTATTGATCTTCTGCAATTGGAATCAATATTTTATCACGTTCTGGTGATTTTTAACAATTGTTTTCGTGAACAGAAAGTTTCTGGAATTTTCAGCAAGATCAAATAACTATCATCCAAGAAGATCCTAAAGGTTTAACTTGGCACAAACACTAATTAAAACATAAAAAATCTAACCAGAGTCTAGATCAAAGATTTATTCCTAAAAAGAAGCAAAAATCAAGGAACTGAAAATAAAATTGGGTTGCCTCCCAACAAGCGCTATCGTTTAACGCCCCTAGCTAGGCATTGAGATTTCAATGATGCTCACAAGAAAGACAAGAATTGAGGCACAAAGAGAGCATCATAAAACACGTGACAAACACATCTAAGTCTAACATACTTCCTATGCATAGGCATCTTATAGGAAAATAAATTATCAAGGCAAGCAAAAACTAGCATATGCAAGGAAGCGGAAAGAAACAATAGCAATCTCAACATAACGAGAGGTAATTTAGTAACATGAAAATTTCTACAACCATATTTTCCTCTCTCATAATAATTACATGTAGGATAATAAGCAAATTCAACAAAATATCTATCACAAAACATATGCTTAACACGATCCACATGTATGCAAAGTTGACACTCTTCCAAAATAGTGGGATTAACATTAACTAAAGTCATGACCTCTCCAAACCCATTTTTATCAAAAATACCATAAGATTGAACATTCTCCAAATATGTGGGATCTAAAGTTGACACTCTTCCAAACCCTTTCAATATTATTGCAAACATTATTATCAATCTCATATTTATCATGGGGCTTAAATAAATTTTCAAGATCATAAGAAGAATCACCCCAATCATGATCATTGCAACAAGTAGTAGACATAGCGAAACTAGCATCCCCAAGCTTAGGATTTTGCATATAATTAGCACAATTGACATCAAGAGAATTTATAGTAAAATCATTGCAATCATGCTTTTCGAAGGAACTACCAAGTATGGGTGCAATAGCAACGATCTCATGTTTAACATAAGGAACTATAGCAAATTCATCTTCATAAATATTGGCATCATGGCCACAAGAATAGCAAGCATCATGTTCATCAAGGGATATTTCAATCAAATCATCGGAATCATCATTATCTATAGATTCGTGCATATCATTATTTACTTCCAAAGCAACGGTCATTCTCTCAATAAATTCTTTGACATAGACATTATGAGCATAGTTTTCATAGCAATATTTAAGTATGTCAAAATTTTCAGATTCGTAGAGAGTGATATCATGCTTTTCAATCAAAGAAGCAACTTCATAAGCACCCTTAAAAGCAACAAATTCTTCAATTTGTTCGATATCATAGTAACTATAAACACCCTTTGCATAAGAAAATAAGATTTCATTTTCATTAAACTCACATAGGTAGGGAAGGTGTTTTTTAGGGTTCTTAGAGCAACAAGTAAAATCATGAATTTCTCAAAGATTCCAAGCATAACACAGCAATCTATTTATTTGATTCCATAAGAGTTTCCCTTTTTCAGACAAACGGTGACGCACAAAATGAGCATGCTCATCTAAAGATTTCCCATCAACTAGGCTACTTGGGGTTACAACACGAACGCATAAGGATCAAAGTTGATCCAAGTAGAACACTTTAAGTGGATCCATATCAATAGATTTTTAGCAAGCAAAGATGCAAGCAAATAGAAGGCACGTGGAAACACAAACAGAAAGGCATGCGGGAAGAAGGCGAATAACACGGCAAGGGTGAAGTGTGGGAGAGGAAAACGAGAGGCAAATGGAAAATAATGTAATGCGGGAGATAAGAGTTTGTGATGGGTACTTGGTATGTTGACTTTTGCATAGATTCCCCGGCAACGGCGCCATAAATGGCTCATTCTCGGGAGTCAAATCTTGACTTGACTTCGCGTAAGCCTCCCCGGCAACGGCGCTAGAAATCCTTCTTGCTACCTCTTGAGCACTGCGTTGGTTTTCCCTTGAAGAGGAAAGGGTGATGCAGCAAAGTAGCGTAAGTATTTCCCTCAGTTTTTGAGAACCAAGGTATCAATCCAATAGGAGGCCACGCCCAAGTCCCTTGCACCTACACAAACAAATAAAGACCTCGCAACCAACGCAATAAAGGGGTTGTCAATCCGTTCACGGTCACTTACGAAAGTGAGATCTGATAGATATGATAAGATAATATTTTTGGTATTTTTATAATAAAGATGCAAAGTAAAATAAAAGGCAATAAAAATAGCTAAGTGTTGGAAGATTAATATGATGGAAAATAGACCCGGGGGCCATAGGTTTCACTAGTGGCTTCTCTCAAGAGCATAATTATTACGGTGGGTGAACAAATTACTGTTGAGCAATTGATAGAATTGAGCATAGTTATGAGAATATCCAGGTATGATCATGTATATAGGCATCATGTCCGTGACAAGTAGACCGACTCACTTTTGCATCTACTAATATTACTCCACACATCGACCGCTATCCAGCATGCATCTAGAGTATTAAGTTCATAAGAACAGAGTAACGCTTTAAGTAAGATGACATGATGTAGAGGGATAAACTCATGCAATATGATATGAACCCCATCTTGTTATCCTCGATGGCAACAATACAATACGTGCCTTGCTGCCCTAACATCCTTTGGGAAAGGACGACGCAAGATTGAACCCAAAGCTAAGCACTTCTCCCATTGCAAGAAAGATCAATCTAGTAGGCCAAACCAAACTGATAATTCAAAGAGACTTGCAAAGATAACCAATCATACATAAAAGAATTCAGATAAGATTCAAATATTGTTCATAGATAAACTTGATCATAAACCCACAATTCATCGGTCTCAACAAACACACCGCAAAAGAAGATTACATTGAATAGATCTCCGCGAGAATCGTGGAGAAATTTGTATTGAGATCCAAAGAGAGAGAAGAAGCCATCTAGCTAATAACTATGGACTCGAAGGTCTGAGGTAAACTACTCACACATCATCGGAGGGGATATGGTGTTGATGTAGAAGCCCTCCATGATCAATGCCCCCTCCGGCAAGACACCGGAAAAGGCCCCAAGATGGGATCTCACGAGTACAGAAGATTGCGGCGGTGGAATTAGGTTTTCGTGGATGCCTCTGTTGGTTTGGGGGTACGTAGGTATCTATAGGAGGAAGAAGTACATCGGTGGAGCAACATGGGCCCCACGAGGGTGGAGGGCGCGCCCAGGGGGTAGGCACGCCCCCCTACCTCGTGCCCTCCTGGTTGCTTTCTTGACGTAGGGTCCAAGTCCTCTGGATCACGTTCGTTCCAAAAATCACGTTCCCGAAGGTTTCATTCCGTTTGGACTCCGTTTGATATTCTTTTTCTGTGAAACTCTGAAATAGGCAAAAAATAGCAATTTGGGCTGGGCCTCCGGTTAATAGGTTAGTCCCAAAAATAATATAAAAGTGTATAATAAAGCCCTTAAACATAATATAATATAGCATGGAACAATAAAAAATTATAGATACGTTGGAGACGTATCACACATTGGCAGAAGCTGATATATGGGGTGTTCATGGCTAGTCGAAAGCTCAAGCAGTATTTTCTGGGTCATCCCATCACTGTGGTTAGTTCTGCTCCTTTAGGAGATATTATTCAAAATAGAGAAGCCACAGGTCGGGTAGCCAAGTGGGCCATTGAACTTGGACCCCACGGTTTGAAATATATGCCTCGCACGGCCATCAAGTCTCAAGCACTTGTGGATTTCATCAATGATTGGACAGAGCTGCATATGCCTAAGGAGAAATTGGATAGCACATATTGGACTATTCACTTTGATGGATCGAGGGCAATTTGGAAGGCTCGAGGGCTGGAGTTATTTTGACTTCCCACGAGGTGATAATTTTTTTATGTTTTAAGGTTGATGTTCCCTTGTACTAACAATGCGGTGAGTATGAAGCCTTGCTACATGGTCTTGGATGGCTATAGAGATGAATCTAAGCGGGTGAGGTGTTTTGGTGACTCAGTTGGTGGCTCGGCAAGTTTCAGGCACTTGGGATTCTAAGGATCCACTCATGGCGACTTACCGCCGAGAGGTTGATGCTATTGCTGGTCATTTCAAGGGTTATCAAGTGGAACATGTTGATTGCAGGAAAAATGAGGCGGCTGATGCTTTGAGCCAGCTAGGATCCCAGCATAAGCCGGTACCACCTAATGTTTTCCTTGATATTCTGCATAATCCTTCGGTCAAATTGCCTACAGAGGAATATCTTGCTATTCCTGACCCGGGGGCACAATTGTTGGCGTCCCTTCATGCTATTCCTGATTGGGCGGTTCCATATCCGCTTATATGACCCGGGGCGAGTTACCTGATGATGAAACTTTGGCCAGGCAGATAACCCGGTGGTCTAAGTCCATGACTATTGTTAATGGAGAGTTGCACCGATGCAGTGTCACAGGGGCATTGCAACGTTGTGTTTCTCGTGAGGAGGGCCGTGAAATTTTGCGAGAGATTCATGAGGGAGGTTGTGGTCATCATGCCGGTCCTAAGTCTCTCGTGGCCAAGGCTTTTTGTCATGGATTTTATTGGCTGACGGCTCATGCTGATGCAGAAGATTTGGTCAGTAAATGTGATGGTTGTCAGAAATTTTCTAGACAGACTCATGTGTCGGCTCAAGAGTTGAGGATGATTCCAATTACTTAGCCATTTTCGGTCTAGGGGTTTGACATGGTTGGGCCTTTCAAAAGGTCCAAGGATAAAAGACCCACCTTTTGGTGTCAGTTGACAAATTTACCAAGTGGGTTGAGGCAGAGCTGGTCAGTAAGTGTGACGCGGCGACTGTTGTTCAGTTCATCAAAAAGGTGATTTTCTGCTTTGGTTATCCCCACGTCATTATAACTGATAATGGCACTAATCTGTCCAAGGGTGCTATGAAAGAATTTTGTCAACAAGAGCATATTCGCCTTGATGTATCATCAGTGGCTCATCCCCAGTCCAATGGCCAAGCTGAAAGAGCCAATCAAGAAATTTTGAGAGGCATCAAGCCCCGGCTTATGGTCCCTTTGCAGAGGACGCCGGGTTGTTGGGTTGAGTAATTGCCCTCAGTATTATGGAGCATCAATACTACCCCCAACAGATCTACGGGTTACACACCTTTCTTCATGGTTTACAGAGCAGAGGCAGTTCTCCCTAGTGACATCCGTCACGACTCGCCCCGAGTGGCGGCTTATGTTGAAGCTGATAATGAAAAAGCATGTCAGGATGCACTTGACCTGTTGGATGAGGAGTGTGACCTTGCGGCGGCTCGTTCGGCTTTTTACCAGCAAGATCTCTATCATTATCACAGCTGCCAGGTTAAAACCAGGACCTTTCAAGAAGGCGATTTGGTGCTCCGGCTTATCTAGGATCAAACCGATATGCACAAGTTATCCCACCTAGGGAAGGGCCCTTTATGGTCAGTAAAAATCTGAACAACGGGTCATACTACCTTATCAATGTTCGAGACCACAAGGACTCACGCACATCGGAGGACGAGACCTGCCAGCCGTGGAATATTGCTCATCTTCGACCTTACTACACTTGAGCCACCGGCTCTTATGATGTACATATTTATGTCAATGTATATGTTATGATGAATATAATAAAGCCGGAATCCCTGATAATTCAGGGCTTACATTGCTTCGCTTCGAGAATATGAGTCTTTATTGTCACTTCATATGATCACTTGGGGCTTCACCTTATTGAGCACAGCTATGACTACCCTCTTGGTCCGGCTTGTACGCCATGATTACAAAATACTTCAGGGCTTCCTGCTCATTGAGCACAGCTATGATTACCCTAAATGATCTGGCTTACATGCCTAGACTGAAATACTACTTGGGGGCTCCTTGTTAATGGACAGAGGTTTATTGACTCTGGTAATAGGCTTGGACGCCAGGTGTATTCACTAATAAATCCGGGTTATCCTGCCTTTGTTTGCCTGTCACTCCGACCAGGTAATCCTGGAATGACTCATTGTACTGTTGACAATCAATCTTGAAAAAGACCCTGAATTTGTCAAAATTAAAACAACGATTGGTCATGTGAGGTCCGGCTTACGAGGTTTGAATTAAGGCTTAACTCAGTGGCTACATGGCCCTTGAACAACGCTTGTCATGCGGGCTTAGCAGCCTATGAATGCCTTGATTTCTGTTTTGTCTGGTTTATATTTGATTTGAATATTTTTTAGGTTCATCTTTTTTGCCATGTTGATACATGGTTGAAAACTGATTAGGGCTATGATGCCTTATGGTTCATATGTGAACCTATCCGGAGTTTTATTTAACCCGACCTGGTTTTGGACTTTAAGTCACCAGGATATGATGATTATGTGCTTGGAGTGATGTGCTCTAAGTTATGGAATATTGCCCTTTGCTGCATGTGGCGTTGTAAGCCGGCGATATGAATAATTGAACAGGGTGTTGTGCTCTGTCTTCGGTTTATTACCCTCACTGCACGGTGTATGATGAGCCGACGGTGGGACCAAAATATCACAGGTATGATATTTATTTTGATATAAATAAATGAGGTTTTGATAAACCGGCCCTGGTTATGGACTATTTAGTCATCAGTGGTCTTTCATATGGGGCATTGTGGCCATACAGGGTAAACCGCCAGGGCACTTGTTATCTGTTTGTGTGCAGGCAAAAATGATGAATCTTCTGTCTAATTGATGATATTATAAGCATAAGTGGCAGATCTTTAACTGATGGATCGATAGTGTTATGCAAACAAACACATGCGATGGCGTGGCAGCTCAGAATTGTTTAACTACCCTATTACAAGGCATCTGACGGCCCAAAAGGACAAGTGTTCTTGGGACAGAGCATCAAAAATTCTATGACTAGCGCCGACTGATACGTCCATTTTGCATCATGTTTTCTTACTATTATTTATAATGTTTTTATGAATAATAATGCTTTTTGGACTAATTCTAATGCCTTTTCTCTCATAACACACAAGGAGGGAGAATTCCGGTAGCTGGAAATCTTGACCTGGAAAAGCTACGTCAGGCCACCTATTTTGCACAACTCCAAACAAGCTGAAACTTCATGGAGATTTTTTATGGAATATTTAAGAATTATTGGAGCAAATAACTACCAGAGGGGGCCCACCAGGTGGGCTCAACCCACCTAGGCGCGCCAGGGAGCCCAGGTACGCCCTGGTGGGTTGTGCTCACCCAGGCCCACCTCCACTATAGATTGGTGCTTGAGGGTGACTAGTAGTGTTGATTACATCTTGTAGTTGATCACTAGATGGTTTATTTGGTGGAAGATTATATGTTCAGATCCATTCTTCTATTTAATACCCCTCTGATCTTGAGCATGTTCATCACTTGTGAGTAGTTACTTTTTGTTCTTGAGGTCACGGAAGAAATCATGTTGCAGGTAATCATGTGAACTTGATATGTGTTCGATATTTTGATAGTATGCATGTTGTGATTCCCTTGGTGGTGTCATGTGAACGTCGACTACATGACACTTCACCATATTTGGGCCTAAGGGAATGCATTGTGGAGTAGTAATTAGATGATGGGTTGCTAGAGTGACAGAAGCTTAAACCCCCGCTATTCAGTAAGGGACTGAATGGATCCAAAAGTTTAATGCCATGGTTAGAATTTATTCTTAATACTTTTCTCATAGTTGCGGATGCTGGCGGGACGGTTAATCATAAGTAGGAGGCTTGTTCAAGTAAGAACAACACCTAAGCACCGGTCCACCCACATATCAAATTATCAAAGTAGCAAACACAAATCGAACCAACATGATGAAAGTGACTAGATGAAAATCCCATGTACCCTCAAGAACACTTTGCTTATCATAAGAGACCGTTTTGGCCGGTCCTTTGCCTCAAAAGGATTGGGCTAACTTGCTGCACTTTTTTTACTATTATCGTTACTTGCTTGTTACAAATTATCTTGCTATCAAACTACTCCGCTACTTACAATTTCAGCACTTGCAGACACTACCTCACTAAAAACCACTTGTCATTTCCTTCTGCGCCTCGTTGGGTTCGACACTCTTACTTATCGAAAAGAGCTAAAATTGATCCCCTATACTTGTGGGTCATCAAGGCTATTTTCTGGCGTCGTTGGCGGGGAGTGAAGCACCTTTGGTAAGTGGAATTTGGTAAGGAAACATTTATATAGTGTGCTGAAATTTAGTGTCACTTGTTACTATGGAGAACAATCCTTTGAGGTGTTTGTTCGAGGTATCTTCACCTCGACCGGAACCACAATTAATTGCCCCTCAACCTACTACACCTACTGAAAATATTTAATATGAAATTCCTTCGGGTATGATAGAACAACTGCTAGCTAATCCTTATGCAGGAAATGGAACAGAACATCCTAATATGCACTTGATATATGTTGAACAAATTTGTGGATTATTCAAGCTTGCAGGTTTACCCGTGGATGAGGTTATGAAGAAGGTTTTCCCTTATCTTTGAAGGGAAGAGCATTGGCATGGTATAGGCTATGCGATGGTATTGGATCTTGGAATTGGAATCGTTTGAAATTGGAGTTCCACCAAAAAAATTATCCTATGCATCTAGTTCATCGTGATCGGAATTATATATATAATTTTTGGCCTCGTGAAGGAGAAAGTATCGCTCTAGCTTGGGGGAGGCTTAAGTCAATGTTATATTCATGCCCCAATCATGAGCTCTCAAGAGAAATTATCATTCAGAACTTTTATGCTCGGCTTTCTCGTAATGATCAAACCATCCTGGATATATACTTCTTGTGTTGGTTCTTTTATGAAGAAGACTACTGAATTCTGGTGGGATCTTTTGGAAAGAATTAAACGCAACTCTGAAGATTGGGAGCTCGATGAAGGTAAAGAGTCAGGTATTAAGCTTAAGTATGATTGTGTTAAATCTTTTATGAATACCGATGCCTTTCAAAAGTTTAGCACTAAATATGGACTTGACTCTGAGATAGTAGCTACCTTCTGTGAATCATTTGCTACCCATGTTGATCTCCCTAAAGAGAAGTGGTTTAATATCATCCACCTATTAAAGAAGAAATTAAAGAACCGGTACCAGTTAAAGAAGAAACTGTAATTTATAATGTTGATCCAGTTGTTCCTACTGCTTATATTGAGAAACCACCTTTCCCTGTTAGGATAAAGGAACATGCTAAAGTTTCAACTGTGGTTAACAAAATCTACATTAGAACACCTAAACCTGGTGAACAAATCAAAGTAGAACCTAGTATTGCTATGGTTAAAGATCTCATGGAAGAAGATGTGGATGGGCATGTTATTCATTTCTGTGAAGAAGCTGCTAGAATAGCCAAACCTGATGGAAAAGATAAACATAGACCTGTTGTTGGCATGCCCGTTATCTCTGTTAAAATAGGAGATCATTGTTATCATGGTTATGTGACATAGGTGCTAGTGTGAGTTCTATCCCTTACACTTTATATCAAGAAATTATGAATGACATAGCACCTGCAGAAATAGAAAACATAGATGTTACTATTAAACTTGCTAATAGAGATACTATATCACCAGTTGGGATTGTTAGAGATGTTGAAGTCTTGTGTGGGAAAATAAAATACCCTACTGATTTTCTTGTTCTTGGTTCCCCAGAAGATAGCTTTTGTCCCATTATTTTTCGTAGACCCTTCTTGAACACCGTTAATGCTAAGATAGATTGTAAGAAGCAAACTGTCGGTGTTAGCTTTGGTGATAAGTCTCATGAGTTTAATTTTTCCAAGTTTAGTAAAAAGCATCATGAAAAAGAATTGCCTAGTAAGGATGAAATAATTGTTTTACTTCTATTGTTGTACCTCCTACTGATCCTTTATAACAATATTTGCTAGACCATGAAAATGATTTACATATGCGTGAAAGAAATGAAATAGATGATATTTTCTTTGAACAACGTGCTCTGCTTAAACACGATTTGCCTGTTGAAACTCTAGGAGGACCTCCTCCACCTAAAGGTGATCCTGTGTTTGAATTAAAACAATTGCTAGACACTTTCAAATATGCTTATCTTGATGAGAAGAAGATATATCCTGTTATTATCAGTGCTAACCTTTCAGAACATGAAGAAGAAAGATTATTGAAAGTTCTAAGGAAGCACCGAGATGCTATCAGATATACTCTTGATGATTTAAAGGGCATTAGTCCCACTCTATGTCAGCACAAAATTAATATGGAACCTGATGCTAAACCCATTGTTGGTCACCAACGTCGGTTAAATCCAAAGATGAAAGAAGTCGTACGAACGAAAATATTAAAACTTCTGGAAGCAGGTATAATCTATCCTATAGCTGATAGTGGATGGGTAAGTCATGTTCATTGTGTCCCTAAGAAAGGAGGTATCGCTGTTGTTCCTAATGATAAAAATGAACTTATTCCACAAAGAATTGTTACAGGCTATAGAATGGTAATTGACTTTAGAAAAATAAACTAAGCAACTAGAAAAGATCATTACCCTCTGCCTTTTATTGATCAAATGCTTGAAAGATTGTCTAAGCACACACATTTTTGCTTCCTAGATGGATATTCTAGTTTTTCACAAATACCTGTTTCTCAACCTGATCAAGAAAAAACCACTTTTACCTGTCCCTTTGGAACTTATGCTTATAAATGTATGCCTTTTGGTTTATGTAATGCACCTGCTACCTTTCTAAGATTTATGACTGCTATATTCTCTGACTTTTGTGAAAAGATTGTCGAGGTTTTCATGGATGACTTCTCCGTTTATGGGAAGTCTTTTGATGATTGTTTAAGCAATCTTGATCGAGTTTTACTGAGATGTGAACAAACAAATCTTGTCTTGAATTGGGAGAAGTGCCACTTTATGGTCAATGAAGGTATTGTCTTGGGTCATAAAATTTCCGAGAAGGGCATTGAAGTGGACAAAGTTAAGGTTGATGCTATTGAGAAAATGCCATGTCCTAAAGATATCAAAGGAATTTGTAGTTTCCTAGGTCATGTTGGTTTCTATAGGAGGTTTATTAAAGACTTCTCTAAAATTTCTAGGCCTCTCACGAATCTTTTGCAAAAGGATATACCTTTTGTTTTTTATGATGATTGTTTTGAAGCCTTTGAAACACTTAAGAAAGCCTTAATTTCTGCACCTATTGTTCAACCACCTGATTGGAATTTACCTTTTGAAATCATGTGTGATGCTAGCGATTATGTTGTTGGTGTTGTTCTAGGACAAAGAGTTGATAAGAAATTGAATGTTATTCATTATGCTCAACGAAATTATGCTACTACTGAAAAAGAATTTCTAGCAGTGGTGTTTGCTTGTGATAAGTTTAGATCTTACATTGTTGATTCCAAAGTAACTGTTCACACCGATCATGCTGCTATTAAATATCTTATGGAAAAGAAAGATGCTAAACCTAGACTTATTTGATGGGTTCTCTTGTTACAAGAATTTGATTTACATATAATTGATAGAAAAGGAGTTGAGAATCCCGTGGCTGACAACTTGTCTAGGCTTGAAAATGTGCTTGATGACCCACTACCTATTGATGATAGCTTTCCTGATGAGCAGCTAGCTGCAATAAATGTTGCTCATGGTCCTCCTTGGTATGCTGATTATGCTAATTACATTGTTGCTAAATATTTACCACCTAGCTTTACATACCAACAAAAGAAAAAATTCTTCTATGATTTAAGAAATTACTTTTGGGATGACCCACATCTTTATAAAGAAGGAGTAGATGGTATTATTAGACGTTGTGTACCTGAGCATGAACAGGGACAAATCCTACGGAATATCACTCCGAAGCTTATGGAGGGCATCATGCTGGAGATAGAAGTGCTCATAAGGTATTGCAGTCTAGATTCTATTGGCCTACTCTCTTCAAGGATGCCCGTAAGTTCGTCTTATCTTGTGATGAATGTCAAAGAATAGGTAATATCGGTAAGCGTCACGAAATGCCTATGAATTATTCACTTGTTGTTGAGCCATTTGATGTTTGGGGATTTGATTACATGGGACCTTTTCCTTCCTCTAATGGGTATACACATATTTTGGTTGTTGTTGATTATGTTACTAAATGGGTAGAAGCTATTACCGATGGTCTTTGATCAAACACCTCTATTAAAATGCTTAAGGAAGTTATTTTCCCAAGGTTTGGAGTCCCTAGATATTTAATGAATGATGGTGGTTCACACTTTATTTCATGGTGCTTTCCGTAGAATGCTTGCCAAGTATGATGTTAACCATAGAATCACATAACCTTATCATCCTCAGTCTAGTGGTCAAGTTGAACTTAGCAATAGAGAAATAAAATTAATTTTGCAAAAGACTGTTAATAGGTCCAGGAAGAATTGGTCTAAGAAATTAGATGATGCACTTTGGGCTTATAGAACAGCATATAAAAATCATATGGGTATGTCTCCTTATAAAATGGTTTACGGAAAAGCTTGTCATTTGCCTCTTGAATTAGAACATAAAGCATATTGGGAAGTTAAAGAACTCAACTATGATTTCAAACTTTCTAGTGAAAAGAGGTTGTTTGATATTAGCTTCTTAGATGAATGGAGAACCCAAGCTTATGAAAATGCAAAGTTATTTAAGGAAAAAGTTAAAAAATGACATGACAAAAGTATTCAAAAGCGTGAGTTTAAAGTTGGAGAATATGTTCTTTCGTACAACTCTCGTTTCAGATTCTTTGCAGGAAAAGTCCTCTCAAAATGGGAAGGCCCATATATCATCGAGGAGTTCTACCGGTCTGGAGCCATCAAAATAAATAACGCCGAAGGTACTAACCCGAAGGTTGTCAATGGGCAATGAATAAAACATTATATCTCAGGTACGCCCATTAATGTTGAAAGTAATATTATCCAAACTTTGACACCGGAGGAACACATCAAAGAGTCCTTCCGGAACACTCCATAATCGTGAAAATAAGGAGGTGCGTGATACGGTAAGTAAACGGACTCCGGAAAATCCGCAAAAATATTTTTTGTAAGTTTTGGAACATTTAAGAATTTTAGAAATAAAGAAACTTCCAGGAAGCGTCCCCTGGTGGGCACAAGACACCAGGGCACGCCAGGCATGCCTGGCGCGCCCAGGTGGGTTGTGCCCACTGACACCTCCCTCAGACTGCTTTTTCTTCCATATGCTTGTCCCCCAAGATAAAAAGTCTATATATACTCCCCAAACATGTAACCACCGTATCACGGAGAAATCTTCTGTTTTCTCTTCTTGTTTTTTTTGTCAAATCCCATCTGCCATGGCTGCTTCAAGCTCCTCCAAGGACAAGTTCTTCAAGAACGTCATCAACCCGTATCTAGGGGAAGTGGTGCAGCACCCTCAGGTCATTCAGATGCATGAGGGGGTGCTTTACCTTCACGATGTTCCCTGTCCTAAGGGGACGGGAACCGTGGAGGCCAGGCTCGAAGTTATGGAGCAAGATGTCTTCCGGTGCAAGGGGGTGGTGGAGCGTGGACTCCATGCCAATCACCTCATGATCACGGAACTATCCCGTGATCTCAAGGTGGATGGCAAGCCCATGAAGGACATCGTCTTCACCCTCAATGAGCAAATCAACTTCCTCCAAAGCCAGATCTACGACCTCCAAAACCAAGCCTTTGAATATGAGGCAAGGTTTAAAGGTATGAGTTTGGCTGCTAGTTGCAGGACCCGTGGGACTCACTCCTCCTCCTATGATGGTGAACCGCTGCCATGGAAATCCGAGAACAAGATTTCTTTTCATCACTGATACGTCTCCAACGTATCTACAATTTTTTATTGTTCCATGCTATTATATTATCTGTTTTGGATGTTTAATGGGCTTTAATATGCTCTTTTATATTATTTTTGGGACTAACCTATTAACCGAAGGCCCAGTGCTAGTTTCTGTCTTTTTGCCTATTTCAGTGTTTTATAGAAAAGGAATACGAAACGGAATCCAAAGGGAATGAAACCTTAGCGATGATCTTTCTTGGAACGAAAGTAATCCAGAAGAATTGGAGTTGAAGTCTGGAACTCTGCGAGGCGGTCACGAGGCAGGAGGATGCGCCCAGGGGGTAGGCGCGTCCCCCACCCTCATGGGCCCCACGGAGCTCCACCGACGTACTTCTTTCGCCTATATATACTCGTATACCCTAAAAACATCAGGGAAAGCCACGAAACAACTTTTCCACCGCCGCAACCTTCTGTACCCGTGAGATCCCATCTTGGGGCCTTTTCCAGTGATCTGCCGGAGGGGGAATCGATCACGGAGGGCTTCTACATCAACACCATAGCCTCTCCGATGATGTGTGAATAGTTTACCACAGACCTTCGGGTCCATAGTTATTAGCTAGATGGCTTCTTGTCTCTCTTTGGTTCTCAATACAAAGTTCTCCTCGATGTTCTTGGAGATCTATTCGATGTAATACTCTTTTGCGGTGTGTTTGCCGAGATCCGATGAATTGTGGATTTATGATCAAGTTTATCTATGAATAATATTTGGTTCTTCTCTGAATTCTTATATGCATGATTTGATATCTTTGCAACTCTCTTCGAATTATCGGTTCAGTTTGGCCTACTAGATTGATCTTTCTTGCAATGGGAGAAGTGCTTAGCTTTGGGTTCAATCTTGCGGTGTCCTTTCCCAATGATAGTAGGGGCAGCAAGGCACGTATTGTATTGTAGCCGTCGAGGATAAAAAGATGGGGTTTATATCATATTGTTTGAGTTTATCCCTCTACATCATGTCATCTTGCTTAATGCATTACTCTGTTCTTATGAACGTAATACTCTAGATGCATGCTTGAGAGCGGTCGATGTGTGGAGTAATAGTAGTAGATGCAGAATCGTTTCGGTCTACTTGACACAGACGTGATGCCTATATTCATGATCATTGCCTAGATATTCTCATAACTATGCGCTCTTCTATCAATTGCTCGGCAGTAATTTGTTCACCCACCGTAATATATGCTATCTTAAGAGAAGCCACTAGTGAAACCTATGCCCCCTGGGTATATTTTCCATCATATAATCTTCTATTTTACATCACATAAATTTCCGATCTACAATTCTAGTTTCCTATTTATTTTATTTTGCAATCTTTACTTTCCAACCTATACAACAAAAATACCAAAAATATTTATCTTATAATCTTTATTAGATCTCACTTTTGCGAGTGACCGTGAAGGGATTGACAACCCCTTTATCGCGTTGGTTGCAAGGTTCTTGATTGTTTGTGCAGGTACTAGGTGACTTGCATGTTATCTCCTACTGGATTGATACCTTGGTTCTCAAAAACTGAGGGAAATACTTACGCTACTTTGCTGCATCACCCTTTCCTCTTCAAGGGAAAAACCAACGCATGCTCAAGAGGTAGCAAGAAGGATTTCTGGCGCCGTTGCCGGGGAGATCTACGCTCAAGTCAAGACATACCAAGTACCCATCACAAACTCTTCTCCCTCGCATTACATTATTAATAAAGACACCTTAGTTAATAAGATGGCCGCTAAACCGGAAGATCTAGAGGATAATAAAGATGAAGATCTAAAAGTGATTGATGTGACTCCTATTAAATCTTTGTTTTCCAATATGAATCTTGATAAAGATGGGACTGGAGATGAGTCAACTTTAGTTAAAAGGCGTCCCAATGATTCGGAGCTTTTAGATCTTGATGCTAAAATTAATAAAAGTGGGATTGAAGAGGTCAAAACTTTACATATCAATGAAACCATTATTTTGGATTTAAAGGAATTTAATTATGATAATTGCTCTTTGATAGATTGTATTTCCTAGTTGCAATCCTCATGCTTATAATCAAAATAAAGCTCTTACTAAACATATTGTTGATGCTTTAATGCAATCCTATGAAGAAAAGCTTGAACTAGAAGTTTCTATCCCTAGAAAACTTCATGATGAGTGGGAACCTACTATTAAAATTAAGATTAAAGATTATGAATGCTATGTTTTGTGTGATTTGGGTGCTAATGTTTCCACGATTCCAAAAACTTTGTGTGATGTGTTACATTTCCGTGAATCTGATGATTGTTCTTTAAATTTGCACCTTGCGGATTCCATCATTAAGAAACCTATGGGAAGGATTAATGATGTTCTTATTATTGCAAATATGAATTATGTGCCCGTAGATTTCATCATTCTTGATATAGATTGCAATCCTATAGGTCCTATTATTCTTGGTAGACCTTTCCTTAGAATGATTGGTGCAATTATTGACATGAAAGAAGGAAATATTAGATTCCAATTTCTGTTAAGGAAAGGCATGGAACACTTTCCTAGAAAGAAAATTAAATTACCTTATGATTATATTATGAGAGCCATATGGATTGCATACCAAATATGATAGTACCTAGATCTATTCTTGCTTTATGTCTAGCTAGGGGCGTTAAACAATAGCGCTTGTTGGGAGGCAACCCAATTTTATTTTTGTTTTTTGCTTTTTGTTCCTGTTTAGTAATAAATAATTCATCTAGCCTCTATTTAGATGTGGTTTTATGTTTTAATTAGTGTTTGTGCCAAGTAAAACCTATAGGATCTTCTTGGGTGATAATTATTTGATCTTGCTGAAAAAAGACAGAAACTTCCTGCTCACGAAAACAATTGTTAAAAATCACTAGAGAGTGATAAAATACTTATTCCAATTGAAGTAGATCAATAAACAAATTATCTAGGCCGTCCTATTTTTTCAGAAATTTTGGAGTTACAGAAGTATGCGTATGAATCAGATTGCTACAAACTGTTCTGTTTTGACAGATTCTGTTTTTCGTGTGTTGTTTGCTTATTTTAATGAATCTATGGGTAGTATCGGGGGGGTATGAAACATAGAGAAGTTGGAATACAGTAGGTTTAACACCAATATAAATAAATAATGAGTTCATTAAAGCACCTTAAAGTGGTGGTTTGTTCTCTTATACTAACGGAGCTCGTGAGATTTTCTGTTAAGTTTTGTGTTGTGAAGTTTTCATGTTTTTGGGTAAAGATTTGATGGATTTTGGAATAAGGAGTGGCAAGAGCCTAAGCTTGGGGATTCCCAAGGCACCCCAAGGTAAAATTTAAGGACAACCAAAATCCTAAGCTTGGGGATGCCCCGGAAGGCATCCCCTCTTTCGTCTTCGTCTATCGGTAACTTTACTTGAGGCTACATTTTTATTCACCACATGATATGTGTTTTGCTTGGAGCGTATTATATGATTTGTGTCTTTGCTTTTTAGTTTACCACAATCATCCTTGTTGTACACACCTTTTGGGAGAGACACACATGAATCGGAATTTATTAGAATATTCTATGTGCTTCACTTATATCTTTTGAGCTAGATAATTTTGCTCTAGTACTTCACTTATATCTTTTAAGAGCACGGTGGTGGTTTTATTTTATAGAAATAATTGATCTATCATGCTTCACTTACATTATTTTGAGAGTCTTTTAGAATAGCATGGTAATTTTTTTTGGTTATAAAATTAGTCCTAATATGATGGGCATTCAAGATGGGTATAATAAAAACTTTCATATAGAGTGCATTGAATACTATGAGAAGTTTGATACTTGATGATTGTTTTGAGATATGAAGATGGTGATATTAGAGTCATGCTGGTTGATTAATTGTGAAATTGAGAAATACTTGTGTTGAGGTTTGCAAGTCCCGTAGCATGCACGTATGGTAACCGTTGTGTGAAAAATTTGAAGCATGAGGTGTTTCTTTGATTGCCTTCCTTATGAGTGGCGGTCGGGGATGAGCGATGGTCTTTTCCTACCAATCTATCCCCCTAGGAGCATGCGCGTAGTGCTTGGTTTTGATGACTTGTAGATTTTTGCAATAAGTATGTGATTTCTTTATGACTAATGTTGAGTCCATGGATTATACACACTCTCACCCTTCCAACATTGCTAGCCTCTCTTGTGCCGTGCAACTTTCGCCGGTACCATAAACTCATCATTTACCTTCCTCAAAACAGCCACCATACCTACCTATTATGGCATTTCCATAGCCATTCCGAGATATATTGCCATGCAACTTTCCGTCGTTCCATTTATTATGACACGCTTTCATCATAGTCATATTGCTTTGCATGATCATGTAGTTGACATCGTATTTGTGGCATGGCCACCATTCATAATTTTTCATACATGTCACTCTTGATTCATTGCACATCCAGTACATCACGGAGGCATTCACATAGAGTCATATTTTGTTCTAAGTATCGAGTTGTAAGTAAATAAAAGTGTGATGATCTTCATTATTAGAGCATTGTCCAATGTGAGGAAAGGATGATGGATACTATGATTCCCCCACAAGTCGGGATGAGACTCCGAACAAAAAATAAAAAAAAGAGAAAAAAGAGGCCATAAAAAAGAAAGGAGAAGGCCCAAACAAAAAAATGATGAGAGAAAAAGAGAGAAGGGACAATGTTACTATCCTTTTTCCACACTTGTGCTTCAAAGTAGCACCATGATCTTCATGATAGAGAGTCTCTTATGTTGTCGCTTTAATATACTAGTGGGTATTTTTCATTATAGAACTTGGCTTGTATATTCCAATGATGGGCTTCCTCAAATTGCCCTAGGTCTTCGTGAGCAAGCAAGTTGGATGCACACCCACTTAGTTTATTTTGTTGAGCTTTCATACACTTATAACTCTAGTGCATCCGTTGCATGGCAATCCCTACTCACTCACATTGATATCTATTGATGGGCATCTCCATAGCCCATTGATACGCCTAGTTGATGTGAGACTATCCTCCTCTTCTTTTGTCTTCTCCACAACCACCATTCTATTCCACCTATAGTGCTATGTCCATGGCTCGCGCTCATATACTGCGTGAAAGTTGAAAAGGTTTAAGAATACTAAAGTATGAAACAATTGCTTGGCTTGTCATCGGGGTTGTGCATGATTGGAGAATTTTGTGTGACGAAGATGGAGCATAGCCAAACTATATGATTTTGTAGGGATGAGCTTTCTTTGGCTATGTTATTTTGAGAAGACATAATTGCTTGGTTAGTATGCTTGAAGTATTATTATTTTTATGTCAATATTAAACTTTTGTCTTGAATCTTTCGGATCTGAACATTCATGCCACAATAAAGAAAATTACATTGAAAAATATGTTAGGTAGCATTCCACATCATAAATTCTGTTTTTATCATTTACCTACTCGAGGACGAGCAGGAATTAATCTTGGGGATGCTTGATACGTCTCCAACGAATCTATAATTTTTTATTGTTCCATGCTATTATATTATCTGTTTTGGATGTTTAATGGGCTTTAATATGCTCTTTTATATTATTTTTGGGACTAACCTATTAACCGAAGGCCCGATGCGATTTCTATTTTTTGCCTATTTAGGTGTTTTGCGAGAAAAGGAATACCAAACAGAATCCAAGCAGAATGAAACCTTCGATGATCTTTCTTGGAACGAAAGCAATCCGAAGACTTGGAGTTGAAGTGCGGAACTCATGAGGCTGACCACGAGGCAGGAGGGCACGCCCAGGGGGGTAGGCGCGCCCCCACCCTCGTGGGCCCCCTGGAGCTCCACCGACATACTTCTTTCGCCTATATATACTCTTATACCCTAAAAACCTCAGGGAGAGCCACGAAACCACTTTTCCACCATCGCAACCTTCTGTACCCGTGAGATCCCATCTTGGGGCCTTTTCCGGAGGGGGAATCGATCATGGAGGGCTTCTACATCAACACCATAGCCTCGCTGATGATGTGTGAGTAGTTTACCACAGACCTTCGGGTCCATAGTTATTAGCTAGATGGCTTCTTCTCTTTCTTTGGTTCTCAATACAAACTCCTCGATGTTCTTGGAGATCTATTCGATGTAATACTCTTTTGCGGTGTGTTTGCCGAGATCCGATGAATTGTGGATTTATGATCAAGTTTATCTATGAATAATATTTGGTTCTTCTCTGAATTCTTTTATGCATGATTTGATATCTTTGCAAGTCTCTTCGAATTATTGGTTCAATTTGGCCTACTAGATTGATCTTTCTTGCAATGGGAGAAGTGCTTAGCTTTGGGTTCAATCTTGCGGCGTCCTTTCGATGTGATGAGGGGCAGCAAGGCACGTATTGTATTGTTGCCATCGAGGATAAAAAGATGGGGTTTATATCATATTGTTTGAGTTTATCCCTCTACATCATGTCATCTTGCTTAATGCATTAATCTGTTCTTATGAACTTAATACTCTAGATGCATGCTGGATAGCGGTCGATGTGTGGATTAATAGTAGTAGATGCAGAATCGTTTTGGTCTACTTGACACGGGCGTGATGCCTATATTCATGATCATTGCCTAGATATTCTCATAACTATGTGCTCTTCTATCAATTGTTCCGCAGTAATTTGTTCACCCACCGTAATATATGCTATCTTGAGAGAAGCCACTAGTGAAACCTATGGCCCCCGGGTCTATTTTCCATCATATAATCTTCTATTTTTGCATCATATAAGTTTCCGATCTACAATTCTAGTTTCCTATTTTATTTATTTTGCAATCTTTACTTTCCAATCTATACAACAAAAATACCAAAAAAATTATCTTATTATCTTTATTAGATCTCACTTTTGCAAGTGACCGTGAAGGGATTGACAACCCCTTTATCGCGTTGGTTGCAAGGTTATTGATTGTTTGTGCAGGTACTAGGTGACTTGCGCGTTATATCCTACTGGATTGATACCTTGGTTCTTAAAAACTGAGGGAAATACTTATGCTACTTTGCTGCATCACCCTTTCCTCTTCAAGGGAAAAGCAACGCATGCTCAAGAGGTAGCAATCACCAGGACCATCATCTTCTTCACCACCAAAATAGAATTGAGTATCGGGTATGGGCACTCCCCTTGGCTTCCGCCAAGCTTGGGGGAGGTGCCCCGGTATCGTATCACCCCACTATCTTTTTGCTTTAGTTATTTTAGTTCGATCTTTTGCTTTAGATGAATAAAAGTTTAGTTCCATCTTTTCTTTTCGAAAGTTTGCTTAGTAATCTATCCTTGTAATCGTGTGCAAGTTATGTAAGAAAGTTTAGTTTGTGTTTTTGCTTTCTTTACTTTCTTGCTGCAAAAAAAAGAAAGGATATAAAAAGGGAAAGAAATAAATGAATAGAAAAGATCATATGCTAATCTTATGGTAGGTGATGACACCACATAAGGAAAAGTATGAGTAGAAAATTTTATTAGAGATTGACAAACATAGCATTAGTCAGTGATGCAACTCATGAAAGAATTAATAAGGGAAGAAAAGATTCACATATAAATATACTATCCTAGAAATCTTTTGTTATTATGAGCACTCATCAAAATATTATATGCCAAAACTGTTGACGTTGGACAAGGAAGACAACGTAATGATTTATGCTTGTTCATATTCACACAGAAGTCATATTGTCATGGATCCTTTGCCATGTGGTGCTTGCTCCTATCTTTGCTAGCCAAAAATTCCGCACTAAGTATGAGCTCTAGTTTTGCATCCAAAACCCTTAAACCCAAATCTTATTTTCGAGAGTCCACCATACCTACCTATGGACTGAGTAAGATCCTTCAAGTAAGTTGTCATCGGTGCACTAAGGTAATAAAAAATTGCTTCTAAAAATGTGAGATCATTTAGTGTAAGAGAAAATTGAGCGTTGCACGAACTTGGATGACAAAGAATAAAAGTGACAGACTACATAATAAAGGTTGCCATCTTAAGGGGCAATGCAACACGACGTTCTTTTGCACTAAGGGATTGAGCATACAAACAAATAAGCGCATGAAAACCTCTACTTCCCTCTGCGAAGGGCATATCTTTTACTTTTATGCAAGAGTCAAAGTATTTCTTCCTATTCCTTTTATTTTTCTCCTTTGGCAAGCATCATGTGGTGAGGAAAGATCTAGGCACATATGTCCAGTTGAATGTGGGTGGCATGAGTTATTATTGTTGACATCACCCTTGAGGTGAGTACGTTGGGAGGCAAAACTATAAGCCCCTATCTTTCTATGTGTCCGGTTGAAACGTTTTTCTCATGTGTATGCGGTGAGTGTTAGCAATTATGAAAGACTATATGATGGTTGAGTATGTGGACTTGCCTAAAGGCTCCGATACGTGACCCTTCCTAAAAATACAACGAATTGTAGTTGCAAAGTTGACTGAGAACATAGTTTGTTGGTTTCTAATAGAGTTTATGCTTTATACTTCGATTGTGTGATGAATTGTCACTTATTCATGGGAGGTCTATGATAAAAGTTCTATGATAAAAAGTCTTATGTTTAAATTCGTTGTTGTTATAATAATTTATGCTTCTATGTATGTATTTTGTTTTTATCGACACCTCTCTCTCAAAGCATTTGGACATGTTTTATTGATTTCGGTTTTCGCTTGAGGACAAGCGAGGTCTAAGCTTGGGGGAGCTGATACATCCATTTTGCATCATCTTTTCTTACTGTTATTTACAATGTTATGAATAATAATGCTTTTTGGAGTAATTCTAATGCCTTTTCTCTCATAATATGCAAGGAACACACAAGGAGGGAGAATTAGGTGGTGGAAATACGGACTGGAAAAGCTACATCAAGCCACCTATTCTGCACAACTCCAAACAAGCTAAAACTTCACGGAGATTTTTTATGGAATATTTAAGAATTACTGGAGCAAATAACTACCAAAGGGGCCCACCAGGTGGGTTGTGCTCACCCAGGCCCACCTCCGGTGCCCATCTTCTGGTATATAAGTCATTTTGACCTAGGAAAAATAAAGAGAGGACTTTCGGGACGGAGCACCGCCGCCTCGAGGCGGAACTGGGGCAGGAGCACTTTTGCCCTCCGGAGAAGCGATTCTGCCGGGGAACTTCAAATCATCGTCATCATCATCACCAACAACTCTCCCATCTTGGGGAGGGCAATCTCCATCAACATCTTCAACAACACCAACTCCTCTCAAACCCTAGTTCATCTTTTGAGTTCAATCTTGTTACCGGAACTATAGATTGGTGCTTGAGGGTGACTAGTAGTGTTGATTACATCTTGTAGTTGATCACTAGACGGTTTATTTGGTGGAAGATTATATGTTCAGATCCATTATGCTATTTAATACCCCTCTGATCTTGAGCATGTTCATCACTTGTGAGTAGTTACTTTTGTTCTTGAGGTCACGGGAGAAATCATGTTGCAATTAATCATGTGAACTTGATATGTGTTCGATATTTTGATAGTATGTATGTTGTGATTCCCTTAGTGGTGTCGTGTGAACGTCAACTACATGACACTTCACCATATTTGGGCCTAAGGGAATGCATTATGGAGTAGTAATTAGATGATGGGTTGCTAGAGTGACAGAAGCTTAAACCCCAGTTTATGCCCTATTCTGTAAGGGACCGAATGGATCCAAAAGTTTACTGCTATGTTTAGAATTTATTAATACTTTTCTCGTAGTTGCGGATGCTTGCGGGAGGGTTAACCATAAGTAGGAGGCTTGTTCAAGTAAGAACAACACCTAAGCACCGATCCACCCACATATCAAATTATCAAAGTAGCGAACACAAATCGAACCAACATGATGAAAGTGACTAGATGAAAATTCCGTGTACCCTCAAGAACGCTTTGCTTATCATAAGAGACCGTTTTGGCATGTCCTTTGCCTCAAAAGGATTGGGCTACCTTGCTGCACTTTTGTTACTACTATCGTTACTTGCTCATTACAAATGATCTTGCTACCAAACTACTCCGCTACTTACAATTTCAGCACTTGCAGACACTACCTCATTGAAAACCACTTGTCATTTCCTTCTGCTCCTCATTGGGTTCGACACTCTTACTTATCAAAAAGAGCTACAATTGATCACATATACTTGTGGGTCATCACCGGCTCATGAATTCAGGTTTGTACTCTTGGCGGGTTGAAGCCTCCGGGTCATCCTACGTTGCTTCTTCCTCAGCTCCTTGATTATCCATTGGCTGGAAGTCAGGCGTGAACCGATTGATCTTGGTCAAAGCTCTAAACATGACTTCATCATCAATAAGGTTGGATGGATCAATGTCATGAGCGAAGGTGTGCTTACACGTTGGTGGGATGAGATCCCCCTCTTGATGAACCGGCGCCTTCATCTTCTTATTCTTGGCATCATAAGCCGCCTGGTATTGGGATAGATTGGTCTCTTCAGCCAGCTTGCTTGCTAATGGCCGCATTGCTCTTGCTATTTCTGCAAAGTCATCAGCGCTGAAGGGCGACCCGTCTTCTTTTGCACTTGGGCAACCATTGGCCAAGTCTTCTGGATCAAGATCTGCTTGCCATGCCTTTGCCTGGCTTAAAGCAGTCAAGGCGCCGGCTCTGGCAGATGCCCGCTTCAATTCGTCGATCCTTTGGGGCAGCACTGATAACTTCTCCAATGATTCTTTGATGAGGGTGGGCGGCTGTTTCTTATGACTAGCGGCAACAATGGCCCGTTGAGCACCAGTATATAGCTATTCTACAAAAGTGTAGACTGCCTTAAGCTTGAGGCGCATGTCTGACCCTAACTTGGAGCTTCGGGAGCCTAGCACAAGTTATTGGTAAACCGGCAGATGATTGTGATACACTGTTGATATGAAAGTAAAGTACTTGTTGTTCCTTATCAAAGATGGCTGATGTCATACTGTTGATATGATGCTTTAAACCGGACAACTCATTAGCTACCTGTTTAAGTGCTGCCTCAGCATCCTCTGCTCTCTTCAATAGAGTCGCCTTTTCGGTCTCCCAGCCAGTTCTGTCAGTGCTGAAGCTTTGTTTCAATTGCTCAATGTTTTCTAAAGCAGTCTTCAGCTCTCATTTGGCTTTTGAAGCCTCGGATTGCTGTGTTTGAATATTGGCCCTCAGATAATTGATTTGGGATTTTTGGTGTTCAATTCAGCCTGCAACATGAATACAACAGAAAGCATTATGATTATATTATTTGAAGTCCCAAGCATAATCTGGTATGTTGCTTGGCACTTGGGGCTAATGCATATCGCTCGTTCTCACGGCAACTTTGTGATGACCGGCTATCTTGACATGACCATAGGCGACTCATGGGGACTACTGTTAGTTTTGATTCTGAGATAATGATGAGCAGTCCGGTTCATTCATGCTGATTAAACCGGCCCTTGGGGGCTACAGGTGCAATGTTGATCACTGATAAATTGAAGTACCGGCTTAACTTGATAGTTTAAGCCGGCCCTTGGGGGCTACTAGTGATGATGTTCATCTATTTCTGACTATTTTAAAGTCTACAGTACATTCAATTCTATCATATTATATAGACTTGGCGGCTGATAGAGAGATATTTATGAGAAGAACGATTGGATTACCTCATAGCGCTCCTTCATTAAGTTGACCAAGCTGGCTTCTAAATCATGGCTGGTATACAGACGGTTCAAATAACCGGAGTGGATTTCTTGGGCGCTGAATTGGGTGTAGCTCTCCAAGTCTACTTTCCATTTATCTTTATCAGCAGCAGAAACTTCCTCCTTGGCGCTGTGCATGGATAAGGCAGTAGGATTACCCAGCGCTATATAACCAAGCCCGGTGATGACGACATCATCAGTTTTCTCTTCAGTTGGTTTGATGGGACTTGGCGGCTTAGGGATGGCCGGTTCAACGTCCATATGATCTATGCTGAAGTCATGCTCTTCTGGTGGCGGGTCATCAATGGTAGCCTCAGCAGTTGGATGAGGGGCTTTTTGGTAATTGTTTTTCTGGCTCAGAAGGATTGGAGTCTTCAACCGGCTTGTTCAGCTTCGCCTTCTTGCTAGGCTTGGCCATGCCACTGTAAATCAGAAACACAAACGAGGTCAGCATATCAATCAGTCATGAAGTTTCGAATGATGGAATATACTCTTACCCAGGCACAGTCTTGAAAGTTGGGATTTGAGTTCCCGTTGAGTCGCTGGAGGAGGAATGAGATGTTCCCTGATAATTTGAATCAGACGGGTTAAGAGGCTGACGAAAAAGACCTGCCTTTGGATAAGATAAATCAGAAATATTTGAAACCTCTGGTGGACGTTTGCGAGGTGCTGGGGTGTTTGGTAAGCTGAAGGATAAAATTCCACCACCACTGTTCCGGGTTGTGCGGCGAGCTTCATGTTGTTGTTTCTTCAAAAGAAAGTTGGGATCCAAGTAAGCTAAGGGGTGATAAAATCTTACTTTCGGGTTTGCTTGTCGAGTTTTTTGTGTTGGCAGAGGTTCGGAGCCAGAGGAAAGGATGATTACCTCATCATTATCTACACGGATGGCCTGCGCATCATCCTGATAATAGTCATTGTCAATAAGACGTACAAAAAATGAGCCAAGAGAATCAAGTTCTACCTCCGACTCATCATCATCATCATTATCATCCAAGTTGAAAACTCGGCAGGACTGGTTTTCTTCTTGGTAGGCTTCTTGACAGCCTTACTCTTTGCCCATGTCTTCTTGACGGGTTTATCCAACTGCTTATTCCAGAAAGGGGAATCGTCCTGTGCAAATAAAATAGATTATGAGAAGATAGTTTGAATAAGAGACAATGTATAAACCGAAAATTGTTTAAAAACTTACAGCAGGTGGCGGATTGAGGACGCAGATCCGACTTGACAGCAATCTTCCAAACTCTCATTCAGCAGAGTTTTGGTCATATTATTGATGTCTTCATCAGTCACAGCGATCTGACAGTGGTGTTGAGGATCGTTTAAATCACCGGTGTACTCACACATTAAGCCGGGCCGACGGTTTAGAGGCAGGACTCTCCAGGCGACCCGACATCTAACTAGATCAATTTCAGTTAAGCCGTTGGCCATCAAGGCCCGGATCTTTGAAAAGAAGGCATATATTTCTTCCGTTCCGCTGTGCTGATACGATGTGGAAGATGATGTCTGGTACTAAGCCGGCTGGCGCGATAACCCGGCAAGGGATTTTCCCCTTCAGGAGAAGTGTCTTGGCAATAAAACCAAGTTTGGTTCCAGTCTTTGGGATGACTGGGAAGAGTGGTAGCTGGGAAAATGGCTTCTTTCTGGCGCTGTATAGAAATGCCGCCTAGTTCTAGGCTGGGCTCGTCTGTCAACTCGTTCTGCAGGTTTAAGTAATAGAACTCTTTGAATAGTTCTACAGTGGGCTCCTATTGAAGGTATACCTCACAGAACACTTGGAAGTTGTAGATGTTTGAAACAGAGTTGGGTCCAATATCTTGTGGATGGAGCTTGAAAAAATGCAGCACGTCGCGGAAGAATTTTGAGCCAGGAGGGCTGAAGCTCCGGTTTATGTGATCAGGAGGGATATAACTACTGGATATGAACTACCCAGGAGGGGCCGGGTTATACAACTGGCAACTTAAAGATGAAGACGGTGGATCATAGCAAGCCTATTGACGGCCCAAGACCCAGAGGCGACTTAAGGCCCAAGAGGATGAACCATCGTATGTATGACTTGTATTGTAAGGCAAGCTTAGTTAGTCACCGAGCTGGACACATTGTGTATGATCCGATCGGGACTCTGTAAGCCGCCGGGCGTCAACCTGTGTATATAAAGGGACGACCCGGCGGCGGTTTGAGGACAAGAGAGAAGAGATCGAGAACTAGGTCAAGCGTATTCGCTCCCTGGTAATCGAAACCCTAGCAATACAAACCAAACTGGAGTAAGCCTTTACCTCCACCGCGAGGGGCCGAACCAGTATAAACTCCCCGTGTCCTTTGTCCCGTTTAACCCCTTTAAGCTAACCCAGCTGCGATGGCTCCACGACTAAGTCCTTACGCTAGGACATCTGTCGTGTCAACTCCATGACACGAAGGCAAGATTTTTGTTGCTAAAAATGGATCCTTTATAGAGAAGGAGTTTCTCTCGAAAGAAGTGAGTGGGAGGAAAGTAGAACTTGATGAGGTAGTTGTACCTTCTCTCGAATTGGAAAGTAGTTCATCACAGGAATCAGTTCCAGTGATGCCTACACCAACTAGTGAGGAAGCTAATGATAATGATCATGAAAGTTCAGATCAAGTTACTACCGAACCTTGTAGGTCAACCAGAGCACATTCCGCACCAGAGTGGTATGGTAATCCTGTTTTGGGAGTTATGTTACTAGACCATGATGAACCTACGAACTATGAGGAAGCGATGATGAGCCTAGATTCCGCGAAATGGCTTGAGGCCATGAAATCTGAGATGTGATCCATGTATGAGAACAAAGTGTGGATTTTGCTTGACTTGCCCGATGACCAGCAAGCCATAGAGAATAAATGGATCTTCAAGAAGAAGACTGACGTTGATGGTAATGTTACTGTCTACAAAGCTCGACTTGTTGCGAAAGGTTTTCGACAAGTTCAAGGAGTTGAATACGATGAGACCTTCTCACCGTAGCGATGCTTAAGTCTGTCCGAATCATGTTAGCAATTGCCGCATTTTATGATTATGAAATCTGGCAAATAGATGTCAAAACTGCATTCCTTAATGGATTTCTCAAAGAAGAGTTGTATATGATGCAACCAGAAGGTTTTGTCGATCCTAAAGGTGCTAACAAAGTGTGCAAGCTCAATGATCCATTTATGGACTGGTGCAAGCCTCTCGGAGTTGGAATATACATTTTGATAATGTGATCAAAGCATATGGTTTTATACAGACTTTTGGAGAAGCCTGTATTTACAAGAAAGTGAGTGGGAGCTCTATAGCATTTCTAATATTATATGTGGATGACATATTGTTGATTGGAAATGATCTGAGAATTCTGGATAGCATAAAAGGATACTTGAATAAGAGTTTTTCAATGAAAGACCTCGGTAAAGCTGCTTATATATTGGGCATCAAGATCTATAGAGATAGATCAAGACGCTTGATAAAACTTTCGACGAGTACATACCTTGATAAGATTTTGAAAGGATTTCAAAATGGATCATTCAAAGAAGGAGTTCTTGCCTGAGTTGTAAGGTATGAAGTTGAGTAAGACTCAAAACCCGACCACGGCAGAAGATAGAAAAAGAATGAAAGTCGTACCCTATGCCTCAGCCATAGGTTCTATAAAGTATGCCATGCTGTGTACCAGACCTATTATGTACCTTGCCATGAGTTTGGCAAGGGGGTACAATAGTGATCCAGGAGTAGATCACTGGACAACGGTCAAAATTATCCTTAAAGGACTAAGGAAATATTTCTCGGTTATGGAGGTGATAAAGAGTTCGCCATAAAGAGTTGCGTCGATGCAAGCTTTTACACCGATCCGGACGACTCTGAGTATCAATCTGGATACATATTGAAAGTGGGAGCAATTAGCTAGAGTAGCTCCGTTCAGAGCATTGTAGACATAGAAATTTGCAAAATACATACGGATCTGAATGTGGCAGACCCGTTGATTAAACTTCTCTCACGAGCAAAACATGATCACACCTTAGTACTCTTTGGGTGTTAATCACATAGCGATGTCAACTAGATTATTGACTCTAGTAAACCCTTTGGGTGTTGATCACATGGAGATGTGAACTATGGGTGTTAATCACATAAAGATGTGAACTATTGGTGTTAAATCACATTGCGATGTGAACTAGATTATTGACTCTGGTGCAAGTGGGAGACTGAAGGAAATATGCCCTAGAGGCAATAATAAAGTTATTATTTATATTTCCTTCTATCATGATAAATGTTTATTATCCATGCTAGAATTGTATTAACCGGAAACTTGATATATGTGTGGATACATAGACAAAACACCGTGTCCCTAGTAAGCCTCTACAAGACTAGCTCGTTAATCAAATATGGTTAAGTTTCCTAACCATGGACATGTGTTGTCATTTGATGAACGGGATCACATCATTAGGAGAATGATATGATGGACAAGACCCATCCGTTAGCTTAGCATAATGGTCGTTAAGTTTTATTGCTATTGCTTTCTTCATGACTTATACATATTCCTTCAACTATGAGATTATGCAACTCCTGAATACCGAAGGAACACCTTGTGTGCTATCAAACGTCACAATGTAACTGGGTGATTATAAATATGCTCTACAGGTGTCTCCGAAGGT
The DNA here is from genome assembly GCA_021605145.1 of Aegilops bicornis. Taxonomy (NCBI): domain Eukaryota; kingdom Viridiplantae; phylum Streptophyta; class Magnoliopsida; order Poales; family Poaceae; genus Aegilops; species Aegilops bicornis. The sequence continues at coordinate 2,565,823 of JAHIAL010000032.1, read as the reverse complement.
GTTTGTTGGGCTGGCATAGATCGAGATTAGGATTTGTCACTCTGAGTATCGGAGAGGTATCTCTGGGCCCTCTCGGTAATGCACATCAAATAAGCCTTGCAAGCAATGTGACTAATGAGTTAGTTGCAGGATGATGCATTACGGAACGAGTAAAGAGACTTGCCAGTAACAAGATTGAACTAGGTATGAGGATACAGACGATCGAATCTCGGGCAAGTAACATACCGATGACGAAGGGAATAACGTATGTTGTCATTACGGTTTGACCGATAAAGATCTTAGTAGAATATGTAGGAACTAATATGAGCATCCAGGTTCCACTATTGGTTATTGACCGGAGATGAGTCTCGGTCATGTCTGCATAGTTCTCGAACCCGTAGGGTCCGCACGCTTAATGTTCGGTGACGATTTGTATTGTGAGTTATGTGTTTTTGGTGACTCAAGATTGTTCGGAGTCCCGGATGAGATCACGGACATGACGAGGAGTCTCGAAATGGTCGAGAGGTAAAGATTGGTATATTCGAAGATGATATTCGGACACCGGAATGGTTTCAGAGTAGTTCGGGTATTTTTCAGAGTACCGAGGGGTTACCGGAACCTCCCGGGGAAATATTGGGCCTACATGGGCCTTAGGGGAGAGGGGATGCAGCCCACAAGGGGTGGACGCGCCCTCCTCCCATAGGGAGTCCGTATTGGACCAGGGGAGGGGGCGCGCCCCCTTTCCTTCTCCTATTCCTCTCCCTTCCCTCTTTCCCCCTCCATGAGAAGGAAAAAGGCGGAAGCGAATCCTACTAGGACTGGAGTCCTAGTAGGACTCCCCTCTCCATGGCGCGCCCCAAGTGCCCAGCCTCCTCCCCTCCTCATTTATATACGGGGGCAGGGGGCACCCATAGCACATCAATTGTTCTTAGCCGTGTACGGTGCCCCCCTCCACAGTTTACTCCTCCAGTCATATCGTCGCAGTGCTTAGGCGAAGCCCTGCGCGGATCACATCACCATCATCGTCACCACGCCATCGTGCTGACGAAACTCTCCTCGACCCTCTGGTGGATTAAGAGTTCGAGGACGTCATCGTGCTGAACGTGTGCTGAACTCGGAGGTGTCGTACGTTCGGTACTTGATCGGTTGGATCGCGAAGACGTTCGACTACATCAACCGTGTTAAGTAAACGCTTCCGCTTTCGGTCTACGAGGGTACATGGACACACTCTCCCCCTCTCGTTGTTATGCATCTCCTAGATAGATCTTGTGTGATCCTAGGATTTTTTTTGAAATTGCATGCTACGTTCCCCAACATTTGGTGCACCGGAGCATGTGCATGTAGTTTAATTTTGAATTGTGCACCTGAAATGCCTAGAAAACCAAGTTAATGTATAAAAATGTCCAAACAAACCGAGAATAATTCCAATTTTTTGACTACACACCTATAGTTGCATGTTTACTACAGATAAAATTTCTAGCAATTCAAACACCCTCCTTTGCCACTGTGACCCCATTATGTAATTCAAATCAAGACGAAAAATCAAGTAGATCGCACACAGTTTATTATCACCAACTGTGTGAGATGCAGTACAAAATATCTTGGAGCACCGTTGGAGTATAGTACGCATATGGCTTACGCGAGAAGATGCGTCGACTACAGTCCACAGACGGCGTGTCAAGCACACTAGCTCGCTCCCCAAATATCATTTCACTGTTCAATCATCGTCGGTGAAAGATGGGGACGTGGACCCGCGTCGGGAGGGCAACTTCGGCGGCCCACTCCGGCGAGAGCGCGGCCGCAGCCGCCATGCGTGTGCTAACAACCTGCTTGAGCGCGGCCGCAATCTGCGGCCGCGTAGCCAAGGCAGCCCAAATGGCCGTTGTTGCTTCTCAGGTGACGACAGCAACATCTGCCTCGGGGATAACAACTAGCGAGAGCGGCACAACAGCTGTCAGTTCTGCAGCGATGGCCTTAGCCCTGATGGAGCACGCCCACGACCATGCCGAGGCCGCCCACGCCCAGCTCCTGGCGGTCATCGCACAAATCGAACGAAGCTTCTCGGACAACGGTCGGCAACCCACGACCGAAGAGTTGGCAATCACCGAGAGCGTTCGAGCAGCCATCCGTTCCTTCGCGGCATACCTTGCCACAACGGAGCCTGTCCAAGCCCAGATCGCGGCCGCCCACGCCTAGCTCATGGCTGCCTTTTCCAAAGAGATGGCGGACGCGGATGGCGAGATGGTTGTCGAGTATAGTGCGATGGATGCCATGGAGCCCCTTCCTTAGGACATTGTCGGGCGCGAGCTGGACATGGAGGAGGCGACGGAGATCGACGAGCACCAGCCGGAGTAGTACTCTTTGTTTTGTTTAATTATAAGAGCACCAATCTTTAATTTGTTAGAGTAATGTTTAGGTTAGCTAGATCTGTTTAATTGTTGAACTTGTTCGATTAAGAAGTGTGGGTGTGTTGTAGTCTCCTTTGTGTACCCAAATTATGCAATGACATGGATGACCACTGTAACCAGGGAAATTCGGACCAAAATTTGCATGTTCAAACTCATCACATACGGGATAAGCTATATGGATTGTTTGTGATGTTCACATATAGCACACAGTGCTGAATAAGGGACCGTGTCTGATGACACTTTGCTACTTGATTTTTATTTGCACCGATCCAAAATTTTCGGCTTCCGCGGAAATATCTACCTCCCCGCCCCCTCCCCCTTACCAAAAGCCACATTTCACCTATTTTCGCCTTCCTTTTCAAGTTGAAACCTTCACTCCTTGCTTGCAGCGCCGCCTCCTCGCCGGCGACCCTCCTTCACGCTGCTCGGCCTCATCGATCCAGACAGGTAATCCACACCCGACCCCCATCCTCCTCCTCCTTCCACATCCCACATACCCCGACCACCGGCTTGACACCTTCCACACAAATAAGCGCTGCCCTAAGCCTTGGTGCACGCAGTATAGCCAGGATCTCAAGGAGCATTTGGCAGCGGCCGCACGCGGGGATGAGGTCGCGATGGCTGCCATTCCTGCCGACCCCCAGATCTTGGAGGAGCACCTCGCTGTCGAGGCCACCGTCGATGCCTCGCGCGCTGCCGCCGCCACGCGGTTGGCTGCTTTAAACGATAGTTCGTGGCGTTTTCTCAAGGCCATCGTCGGTGCCTTCGACGAAGACTACGAGGTGTTTCCTCAGCGTTCCCGTGCTTACCTCAACTTGAGAACCAGCAGGTTGGTGCCCGGAGCGGCTCAGGCAACTCACCACTATGACGAGGGCACCCACGATGTGGAGGCCTTGCCCTCTTCCATGTCCAAGGAGCCAATCATCATCGATATATCCGACGATGAGGAGTAGCTTGTCTTATTATCTCACTATAGGGACTTATGTTCAGTTTGCTAGCTACGCCGGTTAATCATGCTCGGTTCACCCATTGCATGTGCTGCTCCTACCTTTCCTTAACAAATTCTAGTGAATTTTCCTATCTACTTTTACCATGCAATCTTTTACTCTATTGTATATGTTCTATATGTCGTGCAATGTGGTGCTCACTTATTACTATTTGGTTAATTAGTTGTCATGTTCAGTTAACTGTTTGGTTCAATTCTTCTAATGTGATGTTCAATTCTTCAGGGTGGAATTTTGTATTGTCTTTCATGTGAGAAATAAATCGAATTTATCTGTACAAATACATGAGAAATAAATACATTTGCTATATTTCTAAGTTGTCAAGCATGCTTGGTTTGGTTAACTGTCAGATCTTCTAGTATGTTATATATTGTGCAATGTGGTGCTCAGTTAATGTTTGGTTCATTTGTTGTGGTGTTTAGTTAACTATTTGATTCAATTATGCAATGCAATGTTCAATTGTTGTGGGTGCATTTTGTTATTGTATACCACGTGAGAAATAAATCGAATTTGGATGTAGTAAATACATGAGAAACAAATACAATTGCTATATTTCCAGGTTGCTAAGCATGCTTGGTTTGATTAACTGTCTGATCTTCTATTAGGAGTATGTTATATTGTGCAATGCGGTGCTCAGTTAATGTTTGGTTCATTTGTTGTGCTGTTTAGTTTACTGCTTGGTTCAATTATGCAATGCGATGTCCAATTGTCGTGGGTAGAATTTTGTATTGTTGTGCATGTGACGAATAAATCGAATTTGGTTGCACTTAATACATGAGAAACATATACAATTGCTATATTTCCTAGTTCTTAATCATGCTTGGTTTGGATAAATGAATTTTCCATGTGGCTCGAATTAATTTGATGAATCTGCAATGTGTTTATTTTTCATCAACATATTTTACTGATAGCATGTGAACCCTCATTTAACCTGATCACTAACTACCTTATATGTGTTGCAGGGAAATAATGGGAATCACTGAGGTTTACAATCGAGGTTCACACATACATGGTCCTTTGTCTAGTAACACATTATTGTGCAATTGCAGGAACCATTCTAATATTTAGTTTTTTAACAATTTGGTCTTGCACATGTAGGTCCTGCTGTCAGAGGTTTTGACCCACTGTCCGACCCTTTTTGCATATGGGGAAATGAGTTGTCCATGAATATCAGTCAAGTCAAGAAACTCAGAAAGATTGTTAGGATAAAGAAATTAGCAACAAAAAACAATAAGATCTTTGTCTGCATAATAAAGAAGACACCAGTTCACTACAGGATGATACTAACTAGTATACCTTGCCTTTTTTATTCCTTTGCCCCATTTCCAATATAGAGAACACATCCTTATTTTCAGGCCTTTCCAAAGCAGTTCACTGATGATTACCTCTCAAACCACTTGTATGGTCAGGAGGCGAGGAAGGTATTCACACAATACCCATGGCTCAATATTGAAGTGTTCCTGAAGAGGACGAAGGATGGACGGTCGATCATCCAGAGGCACTGACCTAAAGTTGCAAAGACCTTCAATATCAATAAAGGCTCAATATTCGCCTTTCGCTTCAGCAGTTTTCCAGATGAGATTCATGTCTATGTCCCGTCTGTGATGCTAATTTCGAAAGGTTATAGATGTTGCATGTGAAACTTGGTGCTGGTGCAGCTGTGTAATGGGGTAGCTGAGTGCTGAAGTTATATGATGTTGTACTCTGATGTATTTCAATTATGAAATCCTACTTCCTTAATATGAAAATGAAATATATTGTGTGCTTAATATGAAATATCAATTAGATTAATATATGGATTATTAATAATAGGACAATTAGCCTGCTAACGGCCAATTAGACTGCTAATTATGCTTTTTTATTGCAAACAGTTATTAAGAAAACACCGTGGGCAATGACCTCAGACAACTCACACAGTTTCTAGAAATAAACCGTGTTGGATCAATGAACAATCACACACGACATCCTCTTGAAAACTATTTGCGTTAGTCCACTTTGCACAAACGTTTACCACATAAAAAGTGTGTGTGATCGACAGCCTATGCCACACAGTTTCTTCTACGCACCATGTGTGATGCATTTAATAACGCAAACGATAAAATTGTTAATATCGTCTGCAATGGCAACGCTATCACGAACGATTTAATGAGAAAAATTATGTGTGATGTACCTACTAACGAAAACGTTTTCCTTGGAGTGACTGTGTGGGATGTATATACGAACGGAAACATAATTCTTGAATTAACTGTGTGGGATGTACATACTAACGAAAACATATTCCTTTGATTGACTGTATGGAATGTACATACGAACGAAAATGTTTAGCCGAGACTGACTGTGCGGGATGTACCTACGACCGAAAATGATTTGGCCTGTATAATTGTATTTTTAGCACAACTGTATGTATAACCGTATTTGATCGCTCGCCCGTCGCACACGACCTTATTTTGCCGAGCGTGTGTGCCAGGAGGGCCTATCCCCGATGGTTTTTGGGTCGTGTGGGAAGGACACCCTATCGCAGTCACTCACTTGGAGACAGTTCAGAATGCCGTCGCGGGAAGGGATTAGAAACCGTTTATATAACACCTCGCTGTACCAGTGACATCATGCCATTTTGCTTACAACATTATTCCGTTTCTTCATGAACTTAATACATTAGATGCATGCTAGATAGCGGTCGATGTGTGGAATAATAGTAATAGATTCAGAATTGTTTCGGTCTACTAATCTTGAACGTGATGCCTATATATATGATCATTGACTTGGATATCGTCATAATTATTTGTTTTTCTATCAATTACCCGACAGTAATTTGTTTACCCGTCGTATGCTATTTTCTCGAGAGAAGCCTCTAGTGAAAACTATGACCCCGGGGTCTATTTTCTATCATATTAAAACCAAAAATACGTTGCTGCAATTTTCTCTGATTTATTTGTTTGTGTTTTAGTTATATCTATTTATCAAAACCTATACAATTTAATATTTCTCTTGACCGTTGAGGGATTGACAACCCATCTACGCCTTGGGTTGCGAGTATTTGTTGTTTGTGTGCATGTGTTGTTTATATAGTGTTGCTTGGATTCTCTCTTTGGATTGATAACCTTGGTTTCATAATTGAGAAAAATACTTATCTCTAATGTACTGCATCATCCCCACCTGTTCGGGAAAATCCCAACACAACTCACAAGTAGTAGGCACCTAGATCTATGTGCTTCGGGTGGCAAAGTCAACGAGGGAGACTACGAATCGGGCACCCCGACAATCACGTCCATGGAAACGAATTCCTTTCCTCCTCGTCTCATCACAACTCCTCGTCAGCACTTGCCACCGGCCTCCTCGCCAGTGACTAGCACGGACATCGTCGGCTCGATCCCCATCTAGGCAAACGAGACTGAGAGAAACGAAGATAGACGAGCTAACATTTAATATGGCACGACTACCTACCATTTATTTCTTATGCATATTGACCCGTATTTTTCACATAAAAATCAAAAAGGACACACATCCCGAGGCATCTGGATGACCCAGGCAACATGTCTGTTATGGAGCTAAACCGTTATTCTAAACGAGGATCAATTTTTCATTTTTAGGGCATTTCAACATTCGAAAATTCAGGACCTGCGACTTTAATCTAGAGGCTAATCTCCACCCTTGATCTCATCTGAAACCTTCCCCGTGATTTCAACCGGTCTCCCTAATTTCACCCAGACCCTTAATTTTCCTCAGGTCGATGCGTAATACCATTGCATAAGTGCAAGTATAATAAGATACAGTCAACATACTATAAAAATTAAACTATTATATGTGTTGATTTGGATGAGAGCGAAGAGGAGCCGGGTGTAGATTAATAATTGGCTGCATCACAGACTCCAAGAAACATTATGAGAGTGTATGGTGAGTCATAATTAATAAAGTAGTAGTACTGCTTAGCAACTACTCCCTCCGTTAGGGAGTAGTAGTTACTACACATGTTGACTATTAGGTTGAGTATACGTGACATGAAAAAAAATCATATAACCCTGCTGACTATATGATGTTGCCATGTTATATATAGTCATCACTTATAGTCACTCATATAAGGTTATCTATAAGATTGGCTATAAGAATACTATTTTTTCATCTTCTCTCTATCTCTTTCTTTATATTTATTGTATTTTTGCATGAGAGTCCACTCACATCATTTTTTCATGTCTTTCTCTTCCACATAAGTAAAAATGACATGTAAGCGATATAAGCCGATTATTGTACTTGTTCTAAGGCCATAATAAACCACGTTTTTTTTGAGACAAATAATAATAAACCACGTAAGTCCACTATTGCTCTCCAACATTTGGGCTGAAAGACACATATAGCCTTAGTCCCTGCTGCAACTCCAATCATTCATCGGTGCGTCAGCCCTCCGGTTAGCGCCGATGTGACCAAAATGCAGGTACCCAGGCTCCGACGCCCCGAACAACCGCGGGGGCAGGCTCGTCATTTCGCGCCTCCCCGTCGCCCATGGCTATATCATCCGCCCTCGTCATGGCCCTATCCCGTCCCTGTCCCCGTCCCCGTCCCTGTCCGTGCAGATGAACACACACAGACACCCAGCGATAAAACTAAAAATTCAATTTTGTTTTGTTAAAAAAGAATAGACGAAAATAGAAACAAAAAGCGGTTGCGGGAGAGGATAAATCCCAGAAAGGGGAGCGGAAAATAGTCGGAAAATATTAATCATTTCTTCCCGCTGTCCGCAAGGGAGAGAAAAAGGGTAGGCTTTCCCCCGTCCCTTATATTTTCCGGGGGGATCCATCTCCGGTCTGCTTGGGCGGCGTCTTCTGAGGCGCAGGCTTTCCCCCCTCCGCTCTACCCCGGCGGCCGATTCGCGCCCCCTCGCTCGCCCTCCAGGTGCGTCCCGTCCCGCCCCCGTTTCCTCGCTGTTTTTGGCGGATTTTTCCGTGATTTTTCCGCGTTGGGTAATGGTGATCTGTCGAATTAGGGGCAGATCTGGGCGGCAGGCGGGCCGGGACGGCGGGTTCTAGGGTTTGGGGCGTGTGGCTCAGGTGAATTGGTTGCGTGCGCGTGCCCGATTTGAGGGAAAAGCGCGTTCTTTCAATGATTTTCAGGGAGGATTTTTTTCTTCGTCCTCCGGGAAGTTTAGTCCGCTGCTAATCATGCAACTGTTGACTTTCTACTCGATTCGCTTTCTCCGTTGATATATGCTTGCGAATTCTGCCCCGTGTTGACTTCGGTTCCATTTACTGCGGATTTTCTCGCCATGTCTGCTTATAATTATTCCGTAAGTGCCCAGAAACCAGAACGGGCAGACGTATGTGACGCTGGAGATATGCTGTGGTGCTAATGGAATGGAAACTGCGGGAGGCTTCTAGATTTGCAGCAATTCCTGTTGTGTTTGGCAATGCTCTTGCCATTCCGACTCGTGTAGGAAGTTCTAGACGTGCCTGGTTGTTTGCTCCATGTGCAATTCGTTTCAGCGAGACCCGTGCGTGGTTGCTGATGTTGTTGTTGGCGTTCTGTTTACAGATCAGGGAGGCTTCTCTTCTAGGAGAGGATCAATGTCCAATTATCACGACGATCACGTCGAAGACATGGAGGATGATTATGACATGGACGACCCTGCTGAGGACATGGTTGACGCCCACCACGAGCGAGGTTTAAGAGACTCTGATTCGGAGGATGACGAGTATGCCCATTCGGTATGTCCATCAGTTGTTATTTTGTATTGTTGTGATCGCTGCAATTGGAATTAGGTCTTACGTATAAATGCAGGTCTTGTTGTGTTATCAGAAGTTTGAACGTTTTTCCAGTGATGGTAGATTCGCTTACGTAGTCCTCATGCTATTTGTCGTATACTAGATACTAACATGGAGCAAGCCTGAACTGGGCAGTGTTTGCTCATTCTCTTATTTGGAGAGGAATGAACAAACGACAGCAATCTCATGCTTGGGAGTGCTACTTAGTCCGCATGCTGCTTGTCGTATACTACATATTAACATGGAGCATGACTGGATCAGTTATGTGAACATATAAATGACTTGATTGTAGCATTGATTGACCATTCTCTTGTTTAGAGAGGGATGAACAGAACGACAGCGGTCTTACGCTTGGGAGTGCTACGTAATCCTGATGCTGCTTGTCGTATACTACATATTAACATGGAGCATGCCTGGATCAGTTACGTGAACATATAAATGACTTGATTGTAGCATTGATTGGCCATTCTCTTGTTTAGAGAGGGATGAACAGAACGACAGCGGTCTTACGCTTGGGAGCGTTACGTAATCCTGATGCTGTTTGTCCTATACTACATATTAACATGGAGCAGACCTGGATCAGTTATATGAACATATAAATGATTTGATTGTGAACATTGATTGGTCATTCTCTTATTTAGAGAGGGATGAACAAAACGATAACGGTCTCATGCTTGGGTTGTCTGGAGTGATGGAGCTTGTCGTTTTAGACGGTTGCACACTGTCAAATGTCTTGTAGCGTCCATTCACCTACTCTTTTAATGTACACAGCTATCTGTTGCATGATTATGCCTCTCTTCTCATGATATCGACTTGCCATGCATATGTAATATGCTTCCACTATTCCGTTTATTCTGGCTTCCATTTCTAGACCACTAGTTTGTTTGAACTATCGACATAGGATAAAGAAACCAGTTATTTCTCTTACTTAGTTTCTAACTTTACTTACCAATCTTGAACTTTACCAAAAATAGTTTACATATATGTGATTTATTTCTGTTGTTTCTAATTTACCGTTGTTTTAACTACATAAACCATGCTGCAGTTCTCTAAATGGTTGTTCTTCCTTCTCTGTTTAGAATGATAAGATCCCAGATACTTCGGCAGCGGATGCAAGAAAAGGGAAAGACATCCAAGGAATACCCTGGGAGAGGCTAGCTATCACAAGGGAAAACTACAGACAGACCAGACTAGAGCAGTACAAAAACTATGAGAACATTCCTAATTCTGGAGAAGCAGCAGCAAAGGTGTGTCTTGTAGATAGTTCAGCAGCCTATGCAAAGTTTTCTGTCTGTTAACAGCTGATATGTTGTCTTGACACAGGAATGCAAACCGACTGTGAAAGGTGGAATGTATTATGAATTCAGACAAAATACTAGATCAGTAAAATCAACCATCCTACATTTTCAGGTGGGTTCATTCTGCCTCGCCACCCCTCCCAACACGCACACACATCACACAGTATATTGTGTTGCCAAATAATCATCAGATGCAATTGTTTGTGTATCTTTCCATTGGCACACCTTTCTTGATGCTCCATGATAAGATTATGATGTACTGATCACTAATGCAATCTATTCATATGTGCTAAGCTACTCTATTAGCCAACATCCATTTTGATATTTTGTCTTCACAACTTAGATGTACTATCTCCTTGAGTATATTGGAATCAAAGAATAAAGCAGCTGCAAAATTGCTAAGCTTAACTCCATATTTGAATGTTATTTTGGTCCACTACTTCATGCTTGATTGCAAATTCCAACTTCTAGTTTGAAGAAAATTGAATCGATGCTTTTAGCTGTATTGGTGTATATTAGTTTCTAAAGCTTGTAGTAATAACTTAAGTTGAATTAAATGTTTTAGAACATGAAATGCTTGCTTGAAAATTTAGAAGTTGCTTGCATGATGAAATGTATCCGTATATTAAAAAGAGAGGAAGGTGGTCCTTGTATCTTTGGGGTTAATTCAAGTTACATGGCTGTTTGGAGAACCTTTTACCATAGGGATTCAACTTGTTGAAAGGTGTCTGCAAGTCCTGATTATGTTTCTCTGCCTATAATCTGTGTAACCTAAGCTGTTGCTGTGTTTGATCTAACCATTTGCATTTGGTCTCAGATTCTTAATTGATGTTTTTCCCATTCCTTACACAGTTTTGATACTGTGACTTTCAAGTGCGTGAAACAATTGACATGATTTGTGCCTGCAGCTGAGAAATTTAGTATGGGCCACATCCAAGCATGACGTCTACCTAATGTCACATTACTCAGTGCTTCACTGGTCAGCGTTGAGTGGTGTGGACACTGAACTTATGAATGTCCAAGGTCATGTGGCACCAAGGGAGGTATGGTGCATGATTGTACTTTATAATCAGTCTCAGTTTTTCACATCCTGGAGAGCTTGTCTCGTTCTTCTTCTATTAATGTTTGTGGATCTCTTATTTCAGAAGCACCCTGGAAGTCTATTAGAGGGGTTTTCTCAGACTCAAGTTAGTACCTTGGCAGTCAAGGACAATTTGCTGGTAGCTGGCGGATTTCAAGGGGAGCTAATCTGCAAGGTAGGTTGCCCAAAGTAACTCGAATCTTTTTGAATCTATATAGATCTGCTATCTCTGGCATGGTGGCAAACTTCCATTATTTGTGATGTCAATAACATTCGTTTACTGCATGCTCACCTAGCTCCTTGCTCCTAGTGCACTATTGATTCTAACCACTAGACTAATAGCTTAAGGGATTGAGGATTTTATGGTGGGATGTTTGTGGTGAACCAATATAATCACTGATTACCTGAGTGGCTGGGACTGCACCTCAAAAGGGACTGATATTGTTGGATTCAAAGTACTTGAGCCTGCTTCTTCAAGAGTAAAATCTATAAAAAGAAGATCATGTCTGGTGTTCAATAAACTCTTTGCAAAAGAGTTGTTCTTTTCTTCATTCTGAAAATTTTGCTGAAAATCACTAACTGATGACCACTATGTCACTGTTTTTCCTTAGCTATGATTTTGTGTGTGTGCTGAAAGTAACTAATTGATGGATGCTGGTGTGCTTGTGCTCACATGCTTAATCTTTATATAAACTCTTATTATTGATGTAATATTGATTTTTACCACTTCTGTTGATGTGGAATGCAGCACCTTGATCGAGAAGGAATAAGCTTTTGCTGTCGAACAACATATGATGATAATGCTATTACTAATGCAGTTGAGATATTCAATACTGCTAGGTAATGTGATGTCCCCGTTATTAGGTTGTGACCTCGTTGAGTGTGTGTTCATGCTAGTTCTTGTTTTCCTTCCCAGTGGTGCTGTTCATTTCATGGCATCGAATAATGACTCCGGTGTAAGAGATTATGACATGGAGAGATTCCAGTTATGCAAGCACTTTCAGTTTGATTGGCCAGTAAATGTAAGTTCCTTTGTTTATTTCTACTACTTTTCTTGTCTTCTGAACCTGGAACACAAAATGTCTTTTACCTCTTGCTGCATATGGTTATGATCTTGTGTCATTGTTTCACTCAATATGCTTACTTTTGGCATCTTGCTGTTGTTGAACCTAGTAAAATTAGAATAGGAGTTTTTTGTGTAAAAAGCAAAACAGGAGTGTGTGAACTGATGGTGCCTTGGTTCAAGGAAAGAAAAAACTGTTGCCACAACTGACGAGATTATGATGTTCTGTACTTCTGTTCTGTCTTCTGGATCTAGTTGATAATGAGAACTGGGAAGTATGGTTAGAACATGTCGAGCAGACTAGCCAAATTTGACCTTTTATATCTCCATTTGGCTGGCCATCTCCCCCTCTATATCTCCATTTGGCTGGCCATCTAAAAAGATTTCCCCCTCTATCTTCTACAACAGACCAGCCAAATTTCACCCTCCGTATTATTACTCTCTCTCATGTATGTCAGTAATATCTCGTAACTAACAGTATATCTGTTATGGCAACATTTCTAACGATTGTATTTATAATGGCGAGATAGATATATAACGGCTATGTTTTGAACTATCTTTTGGTGCAGCTTTGCAGTTTGTGTATAGATTTCTGTACGTCTTATCGATCCGCCAGTCATTCTTTTTTTTTCCGTCTAGGTTTAGAAAGCTGCAGCAAATTCTGTTCTCGTACATGAACAAACATTATATCAACAGCGGAAGTTATGAAAGCAAATTTATATGCCTTTGAATACTATAATGGAGAGGAATATCAAGCAGCATTCACGAATCAGCCATTATAGCAACGCCAGTCACTCTTTATCTAGCAGCATTCATGAATCAACCACAGATGCAAATAACGTATTGAAAATTCGGAATCAAACAAGCACGATTCATTGCTGAGCCCATCCGCCCATGCGCACAGAGAACTCAAGCACACATCTCTCTTGCATCTCTCATGACACCCACAATCCCCATTGATCTGTCCTCTGTGGCTCGTGTGACCAAAGCGCATGCATCTCTGCCTACCAAATTCAGCAGCAGCTGCCACGGCCATTAACAAAGCAGGCCGCAACAGCATGCTCCGCTCTGTGTAGGATGTACCCCACCCGAGATGCATCGCTACTGCCACCTCCACTCTCGCATCCTGGCCACCACCCCTCGTCATCCACCACAAGCAACAGCAAGAAGCACCTCATCCATATCCTCCCTGTCGGCCGCTCCTCGTCCACATCCAAGCACTTCCTCATCCACCAACTCCTGTCCACCTCACTCTTAGGCCCTAATCCAGATCATCCCAATCGCTTGCTTCCCTTCCTGCCTGCCCGCCGCCACCACCAACCTGCAAGGCCGTCATGCAGCCACCGTCTCTCCACCTGTGCTAGGAAGGAGAGGGGAGGAGGTGGATCCTACCTTTGAGGTGGGGACGGAGCTGTGACCGCTGTCTCGGGAGTGAAGCATCCGATGTGGTGTTTGAGCTCCGAACAGGGACAGAGGGCCACTCGGCACACGCCAGATGGCGTTTGTCCAGGCCAGGATGGATGGATCCAAACATAGTGAGCCAGTGGGCGCGCGTGGCTGCTGGAGGAAGGTCTTTCCTACTTTTGCTATTTTTTGCATGTAGCTTGTGTGATAGAGCAGCTGCTGGAGATGCTCTTACATTTGTGCTAATAGGCATCCTTCAGGATTAATCTTGCACATGGGCGTGTGGCTGGTGGTGGAAGGTCTTTCCTACTTTTGCTATTTTTTGCATCTAGCTTGTGTGATAGAGAAGCTGCTGGAGATGCTCTTACATTTGCGCCAATAGGCATCCTTCAGGATTAATCTTGCACGTTTACGCGTGGCTGCTGGAGGAAGGTCTTTCCTACTTCTGCTGTTTCTGGTGTCTAGCTTGCGTGATACAGCAGCTACTGGAGATGCTTTTACATTTGCGCTAATTGGCATACTTTAGGATTAATCTTGCATGTGCGTGCGTGGTTGCTGGAGGAAGGCCTTTCCTACTTCTGCAATTTTTTTGCACCTAGCTTGTGTGATAGAGCAGCTGCTAGAGATGCTCTTACGTTTGCACTAATAGACATCCTTCAGGTTTAATCTTGCACATGCCAACCACAGAAACCTCTTTTTTTTCTTCCTTTTTGCGGCGTGCTCCCTTTTCGACATTGTATTGATAGTAACTGGAGCAAAACACCATGTATACGCTCGTTATATATCAGAATTAATGAAATGCTCTTGCTTTACTCTGACCCTACACTGTTGTTTTGTTGGTGCAGCATACATCTCTGAGTCCTGACGGGAAGCTTGTTGTTATTGTGGGGGACGATCCTAATGGTTTACTTATTGATGCCAATTCAGGAAAGGTATATGATCCCAGGCATAAAACACCAGTTGTTCACCAAACCCTGATTAATATTTCAAATTAAAACGCTGATACCATGTGTGATTAAGCGGGTGCACCTGTTTTGTACTCTGGACACAGACTCTTCATTCCATGAAAGGTCATCACGACTTCTCATTCGCATCAGCCTGGAGCCCTGATGGCGAACGTTTGCTACTGGGAACCAAGACAAGACATGCCGAATCTGGGACGCGAGGAACCTATCAAAAGCAGTCCATGTATTGAAGGGTAACCTTGGAGCCATCAGATCAATCCGGTTTACGTCGGATGGGCAGTTCCTGTCGATGGCGGAACCAGCGGATTTTGTCCATATCTTTGACGTGAAGAGCGACTACAACAGAAGGCAAGAGCTGGACTTCTTCGGCGAGATATCTGGGATGTCCTTCAGCCCCGACACAGACGCCCTCTTTGTGGGCGTGTGGGATAGAACATATGGTAGCCTCCTCCAGTTTGGGCGTCTGTATAACAACTGGTACCATGACTCGCTGCTTTGAGGCGAAAGCGGAGCGGATGTCGGGCCTGCATGTCTGTCCCCCCACAGCTGCACTGAATCTCGCAGCATAAGTTAGGTGTCTCCCTGAAATCGGAATTTCTCGAGTTGACCTGCATAATTCAAATTAATAAATGTTGTATCCTTGTATGTGTATATAAACAAATGTACAGATGCCTATAGCCTGTGTGCCGGGGTAGAGCGCATCTCATCATATATGTTTAGGTTCCAGTTAGTTGTAAGGCATCTTGACTCGGGTCGAGTGACGCTGTGACCATTGTCGTCGATGATGGTGTGACTTGTACGATGAACGACATCCGCTTCACCTGCGTTATGTTCTGCCTGTTAATTGTATGTAGTTGCTTGCTGGTCAGAATCAGTGCTGTGTTACGTAGGGAGGAGGCTACTGTCTTTTCGATTGTAAGTCTGGTTTGGTGGTGCTTGTCATGCGGAGCGGACGACATGGCTTTGTGTCTTGGACCTCTGGCTCTAGTTTTGACTGGTCGATCTAGGCCTTGCTGATGTGTGTGCAAGGTTTGTGTTTCTCGACTCCATCTGGTTAGATTTTGTGCCTTCTCTAGGACCTCTAGCGTTTTCTTCTCAAGGGAGCGATTTGCTTTGCATTGCGGTTGCAGTGTTCTGATCTACATACTTTCTAGGCACGGCCTTCCTACAAGTTATTACTGGGTTAGTTTCAATAAGTTTATGCTGAGACGGAGGTCGGAAGGACATATGATGCATGTAGAAGGAAGAAGACTTCAGCACCCTTTATAGTGTTAGAAAAAGTCGTACATTTTGAAACAGATGAAGTATCTTTTAATTTCTGTAAAGGCATTTAAAAAAGGTATTTACCACTCCATTCGTCCTAAAATAAGTGACTTAACTTTACACTAGTACTTAATACATGGACATGGTCTTTTGACCATTTGGAAAAGAAAATGGAGCTCCGTTTTTCTTTGCTTCGCTGCAATGGTGCACCTATCTCGGAGACTAACTCGGAGGTGTGGTCTGACGCAGCGTTGTGTTTCCACAAGTCGAGGTGCCGAAGCCATCCATGGATCCATATATAAAGCACCCAAGCTGGCCCGGAGAGCCAAGCGTATATTTGCTCGCACCGCAAAGTTGGCAGCCACTCCACGGAGGCAGGGCAAACGGGAAGTAGGGTGATCAGTGCGCGACCACTACCGGCGCCGACCATGCCGAAGCCTGACCCGGTGATCAGGCGGATCCGCAACGAGCTGAAACGGCTTTGGATCGACCCGCCGGCGTTCTGCCGGCCCGGCGCGTCGCCCGTGACGGACCTGTTCCACTGGGAGGTGATCATCGACGGCCCCCACGGCAGCCCCTACGCCGGCGGCACGTTCCCCGTCGACGTCGCCTACCCCAAGGACTACCCCTTCGACCCCATCAAGCTCACCTTCAAAACCAAGGTGAGTCCGCACTGGCCAAACGATCCATGGGTCAATTACTCTCTCTTCTTAATTTTTTAAATATCCTAACGTGCGCGTCTGCAGGTGTACCACCCCAACATCGGGCCGGAGGGGAAGGTGGCGCTGGACATCTTCGGGAGCGAGTGGAGGCCTTCTCTCACGATAAGCACGGCCTTCCTGTCCGTCGTCTCCGTCCTCTACGACCCCCTGCCCAACCGCCCCGTCCGCCGCGACGCCGCCCGGCTGTACAAGCGCGAGCGGGGTCTCTTCGAGCACAAGGCCAGGGACTGGACCCGCAGGTACGCCTCGGCGCCGGTCGCCTCCTTCTATCCGGCGGGGACGGAGACGTTCGAGGAGGCGGCGGCGGCCAGTGGGGCGGTGGCACGTCGCCGTTCTTGCGGGGCAGGGCAATGGCGCTCCTTCGCCGCTCGTCTCCCATGCATCCAGCCATGAATGCATGCACCAAGATTATATCGCCCGACAAGGGCACAATAAAGTTCACCAGAGGAATCCTCCATCCATAGAGTATTATACGTACGTACTAGCTACAGTAATTGGTAATTGCCGTAGAGTGTGTTGTCTTGATTACTTGTTGATCGATCCATGATCCTTGTTGGCTTTGGACCTTTGGCGTGGAACTCCTTGTACTGCACCGAGGCGATTGCAACTTCTGAAAAAAGTATAGCCTGGTCTTTAATTGTGTGACTTGTTCCGCGTTCCTACGAATGTTTGTGTGACTTGATTGACAGGTGACAGTTGTGAGTTGTGACGCTTTTCCTTTCTTTTCCTTTGCGGCCATCACACTGTCGCACGCGCACACACGGTAAAACACGTGAATGTGCAGCCGTTGTGTTGTGTCAAGAACCTGCAGTGATGGTGATGAGCACGCTAAGCAAAGCAAACGAACGGCAAAAAAGGCCGGTCACCATATCAGGTGTAGCCTTTCCTGCCACGTTTTTGCCTATAAAGCGGTGCAAAAGACTATTTTTGATATATACACCTACCATGCCACTCACACGATTCAGAGAGTGTTTGGATACTCTCTAGTCATGTGACTAGTAGTAGTCAGACTAGAAGTTTTTAGTCAGACCCTGTTTGGAAGGTGACTACTACTGGTCAGCATTAAATGTCTCAGTATTAAATGTCCCTTGTGTAACACCAATTAGAGGAGAGAGAGGGGGACTTTAGTCAGTAAAAGTCAGGGGTGTTTGGAGGTTTACTGACTAAAGGTGACTACTACTAGTCTCTAGTCAGTAAAAGTTGAGGGTGGGGTGACTAGGGACTAAACTAGTTTTAGTCAACCACTAGTCATGGATGTTTGGAGGTTTACTGACTAAAGGTGACTACTACTAGTCTCTAGTCTCTAGTCTCTAGTGATCCAAACATCCTCTCACCTATCCGGTTAAGCTCCATTTCACGTACGTGTTGCCGTTGGCTCCATAATGGCTTGGACGCAGGCACCACTCGCGGGTCGCGGCACAGCATCACCAATACGTTTGTCAAAATTGAAATGGTTTCCCCAAAACAGTAGAGCGCCAAGAGGGGTGATGTGAACCGAGGAGCAATTGTGGCAAGGCAAAAGCAGCACGGTACGTAGCATAAGCACATGTCTTCCTTTTGAAGCTTGCAGAACAGAAGTCGTGCGTGCACGTATCATCAGCTATATCGAGTTTGTGCCAACCAGCTATAATTAATAGGCGAATGGCTAAGAATGATAAGAATAGACTTTGACGATCTACGGCCACCACACCACAAAGCGTACGGGCGATCTATATACGTCAAATATATGTATGCACATCACTTCAACGTGCAACTATATATACATAGGAAAAAGTCTGCCACTACAAGGAATCATGCATGTGAAGATACTCAACCGTTTCATTCTGTTACGTTACTTTTTATATTTAATAAATACTCCCTCCGTCTCAAAATAAGTGTCTGGACTTTGTAATAACTTTAATATAAAGTTATACTAAGGTTGAGATACTTATTTTGAGATGGAGGAAATAGTATACACTAAATCAATTCATGTTTCATATAACCAATTCTCATCGCAACCAATTTACATAACAACACGCAAGGTATCATCTTGTTTTCTTAACCGTGGTAGCCAATTTTTAGCTACTCACGACACGTTCCCCTGAAAGCGCGAGTCATATATGCATGGAGATACCATTTTCCAATCAACAACCATCGAATCAAGCAGAAAACACCATGAAGCTGATTTTCATCCATAATTTGAATAAGCATTTTTGTCATCATGATCCACAACAACAGTATATCATGTTTCTGTATCCACCATATTATTATGGAAATTTGTAGCCAAAAGGCTAAGAGAAACTACGACAACAATAGCTACGGAATGCCTCCTAAACCTTTGCCCGAATCTGCTTAGGGAAGTCCTTGGAAATGGCTACGACAAAATAGTCTGGGCAATCTCGACTCGGGGTTGTTTTCCCATGATATAACCACAAAAACTAGGGAAAAAAAAGGAATTGTAGTTTCATTCCTAGCAGTAATTTTAGATTGACCACGCTGGGAAGCTTTGTTGTTGCACGATGATTTCAAGCACCTGAAGGATGTCTTTGATGTGAAGAGCGATTACAACAAAAGGCAAGACCTGAACTTCTTCAGCGAGATATCTGGGATGTCCTTCAGCCCGGACACAGACTCCCTCTTCGTGGGCGTGTGGGAATAGAACATATGGTAGCCTCATCCGCTATGGGCGTCTGTATAACAATTGGTACTATGACTTGCTGCTTTGAGGTGAAAGCAGAGTGGATGTCGGCCTACTTGTCTTGTTCCCCCTCCTCAGCTGCACTGAATGATTCACACATCATAAGTTAGGTGTCTCCCAAAAATCGGAATTTCTCATACTTGACCTGCATAATTCAAATTAATAAATGTTGTATCCTTGTATGTGTATATAAATAAATGACAGATGCCTATAGCCCGTGCCCCGGGTAGAGCGCATCTCATCATATATATTTAGGTTCTAGTTAGTTGTGAGGCCTCTTAACTCAAGTGCAGTGACGTTGTGAACATTGTCGTCGATGATGGTGCGACTTGTGAGTTCAACTGCAACAACTTCAACTGCCTTATGAACCTGGCAACTTATGGGGTCTAGTTTGTTTCTGGTCAAAATATGTTCTATGACGTTGCATTGTCAGTGTTGCAAAACTGTGAGTCGCATTGCTGGTGAAAAGGTAGAAGGACTCTATACATGAAGAGACGAGAAGCAACCTAGACGCCTAACTCGAAGAATGGAAAGTTGCACAAAACCCCCTAATCTCAATAAAAACTCCTTTTATGGAGTATATATTGCAAAAATCTCTAAATCCAGCCCTTTACCCTCCCTACATGAAGGATATTCTCGAGTGCACTCAATAATCTTTCAGGAGTTTTTCTTCTTCTAAATAGAGGGTAGAAATCCCCTGATTATGACCTCACTTTAAGAAAAGACTGATCCAATTTATAAGAAAACCCGAATAGAAAACCTTAACAACCCATGGGAAAATATATTCCTAGGAGTGGCTGGAGGAAAATTTCCATCAACTGTGTCACTGTGAGTGCCCTTAGTTTCATAGCTACTGCACATAATCGGTCTCCAACACCCGCATGGCTGCCATTGGCATCCTGCCACTGCCGCTGCCTTATCCTGCCCCTTCCTTCCTCTCCTCCCGACCATGATAACCCTTCTCACACCGCTGGACACCGCGAGCCCCCAACTGTGGCGAGCAACCCTTGTCGGCGTTCTGGGAACGGGGGTCCCTAGACTTGCCTGCCTGTGGCCTGCGGCGTGGCTCAAGTGGGGGCCCCAGCGCGGCCCAGCTTCATCAGCTCAAGCTCAAGACCCTCGCGAGGGGCCAAGCCTCGCGGGGCGGACGACATGGACCTTCCTCAGGAGCAGCCTCGTCAGGCGGGGCTCATGAGGCGGAGAGATCAAGGCGGGGTACCTCACGAGGTGCCTGTGGCGCAAGCCATGACGATCGAAGCAGCGGGCGCCCGGCCAGCGCAGTGTCCTCATTTCCCCTTTGGTGCAAGGGAGGCAAGCACAGGCCAAGGCATCAGGCAAAGGTTACCGCTTCGGTGCAACAAGACCAAGACTAGCAGAACGGCCGGATGGAGGTCATCATGGAGCCCAGGATGGCGTCACCGTCAGAGCCTTTGGCAGCCGAAGACCAACTTTAGTCAGGATAAGTGTACCAGATGTTCCCCTTCAAAATGGCCAATTGTTGGCGCCCTTCCCGCTCATTATTTGGGAAGAGGCCTAGGGCCTCCCACTATAAATAGGACTAGCCACCACAAAGAGAGGGGAGATCGGTCCATCGAGATCACGTAGAGAGAGAGAAAGAGAGACGACTGAACTCACCCAAGCAGTTCATCGCACCAGCTCAAGAACAGCCCCTCGCGAGGCTGTTCTTCCTTTGTACTGTTCATCATCAGCCCCTGAGGCAATCCACCACACCACAAACTAGAGTAGGGTATTACACCATAATGGTGGCCCAAACTAGTATAAACATCGTGTCCCGTGTGTTGTTCTTCATTCCTAGTTGAGATCCATCGCAATCCATACACGCGTGAGCTGGTAGGGGAGAGATCTCCGCGCGCACCGCAGGGTTCGAACTTTAAGGGTCTGCCGGAACCCGAAATCCGACATTTGGCGCGCTAGGTAGGGGGTTCGCCGGAAACCTTCCTCCGCCGCCTCGCGTTTCATCGCCCCGTCGTTCGATGTCCAACGACCCGGCAGTCGACGCCGATCGCTGGGCGGCGTGGCCCGCCATCTTGTGCCGCCCGATCGGTGACCTCAACCTTGCACCTCGGGCAGCCCGGCGCTCCGCAAAGCGGCTGCGAAGCGCGGGCGGCTGACGAGACGCCGCCTGCCCTCACGCGCGGCAGGTGCGGTCGGCGGCGAAGACTCAAACCACGCCCGCGTCCACGGCGCGCACACCCGACGGAAGCGGCGAACTCGAGGCAGCGCTCACGGTGGCCCGAGAACTGCTACGGTGCCGGCTTCTAGAGGGCGGCCGCGGCGTCTTTGTTGGGCGGGTGGCGAGCTCTGGGCGCCGCCGCCTGGGAGCACCTCCTTTACGCATCAGGCTACCACCTCGGCCCAGCGCGCCGTATGGCGGCCCCATGCGCGCGCCCATGCAACCTGGCGGGCTCAGGGGGCCTACTCGGCGCCAACACAGTCGGCGGCACCGGCGGCAAGCCGTGCGGACCCTATCTCCGGCCGGCGAAGGAGCGCACGCCGTGACCTTGGGCCTCGGCGGACCACCGCGCCACCACTCTCAAGACGGCGCTCCGGGCCGGACTGCGTGGCATGTGGGGCACCATAGCGAGGCCTACGGGGCGGCGTCCCCAGAAGCTTATGTGCCCCACATGATGGATCAAGAGTACACACAGGAAGAAGACCATGGCTCGTTCCTTGGCCCGAGCTGGGGCGAGGAGACGCCACAAGCTGAGCTCTTTCAGGAACCCCAAGAGGGCCTCGACGACCGCGCCGGCGGTGGCAACTATCTGGTACAGTTAATTCCTCAGGAGCAAGCTTACGCTAACCATGTGTCGCAGGAGGTACAGGCCGTCGCGACAGGTGGCTGCCCCGACTCTGCAGCCTCTTACCCCTCAGGAGGAGGGCATCGGGGGCTGCAGGGGAGGGGCCAAGATCCGAGTCCGTCCCCACGGTGTTCGGCACAAGATGTTCTCAGGAGGTAGACCCTCTGCCGGGGAGGTGCCTCAGGGCCTGCCCCGGCAGAGGACCCGTGGTCGCCGGGGGAACCGCTGGCGACCGCTCTACCCCATTGGCGCCGTCCTTGGTTTCCGGTCGCCGTCGGTGGTGGTAGAGTGTGGCGCAAGGCGAGGCCCTCATCTGGCGATATGAAGCAAGGCCGGTACCTGTGAAGAAGGCCGGTGCTGTGAAGCTTCGCCACCCGTGACACTCTCACGTAATAATGAGTGGGGCTGTACACGCCCGGAGTCTCGAGGCGCCGGCCTCAGGCCATGGGGCTCCCTCCCACACCCAGTGGCAGCACTTAGCTCCGCGCTGGTGAGAAGACGTCGAAGACTAGACTAGGTGCCGGACGCGGCCTTTTGCTTTTTTGCCTTTTCCTCTATTGACGAGTTTCTTCGATTTGAATTTAAGTTGGATTTGGATTCGAGCCTTGCGTGCGTTTGGGGAAGGGGTGTTTAGTCTCGTTCGAGCAATCTCTCGTGTTCTGGTTTCGGCTTTGCGTCCAAAGCTAGCATCAGCAGCCCCCCCTCGCGAGCCCCTCGCGAGCCGGGCGACCAAGGCGTCCACAGCACGGACGGCTATCGCCACTCCCTCTCCGGAGGTTCTTATCGCAGGATCAATGGGTTCACCCAGAAGACACATATGGCGCTATGGCCCCCCCACAGCCCCGCTCGGGGCTCACCAGGGCCAAAAGGTAAATGAGCCAGCCGACCCACCACCGGGCCGGCCATTAAGCTCACGCGCAGCATTAAGGTTACAAATGCATCTATCGCAAATCCTTACATGAGGGGCTTCCCCTCCCAAAATGCTCTCACAGTCTTTAGGGCCAAGCCCGAACTTCTTTTGTACAGGGTAAAGAACGGCGACAAGCAATCAGTCGGACATGTCGCTTGCTGCGCCTTTCGGGTCGCCTCCGGAGGCGTCGCTGGCGTCGCTGGCGTCACTGACATCATCGCCATCACCAGCACCTTCGCCAGCGCCAGGGCCGTCCACCACGCCGCCTTCATTGGCGGCCACGATCACGCCGTCGTCATCAGACGTGAAGGCCCTGACAAGGTCGTCCACGTGACCATCCACCCATTGCGCCAGGTCGCCCCGGACGGCTATGGGCACCGGTGCGATGGCGGCATCGAAGTCGAAGTGGGGATCCCTGTCCCGCAGATAGCTGAAGACACGGGAGAAAGCACGCCCAAGCAAGGCTCGGCTCCTCTCCTCAACGAGCCAGCGAGACCTCTCGGCGCGGTTCTCCAGGAGCGTCACCACGTCGGTAATCGAAGGTTGCCTGCATAGTTGGTCTCATGCGGCTCCTCCGCAGTGGCCTCGCAAATGTTGCCCAGGGCTACGTTTTCATGTTCACTGAGTGTGCGGAGCATGGGGGCGTGCTCGTGCTCCAGGACCCGCCGCCGACGGATCTCGTCCTCGTTCTGCCGAGCAATGGCCTCGGTGCCATCAACCCTTTGGCGGAGAAGAAGCAGTTCGGCGCGGGAGGAGGTCAGCTCCTCCTGTGCTGCGCGAAGGGTGGCTGCGGAGGCGTCCGCACCCTGCGTCACTTCATCTAGCTTGGCCTTGAGGGCCGCGGTCCTGCCCTCAGCTTCAGCCCTGACCAACTCCAACTTCAGCTCATACTGGCGCTCGAGGCCTGAGCGAGCTTCCGCTACGCAGCAGTCGACCTCTTCTTGGGCTCGAGCCTCACGCGCGGCGACTTCGTCCTCCGCCTGAGTCACCAGGCGCTCCCTCGTCTCCAACCGCTCAAGGTCGAGGTTGCGACCGGCGGCCTCCAGCAACAGCGCTTCCTCGGCGCTCGAAGCTCCGCCTGGTCGGAAGCCCCTTCAACGATGCAAGTGCAGCTGGCGCGCTCCACCTGCTCCTCCAGAGAGTTGCTCCAGGCTTGGAGCTCCCACGCACGCTCCTCCGCGTCCCGGCGCCGACGATCTGCTTCCTGGGCCTCCTCGAAGGCTCGGGAGCAAGCCTCTCGCGAGGCCACCAGTGACGCCTCAGCCTTCACGTTGTCAAGGTCACGCTGATGACGCGCGAGGGCAACGGCTACCTTCAGCTTGCGCCTCTCCTCGGCAAGGCGCAGACCCTCTGCCTCAAGACGCGCATCTTCGCCGGCGAGCTCCGCCCCGAGCCGGTCCACCACAGCCGTCGCCCCTCGGAGAAGTTCTTGACGAAGGGCACGACGTTCGCGAGCACGCCTGAGCACATCTTCCACGTCCCCCTCATATGTTGGAGTATGCGGGGGGCCCGGAGGTGACATGCCTCCCCCCCGCAGGGCAGGGGGCTGGCGCCCCAACAATCACCGGACGGGCCACGCCAGGAGCAGGGCCTGGCGCCGGTCCGTCCCCAGAAGGAGAGCTCGAAATTGACTTCAACCAACCGCCGTCCACAACCAAGGAAGGAGCGTGGGGCAAGCTGGCTGTGCCCCGAAAGAGCCCGTGAAGGGAAGAAAGAAGGCGCATAGGCTCGGGACACTCAACCGGACGAGTCACCTCTCCGACCGGCTTAATGATGAGGGGGCTGCTTGAGCTCGACGCACCAAGGACTGGCAGCGAGGTGAAGCTTGGGGAGATGGCTCCTTGGCCGTCTCCGCGAATTCGGCAGGAAGGGCCCTGAAAGGTCACGCCATCAGGGAACCAAGAGGCAGAGGAGCAGAGGCAAAGAAGACTTACTACTTTGTGGCGAAGTACCTCCTACACTTCAGCAAGCGGCAAGGGCGATCACCAGCGCCCGAGGCCTCCTTCCTCTTGAGGAGGGCCACGAAGTCTACGTGGAACCGGCCTCGGCGCTCGCCGCAGGGGTCGGTTTGCGGCATGGAGGAGGCGGCGAGAAGATCAGCGTCAATGGGACCAGCCTGGGGGATGCTCGCAGGCGCCGCCTCGCGAGGGACGACTGGGGCCTCGGGAGCCCCAACCTCGGGAGCCGGAGGCCGCGGCTCCTCACTTGTCACCATTCCGGAACGAGCTCCGAGGGATGTCGCCCTCGGGGTTTCGCGCGGCGTCACCACCTCAACGTCATCTCCTTCAACTCCCGCTGGTTCTCGTCTCCCTGCTTCATCACCTGAGACAGAGCCACCTTGGGCGACAGGAAGAGCTACCACAACAACTGGGTTCTCGCGAGGTCCCCTGAGGCCAACCGGGCGCAGCCCCCACTCGTCGAAGCTGGGCATCTGCTTCACGAAATTGGCCCTGCCCGAACAGAGATACAAGAGGGCGCCATCACGTCGAAGGCTGCCCGGGGAAGGATCGCCAACCAAGACCCTGAGCACCGTCTTCAGCACCTTAGGCGCCAAGTCCTCCTCCTGAAGCCGCATGCGGTCTCTGTGCCCCGCAAAGTCCCACATCCGGTGAGAGTGGCGCTGGAGAGGAGCAATGCGACACTGGAGGAACTCCTTCACCACCTTGGGCGCCGTCACGTTGAGCGCCCTCAAGCTCTCGAAGCGGCGCCAGACGAATGCAAGCCGGGTGTCCGCGAGCGTCTCGTGACCCCAGCCTGAGTTGGGAACAGCAGGCGAGGTAGGATGCGAGAGCAGGGGGCTGAACACCCCAACATCCACGTACAACCACCACTCTCTGAACTTGGCCTCAGGGGAGGGAGTCTGAAATCAATCCCTGAAGCAGCCGCCTCTGGCACCGCAAGGAAGCTCACGCACCCCGAGCATTGAGTGGGGTCACTTTCGGTATAAGGAGAAGAAGTGACGCAACAGAGCAACGGAAGGAGGGATGCCCACCATTGCCTCGCAAACAAAGGCGAAGACAGCCAAGAGGGTAATGGACTCAGGGCCGAGATGCATCATGTGGACCTGATAGTGGGAGAGCACCGCATTGAAGAAAGCGGAAAAGGGGGGAACCAGGCCCGCCCACAAGGCATCAGCGAAGAACCTGACCTCCGTGACAATCTTGTCGGGGGAGGCATGTGTAACGCCCCGGATTCGATGCGCCAGGTGTCCGCCAGGTATTCGCCGTCGTTGCCATGTCATTTGCTTGCGTGTTGCACTTTGCCATGTCATCATCTGCATTTCATATCATGTCATCATGTGCATTTCATTTTGCATACGTGTTCGTCTCATGCATCCGAGCATTTTCCCCGTTGTCCGTTTTGCAATCCGGCACTCCTAAGTCTTCCGGCGTCCTCTTTTACCTATTTTCATGTGCGGGTGTTAAACGGTCTCGGAAATGGACCGAGGCTTGTCAAGCGGCCTTGGTATAGCACCGTTAGACCGCCTGTCAAGTTTCGTGCCATTTGGAGGTCGTTTGATACTCCAACGGTTAACCGGGTAACCATAAACCCCTCTTTCTCTTTGCAGCCCAACACCCTTTCAAAGTGGCCAAAAACCCAGCAAACTCCCCTCCATGCTCTCGGTCGTTCGATCACGATCGCGTGGGCAAAAACCGCTCCTCATTTGGACTCTCCTAGCTCCCTCTACCTATATAAACACCTCCCCCTCCGAATTCGCGGATCAATCCCCCCCGAAACCCTAGTCCTCTTCCTCCCGCCGCCACCGGACACGTCTGTGACGGCCGGACACGTCCGCCCCACTTCCCCGTCCAACATGAGCGCCACGTAGCCTCCCGGCCGCGCGCCGCCCCGCCGCTGGCCCATGGAGCCCACGGCCGGCCCGCCTCGGGCCGCCCCTCTGCCGCCCTTCGCTCCCGGTCCCAGCCTTGTAGCGCCGAACTCGCCCGCCGCCGCCGCCTCGCCCGGCCGCGCTCCGCCCTTGCCTCGCGCCCGAGCACCTCCACTCTCCAGTGCGCCGTCCGCACCTCCTCCGCCGCCGCCCGGCCATGGAGCCCGAGCTCGAGCTTCGCCGCCCCGTGCTCTCCGGCCGCCGCCTCTCCTCGCTGGCCGGCCGACTCGCCCGGCGTCCGCGCCTCCTCGCCGCGGATCCGGCCTCCGGCACGGATCCGGGCGGCCCCACCTCGCCGGCGCCCTCTCCCTCGTCCTCCAGCCACCACCACGTCGATCTCCGGCGAGATCCGGCCTGCCTCGTTTTCCGTGCATCCGGTTGACTTCCCCTCCTTCGAATTCATCTAAGTCCTTTTTCCTATCATATTTTCATGCATTTTCATCGCATCATAACTATGTGCATGTTGCTCCGTTTCGTGCGTATAATATGTCAAATTGTTCTTCTCGATGGGTAGATCATTTCATCTCATTGCATCATTTTCATTTGAGCTCATCTTGATGCCCGAAATGCTGTTAGAAGAGGGCTATGTGATGTTAGTTTCAGATTCTTATCAGAACATGTATTTATTTTCATTTTTGCCATGATTGATGTGTGCACCCTATGAACTTGAGTCCTACATGTGTTTTGTAATATACCATGCCATGTTTACAGGGGTGTATGCCATGTATTTTTATGATCTCTGTGGTGACTAGCACAAGCATGCAAACTAGGCTTCATGATGTTGCTGATTTCAGCCCCTGTTCTGATGATATTTTTATGCCATGTAAACTTGATGCTACAGAGAGTTCCATGCTTATTTTGGGATAATTCAGTAAGGATGTTTTGAACATATGGTTATGCTCTATCCATCCATGCCCTTGTTTGAAGTTATGGAGTGCCATAGATTGAGTCAATCGAGCTCTACTTTTGCTATAAAATGTTTCCTGGAATTGTTTACATGTTATTCAATTTTGCCAAGGTTGTTGTAGTTGATCCGTGTATGCTATGATGTTTTTCTTGCCATGTATAGCTTCTATGCCATGTCTTATTACTGATGGTTGCCTTTCCATGCCATGTATTGCTCTGTGGTGAGTGGTTCAAGCTCACCAACATGCCTACTTATTGTTGTTTCTGCCATGTATGAATCTGTAATATAACTTGCCATGTTTACATGGGTGCCATCATATCTTCTTGTCCTTTTTGGCTTATAGTCAGTAAGGAACTTTTGTTCTATGCATTTATTAGTATCATGCCTTGCCTTTGTTTGCCATGATAAGTTCCTGTAGCATGTTGTTTGATAGCTCTAAACATTGCAATCTGATGTTATTTCTGCTAAAGTCTGATACTGTTATTATTTGCAATCTTGCCATGTCATTTTGAGCATGTTCTACTGATTTCTGGAGTTGGCTCAGTGTTCATGTTTTATCATGCTTTACCTGTACGTCATGCCCATGCCTTTTTTTATTACGTTGAGGTCCTGTAGCATGTTGTTTTGACGCTTGCAATATGCCTAGTTGCTGTTTTGGACAGCTTGTCCTTCAAACTTGTATAGGGTGTATGTGTTGAACCGTTGCTCCGTTTTGAGTGTGCTCTATATGAAACTTGCTTGATTTTGCATGTAGGTTTATATTATCATGTTGCATCCTTGTTTTGAGGTGTTTGCTTGATGTTTGTATGCATTTTGCATCAATGTCATGCTTAGCTTGTTTTGCTCATATCTTCTAGGCCGTAGCTCCGAATTTAATGAACTTTATATGTAACTTGACTAGAATTTCGTGTAGATCATCTTGGTGCATCTTAACTTGCTATTTTACCACTTGAACATAAGGTTTATTCAGATCTGGACCAATTTCGAAATTTGCATATGAGGACTTCTAGGAATTGTTATATGTTGTTTAGGCCTCATTTAAACTTGCCTTGATGTGTTGTTCTTGTTTGCATCATCTCTTGCCATGAGTAGCTTCATGTAGTCTTGTCATGCATCATGCTTGGTTGTGCATCATGTCTTGTCTATTTGTGGTGTGTTTACTATGTTGTGTGCTTCTTGTTAGTTCCTGTTTCGTTGCGATCGTGAGGATTCGTTCGTCTACGCTTGGTTCGGCTTCATCCGTTCGTCTTCTTCATGGACTCGTTCTTCTTCCTTGCGGGATTTCAGGCAAGATGACCGCTACCCTGGATCTCACTACTATCATTGCTATGCTAGTTGCTTCGTTCTATCGCTATGCTGCGCTACCTATTACCTGCTGCTCAAGCCTCCCAAATTGCCATGTCAGCCTCTAACCTTTTGCACCCTTCCTAGCAAACCGTTGTTTGGCTATGTTACCGCTTTGCTCAGCCCCTCTTATAGCGTTGTTAGTTGCAGGTGAAGATGAAGTTTGTTCCTTGTTGGAACATGGAGATGTTGTTCCTTGTTAGAACATGTTTACTTGTTGGGATATCACAATATATCTTATATTATTAATGCATCTATATACTTGGTAAAGGGTGGAAGGCTCGGCCTTATGCACAGTGTTTTGTTCCACTCTTGCCGCCCTAGTTTCCGTCATATCGGTATTATGTTCCCGGATTTTGCGTCCTTAACGGTCGGGTGATTTATGGGACCCCTTGACAGTTCGCTTTGAATAAGACTCCTCCAAAGAAGGCCCAACCTTGGTTTTACCATTTGCCTCACCACCACCTACTTTTCCCTTGGGAGTAATTAACCCAAGGGTCATCTTTATTCAGCCCCCCTGGGCCAATGCTTGTCTAAGTGTTGGTCCAAACTAGAGTGCTTTGCAGCGCCCCCTCAAGGAAACTTGAGGTTTGGTTTTAGTTGTACGGACTGCTCATCCGGTCGTGGCCTGAGACGAGATCTGGCGGCTACTATCGTGGTAATAGACGCCGGGAGGTCTTGCTGGTCTTGTTTTATTGTCGAAATGTCTTGTAGCCGGATTCCGAGACTGATCGGGTCTTCCGGGAGAAGGAATATCATTAGATTGATCGCGAGAGCTTATCATGGGCTAAGTTGGGACACCCTGCAGGGTATAAACTTTCGAGAGCCGTGCCTGCGATTTATGTGGCAGATGGGAATTTGTTAATATCCGGTTGTAGTAAACTTGAAGCAAACTCTTCTAAAATACACCAACCGTGTGCGTAATCGTGAGTGTCTCTTTTCGGGTTGATCGAGAGGAGAACACGGTTTCGGGTTATGTCGGCGTAAGTAGGAGTTCAGGATCACTTCTTGATCATTACTAGTTGACGACCGTCCCTTTGTTTCTCTTCTCGCTCTCATTTGCGTATGTTAGCCACCATATATGCTTAGTCATTGCTGCAACCTCACCACTTTACCCCTTTCCTTTCCCATTAAGCTTTGCTAGTCTTGATACCCATGGTAATGGGATTGCTGAGTCCTCGTGGCTCACAGATTACTACACCACCAGTTGCAGGTACAGGTTTCGTGATGATCATGACGTGAGAGCGATGTTTGCTTGTTTTGGAGTTCTTCTTACGCTTCTTGATCGGGGATAGGTTCGGTCGGCAGCCTGGGCTAGCAGGGTGGATATTGTTTGAGTTTCTGTTTATGTTCCATCCGTAGTCGGATGTTGATCTCTTGTACATGATGTTGATGTATTCTTGTGGCATTGTGCCTTATGTATGTATCCCCATATATTATGTAATGTTGATGTAATGATATCCACCTTGCAAAAGCGTTTCAATATGCGGGTCTATCCGTGGTGGGACCGTCGAGTTCCTTTTGGATAGGGTCGCATATTGGGCGTGACAGCATGGGACGCAGGCCATGCCGTGGTCCTGCCGCACTCGTTGAAGATGGTGGCAAAAGCAGAGCAGACCTTGCCCAAGGCGTCGGGGTTGTGTATGATAGATCGATCGACGGCGGGAGCCACCGCCGGAGGCGAGCGGGACGAAGACGCGGGCTTCTTCCCCTTTTCCTTCTTCGTTGGCGCCATGACGACAGGAAGGGTGAGAGTCCGAGTTGGATTGAGGGCGGAAGTTGGAGCCAGAGGAAGAAGGAAGGACCGGGAGTGCGCGGATGGCGAAAGGGGAATGGCTGTGTGCAACCCCGGGTCCGCTTAGCCGGGCGCGTAATGAGGCATCGTGGGGAAGTGGAGACGCCCACGACCAATCAATCGCCACGCGGTGCCCAAGGCCGCAGGTTGTTGGTGTTGGAAATATGCCCTAGAGGCAATAATAAAAGGATTATTATTATATTTCCTTGTTCGTGATAATTGTCTTTTATTCATGCTATAATTGTATTATCCGGAAATCGTAATACACGTGTGAATAGATAGACCACAACATGTCCCTAGTGAGCCTCTAGTTGACTAGCTTGGTGATCAATAGATAGTCATGGTTTCCTGACTATGGACATTGGATGTCATTGATAACGGGATCACATCATTAGGAGAATGATGTGATGGACAAGACCCGATCCTAAGCATAGCACAAGATCGTGTAGTTCGTTTTGCTAGAGCTTTTCCAAGGTCGAGTATCTCTTCCTTAGACCATGAGATCGTGTAACTCCTGGATACCGTAGGAGTGCTTTGGGTGTACCAAAGCGTCCTGGCGTAACTGGGTGACTATAAAGGTGCACTACAGGTATCTCCGAAAGTGTATGTTGGGTTGACACGGATCGAGACTGGGATTTGTCACTCTGTATTACGGAGAGGTATCACTGGGCCCACTCGGTAGTGCATCATCATAATGAGCTCAAAGTGACCAAGTGTCTGGTCACGGGATCATGCATTACTGATGCAGTAAAGTGACTTGCCGGTAACGAGATTGAACGAGGTATTGGGATACCGATGATCGAATCTCGGGCAAGTAACATACCGATTGACAAAGGGAATTGTATACGGGGTTGCTTGAATCCTCGACATCGTGGTTCATCCGATGAGATCATCGAGGAGCATGTGGGAGCCAACATGGGTATCCAGATCCCGCTGTTGGTTATTGACCGGAGAGCCATCTCGGTCATGTTCACGTGTCTCCCGAACCCGTAGGGTCTACACACTTAAGGTTCGGTGACGCTTAGGGTTGTATGAATATGAGTATGCAGCAAACCGAATGTTGTTCGAGTCCCGGATGAGATCCCGGACGTCACGAGGAGTTCCGGAATGGTCCGGAGGTAAAGAATTATATATAGGAAGTGCTATTTCGCCATCGGGAGAATTTGGGGGTTCTGGGTATTGTCTGGGACCACCGGAAGGGTCCGAGGTCCACCGGTGGGGCCACCTATCCCGGAGGGCCCGTGGGCTGAAGTGGGAGGAACCAGCCTGGTGGGCTGGTGCGCTTCACTTGCCCCCTGCGCCTAGGGTTGGAAACCCTAGGATGAAGCGCCCGCCTTGGGGGCAAGTCTCCCCTTGGCCGCCGCCCCTTGGAGATTGGATCTCGGGGCGGGCGCCCGGGGCCTATATAAAGGAGGGAGGGAGGGCAGCCGCACCTGCATCTTGGCGCCTCCCTCTCCCTGCTACACCTCTCCCTCTCATGAAGCTCAAGCCTGCTGCGGTGACTGCTGCAAACACCACCACGCCGTCGTGCTGCTGGATCTTCATCAACCTCTCCTTCCCACTTGCTGGATCAAGACGGAGGAGATGCCACGCTGACCGTACGTGTGTTGAATGCGGAGGTGCCGTCCGTTCGGCGCTAGGATCTCCGGTGATTTGGATCACGACGAGAACGACTCCTTCAACCCCGTTCTCTTGAACGCTTCCGCACGCGATCTACAAGTGGTATGTAGATGCATCTCTCACTCGTTGCTAGATGAACTCATAGATGGATCTTGGTGAACGTAGGAATTTTTTTATTTTATGCAACGTTCCCCAACAGTGGAATCATGAGCTAGGTCTATCGTAGTTCTCTATTGCACGAGTAGAACACAAATCAGTTGTGGGCGTAGATGTTGTCAACTTTCTTGCCGTTACTAGTCTTATTTTGCTTCAGCGGTATTGTGGGATGAAGCGGCCCGGACCGACCTTACACGTACGCTTATGTGAGACAGGTTCCACCGAATGACATGCACTAGTTGCATAAGGTGGCTAGCTGGTGTCTGTCTCTCCCACTTTAGTTGGAGCGGATTCGACGAAAAGGGTCCTTATGAAGGGTAAATAGAAGTTGACAAATCACGTTGTGGTTATTCGTAGGTAAGAAAACGTTCTTGCTAGAACCCAATTGCAGCCACGTAAAAGATGCAACAAACAATTAGAGGACGTCTAACTTGTTTTTGCTGCAATTGTCATGTGATGTGATATGGCCAGAAGTTGTGATGAATGATGAATGATATATTGTGATGTATGAGATCATGTTCTTGTAATAGGAATCACGACTTGCATGTCGATGAGTATGACAACCGGCAGGAGCCATAGGAGTTGTCTTAATTATTGTATGACCTGCGTGTCATTGATTCAACGCCATGTAAATTACTTTACTTTATTGCTATTCGTGTTAGCCATAGTAGTAGAAGTAATAGTTGGCGAGCAACTTCATGGAGACACGATGATGGAGATCATGGTGTCATGCCGGTGACAAGATGATCATGGAGCCCCGAAGATGAAGATCAAAGGAGCTATATGATATTGGCCATATCATGTCACTACTTTATATAGTTGCATGTGATGTTTAGTATATTTTATGCATCTTGTTTACTTAGAACGGCGGTAGTAAATAAGATGATCCCTTATAATAATTTCAAGAAAGTGTTCCCCCTAACTGTGCACCGTTGCTAAAGTTCGTCGTTTCGAAGCACCACGTGATGATCGGGTGTGATAGATCCTTACGTTCACATACAACGGGTGTAAGACAGTTTTAGACATGCAAAACACTTAGGGTTAACTTGACGAGCCTAGCATGTAAAGACATGGCCTCGGAACACAAGAGACCGAAAGGTCGAACATGAGTCGTATGGAAGATACGATCAACATGGAGATGTTCACCGACGATGACTAGTCCGTCTCACGTGATGATCGGACACGGCCTAGTCGACTCGGATCATGTAACACTTAGATGACTAGAGGGATGTCAAATCTGAGTGGGAGTTCATTAAATAATTTGATTAGATGAACTTAATTATCATGAACATTAGTCTAAAATCTTTGCAAAATGTCTTGTAGATCAAATGGCCAACACTCATGTCACCATGAACTTCAACGCGTTCCTAGAGAAAACCAAGCTGAAAGATGATGGCAGCAACTATTCGGACTGGGTCCGGAACCTGAGGATCATCCTCATAGCAGCCAAGAAACAATATGTCCTAGAAGCACCGCTAGGTGAAGCACCCATCCCAAGAGAACCAAGACATTATGAATGCTTGCAGTATCGTCTGATGATTACTCCCTCGTTCAGTGCGGCATGCTTTACAGCTTAGAACCGGGCTCCAAAAGCGCTTTTGAGCAACACGGAGCATCTGAGATGTTCGAGGAGCTGAAAATGGTTTTCCAAGCTCATGCCCGGTCGAGAGATATGAAGTCTCCGACAAGTTCTATAGTTGTAAGATGGAGGAAAATAGTTACAAGGTGAGCACATACTCAAAATATGCAGGTTGCACAACCGCCTGTCCCAATTTGGACATTAACCTCCTGGACGAGGCGGTCATTGACGGAATCCTTGATCGCTCCCACCGAGCTACAAGAGCTTTGTGATGAACTACAATATGCAGGGGATGGTGAAAACTATTCCTGAAGTATTCTCAATGCTGAAGTCAGCAGAGGTTGAAATCAAGAAAGAACCTCAAGTGTTGATGGTTAATAAAACCACTAAGTTCAAGAAGGCAAGGGTAAGAAGAACTTCAAGAAGGACGGCAAGGATGTTGCCGCGCCCGGTAAGCAAGTTGCCGGGAAGAAGCCTGAGACTGAGTGCTTTTATTGCAAAGGGAAGGGCCACTGGAAGCGGAACTGCCCCAAATACTTAGCGGACAAGAAGGCCGGCAACACTAAAGGTATATTTGATATACATGTAATTGATGTGTACCTTACCAGTACTCGTAGTAACTCACGGGTATTTGATACGAGTGCCGTTGCTCATATTTGTAACTCAAAGCAGGAGCTGCGGAATAAACGGAGACCGGCAAAGGACGAGGTGACGATGCGGCGTCGGGAATGGTTCCAAGGTCGATGTGATCGTCGGCACGCTACCTCTACATTTACCTACGGGATTAGTTTTAAACCTCAATAATTGTCATTTAGTGCCAAGTTTGAGCATGAACATTGTATCAGGATCTCGTTTAATGCGAGATGGTACTCATTTAAATCCGAGAATAATGGTTGTTCTATTTATATGAGAGATATGTTTTATGGTCATGCTCCGATGGTCAATG
Source organism: Aegilops bicornis (assembly GCA_021605145.1). Taxonomy (NCBI): domain Eukaryota; kingdom Viridiplantae; phylum Streptophyta; class Magnoliopsida; order Poales; family Poaceae; genus Aegilops; species Aegilops bicornis. Next base: position 2,530,241 of record JAHIAL010000032.1, on the reverse strand, counting down.
GTTTATTCTTAATGAATCTCGAACGTAATATTACACATATTCATAGTGTGAATACCAAAAGATGTAAAGTTGATAATGATAGTCCCACATACTTGTGGCAATCGCCGCCTTTGGTCACATTGGTGTCAAGCGCATGAAGAAGCTCCATTCGATGGACTTTTAGAGTCTCTCGATTATGAATCATTTGACACATGCGAGCCATGCCTTATGGGCAAAATGACCAAGACTCCGTTCTCCGGAACAATGGAGCGAGCAACCAACTTATTGGAAATCATACATACCGATGTGTGCGGTTCAATGAGCGTTGAGGCTCGCAGAGGATATCGTTATGTTCTCACTCTCACTGATGACTTGAGTAGATATGGGTATGTCTACTTGATGAAACACAAGTATGAGACCTTTGAAAAGTTCAAGGAATTTCAGAATGAGGTAGAGAATCAACGTGACCGAAAAATAAAGTTCTTACGATCAGATCATGGAGGAGAATATTTAAGTCACGAATTTGGTACACACTTAAGGAAAAGTGGAATCGTTCCACAACTCACGCCGCCTGGAACACCTCAACAGAATAAAGGTGTCCGAATGTCGTAATCGCACTCTATTGGATATGGTGCGATCTATGATGTCTCTTCTTGATTTACCGCTATCATTTTGGGGATACGCTCTAGAGACAGCTACATTCACTTTAAATAGGGCACCGTCTAAATCCGTTGAGACGACACCGTATGAATTATGGTTTGGGAAGAAACCTAAGCTGTCGTTTCTAAAAGTTTGGGGATGCGATGCTTATGTCAAGAAACTTCAACCTGAAAAGCTCGAACCCAAGTCAGAAAAATGCGTCTTCATAGGATACCCTAAGAAAATCATTGGGTATACCTTCTACCTTAGATCCGAAGGCAAGATCTTTGTTGCCAAGAACGGATCCTTTCTTGAAAAAGAGTTTCTCTCGAAAGGAGTAAGTGGGAGGAAAGTAGAACTCGATGAAGTACTACCTCTTGAACCGGAAAGTAGTGCAGCTCAGAAAATGTTTCGTGGTGCCTACACCGATCGGAGAGGAAATTAATGATGATGATCAAGGTACTTCGGATCAAGTTGCTACTGAACTTCAGAGGTCCACGAGGACACGTTCCACACCGAGTGGTATGGCAACCCTGTCTCCGGAAATCATGTTGTTAGACAACGATGAACCTTCGAACTATGAAGAAGCGATGGCGGGCCCAGATTCCAACAAATGGCTTGAAGCCATGCAATCCGAGATAGGATCCATGTATGAAAACAAAGTATGGACTTTGACAGACTTGGCCGATGATCGGCGAGCGATAGGAAACAAATGGATCTTTAAGAAGAAGACGGACGCGGATGGTAATGTTACCATCTATAAAGCTCGACTTGTCGCTAAATGTTATCGGCAAGTTCAAGGGGTTGACTACGATGAGACTTTCTCTCCCGTAGCGAAGCTGAAGTCCGTCCGAATCATGTTAGCAATTGCCGCATACTATGATTATGAGATATGGCAAATGGACGTCAAAACGGCATTCCTTAATGGCTATCTTAAGGAAGAACTGTATATGATGCAGCCGGAAGGTTTTGTCGACCCTAAGAATGCTAACAAGGTATGCAAGCTCCAACGATCCATTTATGGGCTGGTGCAAGCATCTCGGAGTTGGAACATTCGCTTTGGTGAGATGATCAAAGCGTTTGGGTTTATCTTGAGACTTATGGAGAAGCGTGCGTTTACAAGAAAGTGAGTGGGAGCTCTGTAGCATTTCTCATATTCTATGTAGATGACATACTTTTGATGGGAAATGATATAGAACTCTTGGACAACATTAAGGCCTACTTGAATAAAAGTTTTTCAATGAAGGACCTTGGAGAAGCTGCTTATATATTAGGCATCAAGATCTATAGAGATAGATCGAGACGCCTCATAGGTCTTTCACAAAGCACATACCTTGATAAGATATTGAAGAAATTCAAAATGGATCATTCCAAGAAAGGGTTCTTGCCTCAGACATAAGGTGTGAAATTGAGCTCGGCTCAATGTCCCACCCTGACGTAAGATATAGAAGAGATGAGTGTCATCCCCTATGCATCAGCCATAGGTTCTATTATGTATGCCATGCTTTGTGTACCGGACTGATGTAAACCTTGCCGTAAGTTTGGTAGGAAGGTACCAAAGTAATCCCGACAAGGAACACTGGACAGCGGTCAAGAATATCCTGAAGTACCTGAAAAGGACTAAGGACATGTTTCTCGTTTATGGAGGTGACGAAGAGCTCGTCGTAAAGGGTTACGTTGACGCTAGCTTCGACACAGATCTGAATGACTCTAAGTCACAAACCGGATACGTGTATATGTTGAATGGTGGAGCAATAAGCTGGTGCAGCTGCAAGCAGAGCGTCGTGGCGGGATCTACGTGTGAAGCGGAGTACATGGCAGCCTCGGAGGCAGCGCATGAAGCAATTTGGGTGAAGGAGCTCATCACCGACCTAGGAGTCATACCCAATGCGTCGGGGCCAATCAAACTCTTCTCGTGACAACACCGAGCTATTGCACTTGCCAAGGAGCCCAGGTTTCACAAGAAGACCGAGCACATCAAGCGTTGCCGCTTCAACTCCATTCGTGAAAATGTTCAAGATGGAGACATAGAAATTTGTAAAGTACATACGGATCTGAATGTCGCAGATCCGTTGACTAAACCTCTTCCATGAGCAAAACATGATCAACACCGTAACTCTATGGGTGTTCGATTCATCACAATGTAACTAGATTATTGACTCTAGTGCAAGTGGGAGACTGTTGGAAATATGCCCTAGAGGCAATAATAAAAGGATTATTATTATATTTCCTTGTTCGTGATAATTGTCTTTTTATTCATGCTATAATTGTATTATCCGGAAATCATAATACACGTGTGAATAGATAGACCACAACATGTCCCTAGTGAGCCTCTAGTTGACTAGCTCGGTGATCAATAGATAGTCATGGTTTCACGACTATGGACATTGGATGTCATTGATAACGGGATCACATCATTAGGAGAATGATGTGATGGACAAGACCCAATCCTAAGCATAGCACAAGATCGTAGTTCGCTTTTGCTAGAGCTTTTCCAAGGTCGAGTATCTCTTCCTTAGACCATGAGATCGTGTAACTCCTGGATACCGTAGGAGTGCTTTGGGTGTACCAAACGTCACAACGTAATCGGGTGACTATAAAGGTGCGATACAGGTATCTCCGAAAGTGTACATTGGGTTGACACGGATCGAGACTGGATTTGTCACCCAGACACGGAGAGGTATCACTGGGCCCACTCGGTAGTGCATCATCATAATGAGCTCAAAGTGACCAAGTGTCTGGTCACGGGATCATGCATTACGGTATGAGTAAAGTGACTTGCCGGTAACGAGATTGAACGAGGTATTGGGATACCGACGATCGAATCTCGGGCAAGTAACATACCGATTGACAAAGGGAATTGTATACGGGGTTGCTCGAATCCTCGACATCGTGGTTCATCCGATGAGATCATCGAGGAGCATGTGGGAGCCAACATGGGTATCCAGATCCCGCTGTTGGTTATTGCCCGAGAGCCGTCTCGGTCATGTCATACACTTAAGGTTCGGTGACGCTAGGGTTGTATGAATATGAGTATGCAGCAAACTGAATGTTGTTCGGAGTCCCGGATGAGATCCCGGACGTCACGAGGAGTTCCGGAATGGTCTGGAGGTAAAGAATTATATATAGGAAGTGCTATTTCGCCATCGGGAGAATTTCGGGTTACGGTATTGTCTGGGACCACCGGAAGGGTCCCGGGGTCCACCGGTGGGGCCACCTATCCCGGAGGGCCCGTGGGCTGAAGTGGGAGGGAACCAGCCTGGTGGGCTGGTGCACCCCACTTGCCCCTCGCGCCTAGGGTTGGAAACCCTAGGGTGGGGCGCCCACTTGCCTTGGGGGGCAAGTCTCCCCCCTTGGCCGCCGCCCCCCTTGGAGAGTGGATCTCCAGGGCCGGCGCCCCCCTGGGGGCCTATATAAAGGAGGGGGGAGGGAGGGCAGCCGCACCCTGCATCTTGGTGCCTCCCTCTCCCCTGCTACACCTCTCCCTCTCGCAGAAGCTCTGCTGCGGTGACTGCTGCATCCACCACCACGCCGTCGTGCTGCTGGATCTTCATCAACCTCTCCTTCCCACTTGCTGGATCAAGAAGGAGGAGACGTCACGCTGACCGTACGTGTGTTGAACGCGGAGGTGCCGTCCGTTCGGCGCTAGGATCTCCGGTGATTTGGATCACAACGAGAACGACTCCTTCAACCCCGTTCTCTTGAACGCTTCCACACGCGATCTACAAGTGGTATGTAGATGCATCTCTCACTCGTTGCTAGATGAACTCATAGATGGATCTTGGTGAACGTAGGAATTTTTTTATTTTATGCAACATTCCCCAACAGTTGGTGCCCGCGGCGCTTCACACTTGCCCGTTCGCTTCTCTGCTAAGCCAAGTCCGGGCGCGCCTTGAGCCCGGGGGCTACTGTCGGCGTTCTGGTAACCGGGGTCCCCAGACTTGCCTGCCTGCGGCCTGCGGCGTGGCTCAAGTGGGGGGCCCAGCGCGGCCCAGCTTCATCAGCTCAAGCTCAAGACCCTTGCGAGGGGCCAAGCCTCGCGGGGCGGACGACAGGGACCTTCCTCAGGAGCAGCCTCGTCAGGCAGGCTCGCGAGGAGGCGGAGAGATCAAGGCAGGGTACCTCACGAGGGTGCCCTGTGATGCAAGCCATGACGATCGAAGCCAGGCGGGCGCCAGGCGGGCGCCAGCCCGCGCAGTGTCCTCATTTCCCCTTTGGTGCAAAGGAGGCAAGCATAGGCCAAGGCATCAGGCAAAGGTTACCGCTTCGGTGCAACAAGACCAAGACCAGCAGAACGGCAGGATGGAGGTCATCATGGAGCCCAGGATGGCGTCACCGTCAGAGCCTTTGGCAGCCGAAGACCAACTTTAGTCAGGATAAGTGTACCAGATGTTCCCCTTTAAAATGGCCAATTGTTGGCGCCCTTCCCGCTCATTATTTGGGAAGAGGCCCAGGGCCTCCCACTATAAATAGGACTAGCCACCACAAAGAGAGGGGAGATCGGTCCATCGAGATCACGTAGAGAGAGAAAGAGAGGCGACTGAACTCACCCAAGCAGTTCATCGCACCAGCTCAAGAGCAGTTCTTCCTTTGTACTGTTCATCATCAGCCCCCTGAGGCAATCCACCACACCACAAACTAGAGTAGGGTATTACACCACAATGGTGGCCCGAACTAGTATAAACCTCGTGTCCCGTGTGTTGTTCTTCGTTCCTAGTTGAGATCCATTGCAATCCATACACGCGTGAGCTGGTAGGGGAGAGATCTCCGCGCACACCCCAGTGTTCGAACCTTAAGGGTCTGCCGGAACCCGAAATCCGACAACCCTAGGCCCTGACATGTCAGGTGCTTGAGTGGTTAGCAACAGATGCGTTCGAGAGGGTCCAAGTGTCATGCTGCATGCGGTTGCTATGCCGCATATGGCAAACAACGACGGAGAGCCAGGCGACCTAGGCATGGCCTCAAGTGTCGGCACTTGCCTACTTGGTGACATCGGAGGTGTCGAGCCAGAGGGCCTGGCAGCTATCCCCGCGGCAGCCTGCGGGGCGCACGATGATTGTGGCGCCTTGGCTGTAGGAGGTGGTGGCGGTGTCGTGCGGATAGAGGCCGTATCGACAGAGGAGTTAGGCGGCGACGGGAGGAGCCACGCTGGTGAGAGCACGATGGGTCCTACATTAGGGCTTGTTCAGTTAATTCCCCCTCAATCCCCTACAAACCTCTTCAAACCTCTTCAACCCTACCTAACCGAACAAGCCCTTTTTTTACGGGAAGGTCTACATGACTAGCTTTACTAAAAATCAAACCACACTTAATTACATCCTTAGTTAAGAACTTAATGATACCATTCAGCTAGCACATGCGCTATTACATTAGACTCCCTGTCGGTGTCAAAACCGGCGGATCTCGGGTAGGGAGTCCCGAACTGTGCGTCTAAGGCGGATGGTAACAGGAGGCGGGGGACACGATGTTTACCCAGGTTCGGGCCCTCTCGATGGAGGTAATACCCTACTTCCTGCTTGATTGATCTTGATGATATGAGTATTACAAGAGTTGATCTACCACGAGATCGTAGAGGCTAAACCCTAGAAGCTAGCCTATGGTATGATTGTTGTTGTCATACGGACTAAACCCTCCTGTTTATATAGACACCGGAGGGGCCTAGGGTTACATGTAGTCGATTACATAAGGGAGGAGATCTACGATCCGTATTGCCAAGCTTGCCATAGACGCCAAGGAGAGTCCCATCCGGACACGGGACAAAGTCATCAATCTTGTATCTTCATAGTCCAACAGTCCGGCCAAAGGATATAGTCCGGCTGTCCGGAGACCCCCTAATCCAGGACTCCCTTAGTAGCCCCTGAACCAGGCTTCAATGACGATGAGTCCGGCGTGCAGATTGTCTTCGGCATTGCAAGGCGGGTTCCTCCTCCGAATACTCCATAGAAGATTTTGAACACAAGGATAGTGTCCAGCTCTGCAAAACAAATTCCACGTACCACCGTAGAGAGAACAATATTTCCACAAATCTAATCTGCTGACGCATTTTGCGGCATGACATCACACCACAGTCCGATCATTATTCGAACCGTTTTTTCATAACCAGCCACTGCACATATTGCGAGGCGGTTTCCTTGGCACGTCTTATCAAAGCAGAGATCGTGTCCCCTTATCACGGGATTCTCATCAATACGGGTGTGGGTAACCCAACCGCACCATCAATTACGGCGCTTGGGGAATAAGCAATTTTACCAGGTGAGTGGGGAGGCGCATCGCCTCTTCCGCCCTTATAAAGGGACAATGATTTACTCTTTTCACCCACGCCTTCTTCCTCCTTGCTCATCCATTCTTGCAAGACTCGAGCTCCAGCGCCCAAGTTCGCGTTTTCCTCCTCAAACCACTCCAAGCATGTCCGGAGTGGGAGGCAAGTGGATGGTCTCCTCCGTCATGGAGGAGAACATCACAAAGCTACGGGGAGCTGGATCTCTAGCCGCGGATATCGCACACTGGCTTCCAGATGAGGGGAAGATCATCCCTACGCCAGAGCCCCATGAGAGGGTGGTTTTCCTTACCCACTTCGTCCGCGGACTGGGATTTCCGCTCCACCCGTTTGTCCGCGGGATCATGTTCTACTACGGGCTGGACTTTCACGATCTAGCCCCCAATTTCATCCTCAACATCTCGGCGTTTATCGTCGTGTGCGAGGCTTTCCTCTGCATCAAGCCCCACTTCGGCCTGTGGCTGAAAACCTTCAATGTTAAACCGAAGGTGGTGGTCGGCCAGCAGGCGGAGTGCGGAGGTGCCATGGTGGGCAAAATGCCCAACGTTACATGGCTCGAAGGCTCCTATGTGGAGACCATAAAGGGGTGGCAATCGGGGTGGTTCTACATCACCGAGCCACGCGAAACCAACTGGGTGGCGGCCCCCAAATTTCGATCCGGAATCCCCATGCGGCTCACCTCCTGGAAAGAGAAGGGCCTGTCCTGGGGTTCCTCGGTAGAGCTGACCAGACTCTAGACATGTATCAAAAACATGATGAGCAAGAAAATCAAGCTCGCCAACGTGGTCCAAGTCATGCTCTTCCGCCGGATCCTCCCGTGTCAAAGACGGGCAGTCACCTTGTGAGAGTTCGACCCGGCCGAGCACCAGACGCTGTGAGAGCTCTTCGACACGACGCACAAGGACGTCTGGAGGGTGCTGTTTAAGGGCGCCGAGGTACCACCTTCCCTTACCGAGGACCGCGGACTCAGCGCAAAGCGCCCTGTGAATCCGGTAAGTCTTTTATATCTTATAAGATGTTCATTTCCCCAGTATAACTACGCGTGGGATCTAAGCCTCTACGCCGTTTAATAGGACTGGGTAGCGACAGCGGAGTGGATCGATTGTCCGGCCCCCCTGCCCGAAGATCCAGCAGATGCTCTCCTAACGGAGATGCTGGTTCCGGCGCCTTATGAGGTGCCGGAGAAGAAGGCCAAGAAGAAGGCAACGGGGACCCGAAAGGGTCTCCGGCGCTAGGTTATATCGGACTCACCGTCCGATAACTCCGAGGCGCACTCCTCCCACGAAAACGAGGAGGAGGAAGAGGAAAGTCCCCCCCCCCCCAGCCGGGGAAGACAAGAAAAGGAAGGCCGCCCCAACCGGGGAGGCCGAAGGGTCCAAGAAGGGAAGGACCCTCCTTTCGGACTGCTCCACGACGGCCGCCTACAGCGACGACGAGTGGCTACCCAGGGACAAGCCCCTGGCGAAGTCGTAAGCATCTGGATACCATAGTAATTCATGGTATGTTTTATCGCACTGCTTCTCTTTACGTCGAACATGATTGTGCAGTCCGTCCCGATCCCATATCGACGTATCTTCGTCGGATGGTTCCTTGGACCCGACGGATATGAATAGCGGTTCACTTCCGACCGCCTCCACCCCTCGCCCTACGGACAACGTCAAGGTGTTGTCTCAAAGGGCACCGATCCGAGGGGAGGTAGTCCTGGAGGCGCCTCGAGGCGACCTTCCGGTCCCTGGGCACAAAGGGAGCAACACTCCCATGGGCTCCAAGTTCGGCCCCCAGCCAAACACTGCGCCGGAACCTCCAGTGGTTCCGGACTCGCAGCGACCACTTCGTTAAGAGGGGCAAGCCGCCCATGCCGGTGGCCTCTGTCCATCCGGAGGCACCGGACAACTTGCTGGAAGCACTTCGCGGCGCTTCCATCGACGAAGAGCACCACACTATCATGAGTGCGGTGATCGAGAAGGTTCAGTCCGCCAAAAACGGACTAACTGAAGCTTGTGCCAGCCTGCTAACAGGCTTTTAGGTAAGTAACCAAAATATAGGAAAATATTACCGCATAGACAGTAGCCCCTGATGCTCTGTTTGGCGTTCGCGAAGAAAGGCCGAATAGAGGATCAAATAATGACTCAGGAGTCTAATCAGAATATGTCTATGTGCATATGCATGCTTCACTGCTGGCTGCCGCCGCACGTACTGCAGAGGTCGCTGCACTGAAGTAGGACCTTGAGCGGTCCGAGGAAGGGCTCAGCCTTGCCAAGAGGCAGCTCGAGGAAAGCAAAGGTAAGCAATACCTTGCCTATATATTAAAAAGAAATTTGGTTGTAAAATAATAGGATCATCATGAATTTACCAGGGGCCACGATCGAAGTGGCGACCCTGAAGAAGGCGCTGTCCGAGGTCAAAGACAAAGTGGCCAAGGAGCACATCGAGCGAGAAAAGCAAGAAGCCCGGGTAGGCGAGGTGCAGCAAGAGCTCCAAGCTCTCGCCAAAAAACACGAGTCCTTGGAGCTTGACTCTAAGACGCGAGAGTCCGAGCTTGCGAAGGCTCTCGAAAGCGCTCAGAATGCCAAGGCTGAAGCCCACAAGGCCCTCCAGGAGATTGATGTGGTGAAGAAGGTGGCAGCATGTAAGGCATTCATTATGCAAAGCAAGCACGTAAAGGAAACTTTCCTTTTACTTACCCGAGTTCGGAGCTCTCCAGGAGCGTTCGCAGATCTTCCCTGCAGTGTGTTGGATGCCGCGGAGTTTTACCAAGCCAAGGAGGGGAGCTCGACGGAAAAGTTGTTCTGGTCTCAGTATACTGGGACCGAACACCCAATGCCCGTGAGCGACCAGCTGAAGCAACTGGTCGAGCTTCACAAGGCGGCCGAACAGGCCATGAAGGGTCTTATAGTCCGGATGTGGCCTGGCGATCCCCTGCCTGACAGCTACTTCGGTCTGGTGAGGCGGCTTATAGATGTGTGCCCACGGCTTGAAGTCATAAAGAGGTCCGTCTGCATCGAGGGTGCGCGCCAGGCTTTTGCCCGGGCGAAGGTGTACTGGGCGAAGCTGGACGCCGTGAAGCTGGTGAAGGAGGGGCCACCGGAGGGCAAGGAGCATCGCCGCCCCAAGATGTATTATGACAGTGTCCTGAAGGGTTCCCGCCTTGTGGCGGAGGAATGTGCTAAAGATGTAATTTTTGAATGAACGTGCTCATGTGATCCTGTAATGTGAAACTAGTTCATTTGCGCTATGCAACGCTTTTTGAATTTAAAATATTACCTTCTGTGCGGCCGTTTGTAAAATCTGAGAGTTGTCCGATTAAACCACGCCCCCATGTAACTAGTACTGGGGTGTTCGGGATAAACCTGAGCACTCTTTATCCCAATTTTGGGTCCTTCGAAGGAGGTGTTCAGCACAGCGAACCAGGCAATCAGACTATAAAGCTTTATCACTCTCACTTAACCATAGAAGTCTAAAATTTTAAATTTTGGCGAAGTCCCTAGTATTCGGAAGGCCGAATTTGGGGCGCTATATACGCCTAAGTCGGGCAAGGCTGACTCCTTGCCTGAAGCGGAAAAAGTCTTTAAGGACTTGAGACCTCTCGAACAGCGACCAACTCTCGCCTTATCATGACAGTCAGTTTTCGGCTTTCTCTACTGAGGTGCTCGTCCGGAAGAACCGGGACACAATCACAGTAGTTCTCCCAGCGCTACCTTAGCCGATATAGCGGAACGTAAGGTACCAAAACATGGGAGCCAGGCAAACCCAACTATTGACCCAAGACATGATTCGGAGCTGATGCATATAATGCTATAAGTTCGGGGTGCCACACTGTCGAAAGTGTTCGGACTGCTCACGCCGTATTATGGGGTATACAAAAGCCCATGGCGTACTGGCCATACGAGAATGTACGGGTGTAAATTGTCATAAATAAACATATAAGAGAAAAGGATGGATAATGCAATAATAGACTAATGCTATGCATTGTTATTTAGATAATACGTCGAAGCGTACTGATACAAGTAATGCAATAAGCAAAAAATAGGACTATTTGACATGTCCTATCCAAGGGCAGGCTGCGTATGGGTATTAAAAACGGGTATGTCAATTGTTATTAGAGACCACCCGGGGGTTACCTTATACGACTTAGCTTCTTGCCTCCTTGGTTGTTCCTTCCTCAGAATGTGTCCGCAATCATATCACGGAAAGGTCTTCCAGAGAGTAAGGTCCTGAAAGAGAAAAAATGATAAAGGTATGCAGCCCCTCGGGCAGTTGAGCCGCATTGCGGGACGTGCCCTGATCGTGCCCCCGCCTATGCCCATGGTATTTTCAGTGCGTAATTACGCACGCGTGGCATGGATTTCGTCGCTTGACTGGGACTAGGACGGGGGCCGAATTGCTAGGCGAGCTCTGAACGTGCCAGGCGATCCTGTTGCAGGTTACTCTGGACTCGCTTGACGGTGTCCGGGGGCTGTATCGCCGAATTGGCGGTTTGCCTAAAAAGGTTGCTTTGTGCTTCTGCTGCGAGGGCCGCAATGTGCTCCTCCGTGCGGAGCAAGCGTTCTGTGTTTCCATTGACTGTTATGACCCTCCTAGGTCCTGGCATCTTGAGCTTGAGGTATGCGTAGTGCGGTACCGCATTGAATTTTGCAAATGCGGTTCGCCCGAGCAGTGCGTGATAGCCACTGTGGAACGGGACGATATCAAAGATTAACTCCTCGATTCGGAAGTTGTCCGGAGATCCGAAGACCACTTCCAGTGTGATTGAGCCCGTGCAATGGGCCTCTACACCTGGGATGACACCCTTAAAGGTGGTTTTGGTGGGTTTGGTCCTCGAGGGATCTATACCCATTTTGGCGACCTTTGTATCCTCGATAGAGCAGGTTCAGGTTGCTGCCGCCGTCCATAAGGACTCGAGTGAGGTGAAATCCGTCAATGATGGGGTCTAGGACCACGCGGCGGATCCGCCATGACGGATACTAGTGGGGTGGTCCCTGCGATCGAAGGTGATCGGACGAGAGGACCATGGATTGAACTTTGGGGCGACAGGCTCCATCGCATAGACGTCCCTTAGTGCACGCTTCCATTCCCTCTTGGGAATGCGGGTTGCATATATCATGTTCACCGTATTCACTTGTGGGGGGAACCTCTTCTGTCTTCCCGTGTTCGGCGGCCGGGGCTCCTCCTCGTCATCACTATGCAGCCCCTTGTCCCGTTTTCGGCATTCAACTTGCCGGCCTGCTTGAACACCCAGCATTCTCTGTTGGTGTGATTGGCTGGCTTATCGGGGGTGCCGTGGATTTGACACGAGCGATCAAGTATGCGATCCAAACTGGACGGGCCCAGAGTACTTCTTTTGAATGGCTTTTTCCGCTGACCGGATCTAGAGCCTCTGAATCCGGCATTGACTGCCGTATCTTCGGCGTTATCGCCGTTGTTGCGGCGCTTGTGTCTGTTACGACGTGGTCTGCCGTTAGCATCTTTAGTATCTGAAGTGCCCGGATTCCTTGACGTGTTGTTGCTGCAAGCCAGCCAGCTATCCTCGCCCGCGCAAAAGCGGGTCATGAGTGTCGTGAGGGCTGCCATAGTTCGAATTCTCCTAGCCGAGGTGCCGGGCGAGCCACTCGTCACGGATGTTATGCTTGAATGCCGCTAAGGCCTCTGCATCCAGATAGTCGACAATTTGGTTTTCCTTAGTTAGGAACCGTGTCCAGAATTGCCTGGCCGATTCCCCTGGCTGCTGAGTTATATGGCTCAAGTCATCAGCATCCGATGGTCGTACATAAGTGCCCTGGAAGTTGTCAAGGAATGCATCTTCCAAATCCTCCCAACTGCCGACGGAGTCTGCTGGCAAGCTATTCAGCCAATGCCGAGCTGGTCCTTTGAGTTTTAGTGGGAGGTACTTGATGGCATGTAGATCATCACACTAGCCATGTGGATGTGGAGGAGGAAATCCTCAATCCATACCGCGGAATCTGTTGTACCATCATACAATTCGATATTTACGGGTTAAAAACCCTCCGGGAATTCGTGATCCATAACTTCATCAGTGAAGCATAGGGGGTGTGCGGCGCCTCTATGCTGGGCTATATCGCGAAGCAGTTCATATGAGTCTTTGTCTGCTGTATTCGGCCCGACCGGATTTACTTTTACTGTATCTGGCGTGACGGTCATCGTCCCGTGTTGGTGCGCGCCCCCGTGACCCGTATATCGATATTGCATGTTTTGCCCTGCTTTCCAATACGTCTCGCAGGTCCCGCGTGTTGGCCCGGGCCTTGGTATTTTTGTTTGAGTGGCGGTGGGGTGCAGGCTGAACTTCAGGTTGAAACACCTCTCTGTCTCGGCCAGGAGGTGGCCGGTCAGCCGCATCATGCCCTGGTGATGTAGGTTTCAATGCTTCCTCCTCGAGTCGGACTAGTGACCTGCGCTTTGGGTAACTCTTGGAGGGGCATTCGAGTTCATATTCCTCGGCCGCAAGGACTTCGGTCCATCTGTCTGCTAGCAAATCTTGATCAGCTCGAAGCTGTTGTTGCTTTTTCTTCAGGCTATTTGCTGTGGCTATAAGCCGGCGCTTGAAGCGCTCCTGCTCGATGGGATCCTTAGGCACGATAAATTCTTCGTCGCCGAGAGTCTTCGAAGAGAGGCATGTAATTGTCATCCTCCGTTTCTCCATCTGCTGCCTATTCTGGAGGGCTAGCTTGTTCACCCTCCCGCTCTAAATTGTGCTGGAGGGGATTGTTGTCGTCTTCGGCACCATCTGGAGTGCTATTGTCTCTTGTGCCGGCATCACTGGTTTTGCTATGGCGGGACTTAGAGCGGCGCCGCTGACGTCGATGCTTGGGTTGCTTCTTGGAGGGGTCATCCTCCGCTGTCTTGTCGCCATTGCCTTCTTTGGGGGTATCCACCATATATATATATATCGTATGATGAGGTGGCGGTCCAGCGCCCTGTGGGTGGTTGTTCCTGTTCGTCTCCTGCATCGTCGTCCATACCATCGATGTCTTCGGAGTCGAAGTCGAGCATGTCGGTTAAATCATCGACAGTGGCTACTAAGTGGGTGGTGGGTGGGCAGCGAATTTCTTCGTCGTCCGCATCCCATTCTAGCTGGACATAGTTCGGCCAAGGTTCTCCTGACAAGGAGAGAGACCTTAACGAATTTAGCACGTCGCCGAAAGGCGAGTGCTGAAAGATATCCGCGGAGGTAAACTCCATGATGGCGCCCAATCGGATTCGATAGGCACGGACGCAAGCGGCTCGGAGTCCGTGGGTCAAGACGAATCGATGGTTCGCAACACGGCTCTCGTAAGGGGTGAAGTCAGTATCCGGCTCTATCGCCACTGAGAGTGCGACCTCCATGGCGGGGTCTATCCACCCGTCCTCGGATGGCGATTTTTGCTCCGGATTGAAGGCTGGAGTAGTTGCAGGTGTGATCTCCCGAACACTGTCCGACGACAGAGCTAAATCATGCTCGTCGTGATCGTGCGGCGCACCTAGCATGGGCTCGAACCCGTCGAAGATCAAGTCTCCGCGGATGTCGGCAATGTAGTACAAATTTCCGAACCTGACCTGGTGGCCAGGGGCGTAGCTCTCGATCTGCTCCAGATGGCCAAGCCAGTTGGCCCGCGGTGTGAAGCCGCCGAATACGAAGATCTGTCCGGCGAGGAAAACCTCACCCTGGACCGCATCGTTACCGATGATTGAAGGATCCATCAAGCGCTACGGTGATGGCACAGTGGAACTCTCAATGAAAGCACCAATGTCGGTGTCAAAACCGGTGGATCTCGGGTAGGGGGTCCCGAACTGTGCGTCTAAGGCGGATGGTAACAGGAGGCGGGGGACACGATGTTTACCCAGGTTCAGTCCCTCTCGATGGAGGTAATACCCTACTTCCTGCTTGATTGATCTTGATGATATGAGTATTACAAGAGTTGATTTACCACGAGATCGTAGAAGCTAAACCCTAGAAGCTAGCCTATGGTATGATTGTTGTTGTTCTATGGACTAAACCCTCCGATTTATATAGACATCGAAGGGGGCTAGGGTTACAAAGAATCGGTTACAAGGGAGGAGATCTACGTATCCGTATAGCCAAGCTTGCCCTCCATGCCAAGGAGAGTCCCATCCAGACACGGGACAAAGTCATCAATCTTGTATCTTCATAGTCCAACAGTCCAGCCAAAGGATATAGTCCGGCTGTCCGGAGACCCCCTAATCCAGACTCCCTCACTCCCTATTACAAAAATTGATACAAGCCTTCCCGAACTCAGTTTTACTCTCGACGACTTTCACCTAATATAGGGACTGCCACCATAGAATACCCTTCATCCAGAGTAAGAGCTTGAACCACCATGATATTATCCATGCATACAATAATGTTGTTGCACCCCATCCGGTTAGCCAACTTTAAACCTTAACATAACGCCACGGCCTTGGCTGACACAACATCAGGGACATGCTCAAGTTTTGCAGTTGCTGCTACAAAGAAGAATCCTGCATGATCACGAACCACTGCGCCGCAAGAACCTAAAAAATCTGCCTACAAAAAAGAAGCATCGACATCAACGATAGTCTGGCCAGCTAGAGTCTTCCTGAACAAGCCCTTAGCGAGGGGATCATCCGAGCAAGGAGTCAGGAGAGATGGAGGGGAAGAAAATGATATTTTTTCCGCTGCTGATTGCACGTTAGGTGCAGAGCATCTACAAATTATTAGAGCACACTCTGAAATAAATTTTGAGGCTGCCCTTTTAGAGTTGCTCTTGACAACAACGTAAACTGATCTTACCCTATCATGTAGAGTGTGGTCTATTTTCTTAAAAGTGTATAGAGTGTTGTCTGACGCAGCGTTGCGTCTCCAAGTCAAGGTCTCCAGAAAGTCGAACCATCCATATAAAGCATCCAAGCCGGAGCTGTGAGCATCGGTGCAAAAGCAGGTAATATACACATGCCTTGCTCCGTGACAGCACTCCTGAGTGCCGTTGGCATCACCAACACGTTTGTAAAAACTGAGAAGGTTTCCTGAAAACAATAGAGCACCAAGAAGTGCGGTGAAGCCAGGAGCAATTGTGGCAAAGCAACGCAGCACGATACGTAGCACAAGCATTATATCTTGCTACTGAAGCTTACAGAGCAAGACCCTGTTTGTTTCAGCTTTGCTAGGATTTTAATCACCTGTGGATTCGCTTCAGTGGCGAAGCTGATTCCGGATCAGCTTCACCACCGAAGTACACTTTAAGACGCTTCAGGAAATTGCATTAAAAATGGGCCAAATTCAGATTCAGCTTCACTGGCAAAGTTGATTCCAAATAGCTGTTTGTTTCAGATTCCAGATTCGGCTTCACTAGCAAAGCTGAATCAGGTCCCAAAATCCAAAACAAACAGGGCCCAAAAGTTGTGCATGCATGCATCATTAGCAATATCGAGTTTGTGGCGACCAAACAGGCAACAAGATCCGACTTTGACGATCTACGGCCACCACAGCACAAAGCGTATGCGCGGTGCTATATCAGTATGTATGCACGTTGCTTCAACGTGCAACTATATGTAAGAGAAAGTCCGCCAGTACAAGCATTCCTGCATGTGAAAATACTGAACTGTTTCTAGTCTATTATGTTGCTTATATTTAATAAATATACAATAAATCAAATGTATTTTAGTTTAATTCTCATATCATTAATCAAAATTTGTTCCATAGAATCAATTCTCATTGAAATGTATTGCAACCAATTTACGTAACAACACACAATGTATCATTTAGTTTTCTTAATCATAGGAGCCAATTTTCAGCTATTTTAAAGCTATGCGTTGCACTTTCCCACAGAACCGAGAGTTGATATGCACGTAGATACCATTTTCTGATCAACAAGAATTAGATCAAGCGGAAAACACCATGAAGCTGATTTTCATCCATAATTTGAACAAGCATTTTTGTCGTCATGATATGCATCAATAGTTTAGCATGTTTCTATACCCACCATATTATTATGGAAAATTTTATCCAAAAGGCTGAGAGAAACAACAACAAAAACAACAAATAGCTACGAAATGCATCCTAAACCTTTGCCCGAATCTGCTTAGGGAAGTCCTCGGAACTTGGCTGTGACAAAACCAACAAGATGAATGACCACTCGGTGAAGTCAGGGCAATCTCGATTCGGGGTTGTTTTCCCATAATTTAACTGCAACAAAAACTAGGAAAAAAAGGAACTTGCAGTTTCATTCTTGGCAGGAATTTCAGATTGACCACACTAGGAAGCTTTGTTGTTGCACGATGATTTCAAGCACCCGAAGGACGTCTTTGACATGAAGTGCGATTAGAACAGAAGGCAAGAGCTGGACTTCTTCAGCGAGATATCCAGGATGTCCTTATTAGCCCGGACACAGACGCCTTCATGAGCGTGTGGGATAGAATGTATGGTAGCCTACTCCACTTTGGGCATCTGTATAAGAGCTAGTACCACGATTCGCTGCTTTAGCCAAAGCAGAACTGATGTCGGGCTTGCTTGTTCCCCCTTAGCTGCATCGAATGATTCACGCAACATAAGTTCGGTGTCTCCATGAAATCGGAATTTCTCATGTTAACCTGCATAATTCAAATTAATAAAAGCTTTATTCGTGTATGTGTATATAAAGAAATGTACAGATGTGCCCGGGGTAGAGCGCATCTCATCTTATATGTTCATGTTCAGTTGGTTATAAGGCCTCTTGACTCAAGTCCAGTGACGTTGTGAACATTGTGGTCGATGATGGTGTGACTTGTGAGTTCAACAATATCAGCTTCAATTGCCTTTTGAACTTGCAAACTAATGGGCTCTAGTTTGTTTGCTGGTCAGAATATGTTATGTGATGTGCCAGTGCCAGTGCTGCAAAAATGCGAGTCGTGTTGCCGGTGGAAAGGTAGAAGGATGCTATACGTGAAGAGACGAGGCCCGACCCACCCCTCGCGACCCCGTGCGGCGGCCGCTGGGACGCAACGGGCAGCCACCGCCCAACCTCCCCTCGACTCCCCGCGCATCTTCCTTCCTCCTCCGCCGCCGCCGACAACGTCGCTGGGCGAAGGCCTTGTGGCGTGGTGGCGGACCTCCTCTGGCGTCCCAAGATCTGAGGCGGTGGCGGCCTGACTTTGATCTCCTTGCGACAAGGATGGCGGGCAGCGGCGGCCGGGGCGCGATAGGGGCTTGGCTGCAGCCGACGGGATTAGTAGGAGATGGCGGCAGCGGCGGCCGGGGCGCGTCCCGGGCTCGATCTAGGACCTTCAGTTCTAGGTGGGCGACTGTCGTTACGTCCTCAAACAGTTGCATCTCATCGGATTCGATGACGGCTTGCTGAAGCACTCTGGGTCTACATCGCATCACGAGTGTCGTGGTTTTGTCACGGCAGATGTCCTCATGAAAGGACTTAGTCGTGGAGCCATCGCTACGGGTTAACTTGAAGGGGTTAAAGCGGACGCAAAGACACAAGGGTTTATACTAGTTCGGCCCCTTCGATGAAGGTAAAAGCCTACGTCTAGTTGTGTTGGGATTGATGTGGTTTCGATGACTAGGGAGCAAATAAGCTTGGCCTAGGCCTCGAGTTGTTGTTCTCTCCTTGAACCGCCCTGGGTCGTCCCCTTATATACACGGGTGACGCCCGTTGGTTCAGAGAGTCCCAATCTCCGGTTCATACTCGTATCCGGGTTGGTCTCTCTCTATTCCTAACTTACAATACAAGTTTACATACCAGGCTGGTTTACGGCCATGAGTTCTAAACCGACTACAGGCCTTGGGCCCTTACTTTCATGCTTGGGCTTTTACACCGTTGAACTACTGATGATGTTAACCCGGCCCAGATAGGCAGGTTTACGCCCAGTAGTAATATCCCCAACATTAGGCCCCAGATTGATTTGAACAGGTTCATGTCAATCCTTGATAAAAAATCTTCAACTTCAACATCTTCTTGTAATTGTTGAACCGCCGTGATGTCACCTTCTACGGTTCTTTGTAAACCGCCGTATTGACTTCTCCTGTGAGTTTTTGTAAACCGCCGTGACGTCATCTTCGGAGCACCGCAACGGTCCGTCATGACATCATCTCTGCATAAAAAGGATCAAAAAGATTCCCTTCTCATTAATGATTATCTCGAAAATCGAGGCGACAGGCGCGCCCACTCGGCCGCTTCGGACGCCTTGATTCTCGCGCCTGCCTTTTACTCTTTCCCTTATAAATAAAGCCCGAGGGCCCCCTTTTCTCTTCCTCTTCTACATCTTCTTCCTCGCGACGCCCTCAGCTCTGAAGCTCCGTCGCCGTCCGCGACCTTCGAGAACTGAACCAACCAAGGCCGCTGCATCAACCTGAGTTAGATCAGAGGCTCATCGCCCCCCTCCGCCGTAATCTGCAGCGGTAAACTTCTTCTGTTCTTTGTCCTTAGATCTGCATTAAGTTTTTGCAAGCTCATCCGCTGATCCTCCATTTTTCCTCTTCTTCCTACCTTCTGCCGTGGTAGTTTTAATCCAAAAACGGTATAGATCTCCTGCGGTAGTCATTCCGCATCTGTTTTTAATACTAGCAGCCCTTCCTTTTCTTCTGGTAGAGTATACATCCTTCTCTGTTTTACTTGAACGCCTTTTAAAGAACACAGTAAAAACTGCTTTATAGATGTGCGGAAGATCCAAATAGATTTGAACATTGTGTGCAACCTGTTTCTGTCAACACTTAGCAGAAATTTTGAATCTGGACCTTTCTGCCTATGGGCGGTTTAATCCTTGATAGCCAATCCGCCATATGTCATTAGCCCTCTCTTAAACCGCCAACTGCATTCTTGCATTGTAGTTTCACCGGTTTAACACTGAATTTTTCACTTACAAACCGTAGACAAGAAACCGCACCTGTTTGATTTTCTTTCAGCTCCCCTTCCGGAATGGCGAAACAATTTATCGCTTGCAATTGGGTTCTGGCCCCGGATCACGGAAACACAACTCAACGGCTACGTCACCACCGGGCGTTTTAGCCCCAAAAATGTTCTCCACAAAGTAGTTCTGAAATCGGAATGTCCACCGAACCTCAAGAAGGAGAGGTGATTGTTTTATGCAACACCTAGACCGGGATTCAGCCCGCCCGGATAAAAAAATTTCCAGGATGTCCTTGCAAGCTTCCAACTCCATCCACAAGATATTGGTCCGAACTCTGTGTCCAATATATGCAACTTTCAAGTATTCTGCGAAGTCTATCTTCAAGAAGAACCAACCGTGGAGTTATTTCGAGATTTCTTTCATTTGAACCGCCGTACAGAATTCTCGGATGGTCCTAACACAGAACTTGGCGGCGTTTCAATCCAGAAACGGAAGGAAGAGGACTTCCCTCACGCCAAACATCATAGCCATCCTAAAGATTGGAATCAAACCTGGTTCTATTGCCGGAACACTGCTCCTAACGGAGAAAATCCCTTGCCGGGTTATCGCCCTCACCGGCTTAGCAACAACCACCCATTGCCGTCGCGCTTGACCACCACAGGACGGAAGAATTTTGCACCTCAAATTCCCAAGCTCCGGGCTCTGATGGCCAACGGTTTAACTGGTATTGACCTTGTCCGCTGCTGGGTTTCTTGGGGCATCTTGCCATTAAGCCGCCGCCCCGGATTGATGCACGAATATACTGGTGACGTCAAAGATCCTCAACGACATCACGAATTATCAATAACTGAGCTTGAAGTTACCGAAACAGTGAAGAAAATGCTCGATGAACCGATCTCCGCATGCAGCCAAACCGGGTTGGCTCCATTCTGCATCTCCAACAAACCGCCCGAGGTAAGGTTCCTCTCATTACTCTACTTTGATTCCATATTGATTGTATTAATCCCTCTGTATTAATTTTCAGGCTAACAACTCCTTTTGGAAACGAACTAAACCTGCCCGGGTTCCTCGTGCAAAGACCAAGACCACCAAGAAAACTGGCAAGAGGAAAACCGCCGAGTCTTCTGAACCGTGGAAGATGAAGAATCGAGATCTTTGAGGTAGAGCTTGACTTACTTGGTTCCTTTTTCATTCATTTTATTGACAGTTACAATTCCCGGGATGACGCCGAGGCCGGTCATGCGAGAACCTGTTGAGGTAATCCTTCTTTCTTCCGATTACGATCTTGTACGGTTAAAAGAATTCGCGACTGATCCGGAAAGTGAAACAATCTCACTCTTATGCTCATTTGAATCCAAAACTTTCTTTGAAGACACATCAAACTGAAGAACGCCCGTACGACCCGCCAGAAGCGTCAACAAATTACATCGTCCGGTTTAGCCGACACACCAACCCGGAAACGTCGTCCGAGGTGACTTGTTCTCCTGAAAAGCGTTATCACATGAAAGGTTTCTTCCGATGCCCTCTCAATCCGTCGACCCGAATTACAGGCTTCTTCCAACTCGTGGGCGGTTCATCAACCACTCACCTGCCTCCTCTCAAAGTTGCTGCTTTGGGTAAGTATATTACTCCTTAATTTGTTCCTTGTATTTGTCGGTTTATCATATTCTAACCCTTGATGTTGTAGCACCAAGGCTCGACTTAGTAAGAATGCCAAGACCCTCGACCCTCATCAGGATGTTGATCCGGAGAAGACTCGAGCATCATGGTGAAAATCCCGGTTGCTAAAGACAACTCTGCTGGGGAAAATCAAGATGCCAATGCTAATCCGCCAGAGGTTGAACCGGATGTCCAAGTTGAGACTTCACATCCTCCTGCTCCTCCGAGTCTTGCAGCAGAACAACGGGACTCAACTGTTGATTCGCCAAGCCCGGCACGAAAAGCGCCAAGCCCAGTTGAAAATGCTAATCCGGCCAGCCCGACCAAAGACGATGATGTCGTAGTTACGGGCACCGCGTATACCGCCCCTGGCAATCCGGTTGCTCTATCAAAGCATAGTGCCAAGGAAGAATTTACTGCCATGAGCAAAGGGAAGGAGAAAACTGATCTGTGAGCTTATAACAATTTCTCTGCCCAAGACCTTCACTGGCTTCTGAATCGGCTCTACACAAGCCGTGATTTTGAAGCCGGTTTAGTAAATCTTATGAAGGAGCGCTATGAGGTAAACAGTTGTGCCTTTCTCTTGTACCTTCATTGCATAGTAGCCCCCAAGGGCCTGTTTGTAATCTTCTTTCAAACCGGGACTTTGATATAGAACTCAATACTTTCAGAATCCACTGTTGTAGCCCTCAAGGGCCGGTTCAACTTAGTATAGTTAAACCGGGACTTAACATAAAACTCAATGCTTGGAATTCAATCGATGTAGCCCCAAGGGCCGATTCAACTTAGTATAGTTAAACCGGACTGTAATTTATATCGCCGCATCGTAACATGTTCGAGCAAATAGCCATTAGCCCCCAAGTGCCAAGTTGAATACCTGTATTGAGCTTGGGACTTTGTGATTTTATTGGCAGATGAAGATCAAATATGCATTAGCCCCCAAGTGCCAAGTGTATGACTGGTTATGCGCTTGGGACTTGTAATGAAGATATTAACATGCTCCCTTTTTGTTGCAGTGAGATACGCCAACAAGCCTCACAAATCAATGATCTTCAAGAAAATCTGAAATCTCAACAAGCGAAACCTCCAAGGCCAAGGATGAGCTGAAACCGCCTTGACTACCATGGAGCAGCTCAAGGAGTGGTTCAAGTCTGAGCGGGCGGTGGGATCTTGAAAAGGCGGGCTTGCTAAAGCGGGCGGAAGATGTCAAGCAGCTCTTAAACCGGTGACGGAAGAGCTCACTGGATTAAAGCGCCAAATCAATGCCATGACCTCTGCAATATTTGGTAAGCAACGTTTCACCAAGGTTGTGATGAATATTCCATTTTGAAATTTCCTCCAGTTTAACCTGAACTTTCTTAAACCAGTATAGGTAGGCGCATTGCTCATCTGGGCTCTGACATGCGGAAGAAACTCAAGGCTGTGTATACGCTAATTGAACAGCTATATACCGGTACCCAGCGAGTTATTTGCGCCACTTCTTATGATAACGCAGCTCCGACATTGATCAAGGACACACTGGACTGGCTATCTATGATACCAACACAGATAGAAGAATTGAAACGATCCATTGCCCGGGCTGGCACCTTATTGGCCCTAACTCGCGCCAAAGCATGGATAGCTGACCTTGATCCGGCTGACATAGCCAAAGGCTTCCCCAGTGCTCAAGAAAACGGCGAAGCATTTGATAATGATGCTCTCAAACGGGTAACAAGGGAGATGCGTCCTCTGGCGAGTCAACTGGCAGAAGAGGCCAACCTGACGGTTCACCGCTCCTTCTACGACGCAAACAACAGACGGGTTGAAGCTGTTATTCTGGAAGTGCAGAATCTTGTTCCACCAACCCGTAAGCACACTTATGCCCCTGACGTTGATCCGGCTGAACTTATAAGTGAAGAGGCCGTCTTTCAGGCTTTAACCCGGATTGACTGGACCACCAATGACTTCCGGCCATTGGATGATGAGGAGGAAGAAGTTGAACCGACGCCAGACGACCCATCTACTTCACGTCAACCGGGAATGAAGCTTAATCCGTCAAGTCGGTTGATACGCCAGAAACAGCCCGTTATGAAACAGTTCCAAAATTTGGGCCTCTGAATGCCTTGTAATAGAATAGCCAACATTTTTGCTTTTAATATGCCTTCGTGCACGGGTGCTGATACTTTTTGATTGAATGATCGAAACCTTCAATCTATATTGCCTGCAATCACAAAATCTTAAACTGCCACGGCGGTTTGTGCCGCCAACCGGCTTGTGACGTTCATATAGAAATGAAATATTGAGGTATATAATCAAAATTTGTGATACAAAATACCTGCCATCACTGGGCATGAAGTTGGCTTAGCCAATCTTGAAGCGGAGGTTGTATAAACCATTACCGTCAAAGGAGAAAACAGCTCCTATGTTTATAATGCCGGTTTACCACGTAAACCGTGCCGGGTCATGACAAGCCCCCTGTTACTCCATAATGGGATGTTAACAGAAAAAGTCAAACCGGAAAAATTATCTCCGGATTAAAAATGGACCGAATTCCGTCAATTGACAGTTTGAACCGGTTTAAAAATGTTATCGGTTTAAGAAACGCAACAAAAATCAAATAACAGTTATGAAAAAAACATGGAAGCAAAGGCAATGATAAACCGTTTGCAAAAAGAGGCTTTACTGAGCCGATCAGATGGTGTTACCATGGTCGGACACGACCAAGCTCCCTATAAGGTGTAGCCATGGTTCAAGTCAGCCAGGTCCCCAACTGAAACCGTGGCATTATGACAATCAAGTGGCGTGGTAATGGTTCGGGTTCGACCAAGCCCCCAAGTGACTCTATGGCCTTAGGCCGATCAAGAGGCGTGACTGGTTCAGACTTGACCATGTCCCCAAGTGATCTGGTGGCTTTTGCCTATCAAAAGGTGTTGCATTGGTTCGGACACGACCAAGCCCCCAAGTGATATCATAAAGCTTTTGAAAAGCAAACTCAGGGGGTAAACCGGAGGCCGCTTTACGAGAACAACTCCATGTAACCACGCATGATGTAATGAACAGATACCCCGCTTTTAGCCGAGGCTCCGGTTTATTACTTTATTCATAATATATACACTTTGTCATAATATGTGCATAAGTAGAGCCGATGGCTCGGGTATAATAAGGTCAAGATGAGCTATGTTCCACGGCCTGTTGGTCTCCTCTTCGACGTGCGTGGGTCTTTATGCTCTCGAATATCGATCGATAGTACGACCTGCCAGTGCAGATTCTTGCTGACCACGAAAGGTCCCTCCCAAGGTGGGGATAACTTGTGCATATCACCGGTCTTGGATGAGCGAAGCACCAAATCTCCTTCTTGAAAAGTTCTGGTTACGACCGGCGACTATGGTAACGACGAAGATCCTGTTGGTAAATCGCTGAGCGGGCAGCTGCTATATCACGCTCCTCATCCAACCGGTCCAAAGCGTCTTGCCGTGCCGTCTCGTTGTCCGCTTCAACATAAACTGCCACACGAGGTGAGTCATGACGGATGTCACTGGGGAGAACCGCCTCCGCTCCATAGACCATAAAAAACGGTGTGTATCCTGTGGATCTGTTGGGTGTAGTGTTGATACTCCATAACACAGATGGTAGCTCTTCTACCCAACAACCCGGTGTCCTCTGCAAAGGGACCATAAGCCGAGGCTTGATGCCTCTCAAGAACTCTTGATTAGCCCTTTCCGCTTGACCATTGGACTGTGGGTGGGCTACTGAAGAAATGTCAAGCCAGATGTGTTCACGTTCGCAGAAATCTTTCATGGCACCTTTGGACAAATTGGTACCATTATCTGTGATGATACTGTGTGGAAAGCCAAACCGGAAAATCACCTTTTTGATGAACTGAACCGCCGTGGCGCGTCACACTTGCTAATGTGTTCGCCTCTACCCACTTTGTAAACTTGTCAACCGCCACCGGAGGTGGGTCTTCTTGTCCTTGGACCTTTTGAAAGGTCCAACCATATCCAGCCCCAGGTTGCAAACGGCCAAGTAATTGAAATCATCCTCAATTCTTGGGCGGTACATGAGCACGCCCGAGAACTTTTGGCAACCATCACATCGTCGACCAGATCTTCCGCATCAAGATGAGCGGTCAACCAATAGAAACCGTATGAACGCTTTAGCCACCAAGGATTTTGAATCGGCGTGGTGACCACAATCTCCTTCATGGATCTCACGCAATATTTCACAGCCTTCCTCAGGGGACACACAGTGCTGAAACGCCCCTGACACGCTGCAATGATGCAATTCGCCATTAACAATGGTCATAGACTTGGATCGCCAGATTATCTGCCGGGGCAGCGTCTCATCTTCTGGTAACTCGCCCCAGTTCATGTACGCCAGATAAGGAAGCGTCCAATCCGGAGTGACGTGAAGAGCTGCCACCAATTGAGCCTCCGGATCAGGAATAGCCAAATCCGCTTCACCAGGGAGCTTGACCGACGGGTTGCGTAGCACGTCCAGAAAAACATTGGGCGGGACCGGTTTACGTTGAGAGCCCAACCGGCTTAAAGCGTCTGCGGTTTCTTTCTTCCGTCGGTCCACGTTGTCCACCTTATAGCACTTGATATGACCTGCAACGACATCCACCTCACGACGATATGCAGCCATGAGTGGGTCCTTTGAATCCCAAGTGCGGACACCTGTTGAGCCACTAGGTCCGAGTCACCGAAGCACTTAACCCGGCTTAGATTCATCTCCTTAGCCATCCGGAGACCATGGAGCAAGGCTTCATACTCAGCTGCATTATTAGTACAAGGGAACATTAAGCGGAGAATGTAACAGAACTTGTTACCTCGTGGGGAAGTTAATACGACTCCAGCCCCCGAGCCCTCCAATTGCCTGGATCCGTCAAAATGGATGGTCCAATATGTGTGATCCGGCTTTTCTTCGTGCTTGTAACTCCGTCCAATCATTAATGAAATCCACAAGTGCTTGAGACTTCACCACCGTCCCGAGGCACGCATTGCACTGCGGCGCCCAAGCTCTATAGCCCACTTGGCAATCCGCCGCCGCTTCCGGTTACGTATGTTATCGCCTAAGGGAGCAGAACTGACCACCGTGATGGGGTGCCCTTGGAAATACTGCTTTAGCTTCCGGCTTGCCATGAAAACTCCATATACCAGCTTCTGCCAATGCGGATACCTTTACTTAGATTCCATAAGTACCTCGCTGATATAATAAACCGAACGCTGAACCGGATGCTCCTTCCCTGCCTCCTTCCGCTCCACCACAATGGCCACGCTGACCGCCCTGGCGTTAGCAGCAACATATAGCAGAAGCGGCTCCTTGTCAATGGGAGCGGCGAGCACAAAGCGGTTGGCCAATTGCCGCTTTAAGTCCTCCAACGCTTCATCGGGCGGTGGACTCGGACAAACTGATCATCTTTTTCAAAGATCCGGTACAAAGGGATGGCCTTCTCTCCGAGGCTGCTGATAAACCGGCTCAGCGCGGCAATCCGGCCTGCCAAACGCTGGACATCGTTGATACACTTCGGTTTAGCCCGGGAGGTACTAGCCGTAATCTTCTCCGGATTAGCTTCAATTCCCCTGTTGGACACGAGAAAACCCAATAACTTGCCTGCCGGAACACCGAAGACACATTTGGCCGGGTTGAGCATCATCTTGTAAACCCGCAGGTTGTCAAAGGTTTCCGTCAAATCGCCAATCGGTGTCTCCTTCTCCTTGACTTGACCACAATATCATCAACATAGGCGCGTACATTACGGCCGATCTGTTTATGCGAGCAATTACATACGCTGCGTTGATAAGTTGCTTGGGCGCTCTTGAGCCCAAAAGGCATAGATACATAGCGAAGGCTCCAAAGGGAGTGATAAACGCCGCCTTTCTCCTGGTCCTTAACTGCCATCTTGATCCGATGATACCCGAATATGCATCCAAAAGCTCAACGCTCACAACCCGCAGTGGCATCAATAATCTGGTCAATGCGGGGAGGGCAAAGGATCTCCGGACAAGCCTTGTTAAGATCTCTGTAATCCACACACATGCGCCAAGTGCCGTTTTTCTTAAGAACCAGCACCGGATTAGCAAGCCACTCTGGATGGAAGATTTCAACGATAAAACCAGCTGCTAAGAGCCGGGCCACCTCCTCTCCAAGGGCCTTGCGCCTTTCTTTGTTAAACCGGCGGAGAAACTGCTTCACCGGTTTGTACTTGGGATCAACATTAAGAGTGTGCTCAGCGAGTTGCCTCGGTACACCTGGCATGTCAGAAGGCTTCCATGCAAAAATTTCCCGATTCTCACGGATGAACTCGATGAGCGCGCTTTCCTATTTCGGATCCAAGTTGGCACTGATGTTGAACTGCTTGGATGAATCGCCATGCACGAAGTCAACAAGCTTAGTCTCAGCTGCCGATTTGAATTTCAGGGCCGGATCATGCTCTGTAGTTGGCTTCTTCAATGGAGTCATGTCCGCCGGATCAACATTATCCTTATAGTACTTCAGCTCCTCGGTGGCACAAACCGACTCTGCGTAAGCCGCATCACCTTCCTCACATTCCAAAGCGATCTTGCGGCTCCCATGAACCGTTATTGTCCCCTTGTGACCCGACATCTTGAGCTGCAAATAGATATAACAAGGCCGTGCCATGAACTTGGCATAAGCCGGTCGCCCGAACAGGGCATGATATGGACTTTGGATTTTTACCACTTCAAACGTGAATGTTTCCGATCTGGAGTCATATTCATCACCAAAGGCCACTTGCAGAGCTATTTTACCAACATGATATGCTGACTTGCCAGGTACCACACCATGGAACACTGTATTGGACGGTTTGAGATGTTTATCCGTTAGCCCCATACGACGGAAGGTCTCATAGTACATGATGTTAATGCTGATCCCTCCATCCATGAGTACCTTGGTGAACTTATAACCTCCCACCTGAGGTGCCACCACCAGGGCTAGCTGACCCGGATTGTCGACCCGGGGAGGATGATCCTCTCTACTCCATATAATGGGCTGCTCCGACCAGCGTAGGTAATGGGGCACGGCCGGTTCGACAACGTTATTTGCCGCTTCGAACCTTCCGTCTCGCTTGTCTAAGCTGGTGGTGAAAACATGGTATCGCCCACTATTCAACTGCTTTGGGTTGCTCGATAACCCGATCGCTGCTGTTGCTGGTTGTAACCACCTTGGCTATTCTGATTGTTCCGGTTGTTATGTCCGCTCAATTACCATTAAATCCTGAACCGGAATTTCCTCCACCGTAACCCGGCCCGGATCCTGAACTGCAGCCAGAGCCGTGATCATACCGGAAAGCATTAGAACTCTTGAACTCCTGCATAATGTAGCAGTCCTTCCAAAGGTGGTTGGCCGGCATCTCCTTCGTCCCGTGCTTTGGACAGGGCTGATTCAATAAATAATTTAAGCGATCCGGGTTAGGATTCAGAGCCCCACCACGATTCGCCGCCTTACCTCTGCTGCCGACCCTTGTCCTGCGCGTTGGTATTAGCTACAAAGTCCATGTTGCCATCCGCTTTACGCTTGCCATTACCTGCTGAGTAATGTTGCTGGCCCTTGGAGTTGCTGTTCTTCCTTCCCTTCCCTGTCTTGTCATCGTCAGACTCGGGATCCTTGGTATTATCAGAATCAGCATACTTCACTAAAGCGCCCATGAGAGTTCCCATGTCATTACAAAATCGCTTCATGCGCCCCAACTTTAACTTCAGAGGCTGAAACCGGCAGTTGCCCTCCAGGGTTAAGATCGCAGAGTCAGCGTTGATCCGGTCTGATGAGTGCAAGATTTCCGAAACGCGGCGTACCCAATGGGTTGTTGACTCCCCTTCCCCCTGGACACAAGCCGCTAAGTCTACTACGAACATAGGCTGCTTACAGGTATCTTTGAAATTCTGGATAAACCTGGTTCGCAACTGGGCCCATGAACTGATAGAATTGGGCGGCAGGCTCTTCAACCAAGTACGGGCCGTTCCTTCAAGCATCATGGTGAAGTACTTTGCACACGCGGCCTCATCCACATCCAGCATCTCCATGGCCATCTCATAGCTTTCTATCCATGCTTCGAGCTAAATCGGCGGTGTAACTTGGCACCTTGCGCGACCCTTGAAGTCTTTGGGCAAGCGCACATTGCGTAAAGCAGGGACGAGGCAAGGCACCCCCAAAGAGCTAGAGGTAACCCTGTGCTCGACCGAGATGGTCGGATGAACCGCGTAAGTCGATAAGCCCGATCTTTGTGCTGCTAATTCGGCCTCCTCGCGCCGGGCCCGGTCCACCACCTCCTGGGCGTTATCGACTCCACCTGCCGGGTTGTTGCCATGGGGCGCACCACGCCGTGCATTACTTGATACGGTCGGTTCATCCACGTGCCTGCAATAGCTCCGGCTTGGGCGGGGGGTAGAGTGGATCCGGTCGCGGCTGTACGAATACGCTTCCTGTTGGACCAAAACTGTCCTAAGGAGCTCCTTGACCCGGCGCGTCTTTACCGCATGTGGTGAATCACCTTCAATTGGAATAGCCTCCAGCCATGCCGCAGCTGCAACAAGGTTATCCATCGGGTTGGAGTAGTGACCCAGAGGTGTTTGCACAGCCTGAGGCACACTGGGGTTATGACGAGGTAGATCTATTGTTGGCTGGACCGCGCCGCCCATCCCAGTGCTTCCGCCGGTTTACCACCGGCGGATTACCGGTTCCCGCCCGGGTGTTGAAGAGGTCTCTTCCTTCAAAACTGAATGCAAACGTGATCTGTATTTCCTCTTCATGAATTCATGTGACGAGTTCTGATCCAACATGAGCCTATAAGCCTGCGCATCTAAAGCGGCCCTCTCTGCCGTCATCCTGGCGTCTGCAGCTGCTAGATCCGCTTTAGCCTGAGTGATTTGTTCCTTCACCTTCGCAATCTCCGCGTTATGAGCATCCTGATCCGCCGGGTTAGCCTCTGCCATGAGCGCAGCCAACGCATCGAACAAATTTGATAAAACTTGAGCCGGCGGGTGCAGGTGGCCTCTGCCCGGCTTCGCCGCCGCCATTGTTGAACCGGCGATCATTGCCGCAGTTAGCCCGAAGAGTGAAGCGCTGCTTGTGTACCGCCATGAATATTCCAACCCGGTTGGGCAGATCGGAGGGGTCCGGAATATCATCACCATCGAGCATCCCCAATCCGCCATCTTGTAGCTGATATAGAGATTACATTTCTCACGGTTGACGCCGTCGTCCGAGTAGTAGACGATGGTCTCGCCATCGACTACGATCCGTCCTCATAACTTCCTTCGTGGATGACTCCCACAAAGGCACGCTTCACGGCCGGTTTAACTCGGGCAGATCTCAGACGCCGAGCCGTCTCGACGAGGTCTGTGCAGATGTCCGGCTCAGTAACCTGTTCACCAATATTGACAATGAAGAAGTGTATGCCACCATAGGGGACCCGGTATCCGTACTCGATTGAGCCGGCCTCTGGGCCCCATCCTGCGTCGTCGATGTAGAGCTTGCCGCGACGACTCTTGGTCATCCGGCCCATAGCATAGCCTTCGAGTCCTTCGAATTTGCCCTCCAAGATCATCAAACCATCATGCGATAGCCCCACGGTGGGCGCCAACTGTCGTGGTTTTGTCACGGCAGATGTCCTCATGAAAGGACTTAGTCGTGGAGCCATCTCTACGGGTTAACTTGAAGGGGTTAAAGCGGACGCAAAGACACAAGGGTTTATACTAGTTCGGCCCCTTCGATGAAGGTAAAAGCTTACGTCTAGTTGTGTTGGGATTGATGTGGTTTCGATGACTAGGGAGCAAATAAGCTTCTCCTAGGACTCGAGTTGTTGTTCTCTCCTTGAACCGCCCCGGGTCGTCCCCTTATATAAACGGGTGACACCCGTCGGTTCAGAGAGTCCCAATCTCCGGTTCATACTCGTATCCGGGTTGGTCTCTCTCTATTCCTAACTTACAATACAAGTTTACATACCAGGCTGGTTTACGGCCATGTGTTCTAAACCGACTACAGGCCTTGGGCCCTTACTTTCATGCTTGGGCTTTTACATCGTTGAACTACTGATGAAGTTAACCCGGCCTAGATAGGCCGGTTTACGCCCAGTAGTAATATCCCCAACAACGAGGATTATGACGGTGGTGGTCATCTCCTACGTCGGAGGTGGTCGGCCTGAGGCTGGGTGATCAGATCTCGAGATCTGTAATCTAGTCCCGGCTGCGAGTCGGGGAGACATAGTTGCCGGTGAAAACCGAGCCGACGGCGGACGATGGCGGCATTCTGCGCCATTACCTTGATGAAGGCATCGTCCTGTAACTACTGTTGACCCACTCGTGCTGCTACGGGGAAACTCTAAGATCTGGTTTTCCAGATCGGACGATGGCGTCACTGCGATGTGATACGTCTCCGTCGTATCTACTTTTCCAAATACTTTTGCCCTTGCTTTGGACTCTAACTTGTATGATTTGAATGGAACTAACCCGGACTGACGCTGTTTTCAGCAGAATTGCCATGATATTATTTTATGTGCAGAAAATAAATATTCTCGGAATGACATGAAACTCCACGGAACATCTTAGAAAAAATAATAAAAAATCCTCGCCAAAGATGAAGACCTGGGGCCCACACCCTGTCCCACGAGGGTGGGGGCGCGCCAGAGGGGGGCGCGCCTACCTCGTGGCCCTCGAGACCTTCCGACGCCAACTCCAACTCTATATATTGGCTTTCAAGAGAAAAAATCGGAGAGAAGAAATCATCGCGCTTTTACGACACTGAAGCCGCCTTAAGCCCTAAAACCTCTCGGGAGGGCTGATCTGGAGTCCGCTCGGGGCTCCGGAGAGGGGATTCACGCCGTCGTCATCATCAACCATCCTCCATCACCAATTTCATGATGCTCACCGCCGATGCGTGAGTAATTCTATCATAGGCTTGCTGGACGGTGATGGGTTGGATGAGATTTATCATGTAATCGAGTTAGTTTTGTTAGGGTTTGATCCTAGTATCCACTATGTTACGAGATTGATGTTGCTATGACTTTGCTATGCTTAATGCTTGTCACTAGGGCCCGAGTGCCATGATTTCAGATCTGAACCTATTATATTTTCATGAATATATGTGAGTTCTTGATCCTATCTTGCAAGTCTATAGTCACCTATTATGTGTTATGATCCGACAACCCCAAGTGACAATAATCGGGATAGTTCTCGGTGATGACCATAGTTTGAGGAGTTCATGTATTCACTATGTGCTAATGCTTTGTTCCGGTTCTCTATTAAAAGGAGGCCTTAATATCCCTTAGTTTCCATTAGGACCCCGCTGCCACGGGAGTGTAGGACAAAAGATGTCATGCAAATTCTTTTCCATAAGCACGTATGACTATATTCGGAATACATGCCTACATTACATTGATGAATTGGAGCTAGTTCTGTGTCACCCTATGTTATGACTGTTACATGATGAACCGCATCCAGCATAATTATCCATCACCGATCCAATGCCTACGAGCTTTCCATATACTGGTTTACGCTTATTTACTTTCCCGTTGCTACTGTTACAATCACTACAAAATACCAAAAATATTGCTTTTGCTTTCATTACTCTTTTGTTACCGTTACCACCACTATCATACTACTATGCTACTAAATACTTTGCTGCAGATATTAAGTTATCCAGATGTGGCTAAATTGACAACTCAGTTTCTAATACTTGAGAATATTCTTTAGCTCCCCTTGTGTCGAATCAAGAAATTTGGGTTGAATACTCTACCTCGAAAGTTGTTGCGATCCCCTACACTTGTGGGTTATCAAGACTAATTTCTGGCGCTGTTGCCGGGGAGCATAGCTCTATTCTTTGAGTTACTTGGGATTTATATCTGATGGACACTATGAAGAACTTGAAAGATGCTAAGAGAAAAATTTATCCCTCAACTACGAGGGGAGGTAAGGAACTGCCATCTAGCTCTGCACTCTATTCACCTTCTGTTATGAGTAAGCTTGCGACACCTAAGCCTACTTCTGCTATTCGTTCCGATATGTCGCATGTTATTGATGATGCCACTTCTGCTATGCATGATACTTATGATGAAACTACTTCTATGCTTGATACTACTGTGCCCCTTGGTGAATTTCTTGATGAACAAATTTCTAGGGCTAGAGAGAAAGAAACTATTGAAATTGATTATGTTGATGAAAGTGATGATGAAGATATACCTGCTATTCCTGAGGGTTATCTTTTCGATATGGAATCTTCTGCAACTATTTTTGCCTGCAAGGATAGATACGAACTTAAGAGGCTGTTAGTTAAATGGAGTAAAGAATCTCTTAGAGATGTAATGAAACCTGACCTCGCTTTTGCTACTTCACCTATTTGTGTTCCCGATAAGGATTATGAATTCTCTGTTGATCCTGATATAATTACTTTGGTTGAATCTGATCCTTTTCATGGTTATGAATCTGAAATTGTTGTGGCACATCTTACTAAATTGAATGATGAGAGATCTCGCTACTTTTACATCCTTAAAATATTTCCGTTCTCATTAAAGGGTGATGCTAAGATATGGTTTAATTCTCTTGATCCTGGTTGTGTGCATAGTCCCCAGGATATGATTTATTACTTCTCTGCTAAATATTTCCCTGCTCATAAGAAACAAGCTGCTTTAAAGGAAATATACAACTTTGTGCAAATCGAAGAAGAGAGTCTCCCACAATCTTGGGGAGGCTTCTCAAGTTACTTAATGCTTTGCTGATCATCCTCTTAAGAAAATGAAATACTTGATATCTTTTATAATGGACTAACAGATGCTTCCAGAGATTACCTGGATAGTTGTGCTGGTTCTCTTTTCAGGGAAAGAACACCGGATGAAGCTGAAATTCTATTGAATAATATGTTGACAAATGAAAATAATTGGGCACTTCCCGAGCCAGCTCCAGAGCCAATTACTGAGCCTATTCCTAAACCAACTCCGAAGAAGAGCGGTGTTCTATTTCTCAGTCATGAAGATATGCAAGAGGCAAAGAAATCTATGAAAGAAAAAGGTATTAAAGCTGAAGATATTAAGAATTTACCTCCTATTGAAGAAATACATGGTCTTAATCTACCGCCTGTTGAAGAAACATATGATCTTGATCCATTACCTATTGAAGAACCTCATGATCTCGATAACCCCACACATGTAGTAAAGGTAAATTCTCTCTATAGATTTGATGAAGGTGATATTCCTCACTATAAGTCTGCTAGACAATGCTTGGATGAGTTTGATAATTTTATTCTCAAACAAGAAAATTTTAGTGCTTATTTTGGTAGACAGTTGAAATATGATTCCGATATGATTAAACACTTAGGTGATTATATGGCTGATGTTAGATGTGAACTTAAACTTATTAGCAAACATGCTTCTATGGTTACCACCCAAGTAGAACAAGTACTTAAGGCTCAAAAGGAATTGCTCGCTGAAATGAATAGTAAGAAAAATGAGTATGCTATTAGAGTGGCTACTAGAACTGGTAGAATGACTCAGGAACCTTTGTATCCTGAAGGCAACCCTAAGAGAATTGAGCAATATTCTTAGAGAAATAATATTGAATCACCAAGTTCTTCTAAAAGGAAGAAAAAGAAAAATGATAGGACTTTGCGAACTTCTAGTGAACCTATTGCTGAACCACCTGATAATCCAAATGATATATCTATGTCCGATCTTTGAAACACAATCTGGTAATGAACATGAACCTAGTGAAAATGTTAATGATGATGTTCATGATGATGCTCAACCTAGTAATGACAATGATGTAGAAGTTGAACCTGCTGTTGATCATGATAACCCACAATCTAAGAATCAACGTTATGATAAGAGAGACTTTGTTGCTAGGAAACATGGTAAAGAAAGAGAACCATGGGTTCAGAAACCCATGCCTTTTCCTCCCAAACCATCCAAGAAAAAGGATGATGAGGATTTTGAGCGCTTTGTTGAAATGATTAGACCTATCTTTTTGCATATGCGATTAACTGATGTGCTCAAAACAAATCCTTATGCTAAGTATATGAAGGATATCATTACAAATAAAAGAAAGATACCAGAAGCTGAAATTTCCACCATGCTTGCTAATTATACTTTTAAGGGTGGAATACCAAAGAAACTTGGAGATCCAGGAGTACCCACTATACAATGCTCCATTAAAAGAAATTATGTTAAAACTGCTTTATGTGATCTTGGAGCCGGTGTTAGTGTTATGCCTCTCTCTTTATATCGTAGACTTGATTTGAATAAGTTGACACCTACTGAAATATCTTTGCAAATGGCTAATAAATCAACTGCTATACCTGTCGGTATTTGTGAGGATGTGCTTGTTGTGGTTGCAAACGTTACTATTTTAACGGACTTTGTTATTCTTGATATTCCCGAGGACGATAGTATGTCTATTATTCTTGGAAGACCTTTTCTGAATACTGCAGGGGCTGTTATTGATTGCAACAAGGGCAATGTCACTTTTCATGTTAATGGTAATGAGTATACGGTACACTTCCCGAGGAAACAACCTGAAGTTTATAGTATCAATTCTATTGGAAAAGTTCCATCGATTATTTTTGGAGGTTTTGAATTTCCTCTTCCTACTGTCAAGAAGAAATATGATATTCTTATTATAGGGGATGTGCATATCCCCGTTGAGGTAACTTAGTGTTATTCGAAATTTCTCCGGTTCCATGTTATTCGGAATGAATTTGTTAACAAGACTTGATCAACCTTGTTAGTGGATTCCTTTTGATGAGCATGAGACGGGTGAAACTAGAAGCACAACCTTATGTACCCTCTTTATACTTTCTGTTATTTAGTTGAAATAAAGTAAAAATAGTATTTTTACTGCATTTCTGATTTATCCGTGCAATATAAAAATATCCCGAAAGTAAAAGTCCTCAGAATGCCATGCCAAGTTAATATGATTTTTTCGGGAATATTTGAGGATTTACTGTGCAAAAATTACCACGGGGGGAGCTGCCACCTGGCCACGAGGGTGGAGGGCGCGCCCTACCCCCCAGGGCGCCCCCCTGCCTTGTGGGCCCACGGTGGCCCTCCTCCACTTATTCCTGCACCCATCCTCTTCTTCTTCCTCCCACAAACACGAATAACCAGCTCAAACACGAGTTCCAGCCCTCGTTGCTGTGATTTTCGATCTCCTTGCTCAAAGCACCTCTCACAAAACTGTTTGGGGAGATTGTTCCTTGGTATGTGACTCCTCCATTGGTCCAATTAGTTTTTATTCTAGTGCTTTATTCATTGCAAATTTGTGCTTCATAGGTGACCATGTTCTTGAGCTTGCATGTCAATTTTATATGGTTCCAACTAGTTCTAATGCTTGATTAAGGCTCTAGGCACTTGTAGGAGTAGTTGATATTAATTTTATTGAAGTTGGTTCACTTTTGTTTGAAGTTACCAAAAATTTCAGAATTTTTTCAAAGAAAACAATATGTTTAGGAAGATGTTCCAAGGTGGTTCTTCAAGGAAGCAAGGCCCCAGGCTTGCTATGCGCGATGCCGATGAGGAGCCCCCAAGGGACGCTCTTGTGAGGCCCTGTGAATGGCCTTCGATAAATTTTATGGATCGAGCGGGAATAAAAGAAGAATTTAACGCATATTTGCGTAACGCCGGTCTTGTGGATTTCGAGGCAGACAAATTCCCACAGTATCATGATCTCACTAGCTCATTTGTGAGGAGGTTTGAGTTTTCATCTTCACGTAATTCTCCTTCTGTCATGTTTGATCTTTATGACAAATCTTATACAATGGACTTAGAGGACTTTACTTCTGCTTGCAAACTCCCACAATGGGGTAGCACTGTTGATCCCCGTAAATCTAAATTTAGAGACTTTCTTGCTAGTATAACTGTGGGAGAATCTAGAGATATAACGCATAAGCCACTATAGGGAGTATTCACTTTCCTGCTATACATTATTTTGCTCTCTTCATCGGTAGGTGCATAAATGCTAAGGATGAAGCATGTCACATGTGTGTCCCTGATCTCAACATTCTCAGGAGTGCTGTGTTAGGAGACCAATCTTGTCATATGGGAGCCATTCTAGCTCGTAGGTTGCATCATAATAGATATAACGGAGATTTCTTTGGAGGAATTTATGCAACCCGCTTAGCTAATTTTCTTGAGATAGATATTCATGAGTGTGATATGGAGTTGCCCCCTACTTATTTAGATTTTGATTCTATGGTTTCCCACCAGTTTGTTGAGAGGACTGAATCACCTCTCCAGTATCGACTAATCTTTAACAAACAGCATGTTGTCCGTATTACTCTTCCTGCTCCTGCCTTCTTTGATTCTCAGACAAAAGGAAGATATGTTATTACCAGAGAGAAGGCAGATGAGTACGAGAGGAGAGCGGAGGCGGCTCGACGCCATGCTGCAGCTCAGGAGGCGATAGCCGCCGCATCACAGTACGACCCCAGCTAAACCTACGGGTACCCGCCAGGCTATCCCTGGCAATGAACCAACTTAGGCCAAAAGCCTAAGCTTGGGGGAGTACGTATTTCCCACCGACATTACATTTATGTTCACACACTCATTGCTAGATGTCGGTGCTCATACTCTTTCACTGTAATATCCATGCTAGTTTATTTCCTTTTTTCTGCCTTCTTCTTGTGTGTTTAATAAACTTTAAAAAAAATAGTAGTAGTTTATTTTTCCTGCTGTAGTAGTAATAATTAAAAATAAAACCCAAAAATATTTCCTGTTCTTCTTTTGCTTGTTGGGAGCTTTCCCGTGTAAATAGTTTTATTTCTTTTCTTTTCTTTGGGGGTCGACAGGAGAAGACCATGATTAAATTGTTGAAGTGGCTCTTATATGCTTTATTGTTGATTTAACCAACAACCCATATTGCCTTGTCTTCTCCTGCTTATTGAATGCTCGCAGATTCCAGCTTAGTCCAATGCACGTGCACTCTTATTATTATTCACATCGTTCGGTCGTGCAAGTGAAAGGCAATTATGATGATATATGATGGACTAACTGAGATGGGAAAAGCTGGTATGAACTCGACCTCTCTTGTTTTTGTAAATATGATGAGTTCATCGTTCCTGATTCAGCCTATTATGAATAAACATGTTTGCAATGACAATTAGAGATCATACTTGCTTATGCCATGCTTAATTAGCTATGATTTATAATGGTTTACCTTGCGTGCCAACATGCTATTAAAATGGTTGTGATGTGGTATGATGGGGTGGTATCCTCCTTTGAATGATTTAAGTGACTTGACTTGGCACATGTTCACACATGTAGTTGAAACAAATCAACATAGCCTTCACGATATTTATGTTCACGGTGGATTATATCCTACTCATGCTTGCATCCAATGTTTATTAATTTTAGTGCATGTTCATGACTGTTGTCGCTCTCTAGTTGGTCGCTTCCCAGTCTTTTGCTAGCCTTCACTTATACTAAGCGGGAATACTGCTTGTGCATCCAATCCCTTAAACCCCAAAGTTATTCCATATGAGTCCACTATACCTTCCTATATGCAGTATCTACCTGCCGTCCCAAGTAAATTTGTATGTGCCAAACTCTAAACATTCAAATAAACATTCTGTTTTGTATGCTCGAATAGCTCATGTATCAACTATGGCTGTCCTTATCTTCCATGTTAGGCGGGTTATTCTCAAGAGGAGTGGACTCCGCTCCTCACTCACGAGAACATGGCTGGTCACCGGGATGCCCAGGCCCATGCTTTATGCAAACTAAATCAAAATAATTGCAAACAAAACTCCCCTGGGACCTGATGTATGTTGGAGGCACCTCGTTGTTTCGAGCAAGCCATGGATTGATGCTTGTTGGTGGAGGGGAGTATAAACTTTACCATTCTGTTTGGGAACCACCTATAATGTGTGTAGCATGGAAGATATCGCCATCTCTTAGTTGTTATGTTGACAATGAAAGTATGCCGCTCAAAATATTATTTATCTCTATTTCAAAATCGAGCTCTGGCACCTCTACAAATCCCTGCTTCCCTCTGCGAAGGGCCTATCTATTTACTTTTATGTTGAGTCATCACCCTCTTATTAAAAGCACTGGCTTGAGAGCGCAGTTGTCATTTGCATTCATTACTAATTTATATTGGGTATGACTATGACTGGATCTCTTTTACCATGAATTACAATGTCTAGTCAGTCCTTGATCTTTAAAGGTGCTATGCATTTATGTTTTGCGGTCTCAGAAAGGGCTAGCAAGATACCATCCTGTTATATCATATTATGATTGTTTTGAGAAAGTGTTGTCATCCGAGATTTATTATTATGACTCATTAGTTGATTATGCCATTGATATGAGTAAACATGAGACCTGAGAATTATTGCAAGTGTGGTTAGTTATAATCTTTGCTGAAAACTTGAATCTTTGGCTTGACATATTTACAACAACAAGAGCAAACAGAGTTTGTAAAAGTTTTCTTTTTCTCTTTCGGTCATCAACTTAATTGCTTGAGGACAAGCAAGGGTTTAAGCTTGGGGGTTGATACGTCTCCGTCGTATCTACTTTTCCAAACACTTTTGCCCTTGTTTTGGACTCTAACTTGTATGATTTGAATGGAACTAACCGGACCGACGTTGTTTTCAAAGAATTGCCATGATGTTGTTTTATGTGCAGAAAACAAAAGTTCTCGGAATGACACGAAACTCCACGGAACATCTTAGAAAAATAATAAAAATCCTCGCCAAAGATGAAGACCAGGGGCCCACACCTGTCCCACGAGGTGGGGGCGCCAGGAGGGGCGCCCCTCACCTCGTGGGCCCTCGAGACCTTCCGACGCCAACTCCAACTCTATATATTTGCTTTCGGGGAGAAAAAAATCAAGGAGAAGAAATCATCGTGTTTTACGATACAGAGACGCCGCCAAGCCCTAAGACCTCTCGGGAGGGCCAATCTCGAGTCCGTTCGGGGCTCCGGAGAGGGGGATTCGTCGCCGTCGTCATCATCAACCATCCTCCATCACCAATTTCATGATGCTCACCGCCGTGCGTGAGTAATTCCATCGTAGGCTTGCTGGGCGGTGATGGGTTGGATGAGATTTATCATGTAATCGAGTTAGTTTTGTTAGGGTTTGATCCCTAGTATCCACTATGTTCTGAGATTGATGTTGCTATGACTTTGCTAGGCTTAATGCTTGTCACTAGGGCCCGAGTGCCATGATTTCAGATCTGAGCCTATTATGTTTTCATGAATATATGTGAGTTCTTGATCCTATCTTGCAAGTCTATAGTCACCTATTATGTGTTATGATCCGACAACCCCGAAGTGACAATAATGGGGATACTTCGGTGATGACCATAGTTTGAGGAGTTCATGTATTCACTATGTGCTAATGCTTTGTTCCGGTTCTCTATTAAAAGGAGGCCTTAATATCCCTTAGTTTCCATTAGGACCCCGCTGCCACGGGAGGGTAGGACAAAAGATGTCATGCAAGTTCTTTTCCATAAGCACGTATGACTATATTCGGAATACATGCCTACATTACATTGATGAATTGGAGCTAGTTATGTGTCACCCTATGTTATGACTGTTACATGATGAACCGCATCCGACATAATTATCCATCACCGATCCAATGCCTCTGAGCTTTCCATATACTGGTTTACGCTTAGTTACTTTCCCGTTGCTCTTCGTTACAATCACTACAAAATACCAAAAATATTGCTTTTGCTTTCATTACTCTTTTGTTACCGTTACCACCACTATCATACTACTTTGCTACTAAATACTTTGCTGCAGATATTAAGTTATCCAGGTGTGGCTGAATTGACAACTCAGTTGCTAATACTTGAGAATATTCTTTAGCTCCCCTTGTGTCGAATCAATAAATTTGGGTTGAATACTCTACCCTCGAAAGCTGTTGCGATCCCTACACTTGTGGGTTATCACGGTGTCGTTTCTCTCTTGGGAGCATCATTTGTGGAGCAGCGCTGGAAGTCATAGGCAGGAGGTGGAGCGGCTAAGTCTTGCACGGAGCTTCGATGGAGATGTGAAGTCATGCCTGACCGATAGGTGCTACGCTTTGTCATGCCTGGTCGGCAGGTGCTACGCACGACAGATCTTTCATAGACTTCAAGCTGTGTCGGTTGGTGGTACTTGGCGGCATGGTGCTGAGGTGTACCGGCGGCGACCGCGACATGCTCAGCAGTTTTCGCGCAGGGAGGTCGTGACGTTGGGCACCATGGTGGCGACGACGACAGCTAGTCCGGGCAAGGATGATGCGTCAGTATAACTCTCAAGGTGGAGTGGTGGCAATTGGCGGCGACGATCGCTGAGAGCGCGCCGGACCGGTGTGTGCCCCATACCCAGCAAGTGGCTTGGTTGAGGTCTCAGGTCTTAGATGTTAGGCTGGGCTGCGAGATCTGTGGTATCAGGCCCGGACCATCAGCGTCCCTTCATCAACTGGATAAGAGGAGCGACGGATGTTGCCTAGACGGTGGCTTCGAACTTACTGATGTATTTCTTTGTAAGGTCTTTTATGAATAATTAATAAAGTGGCTGCATGCATCGCCTTGATGCAGAGGCCGAAGGTCTTCCTCCTTTCCTTAAAAAAATACGTGAAGAGACGAGAGCCAACCTAGGCGCCTAACTCAGAGACTCGAGAGTTGCACAAAACCGCGTGATCTCAATAAAAACTCCTTTTATGGAGTATAGATTGCAAAAATCTCTATCAAATTTCCAAAAGTGGTCTCCACCCCTAATTTATTTTTGGGAGCTCTAAATCTAGCCCTTTACCCTCCCTCGGGGACGTGAAAGATATTTTTGAATGCACTAGATAATCTTTTTGGAGTTTTTTTAGAAATAGAGGGTAGAAATCCCCATCTGATCATGACCTCACTTTAGGAAAAGATTGATCCAGT
The DNA here is from genome assembly GCA_021605145.1 of Aegilops bicornis. Classification (NCBI taxonomy): domain Eukaryota; kingdom Viridiplantae; phylum Streptophyta; class Magnoliopsida; order Poales; family Poaceae; genus Aegilops; species Aegilops bicornis. The sequence continues at coordinate 2,488,033 of JAHIAL010000032.1, read as the reverse complement.
TTATAAGAAAAACCTAACCGAAACTCTCAACAACCCATAGGGCAATATTCTCCTAGGAGCGGATGGAGGGAAATTTCCATCAACTGCCTCGCCATGGGTGCCCCTGGTTTCACTGCTACTGCCCAGAATCGATCTCCAACACCCGCATAGCTGCTGTTGGCATCCTGCCACCGACGCTGCCTTCTCCTGCCCCTTCCTTCCCTCTCCTCCCGACCATCATAACCCTTCTCACACTGCCAGACGCCATGAGCCCCTAGCTGTGGCGGGCAACCCTAGGCCCCGACACGTGAGGTGCTTGAGTGGCTAACAATGGATGCGTTGAAGAGGGTCTGGGTGTCATGCTGCATGTGGTTTCTATGCCGCCGCCTATGGCAAACAACGGAGGAGAGCCAAGTGACCCAAGCATGACCTCAAGTGTCGGCACTTGCCTACTCGGTAACATTGGAGGTATCGAGCCGGAGGGCCTAGCGGCCACCCATGAGGAGCCTGCAAGGCACACGATGATTGTGTCACCCTAGCTGCAGGAGGCGGCGGCAATGTCGTGCGTTTAGAGGCCGTATCCTTGGAGGAGGTAGGCGGCGGCGAGAGGAGCCATGTCGAGGAGAGCGCGGCGGGTCCTACATTAGGGCTTGTTCGGTCAATGCCCCCTCAATCCCCTACAAACCTCTTCAACCCCTGCCTAACCGAACAAAGCCCCATTTTTTGACAGGAAGTCCTACATGACTAGCTTTATTAAAAATCAAACCACAGTTACATCGTTCATCTGTTAAGAACTTAATGTTAAAATCCGAGGGTGGATCAAACCAAACCGAGGGCTGGTTCTCACGCCCCCATTAAGCTAGCACATGAGCTACTACATTAGACTCCCTATTACAAAAATTGATATAAGACTTCCCAAACTCACTTAACTCTCGACAACAAGCATCTAATATAAGGGCTGCCACCATAGAATACTCATCCTGGTTAAGAGCTTGAACCACCGTGATATTATCCATGCGTACAGAAATCATTGCGCCCCGTCCCGTCCGGTTAGCCAGCTTCGTACCTTCACACAACGCCACGGCCTCAGCTGACACAACATTAGGGACATGCTCAACTTTCGCAGTTGCCGCTGCCAAGAACAATCCTACGTGACATTAATGATAGTCTGGCCAGCGAGAGCCTTCCTGAACAAGCCCTCAGTGAGGGGATTAACCGAACAAGGAGTTAGGAGAGATGGAGGGGAATATTTTTTTTCCGCTGCCGAGTTTGCAAAAATAAGCATTGACATTAATGATAGTCTGGCCAGCGAGAGCCTTCCTGAACAAGCCCTCAGTGAGGGGATTAACCGAACAAGGAGTTAGGAGAGATGGAGGGGAATATTTTTTTCCGCTGCTGAGTTTGCACGCTGTAGAGCATCTAAAAATCATTAGCAGTTTTGCTAAGTTTTAGTCGAGTGAGACTTCGTTATGTCTTAGTCGATGCTATATTTCTTTGATCTTGCATGGAGATTTGTACTCCCTTCAATTCTTTTTTACTTTGCATATAAGAATTATCTGAAGTCAAACTTTGTAAAGTTTGACCATATTTATATGAAAAATATTAACATCTACAATGCTAAATTTATACGATATGGAAACTAAAGTCATGATGCATCTAATGATGTTGATTTGGCATTCTGGATGTTTGTATTTTTTTTATAAACTTGGTCAAAATTTATCAGGTTTGATTTCAGACAAATCTTATATGCGAACTAAAAAGGACCGGAGGTGTACAAATTATGTTTTCTTTTTTTCTTCTTCTTCTTATATACTATGCCATTTGACTAAAATTTGGTTAAATCTCAGTCGACTGAGGGGCAAGTAGTTGCTGAAACCCAGCTCGATGCACCCACGCAAGAAAACATAGCAAAATATTTCAAAAAAAAATGAAACTTTTTGGGAATGACTATGAACAAATGTTAGAAGTACTTGCAAAGTTTTACGGTCATATGACATCTGAGGAGCATTGTATATTTTTTTTTACAAATTTTTCTCAAACAGTGCACATATATTTTAAGGAATTTTGTTTTTTTGTCCAAAGCTCCTCGAATGTCATTTGACCACCAAACTTTGCAAGCACTTCTAATATTTGTTCATAGTCATTTCCAAAATTTCAGATTTTTTTTAAAAAATGGTTTACAATATTTTCACAGAAAGCAGAAGCACCGAAATTGAATAAAACCACTCTCATCGATCGGCACTCCAGACACACCCAATTATTAAAGCACAGTCTGAAACAATTCTTGAGGCTGCCCTTTCTGAGTATCTCCCAGAGTAGCTCTTGACAGCAACGTAAACTGATCTTACCCTATCATGTAGAGTGCGGTCTATTTTCTGAAAAGTGTGTAGAGTGTGGTCTGACGCAGCGTTGCGTCTCCAAGTCAAGGTCTCCAGAAAGTCGAGCCATCCATATAAAGCATCCAAGCCGGAGCTGTGAGCATGTACCTAGCTACTACTGCAGATTTCCTTACACCACGGAGGCGGGGCAAACGGGAAGGGGGAGGATGAGTGCGCGAGCACCACCGCCGCCGAGCATGCCGGAGTCCGACTGGGCGGTCAGGCGGATCCGCAAGGAGCTGAAGCTGCTCTGGATCGACCCCCCGGCGTTCTGCCGGCCCGGTCCGGAGCCCGTGACGGACCTGTTCCACTGGGAGGTGGTCATCGACGGGCCCGACGGCAGCCCCTACGCCGGCGGCACGTTCCCCGTCGACGTCGCGATCCCCAAGAAGTACCCCATGAAGCCCCTCAAGCTCACCTTCAAAACCAAGGTGCGTGCGCGCGTGTTCCGCGTGGCAACAGAGGAGATTGATCGCGCGGTCCGTCGTTTGATCCCTTCCCATACTCATCGTGATCTCTGCAGGTGTACCATCCGAACATCGGGCCGGAGGGGAGGATGGCCATGGACATCTTCGGGGAGTGGTGGAGCCCGGCGATCACGATAAGCACGGCCCTCCTGTCCGTCGTCTCCGTCCTCTACGACCCCCTGATGGACCTCCCCGTCCGCCGCGACGCCGCCCTGCAGTACAGGCACGAGCGGGGTCTCTTCGAGCAGAAGGCCAGGCGCTGGACCCGCAAGTACGCCTCGGCGCCGGTCGCCTCCTTCTGCCCGGCAGCGGCAGGGAAGGAGCTGCTGGAGGAGGCGGTGACTAGTGGGGCAGTGGCACGTCGTCGTTCTTGCGGGGCTGGGCAGTGGCGTTTCTTCGCGGCTCGTCTCCTTGCCATCTAGTGCGTGCGTTCGGCCGTTCACCGCGATGAAGTTCTTTCACCACAAGAACTACTAGTACTAATTTGGTCTAATATGTACAGTAATTTGGATAGAGTGGGTTGTCTTAATTAGCCATGTTCGGATGCTTATTCGTGGTGTGAGCCTCGTTGTACCGCACTGGGGCGAGGTGTAGTGGTCGATGCATGCTCCTACGCAACTTCTGCAAACAGAAAGTATGGTATTTCTGCCTTTGTTCCGTGTTCTTATTTGTACTAAGTTGTGTGCTGCCGTTAAGTTAAAAAAAAAGTTGTGTGCTGCCGTTTGTACGATCTAGTTGGCGGTGACAATTTTTGAGGCTTTTGTTCACTTTTCCTTTCTTCTGCGGAACAATTTTCTTAAAGAGTCTGACTATATAGCCTCTAGACGTGAGATATTATCTCACATTGAACTCGGGACCTCATACCAGGGAACGACAGTTTCTACCACTCCGACAGATAACTGATGTTGACGATTAGGAAACGAGGATCATTTAAGAACATAGCACAACGTCCAGATTAGAAGACATGTTTGAAGTTTTTTGAAATCACAAACAATTTTAAAACTTTGAAAAATATTTTTCAAATGTGAACAAACTAGATAATTCTGATATTTTGAATAATAAGAACAAAATTTGGCATTCCGAACAATTTCTTCTTGAACAATTTTTCAAAACATGGACAATTTTTAAAAATCACCGAACATGTTTTAGAGTGTTGACATTTTTGAAATTCCAAACATTTTTTGAACAAGATGAATAAATTTACTCTATTTTTATTTTAATAATATATTTTAAATATTGTTTTGCACCATTTAGAAAATGTTGACATTTTAAAAATGTTCATGCATTTGAAAAGAATGTTTGTGATGTTTCAAAAAATGTAATATACAATGGAAAAAATCATAACATTCAAAGAAATGTTCGTGACAAATTTTTAAAAACAAACGCCAGGTATTTCAAAAAAATCATGACATTTTATAGAATTTATTTTATGCAATGTAAAGAAAATCTTCGCATAAGTTTTTTAAAAAAAACGTTTACCATGTATTCTAAAAAATCCTCGAGCTTGTATTTGAAAAAAATATTCATCATGTAATTTGAAAAAAATGTTCATTGTGTCTTAAAGAATGTTCCGTGTACACAGAAAAACATACAGTGTGTATTACAAAAGTGGACATGCATTTGAAAAAATACAACTATATAGTGGTACTGGGTTGGGAACGAGTTGCGCGCTGAGAATGGACATGCAACTATGTCGGGCATGAGGTGCATGTTTGACTTGGACCTGCAACTCGGTCGGGTGGGTTTACGTGTTGGGGTTGGAAATGGAACTAGATAGGGGTTGGAGCAAGTTGCGTGTTGCAAAAAAAGCACAAGCCTGAGTGCGAGTCAAAGGGTGGGCTTGTAACTGGGAGAACTACGAGCTGAATTGCGAGTTGAGGATGTACTTACAACTAGCTAGGACAACTACAAACTATGAGATCAATTGCGGGTCAAGGGTCGGTTTGCAACTGGGATAAAACAAATTACACTTCCAGTTGCGAATTAAGGATGGACTTGCAACTAGGATGAAAGACAAAAACACAGGCTCAGTTATGAGTTAAGGGTGGGCTTACAACTGGGATAAAACAAACTACGTGACTAGTTGCGAGTCGAGGGTGGTCTTGTAACTAAGAGAAGTATATAAAACAGTGATACGTTTTGCACGTTGAGGGTAGACTTGTAACTGAGATGAAAAAGCAAAAAACATCCAGTTGCGAGTCGAGGTGAACTTGCAACTAGGACAACAACAAACTATGGGCACATTTGCGAGTAGAGGGTGGACTTGCAACTAGGACAAAAAAATTGGGGCCCCGTTGCGAGTCAAGGATGGACTTGCAACAGGAAGAAAAAAAAAGTCACGCCCCAGTTGCGAGTCGAAGGTGAACTTGCAACTAGGACAAAAAAAAGTGTTGAGCCCTAGTTGCGAGCCGATGGTGGACTTGCAACTGAGACAAAAAAAAGGCCGGGCCCCAGTTACGGGTCAATGGTGGACTTGCAATTGGGACAAAAAATGTTGGACCTAGTTGCGGATCGATGGTAGACTTGCAACTGGAATAAAAAAAGTTTACCCCAGTTGTGAGTTGGGGTTGGACTATCAACCGAAAACATGCCCTAGTTATGAGTCGATGGACTTGCAACTGGACAAAAAGGTCGCTCCCCAGTTGCAAGTCTAAGGTGGACTTGCAATTGGGACTAAAATAGATTGAAATCCAGTTGCGTGTCGAGGGTGGACTTGCAACTGGGATAAAAAAATGTCGAGACCCACTTGCGAGTCGAGGGTGAGAATGCAACAGGGACAAAACAAGTTCAGTTATGAGTCGAGGGTAAACTTACAATTGAAACAAGAAAAATAACAACCCCTCTGTTTGGTGGTGGATAATCAACTAATAGCAATGAAAAAAATTCATGAATTTTAAAAAAATGAAAAGAAAATGTTGAAAAAGAGAAAAGAAAAATAAAAAAAATCATGAATTTAAAAGTATACACATTTGAAACAAAATAAATAAAAATGAAGAAAAAGAAAAAGAAAATAAAAAAGTCACATGTGGTCACAGCCCACGCGAGGCAACCCACGAGGTTGTGAAACAAAAAACGGCCTAAATGCTACCCCTCACGTGAGCGACGAGTACAGGAACAACACCTAATGATAAAAAAATAATCAAATAATATGAATCTTGATGTCTAAATCGTGTGGTTAAAAATTTAGATGCGAGGTAATTATTTCATATCTAGATATAAATAGCAAACCTTGTGGAGTATCCCATTCTCATGGGTCATCTGTTCATTTCATTGTTCTCTCTGAGCGAAGCATGCAAAAGTTCGCTCCAGCCGCACCCTGAGCGAACGATTAAATTTTTTAACAGTGACATTTTTTTATATAGGCATGACAATTTCTATGTGTAGCATGTTAGTCTCTTCTGAATGCAACATGCATGGCAGATTCCTATAAACATGTGGCAATTTCTCTATTGCAGCATGACAATATTCCCTCTTGTAGCATGACAAATGATGAACATTCTATGGCAACTTTCTCCTGCCGTAGGATGTCAATTCTTTTTTTAGCATTGCAATCCCGGCGACAAATCTTTTCGTTATAAGGATAACAAATCTCTTGTTTTAACATGACAATCCTGAGTGCTCCTTAGGAGCGGTTTTTTTTTGAGTAAGCGCCGAGGAAAATCAATGTTCACTTGCATGAGCCTTGGTGGGAATATTCATTCTCGTGCTGGATCCTTCCATAGGGACATCAGCTCTCAATTAGCGTCCTTAATGTATACTGGTACTGTCCCTCATGCTGTTCCTAAGTGCGATTCTTTTTGGTGGCGGTCTATGGTTAAACTTATGCCTATCTACAGAGGAGTTGCCAAATGTGAGGTACGGAATGGCTTACATGTATCCATGTGGCATGATAATTGGAATGGTCTAGTCCTTTCTGAAAATTTCGCCTGCTTGTATTCATATACCAAGACCGAAGATATCTCAGTTCACACGTACTATGAGACAACTGATTTGAGTCTGATATTCCATCTACCTCTGTCTCCCGAGGCCCTTAATGAGTTACACTCCATAGACAGTCTAAAACCGCCACAAATTCTCGAGTCTGAAAGCACTGAACAATGCCCGACCCGCGGCAAACCGCTGCTCCTCCAAACCATGGGGCACGCCATCTCCGGCGAGGGTTTCTTCTGTCTCCAGTACCCGGAGGATGCGACGGCGGCGCCTCAGATCCTGATGGGGGCCAACGCGGCGGTACTCTCCATGCCTTCCGGCGCGCTCACGCAAGAGATCCTCCAAGTGGAGCTGCCGCACCTTTTTGAGGGCGAGTGTGACTGGCAGATCGGTCCTTTGGCGGGCGGGGCGTTCTCAGTGGTTTTCCCGGATCCGGCGATGCTCAGGATGGCAACACGAAGCAGCAAGCTCTTTCTCTCCATCAACAACCTCATGGTGGATATCCGCGATGCGGTGCTCGATGCTCCTAAAGGAATGGCGATGCCAGAGGTGTGGGTCAAACTGGGAGGAATCCCACCCAAGCAGAGGCGTCCCGACCTGCTCATGGCGGCCACCACCATGCTCGGCCGCCCCTTGCTGATCGATGAGGAGTCGCTCATCCGCCCGGGGCCGGTGCGTATGTGTTTCGCCTGCCGCAACCCTTGCAAGCTGCGCGGTCTGGTCCAGATCTGGTTCAATGGCGAGGGCTTCAACATCAACATCGAGCCCGAGCTTCCTATGGAGCAAATCACAGCACACGCCTTGCCTGACCAGAATCCCCCTTCTCCCCACCACGACCAGGGCCCGGACGGGGCGGGGTGGGACGGGCCCATGGATGACGATAAGGAGGCTGATGCTAGCATGGGGGATGATTCCATTGACACGGCGGCGTGGGAGAAGCTGGGTATCACTGACAAGGGCGGGGTGGCAAACCGGGCGCTGCTCCCGGCGCTGGAGCTGCCTTTGGCGGGGAGGTCCAGGGAGCCGGAGCTGTCCATCCCAAACCAATATGGCTCAAACTTGGGCTCGGTCACGTCCCCCCCCGGTGCGCTCAGTGGCGGAGGCCGGCGTGGACCAGATGGTGGAGCCGATGGGCGGGGCTAGCACCCCCATCGCGATGTCTGTGGACTCGCTGCCTCTCGCTTCGCGCTCTCCGTCCCAAGGAGGCCGCAGCACCAGCAAGCTCGGCGCGGTGAAGCAGCTCAAGAAGGTGGCCGTGCGCAAGGTCAGCGCAGAGGTCGGGCGGGCAGCGGAGCTCCAGGGCGCGCCGGCGACGCCTCGTCAGGCGGTGATGGCGTTGGCCGTGCCCGGCTCGGCCCCGATCGCGCTGGAGACGTCCAAGACAGCGACTTTCCCGAAGGCCAAGCGTTCCAAGGCCGTCGTGGAGGGGCAGGTGGCTCCTGTGCGCGTCAGCGCGCGGGCCAAGGGAGCCAAGGGGCACATGCCTTCGCTCCAACGCGCCCAACTCTTCCAAGCACAGAAGAATCTGGAAACCTCAGGTAACCCTTTGCCCCGTTTCGCGATCCTGGATTCGTTTTCGGATGATCATCTGGGAGAAGTGCTGGTAGAGAGTGGGGTAGAACCGTGTGGGGAGGGCGGGGTTTGCGAGCTCATCTCGCTGGTGCGCGCAAAGGAGAAGGCGCAGGCGGCAATCGCAGCGGCGGCTGCTCAACACGCGGAGCGTCTGGCGGCCGAGGCTGAGCCCTCGTCGTCGCTAATGCTCCGGCCCGAAGAGGAGATAGCAACAGGGGTTGCCAATCCTCCCTCACCTTGCCGCGGCAAGGTGAGGCGCGTGGCCAAGGCGATCACCTCCAGGGGTGTGCGCCTGCGAAACCGCGTCATCTAGATGCGGACGCTGTTTTGGAACATCCGTGGCTTCGGCCACGTGGGGCGGCGCATCCAACTTAGAGATTACATCAGAAAAGAAGGGATAGATATCGTAGGGCTCCAGGAAACCATCAAACTGATTTTCGTCACCTAGATATCTTAGCCATAGACCCCCTTGAGCGGTTTATGTGGCAACACAGTCCGGCCAACGGCCATTCGGGTGGTATGTTGCTTGGCTTCTGCAATGCCATGTATGAGGTGCTGTCCTGGGAGGTCGGAACCTTTTTCATCGCTGCCAACATACGCGTGAGAGCCTCGCTGTGCGAGCTCGTGATCGTGCAAGTCTACGAACCAGCAGATCACTCACGCTCGGCTGAGTTTTTGGGGAACTCGAAGCCAAGGTGTTGACTGTAGCCGCCAACCAAATCCCTCTTCTGGTGGGTGGCGATTTCAACCTCATCCGTTCGGGTGAGGACAAGAACAACGATAACATCAACTGGCCAAGGGTGGCCATGTTTAATAACGCAATTGCGTCGATGTCACTTAGGGAGGTGACACGGACTGGGGAAAGGTACACTTGGACCAACAAGCAACTAGCCCCGGTGCGGTCCGTTTTGGATCGCGTTTTCATGTCTCCGGAGTGGGAAGTGGTGTTTCCACTTTGTTCGCTCCTGGCCGAAACTAGGATCGGCTCGGATCATGCTCCACTAATCCTATCATCAGGGGAAGATAGGATTCGTCGCAGCCCATGTTTCTTCTTCGAAACGGCGTGGTTCGAGGTCCCAGACTTTGATACTATCTTTAGGGAAAGATGGCTGCGATGTGTCCAAGCCACGGGCCAGCAGCGCGGCCCTATGGAGTTTTGGACCACGGTAGGGGGACGCCTTCGTGCAAGCCTCAAGGGATGGGGTGCGAATCAGGGGCGTGACGACAAGGTTATGAGGGCGCGCCTTCTCGACGAGATTGCACTCCTCGACACCCAAGCAGACTCGCGTCCTTTCTCGGAGCAAGAATGGGCGCACCGATATGCCTTGGAAGGGCAAGTCGAAGCGCTGCTTCGGTCGGAGAAGGAGTATTGGAGGCGTAGGGGAGGCCTCAAGTGGATGCTGAAGGGCGATGCGAACACGGGCTATTTCCATGCGTATGCAAATGGTCGCCGCGGGAAATGCCTAATCCTTCGGCTGCAGACGGAGCAGGGGCTCCTTCTCCATCAAGCGGACATTAGCGAACACATCTACGACTTCTACATCAGCTTGATGGGGACTGACGAGCCACAACGCGCGCGGCTACGTGAGGACGTTTGGCTCCCAGCTCAAAAAGTCTTAGAGTCGGAGAACGAAGAGTTGGGGCTCGCGTTTCTTCCTAAGGAAATTGATGATGCAATCCAAAGCATGAAAACAGACATGGCCCTGGGACCCGATGGGTGGCCGGTGGCGATGTTCAAGCACTTTTTGCCACTTTTGCGCGACCCCATCTTCGAGGTGTGCAACGGCTTCATGCGCGGCTTCATGGATATAGCTAGGCTAAACTACAGGGTGCTCTCGCTAATTCCTAAAGTGCCTGGTGCGGATAACATCCGTCAGTACAGGCCAATTGCGCTCATCAACGTGCCTTTCAAAATCTGCGCTAAAGGGTGTGCCACTAGGCTTACCCCGATCGCCCACCGCACCATCAGCCGAGCCCAATCAGCTTTCATTCGCGGTAGAAACATTTTGGACGGGCCGCTAGCGTTGCAAGAGACACTTCACGAACTTAGACGCACGAACGAACCGGCGATTTTACTCAAACTCGACTTCGGAAAGGCGTATGACCGCGTCAACTGGGACTTCCTTAGACAAATTCTCATTAGTCGCGGCTTCTCGCCCATGTGGGTTCACAGGGTCATGCAGTTAGTTTCGGGGGGCCAAACTGCGGTCTCGATGAACGGAGAAGTAGGGACTTCTTCAGGAACAAACATGGCTTACGCCAGGGTGACCCCATGTCACCGCTCTTGTTCAACTTCGTGGCAGATGCGCTTGCGACCTTGCTTCGTAAAGCTACGGAGGCAGGTCATATCAAAGGGGTGTTGGGGCACCTCATCCCAAGGGGGATTTCGCACTTACAATATGCGGACGACACGCTGCTGTTGTTCCAACCGGACCTTCACAGCGTGGCCATGATCAAAGCGCTGTTGATTAGCTTCGAACTCATGTCGGGGCTCAAGATCAACTTTCACAAATGTGAAGTGATGCCCATGGGGCTAGACCCGGTCGAGAGCAGCCGCATCGCGGACCAGCTCAACTGCAAACTTGGCAAACTCCCATTTTCCTACCTGGGCCTTCCATTGGATGCCAAACGTATCTCGATAGACGATGGGCTCCTCTTTGGACCAAGGTGGGAGGGCGGGTGTGCCCGTGGAGGGGGAAGTTCCTGTCCTCCGCAGCTAGACTGATTCTAACGAATGCGAGCTTATCCTCGCTGCCGCAGTTCGCGATGGGGTTATTCCTACTAGCAGAAGGCGTTCACGTCAAAATGGACACACCTAGGTCCCGTTTCTTTTAGGAAGGGTCGGGACCAAAACGCAAGTATCACATGGTCAGATGGGACGCGGTCTGCCGCCCCAAGGACCTAGGGGGGCTTGGGATTACAAACACCCGGATCCTCAACATTGCACTTATGTGTAAGTGGATTTGGAAGCTGTCGCAGGGGGCGACGGGCTTGTGGGCGGATTTGTTACGTGAAAAATATTTTCCGAACGGGAACTTCTTCGAAGGCAGGCCGCGGGGCTCCCCCTTCTGGAACGATCTCCAAGCGATCCGCCCGGCTTTTGCTCTTGGCGCGAAATTCGCCATTGGCAATGGCCGTTCGGCCCGCTTCTGGCTTGACATGTGGGTAGGAGGACAGCCCCTCTGGGCCCAGTTTCAGGACTTGTATGTCTTGGTCACAACCCTAGGACGGTAGCGACGACCTGGCCTCTAGCCCTCCGCAATCCACTTCAGAGAGAATTAACGGGACCAGAACAAGCTCATTTCGAGGATATGCTTACACTGATTCAACCGGTGACGCTGTCCACCGCTGCGGACACGGTCTCCTGGGCTCTCACCCCGTCCGGCAAGTTAACGGTCAAGTCTCTGTACCGCAGGCTGTGCCAAGGCCAAGGCCCGGCTTTCCCGATGCCGAAGGGCCTGTGGAATGCGCGTATTCCGCTTAAGATTAAGGTGTTCTTCTGGTAACTGTTCCGCAATAAACTCCCCACTTCGGCTAATGTTGCCAAGCGCAACGGCCCGACCTCTGGCTTATGCGCAATTTGCAACATCTCGGAGGACGCGAATCACGTGTTCTTCCGCTGCCCGCTAGCGCGTTTTGCCTGGAGTGCAGTTCGTACGGCCACCAACACCTCTTGGGACCCGCACTCGTCTGGCGACCTTGCGGCCATCATTGGTGCGATGACAGGCGGCAGCAAACGCGTGCTTTGGAGCTGCCTAGGCGCCTTAACCTGGGCCTTGTGGCTTACCAGGAACAAACTGACTATCGAGGGAATCTTCCCATCTCACCCTGCTAACATTCTTTACAAATGCAACACTCTTCTGCAGCAGTGGAGTCCGTTGGCGAGGCGCAATGATGCTGAGAGAATGAAGCAAGCTCAAGACCGTCTTCTCCAAGTCTACATTTTGGCTAGGGAGCCGACCGCCACTTCTATGTCGTGAAGTGGTTCTTTTGTCTCGCGAGCGAGCCTGCGTGCTCTAAGCTCTTGGCCTTTGGCCTGTAATAGACTCGCGCTGGACTGCCGTGGCCAGGGGGCCTACGTTTAAACTTGTGTGCCTTCGCGCACGTGTGACCTGAGCCTCCGCTCGTTTCGTTTTCGTTTTCTGTCTTTAGACTACTATGTAAACGCTGCCTTAGTTGTGGGCTTTATTAATTTAAAGCCGGACGCTCTTAGCGTCTCCGTTCTAAAAAAAGCACTGAACAATGGGCATACCCATGGGAACCTGTTTATTCGGCAAAAACATTCTATACTCACTGTCATCGACAAATCACCTGTCCGGAGCCTTTCAAATGGATATAGAAATCAAATCTTTAAATGAAACTGAAGGTGTTCATGTAGTTTCTTTTAGCTGATAGACTGGACACAAGGAACATGCTAAAAAGAAGACATTTTCATGTTGGAGATATTGAAACATGCGTCCTATGCACTGCTCACAAGGAAGAGACCATTGATCACTTGATCTTTAATTGCCCTTTCAGCCAAACTTGTTGGTCGAAGATTGGTATCTCATACAACTCGGGCATCTCACGGATTGAGGCCACAATCAGGGCAAAGGAAATTTATTCCGGTAGACTTTTCTCTGAAATCTTCACCATTACCGCTTGGAATATTGGGAAGGAGAGAAATAACTTCATCTTCAGTCAGATCAGTCCTTCATACATAGCTTAGCTTGAGAGAAGAGGTAATATCACGGGTAGTTACAGGACTTGCGCCGCATGTGCAGTTTGGTGCTAAAACTTTCAAAATACGGTTTTCTGATTATCTAACTTGTGTTTACATGCAAATACAGTCACTCCGGTTATATGTGCGTGTATCCCCCACTGGCGCAGGCATGCCATGCACGCACGGACCCACTGTAGGGTGTCGCTCGTATACTTTTCTGAACAGTACTGCCTCAATTTTTTTAATAATGCAGCATGGATTGGATTCGAAGCCACAACCACTTAATAATAAACGCTCATGTAAATCCACCCCACCAGCACAGGTTGACCTTAAACATGCACTACTTTACTTAGAGCAACTCTAGCAGACCCCGCAAAACGCCCCGGCCCGCAAAATAACCGCCAAATTGCGGGTCGGGGCCAGAAAATCTGCATGATCAAACCCCGCATCCCGCACCGGCCTGCAAAATTTTTTGCGGGGCGTGGCAAATCTTCTCCCCCAGCCTCTATCTTCACGGGCTCGGAGGCCGACCCAAGCTCAACCCCTATCTGGCGCGAGATTTGGCGGGAGGGACATTTCCGCGCACCCTTTCTCGCTCCCCGCACCCTCCGCCACCATTGCCCTCCCCTCCGCAAGCTCCGGCTGCTCCTCCCCGGCCGTCCCTCGCCGCCATGGACGACCCCATGCTGTCCCCCGTCACCGTCGAGGTCACGCACGCCCCTTCCCCTCGGGCGGATCTCGTCGCCGGCCATGTTGGCCCCGCCGCCGTCGCCCAAGCACACGTCGCGCCTGCCCGCAAACGGAAGGGCAACGTGGTTGTGCAGGGCGGGAATCCGGCTGCCCCCCCCCCCCCATGATGGCCCGCGCTTCGGGCGCCAATGCCGTAGTGCGATCCCGACCGGCGGCGGAGAAGGCCGACAAGACCACGGGCGCAAAGCGGAGGAAGGTTCAGGCTTCAAGGAAGCCATCTTCTTCAACCTCTCACCCATCCCCCCGCAAGGAGGTGCTCCGGCGATGCCGTTCAACGGTGGCGCTCCCCCCGCGAGCGAGGTGTTCGACGAAATGGCCATAAGGTATATCTCTTCGGTCTTCGGTAATTCTCTTTCATTTTTCGCCATTGTTCTCGTAGCTCGTGACTTGTTATCGTTCGCTATAGCGGTGGTTCGAACAATGCAACAACCGTGTTCGTGAACTTGTTGGACACGAACGCGGTTGACATTGATCAAGCCCCTTTCGAACCATTCGACTACAATGAAACGGAGGGCGGCGTGGACGATCATGGTTGTGCGGACGAGTTGGAGGAGATCGAAGCGGAAGCGTTTGAGCAATCACAAGCAAAAACTGGGGAAAGCCAAAGAACGAAGAACTACACGATCTTGGAAGATCAAGCTTTGATCAAAGCATGGAGTGCGGTGTCTATTGATGCATGCACGGGTACTTCTCAAATCGCCAAGAGATATTGGCAAAGGATCGAAGATCAATACTTCTGTATTATGAAAAACTACCCCAATAGGACTCCAAGCACATTTCGGTCGCTTCAAGGTCGTTGGGAGAATATCAAGCCTATGTGTAGCCGTTGGCCAGCTTGCTTGGAGCAAGTACGCAATGCACCTCCAAGTGACACCGTGGAGTCCGACTATGTGAGTTTGCTTTGCCTTTGTTCAAGTTGTGCATCATCATAATGTATCATGAGAAATGATTACATCACTTTGTTCATATTGTGTAGGACAAGATTGCTCAACATAGATACAAGGACATGGAAGCTTCGGAAGGCAGATTCTTCAAATTAGAGCATTGTTGGGAGTTGCTCCAAAAGTGCGAGAAGTGGAAGTTGATCGACAAAGAATCCCCACCAAAGAGAGGCTCACTTACAAACATGGATGAAGATGAGGATGATGATGGCCCAAGAAATTTGCACAAGCCCGATGGCGACAAGAAGACTAAAGATAAGATGAAGAGAGAGCAAGAAGCATCGAGCTTGAGGGAGAAGATTGATGCCATGATGCAATAAAACGATTTGATGTTGTTGAAGTCGTTGGAGATCAAGAAAGAGTTGGGCCGAGAATAAGGCAAAAGAGAAGCAAGAAAAATGGCAAATGCTCAAGGAAGAGGGGCTGCGCAAAGCTGCCATTGAGGAGAGAAAAGCACGCGCCTCTGAAAGCAAATCGATGTCATTGTTGCTCGCCGAAGAGAACAAGATCATGTCAATGAACCACAATGACATGGACGATGTCACCAAAACATGGCATGATATGGCAAGGAGAGAGATCTTGAAGAGGAGAATGGTCGCCTCGGCCTGTCCGTGTGCCAGTTCCGATGATGTTTTCTCTGCTCCATATGGTGGCAATGCGGATGATTTCGGTGCGGGAGTTGGAACAAGCGACGGAGGTGGCTACGGTGGTGCCGATGAACTTCAAGATGGACTCCATGACGCGGAGTGAAGATCGACCCCCAAGATGATGCCGGACATGGCCCTCTTTTGCGTAATGAACTTCGCTTTTATTTGCGCGCAAATTGTTTATGTCATTTGAATTTGAACTTGTTTGTGAAACCCTATGATAAATTTCAGATTTGCAGTTTTTCTGTTTGCGAGTCGTTGCGCTGGTGCCCGAGCAGAACCCGGATAGCCGATCCGTAAAAAAGCATATTCCGCAAATAATATTTTTTACGGATCCATTTGAGGGGTTCGCGTCTGTGCCAGCCCGCGCCGGCTCGCAAAAGTGATTTTACGGAACTGCAAACGTGTTTTGCAGGCCGGCGTTTTGCGAGGTCTGCTAGAGTTGCTCTTATACACATATAAGCCTCAGCGTAAGGTGAATGATGTGTGGAACAGGGCTGCGGTCGATGCTGTCAAGTTTTCTTGATCAATCAGATAAATGAGCCCACATGTCATTAACTGGTTATTAAGATTAGGGTCTAACTGGATAATTTATGGGTGGGGCCACAAGTCAGTGGGAGACTAACAACGGGTTAGGCTAATCTACGCAGGGTCAGTCTGTTAGTGGGTCAACCAAGGGTTCTTTTTTTGCAGGTGGGGTCAACCAAGGGTTCTTCACCAGCATGTGGATAATTTTTGCAGAAAAAAGGTGCCTGGCGGAATTGATCTCTGGACCTTGAACATAGCCGCACATGAGCGTTCATAAAGAGAAACACTGAATTTTATATTTTCACAATGACGACTACTCGTATCCAATTTTTTTTCTCAGATCGAATTCCCATTAACAGAGAAATTTGTGAGTGCCTAATTTTTTTGAATTTAAATGAGAGAAACTAGTCTAACAATATATGTATGTTATTTAAAATACTGTTCTCGGTGCCACAACAATGAATTAGACTCGCGACTTTCTATAGGAAAGGAGTCGGGCTGACCACTGTATAGGAAGCACTTATTTAAAGTAATGTGTTAAACTAAATATATGTAAACATTAAAAAATTGAAATCAAATTTTCGGGCGAAAAATACTTGGAATTGCCAACATATTTTGAAAATCGGATTTTGCAGCCCCTTCCAGAAAAGAACTGGAACCGAAAAGAAATCTTGCTTGTACGCTTTGGGTTAAACATAATATATTTTGACGCGTTTTTTAATTCAAAATTCATTTTAAAAAATTTGGCAAAAAAAGATTTTTCAGAAACCTATTTTTCTGGCTGAACCCTAGGAAATGGAATAGGAAAAAAACTGCGTTTGGATTAAAAGAAGATAAAGAGAAAAAATAGAGCGTTAGTATAGAGTAAATGTATCTCCAAGTACGCATGAAATTATTGTTGGTGGAGTGGTCCGCTAGTGGCTGCGCGTATTTGCAGTTGCGAGTTCGAACCCCGACCTCGCTCTGGGCGTGTTGCACCCATTTGTTCGTTGCTGACAGTGGGCCATAGCCCCGCCGGCATGCCACATAAGCATGGAATATGAACGATGTGATCTGAACTTGATGACAAGTTATGTGACCATAATTCTGTATTTTACAAGTTTTATAAACAAAATGAACATCAAACGCAAGTTGTATGACTCACGGTGATATAACCTCTTGAGAGAACTAAGGCTGATCGTAGCTGCCTTTTTTTTGTGTCCGCTGATCTCAGTGATATATCACTTCTTTTGTAAATTCACTTTAGACTCTGCTTGCTTGTTTTCCTTTTGGGGGACTTTCCTCCTAACCATGTACATACTTATTATATATTAATATAGCATAGTAGGAGCCTCTTCTACTATTTCTCAGTAAAAAAAACGTAGGTATACATAGTGTACTGCATGTGTATCTTTTTTTTTGCTATTATACTCCAAGTGTATCTCTGATTGTATCTCCATTGCCACTCAATATATTCACCTTTTCATTGCAAAAGAAAGAAAGGAAAAGGAATTAGAATCACACATCCGATTGTAGAGGACGCTCCAATATATAACAAGACCACATATCACTGAGGTTAATAGACGTGTGCGATTCATGATGTTTTCTTTTCCTCCTTTTCCACACACATGCAAACTTTCATTCATGCTAGCTTAGGAATTACTTACTCTCGAAGCTGCATTTCCTATAAGTAGCTCGGCCCCTTGGCAAAGCATTAGTAGCAAATCATGCAAATCAAGGAAAGTCATCGCTGTTTGCTTAGCCGCCGCAAGCACTCACTCGCTAGTGACTGCTTGTAATCTGCGTTAGTATTTCCCTGAAGAGGAGAGAATGATGCAACACAGTAAATGTAAGTATTTTTCTTAGTTATGAAACCAAAATTATCAATCCAGTAGGAGAACCAAGCAACACTATATAAATAGCACCTGCACACAAACAATAAATACTTGCAACCCAACGCGTATGAGGGGTTGTCAATCCCTGAACGGTATTGAGATATATTAAATTTTATAGGTTTTGATAAATAGATCTAACAAAAATACAAAATAAATAAAATAAAAAATTGCAGCAAGATATTTTTTGGTTTTAATATATGATAGGAAATAGATCCCGGGACCATACTTTTCACTAGAGGCTTCTCTCGATAAAATAACATACGATGGGTAAACACATTACTGTTGGGCATCACGTCCAAGATTAGTAGACAGACTCCTGCCTGCATCTACTACTATTACTCCACACATCGACCGCTATCCAGCATGCATCTAGTGTATTAAGTTAATGGAAAAATGAAGTAATGCAATAAGAACGATGACATGATGTAGACAAGATAAACTCACGTATGAATAAACCCCATCTTGTTACCCTTAATAGAAATGATACATGCGTGTTATGTCTCTTTCCGTCGCTGAGATTGAGCACTGCAAGATCGAACCCATCACAAATTATAGCACCTCTTCCCATGGCAAGATAAATCAATCTAGTTGGCCAAAACAAACCAATAAATCGGAGAAGAAATACGAATCTATAACAATCATACATAAAAGAGTTCAGCAAAGACTCAAATACTATTAATGGATAGAATGGATCATAAACTCCCAATTCATCGGATCCCAACAAACACACCGGAAAATAGAGTTACATCAAATAGATCTCCAAGAACATCGAGGAGAATATTGTATTGAAGATCAAAAAGAGAGAAGAAGCCATCTAGCTACTAACTACGGACCTGTAAGTCTGTGGTAAACTACTTACGCATCATCAGAGGGGCAACAAGGATGATGAAGATGAAGGAAATATGCCCTAGATGCAATAATAAAGTTATTATTATTTCCTTATTTCATGATAAATGTTTATTATTCGTGCTAGAATTGTATTAACCGGAAACTTAGTACATGTGTGAATACATAAACAAAACAAAGTGTCCCTAGTATGCCTCTACTTGACTAGCTCGTTTATCAAAGATGGTTATGTTTCCTAACCATAGACATGTGTTGCCATTTGATGAACGGGATCACATCATTAGGAGAATGATGCGATGGACAAGACCCATTTGTTAGCTTAGCATTATGATCGTTACAGTTTCATTGCTACTGCTTTCTTCATGGCTTATACATGTTCCCCAGACTATGAAATTATGCAACTCCCGAATACCGGAGGAACACCTTGTGTGCTATCAAACGTCACAACTTAAATGGGTGATTATAAAGATGCTCTACAGGTATCTCCGAAGGTATTTGTTGGGTTGGCATAGATCGAGATTATGATTTGTCACTCCATGTTTCGGGGAGGTATCTGTGGGCCCTCTCGGTAATGCTCATCACAATAAGCGTTGCACGCAATGTGACTAATGAGTTAGTTACGGGATGAAGTATTACGGAACGAGTAAGGAGACTTGTCGGTAACGAGATTGAACTAGGTATGATGATATCGACGATCGAATCTCGGGCAAGTAACATACCGATGACAAAGGGAACAACATATGTTGTTATGCGCGGTTCGACCGTAAATATCTTCATAGAATATGTAGGAGCCAATATGAGCATCCAGGTTCCGCTATTGGTTATTGACTGGAGATGTGTCTCGGTCATGTCTACATAGTTCTCGAACCCGTAGGGTCCGCACGCTTAACGTTCGATGACGATTTGTATTATGAGTTATGTGTTTTGATGAACGTAGTTTGTTCGGAGTCCCGGATGAGATCAGGACGTGACGAGGAGTCTCGAAATGGTCGAGACATAAAGTGTGATATATTGGACCATGTTATTCGGACACCGGAAGTGTTCCGGATAGTTTCGGGTAAAAAAGAAGTGCTGGAGGGGTTACCGGAACCTTCGAGGGGAATAATGGGCCACCATGGGCCTTATTGGAGAGAGAGGAGGGCCGCGAGGGCAGGCCACACGCCCTCCCTTAGCAGTCCGAATTGGACAAGAGAAGGGGGGCGGTGTCCCCTTTCCTATTCCCTCTGCCTCTCCTTCCTTCCCCCTCTCTTCCTTGTGGAGGAATCCTACTAGGACTAGTAGTCCTAGTAGGACTCCCTCTCCTTGGGCGCACCCCTAGGGCCGGCCGGCCAGGGGTGGATCCAGGATTTGAACATAGGAGGGGGGGGGGCGAGGAGGACAATTATTGTGCATAAAAACTAACGCAAGTATATGTCAAATTTTGAATAACAACATACGCTTTTGCAAACTAAAGCAAGCCATAATTTGTCTGTTTAAATGGAACTCACCAGCCACCAAGCTAATCGAATAAGTCAATAGTTTCATTGACTGTGAATTTTGCAGCTATTTTCTTCCCAGTATAGCCAATCATGGTTGGAGAAATTCTATTTTGAAAATATGTATTGCAAGTTCTGAAGCTTAAAAGAAATTTATTGGCAGCCACGTTCATTTCGAAAAGCCTAATTGATAATTTCATATCATAGACAAAATAGAAAATAAATAGACTTCCAGATACTCTCTTACCTTATGTTCTTATAATCCATGCTTGCATGTAGAAATTCCATTATCATCTCCAGATTTAGATGTGATGGGATAACCACAGATCAACGACATGTTGGCACCCACTAATGATTCTACTTAGTACTGCACAAAACAAACATGTAACTAATTTAAAATAACCAGTCAATTGTATAATCTAACTTGCATTATTAATATGCCTGTATGAGGATCACCAAATCAGGTTTGGACTTACGTGTGAGGCGGGAGAATTGCATAGAAATGAGATAAAACAGATGGTTGGATTGATTGGCTTCGGCTCTTCGGCCAACTCTCGATAGGAGCGAAGCACCCCGCTCTTGGCAGCCGCACCTTCGCCAGTCCCTGATGGCGATGCTCTATGCACTGGTGGGGCGACAACCAGTTGAGTCGTCAGGTCGATGTGGATATAACAATTGATCGACTGCCGATGCATCAACAGCCTATAGGTTCCATTGCGGCTACTTCTTCTGTACATAGTCTATACATTTTTGGCTTGGGCCGTTTAGCAATCAGCATGTTCGTTAGTTACAAGTTAGCCTATCTCATCGCTAATTACCGAGTAGTGATGGAGATTATAACATACAAACTACCATAGTCCCCGCTCGTAACTGTTGAGGGGGCCCGGTCCATAGGGGGGTCTGGCCCCCGCTCGCCCCCCCCCACTGCCTCCGCCCCTGCGGCCGACCTACCCCTCCTTTCTTTATGTACGGGGGCAAGGGGCACCCTAAAACATACAAGTTTATCTTTCAGCCGTGTGCGGTGCCCCCTCCACAGTTATATACTTCGGTCATATCGTCGTAGTGCTTAGTCGAAGCCCTGCGCCGGTAACATCATCATCACCGTCGCCACGCCGTCGTGCTGATGGAACTCACCCTCGTCCTCAACTGGATCAAGAGCACGAGGGACACCATCGAGCTGAACGTGTGCTGAACGCGGAGGTGCCGTACGTCCGGTACTTGGATCGGTTGGATCGCGAAGAAGTTCGACTACATCAACCGCGTTACTAAACGCTTCCGCTTTCGGTCTATGAGGGTACGTGCACACATTCTCCCCTCTCGTTGCTATGCATCTCCTAGATAGATCTTGCGTGATCATAGGATTTTTTTTGAAATTACTGCGTTCCCCAACAGTTGCATCTGAGCCAGGTTTATGCGTAGATGTTATATGCACGAGTAGAACACAAAGAGTTGTGGGCGAATAGTCATACTGCCTACCAGCAACGTCTTACTTTGATTCAGAGGTATTGTTGGATGAAGTGGCCCGGACCGACATTACATGACCGCGTTCCTGAGACTGGTTCTACCGATGTGCTTCGCACACAGGTGTCTGGCGGGTGTTTGTTTCTCCAAGTTCAGTTGAATCGAGTTTGACTACGCCCGGTCCTTATTGAAGGTTAAAACAGCACACTTGACGAAAAATTGTTGTGGTTTTCGATGCGTAGGTAAGAACGGTTCTTGCTAGAATCCCGTAGCAGCCATGTAAAACTTGCAACAACAAAGTAGAGGACGTCTAACTTCTTTTTGCAGGGCTTGCTGTGATGTGATATGGTCAAGACATGATGTGATAAAAAATGTTGTATGAGATGATCATGTTTTGTAACAGAGTTATCAGCAACTGGCAGGAGCCATATGGTTGTCGCTTTATTGTATGCAATGCAATCGCCATGTAATTGTTTTACTTTATTACTAAGCGATAGCGATAGTCGTAGAAGCAATAGTTGGCAAGACGACAACAATGCTACGATGGAGATCAAGGTGTCATGCCGGTGATGATGGAGATCATGACGATGCTTTGGTGATGGAGATCATGAGCACAATATGATGATGGCCATATCATGTCACATATTTTGATTGCATGTGATGTTTATCTTTTATGCATCTTATTTTTCTTAGTACGACGGTAGCATTATAAGATGATCCCTTACTAAATTTCAAGGTATAAGTGTTCTCCCTGAGCATGCACCATTGCTACAGTTCGTCGTGCCAAGACACCACGTGATGATCAGGTGTGATAAGCTCTACGTTCACATACAATGGGTGCAAGCCAGTTTTGCACACGCAGAATACTCGGGTTAAACTTGACGAGCCTAGCATATGCAGATATGGCCTCGGAACACGGAGACCGAAAGGTCGAACGTAATCATATAGTAGATATGATCAACATAGTGATGTTCACCATTGAAAACTACTCTATCTCACATGATGATCGGACATGGTTTAGTTGATTTGGATCACGTGATCATTTAGATGACTAGAGGGATGTCTATCAAAGTGGGAGTTCTTAAGTAATATGATTAATTGAACTTCAATTTATCATGAACTTAGTCCTGATAGTTATTTTGCATGTCTATGTTATTGTAGATCAATGGCCCGTGCTACCGTTCCATTGAATTTTAATGTGTTCCTAGAGAAAGCTAAGTTGAAAGATGATGGTAGCAACTACACGGACTGGGTCCATAACTTGAGGATTATACTCATTGCTGCACAGAAGAATTACGTCCTAGAAGCACTGCTAGGTGCTAGGCCTGCTGCAGACGCTACTGATGACGTTAAGAATGTCTGACAGAGCAAAGCTGATGACTACTTGATAGTTCAGTGTGCCATGCTTTACGGCTTAGAATCGGGACTTCAAAGACGTTTTGAACATCATGGAGCATATGATATGTTCCAGGAGTTGAAGTTAATATTTCGAGCAAATGCCTTGAGAGATATGAAGTCTCCAACAAGTTCTATAGCTGCAAAATGGAGGAGAATAGTTCTTCGGTGAACACATACTCAGAATGTCTGGGTACCATAACCACTTGACTCAGCTGGGAGTTAATCTTCCTGATGATAGTGTCATTGACAGAGTTCTTCAATCACTGCCACCAAGCTATAAAGGTTTCGTGATGAACTATAATATGCAAGGGATGAACAAGAAAATTCCCGAGCTCTTCGCAATGCTAAAGGCTGCGGAGGTAGAAATAAAAAAGGAGCATCAAGTGTTGATGGTCAACAAGACCACTAGTTTCAAGAAAAAAGGGAAAATGGAAGAAGGGGAACTTCAAGAAGAACAGCAAGAAAGTTGTTGCTCAGGAGAAGAAACCCAAGTCTGGACCTAAGCCCGAAACTGAGTGCTTCTACTGCAAAGGGACTGATCACTGGAAGCGGAACTGCCCCAAGTATTTGTTGGATAAGAAGGATGGAGAAGTGAAAGGTATATTTGATATACATGTTATTGATGTGTACCTTACTGATGCTCGGAGTAGTGCCTGGGTATTTGATATTGGTTCTGTTGCTCATATTTGCAACTCGAAACAGGGGCTACGAATTAAAGGAAGATTGGCTAAGGACGAGGTGACAATGCGGGGAAATGGTTCCAAGGTCGATTTGATCGCCGTCGGCACGCTACCTCTACATCTACCTTCGGGATTAGTTTTAGACCTAAATAATTGTTATTTGGTGCCAGCGTTGAGCGTGAACATTATATATGGATCATGTTTGATGCGAGAAGGTTATTCATTTAAATCAGAGAATAATGGTTGTTCTATTTATATGAGTAATAGATTTTATGGTCATGCACCCTTGCTGAGTGGTCTATTTTTGTTGAATCTCAATTGTGATGATACACATGTTCAGAATATTGAAGCCAAAAGATGCAAAGTTGATAATGATAGTGCAACTTATTTGTGGCACTGCCGTTTAGGTCATATCAGTATAAAGCGCGTGAAGAAACTCCATGCTGATGGGCTTTTGGAATCACTTGATTATGAATCACTTGGTGCTTGCGAACCGTGCCTCATGGGAAAGATGACTAAAACTCCGTTCTCCAGAACAATGGAATGAGCTACTGACTTATTGGAAATAATACATACCGATGTATGTGGTCCAATGAGTGTTGAGGCTCATGGCGGGTATCGTTATTTTATTACATTCACAGATGATTTGAGTAGATATGGTTATATCTACTTAATGAAGCATAAGTCTGAAACATTTGAAAAGTTCAAAGAATTTCAGAGTGTAGTGGAAAATCATTGTAACAACAAAATAAAGTTTCTATGATCTGATCGTGGAGATTAATATTTGAGTTACGAGTTTGGTCTTCATTTGAAACAACGTGGAATAGTTTCATAACTTACGCCATCTGGAACACCACCGTGAAATGGTGTGTCCGAACGTCGTAACCGTACTTTATTGGATATGGTGCGATCTATGATGTCTCTTACTGATTTACCACTATCATTTCGGGGTTATGCTTCAGAGATGGTTGCATTCACTTTAAATGGGGCGCCATCAAAATCCGTTGAGACGACACCTTATGAACTGTGATTTGGCAAGAAACCAATGTTGTCGTTTCTTAAAGTTTGGGGCTGCGATGCTTATGTGAAAAAGCTTCAACCTGATAAGCTCGAACCCAAATCGGAGAAGTGCGTCTTCATAGGATACCCAAAGGAAACTGTTGGGTACACCTTCTATCACAGATCCGAAGGCAAAATATTCGTTGCTAAGAATGGATCCTTTCTAGAGAAGGAGTTTCTCTCGAAAGAAGTGAGTGGGAGGAATGTAGAACTTGATGAGGTAATTGTACCTTCTCCCGAATTGGAAAGTAGTTCATCACAGAAATCAGTTCCAGTGATTCCTACACCAATTAGTGAGGAAGCTAATGATGATGATCATGAGAATTGAGATCAAGTTACTACAAAACTTCGTAGGTCTTCCAGAGTACAGTCCGCACTAGAGTGGCACAGTAATCCTATTCTGGAAGTCATGTTACTAGACCATAATGAACCTACAAACTATGAGGAAGCGATAATGAGCCCAGATTCCGCGAAATGGCTTGAGGCCATGAAATCTGAGATGGAATCCATGTATGAGAACAAAGTGTGGACTTTGGTGGATTTTTCCGATGATCGGCAAACCATAGAAAATAAATGGATCTTCAAGAAGAAGACCAACACTGACGGTAATGTTACTGTCTACAAAGCTTGAATTGTTGCAAAAGGTTTTCGACAAGTTCAAGGAGTTGACTACGATGAGACTTTCTCACCCTTAGCGATGCTTAAGTCTGTCCATATCATGTTGGCAATTGCCGCATTTTATGATTTTGAAATTTGGCAAATGGATGTCAAAACTGCATTCCTGAATGGATTTCTAGAAGAAGAGTTGTATATGATGCAACCAGAAGGGCTTGTCGATCCAAAGGGTGCTAACAAAGTGTGCAAGCTCCAATGATCCATTTATGGACTGGTGCAAGCCTCTTGGAGTTGGAATAAACGTTTTGATAGTGTGATCAAAGCATATGGTTTTATACAGACTTCTGGAGAAGCGTGTATTTACAAGAAAGTGAGTGGGAGCTCTGTAGAATTTCCAATATTATATGTGGATGACATATTGTTGATTGGAAATGATATATAATTTCTGGATAGCATAAAGGGATACTTGAATAAAAGTTTTTCTATGAAAGACCTCGGCGAAGCTGCTTACATATTAGGCATCAAGATCTATAGAGATAGATCAAGACGCTTAATTGGACTTTCACAAAGCACATACCTTGATAAAGTTTTGAAGAAGTTCAAAATGGACCAGTCAAAGAAAGGGTTCTTGCCTGTGTTACAAGGTGTGAAGTTGAGTCAGACTCAATACCTGACCACTGCAGAAGATACAGAGAAAATGAAAGTCATTCCCTATGCTTCAACCATAGGTTCTATCATGTATGCAATGCTGTGTACCAGACCTGATGTGTGCGTTGCTATAAATATAGTAGGGAGGTACCAAAGTAATCCCGGAGTGGAGCACTGGACAGCGGTCAAGAACATCCTGAAATACCTGAAAAGGACTAAGGATATGTTTCTCGTTTATGGAGGTGACAAAGAGCTCGTCGTAAACGGTAACGTCGATGCAAGCTTTGACACTGATCCATATGACTCCAAGTCACAATCAGGATACGTATTTTTATTGAATGGTGGAGCTGTCAGTTGGTGCAGTTCCATGCAAATCGTTGTGGCGGGATCTATGTGTGAAGCGGAGTACATAGCTGCTTCGGAAGCAGCAAATGAAGGAGTCTGGATGAAGGAGTTCATATCTGATCTATGTGTCATACCTAGTGCATCGGGTCCAATGAAAATCTTTTGTGACAATATTGGCGTAATTGCCTTAGCAAAGGAATCCAGATTTCACAAGAGAACCAAGCATATCAAGAGATGCTTCAATTCCATCTGTCATCAAGTGTCGGAAGGAGACATGGACATTTGCAAGATACATACGGATCTAAATGTTGCAGACCCGTTGACTAACCCTCTTCCACGAGCAAAACATGATCATCACCAAAACTCCATGGGTGTTAAAATCATTACTTTGTAATCTAGATTATTGACTCTAGTGCAAGTGGGAGACTGAAGGAAATATGCCCTAGAGGCAATAATAAAGTTATTATTTATTTCCTTATTTCATGATAAATGATTATTATTCATGGTAGAATTGTATTAACCAGAAACTTAGTACATGTGTGAATACATAGACAAAACAAAGTGTCCCTAGTATGCCTCTACTTGACTAGCTCATTTATCAAAGATGGTTATGCTTCCTAACCATAGACATGTGTTGTTATTTGATGAATGGGATCACATCATTAGGAGAATGATGTGATGGACAAGACCCATCATGCTGATGGAACTCACCCTGGTCCTCAACTGGATCAAGAGCACGAGGGATGTCATCGAGCAGAATGTGTGCTGAAGGCAGAGGGGCCGAAAGTTCGGTACTTGGATCGGTTGGACCGCGAAGAAGTTCGACTACATCAACTGCGTTACTAAAAGCTTCCGCTTTCGGTCTACGAGGGTACCTGGACACACTCTCCCCTCTCGTTGCTATGCATCTCCTGTTGGGGATCGTTGCAAAAATTAAAAAAATTCTACGCGTCACCAAGATCAATCTATGGAGTTTACTAGCAACGAGAGGGGAGTGCATCTTCATACCTTTGAAGATCGCGATGCGGAAGCGTTGCAAGAACGCGGTCGGTGGAGTCGTACATGAAGCGATTCAGATCGCGGCCGAATCCGATCTAAGCACCGAACAACGGTGCCTCCGCGTTCAACACACGTGCAGCCCGGTGACGTCTCCCACGCCTTGATCCAGCAAGGAGAGAGGGAGAGGTTGGGGAAGACTCCGTCCAGCAGCAGCACGACGGCATGGTGGTGGTGGAGGAGCGTGGCACTCCAGCAGGGCTTCGCCAAGCACTGCGAGAGATGAGGAGGGAGAGGGGTAGGGCTGCGCAAGAGAGAGGGAGACTCGTGTCTCTGGCAGCCCCAAAAAACCCCACTATATATAGGGGAGGTGAGGGGTTGCACCCCCATCTAGGGTTCCCCCCCCCCTAGGGGTGGCGGCCAGCCCTAGATGCATCTAGGGGGGCGGCCAGAGGGGGGCGCACCCTAGGTGGGCCTTAGGCCCATCTGAGCCTAGGGTTTCCCCCCTCTCCCCTTCCCTGCGCCTTGGGCCTCTTGTGGGAGGCGCACCAGCCCACCTAGGGGCTGGTCCCTTCCCACACTTGGCCCATTCAGGTCTCCGGGGCTGGTGGCCCCTCCCGGTGGACCCCCGAACCCTTCCGGTGGTCCCGGTACGTTACCGATAACGCCCAGAACTCTTCCGGTGTCCAAAACGGGACTTCCCATATATAAATCTTTACCTCCGGACCATTCCGGAACTCCTCGTGACGTCCGGGATCTCATACGGGACTCCGAACAACATTCGGTAACCACGTAAAAACTTTCCCTATAACCCTAGCGTCATCAAACCTTAAGTGTGTAGACCCTACGGGTTCGGGAACTATGCAGACATGACCGAGACATTTCTCTGGCCAATAACCAACAGCGGGGTCTGGATACCCATGTTGGCTCCCACATGTTCCACAAAAATCTCATCGGATGAAGCACGATGTCAAGGATTCAATCAATCCCGTATATGATTCCCTTTGTCTACCGGTATAGCACTTTGCCTGAGATTCGATCATCGGTATACCGATACCTTGTTCAATCTCGTTACACAAATCTCTTTACTCGTTCCGTAACACATCATCCCGTGACCAACCCCTTAGTCACATTGAGCTCATTACGATGATGTCTTACCGAGTGGGCCCAGAGATACCTCTCCATCATATAGAGTGACAAATCCCAGTCTCGATTCGTGCCAACCCAACAGATACTTTCGGGGATACCCAAGGTACCTTTATAGCCACCCGCTTATGTTGTGACGCTTTGGCACACCCAAAGTACTCCTACGGTATCTGGAGTTGCACAATCTCATGGTCTATGGAAAAGATACTTGACATTAGAAAAGCTTTAGCGCATTTAACCATGAGGATCTTGTGCCATGCTTAGGATTGGGTTTTGTCCATCACATCATTCTCCTAATGATGTGATCCCGTTATCAATGACATCCAATGTCCATGGTTAGGAAACCGTAACCATCTATTGATCAACGAGCTAGTCAACTAGAGGCTCACTAGGGACAAGTTGTGGTCTATGAATTCACACATGTATTACGATTTCCGGATAACACAATTATAGCATGAACAATAGACAATTATCATGAACAAGGAAATATGATAATAACCATTTTATTATTGCCTCTAGGGCATATTTCCAACAGTCTACCACTTGTAGTAGAGTCAATAACCTAGTTACATTGTGATGAATCGAACACCCATAGAGTTCTGGTGTTGATCATGTTTTGCACGTGGAAGAGGTTTAGTCAACGGATCTGCGACATTCAGGTCCGTATGCACTTTACAAATCTCTATGTCTCCATCTTGAACATTTTCACGAATGGAGTTGAAGTGACGCTTGATATGCCTGGTCTTCTTGTGAAACCTGGGCTCCTTGGCAAGGGCAATAGCTCCAGTGTTGTCACAGAAGAGAGTCATCGGGCCCGACGCATTGGGAATAACCCCTAGGTCGGTAATGAACTCCTTCATCCAGATTGCTTCATGTGCTGCCTCCGAGGCTGCCATGTACTCCGCTTCACATGTAGATCCCGCCACGATGCTTTGCTTGCAATCGCACCAGCCGACCGCCCCACCATTCAAAATATACACGATCCGGTTTGTGCCTTAGAGTCATTCAGATCTGTGTCGAAGCTAGCATCGACGTAACCCTTTACTGACGAGCTCTTCGTCACCTCCATAAACGAGAAACATACCCTTAGTCCTTTTCGTGTACTTCAGGATATTCTTGACCGCTGTCCAAAGGTTCCATGCCGGGATTACTTTGGTACCTTCCTACCAAACTTACGGCAAGGTTTACATCAGATCTGGTACACAGCATGGCATACATGATAGACCCTATGGCCGAGGCATAGGGGATGACACTCTTATTTTCTCTATCTTCTGCCGTGGTCGGGCATTGAGCCGTGCTCAATCTCACACCTTGTAATACAGGCAAGAACCCCTTCTTGGACTGATCCATATTGAACTTCTTCAATATCTTGTCAAGGTATGTGCTTTGTGAAAGACCAATGAGGCGTCTCGATCTATATCTATAGATCTTGATGCCCAATATATAAGCAGCTTCTCCAAGGTCCTTCATTGAAAAACACTTATTCAAGTAGGCCTTTATGCTTTCCAAGAATTCTATATCATTTCCCATCAATAGTATGTCATCCACATATAATATGAGAAATGCTACAGAGCTCCCACTCACTTTCTTGTAAACACATTCTTCTCCATAAGTCTGTGTAAACCCGAACGCTTTGATCATCTCATCAAAGCGAATGTTCCAACTCTGAGATGCTTGCACCTGCCCATAGATTGAGCGCTGGAGCTTGCATACCTTGTCAGCATTATTAGGATCGTCAAAACCTTCCGGCTGCATCATATACAAGTCTTCCTTAAGGAAATCATTAAGGAATGTCGTTTTGACGTCCATTTGCCATATCTCATAATCATAGAATGCGGCAATTGCTAACATGATTCGGACGGACTTCAGCTTCACTACGGGTGAGAAGGTCTCATCGTAGTCAACCCCTTGAACTTTTCGATAACCCTTAGCGACAAGCCGAGCCTTATAGATGGTTACACTACCATCCACGTCTGTCTTCTTCTTAAAGATCCATTTATTTTCTGTGGCTTGCCGATCATCGGGTAAGTTAGTCAAAGTCCATACTTTGTTTTCATACATGGATCCTATCTTGGATTTCATGGCTTCAAGCCATTTGTAGGAATCCGGGCCCGCCATCGCTTCTTCATAGTTCGAAGGTTCACCATTGTCTAACAACATGATTTCCGTGATGTGGTTGCCGTACCACTCTGGTGCGGAACGTGTCCTTGTGGACCTACGAAGTTCAGTAGTAACTCGATCCGAAGTTCGTTGATCATCATCATTAACTTCCTCTCTAGTCGGTGCAGGCACCACAGAAACATTTTCTTGAGCTGCGCTACTTTCTGGTTCAAGAGGCAGTACTTCATCAAGTTCCACTTTCCTCCCGCCATTTCTTTCGAGAGAAACTCTTTCTCCAGAAAGGATCCATTCTTGGCAACAAAGATCTTGCCTTCGGATCTGAGGTAGAAGGTATACCCAATAGTTTCCTTAGGGTACCCTATGAAGACGCATTTTTCCGACTTGGGTTCGAGCTTTTCAGGTTGAAGTTTCTTGACATAAGCATCGCACCCCCAAACTTTTAGAAACGACAGCTTAGGTTTCTTCCCAAACCATAATTCATACGGTGTCGTCTCAACGGATTTTGACGGAGCCCTATTTAAAGTGAATGCGGCAGTCTCTAAAGCATATCCCCAAAATGATAGCGGTATGTCGGTAAGAGACATCATAGATCACACCATGTCCAATAGAGTGCGATTACGACGTTCGGACACACCATTACGTTGAGGTGTTCCAGGCGGCGTGAGTTGTGAAACAATTCCACATTTCCTTAAGTGTGTGCCAAATTTGTGACTCAAATATTCTCCCCCACGATCTGATTGTAAGAACTTTATTTTCCTGTCATGTTGATTCTCAACCTCACTCTAAAATTCCTTGAACTTTTCAAAGGTCTCAGACTTGTGTTCCATTAAGTAGACATACCCATATCTGATGAAGTCATGTACCTAGGGTAGGGTCATGGACCTGTCCAAGATACCCTCCCCAAGGACATCTCTAGAAGAAGCCACCTTTCAGTCGACCTGGAAGGGTTCCACTCGACGGACATGAAGACACTCGACCATGAAGCCAACCACTGACCGCGGAAGATCTAAAGCCATCTGCACACAAACGGTCGGTCATTAAGTAGCTTTTATGGTCATCATAGCACTTTTATGTGGGCGTTACTAGTAACCCCGATCTTAATGTACTTAAATCCTGCATAATCGAGGGCCGGAGGGTCCGCAAACTCTATATAAGCCACCCCGGCCCTCCGTGTAAAGGGTTCGCATCCTCGTAACTCATACGCACATAATATGTTGGACCGCCTCTGGGCTCCGAGACGTAGGGCTGTTACTTCCTCCGAGAAGGGCCTGAACTCGTAAACATCTTGCGTATACAACTACTCCGTAGCTAGGATCTTGCCTCTCCATTCCTACCCCCTATCTTACTGTCAGAGTTAGAACCACGACAATTGGCGCCCACCGTGGGGCAGGTGTCCTAGCGATTTATTGGAGAAGTTGGGATTTTTCCGATCTCCTTCATCATGGTTTCAGGTGGAGTTTTGGTCGAGGGCCGCGAGATCCGTCTCGGCTACCGACGCTCATCGCCGACGAGTCCGCTTGGCTTCGTGGAGGCTCCACTCGATGTCGACGCGCTCCCCGTCTGCTGGGCAACGACTTGCTACAGGCGTCGTCCAAGGGCGCCCTCCTCAAGGCAACCGTCGACCCAAAGATCGGTCGGCTCCTGCACTGCCCTCCCTCCCAGCCTTCCCACCGGCGCAAGCGCCCGGTCGATCGAGGCTTCAAAGGGTGAGGCATGCGGTGGTCCGCCAGTCGGCCACTCCCCAAGTCGCGGCAATCGAGCCCGACGAATCTCTCTACGGCCTGTTCGATCTGTCGACTGGCTCTGCAGAGACTGCATCCGAGTGCGACAGGAGTGATCCAGTGGCAGAGGTTCTGATGGTCGATGGACCCCGCAGTCCTCCTGGATTCCCCCGCGCCGACGGAGGCAACGGCGGGGGCGATCCATCGCAGGTTCACGAAGAGTATCAACCCGAGCCCCTCACTTCGCTGCAGAGGGAAGAACTTCGCCGCCGGAACATGGATGCGCTTCACACTCCTATCGTTGGAGAAACCCCCGAGGCCCGCGCCTTAGAAGACGCGCGCTTGGCCAACTTGGCTGAGCGCACTCGACTGGAGAACCTCCAGCGAGTACTCGATGAGCGCGCACGGCAACGGGTTCCAGACTCCAGTCGACGTCAACTCTTTCCACAACCGACTCAGGTATATCGAACTCCAATTCAGAATCTAGCAACTGCAGCCCATATAGCAGAATCGATTCAGCCTTCCCAGTCGGAGGCGGGTAGAGGTTTGCTACAGATCAGAGATTTACTCCGGGCAGCAGTAGATCAAAATTCAGCCGTATCACAGTCACGGAATAGGATTCACAAAGAAATCGGGCCGCGAATTCAGTCCGCCGCCCATAGTCCGAGATCGCCCCGAGGCGTGAGGAATGTGGGGGCGGCGTGATGATCAAGACAAGAGCCGCGAAAAGTATGAGCACCGATTCAATCGCAATGATCGACGCCGAGTGCCCACCCCTCCCCAAGGGGTGGATCATACGCCTCGACAACAGGATGATGACAGACACCAAAGACAAGTGTTGGGCGAAGGGTTCCAGTCGACCCCAGAGAACCAGGCTTTGATGCGAGATCCATTATCGTTCAAGGGTTGGTCGACAAGAACAGAGCTCACCGAGAAGGCCATGACAGAGTTGTGCCCACCAGCAGCAGAGTTCATGTCTCAGGACCAGAGTGTTTTAGCAGAGCCATCAGGGCCGCGGTGATTCCTCCTAACTTCAGGTTGGCGACTGGAGTCAGTAAGTTCACTGGTGAGTCCAAGCTTGATACTTGTCTTGGGGACTACCGAGTGGCTGTTCAGATTGGCGGCGGCAATGATGAGGTGGCCATGAAACACCTACCTCTTATGCTGGAGGGCTTGGCCAGAGCATGGCTGAATCAATTGGCACCCAACAACATTTACACTTGGGAAGATCTCGCCCGAGTGTTTGTCAGAACATTCGAAGGAACTTGCAAGCGACTAGTAGGGTTAACAGAGCTGCAATCCTGTGTGCAAAAGTCGAATGAGACTCTGAGGGATTACATCCAGAGGTGGATCACTTTGCATCACACGGTAGAAAATGTATCTGATCACCAAGCGATCAGCCTTCAAGGAAGGCGTTAAGAACAGAGAGCTAAGTTTGAAACTCGGTCGGACCGGAGACATGACCCTGAGTCAAATGATGGAGATTGCCACCAAGTATGCCAATGGTGAAGAAGAGGATCGGCTCCGGAGTGGCAAGTACAAGTCAGCCGCTAATGAAGCCGGGGGAGGGAACCCCAGTCGGAAGCAGAAGCGGAAAGCCGAGCCAGCTGCTCCTGGAGAAGCCTTGGCCGTGACCTCACGAAAGTTCAAGGGGAAACCCAAGGGGCCTTGGAACCCCAAGAAGGTGAAATACCAAGATGGGAATGATGTTTTGGACTTGCCATGTCACATTCACACAAAGAAAGATGAGGAGGGTAAACTCATTTACCCAAAGCATACCACTCGACAGTGTCGGCTCTTGATCCAAAGTTAGCCTGTGGGAAGCAGCCCAAGGATAAGGAAAAGGAGTCGGACAAAGTGGAGGACAAGGAAGACAGTGATGGTGGATACCCCCAGGTCAATTCCACCCTGATGATTTTTGCTGACGTTGAAAGCAAAAGTCGATTGAAAGTTATCAACCGAGAGGTGAATATGGTTGCTCCGGCAACGCCCAGTTATCTGAAATGGTCTCAGACCGCCATCACATTCGACCAGTCTGATCACCCGACGCACATAGCCACCCCTGGCAGGCAAGCTTTGGTGGTCGACCCAGTCGTCGAAGGCACTCGACTAACTAAAGTTTTGATGGATGGTGGCGTGGCTGAACATACCGTATGCAGAGACATTGAAAGGGATGGGCATTCCGATGTCGGACTCGATCAAAGAACATAAGCTTCCATGGAGTCATTCCTGGAAAGAAGGCTGAGTCACTCGGCCAAATTGCTCTCGATGTGGTTTTTGGTGATTCCAAGAATTTTCGTAAAGAAAAGTTGACCTTTGAGGTCGTGGATTTCCAGAGTGCTTATCACGCTATTCTGGGAAGGCCGGCGTATGCACGTTTCATGGCTCGACCATGTTATGTATACCTCAAACTGAAGATGCCAGGCCCCAAAGGTGTGATCACTGTCACTGGCAATCGGAAGAAAGCAGAAGAGTGTTTTCAGAAAGGCTCTAAGATCGCCGATGCTCAGATGGCGATGGTAGAGATGCAAGAATACCAGAAAACTGCAGACCCGAGTGATTTGTTGCGAGCCAAGAAGCCCGCTACGGAATCAACATTTCAGTCGTCCGGTGAGACGAAACCGATTCACATCCACCCGACCGACCCCAATGCTGCTCCGACCAATATCTCAACAACACTCGACTCCAAATAGGAAGAAGCGCTCATCCAGTTCCTCCGTGAGAACTGGGACATCTTCGCATGGAAGCCTGCTAACATGCCGGGTGTTCCCAGGGGGCTGGCTGAGTATCGTCTACGAGTCGACCCAAAAGTTAAACCTGTCAAAGAACATCTTCGACGGTCCGCCGTCCAGAAGAGAAAGGCCATTGGCGAGGAGGTGGCTCGGCTCTTAGCAGCATAGTTCATCCGAGAGATTTACCACTCCGAGTGGCTCGCCAATGTTGTCATGGTCCCCAAGAAGGACAAGTCACTGCGCATGTGCATTGACTTCAAACATATCAATCGGGCCTGCCCGAAAGATCATTTTCCTCTCCCCCGCAACGACCAAATACTCGACTCGACTGCGGGATGTGAGCGGTTGTCTTTTTTAGACGCCTATTCCGGGTACCATCAGATCCGTCTGTATGGACCCGATGAGATCAAAACAGCTTTCATCACTCCATTCGGTGCTTCGTTATGTCACCATGCCATTCGGCCTCAAGAATGCCGGAGCCACGTTCATGAGGATGATTCGTAAGTGTTTGCTCACTCAAATCACCGGAATGTGGAAGCATACATGGATGATATTGTGGTCAAGTCACGGAAGGGTTCCGACCTGCTGACCGACCTTGCTGAAACATTTGCCAATCTCGTGGAGGTATGATATCAAGCTTAATCCATCAAAGTGCACATTCGGAGTTCCTGGCGGAAAGTTACTCGGTTTTCTTGTTTCCGAACGAGGAATTGACGCCAACCCAGAAAAAGTTGGTACTATACTCCGAATGAAACGCCCTATGCCTGTACACGATGTCCAGAAGCTTACTGGATGCTTGGCCGCTTTAAGTCGATTCATCTCTCGTCTCGGTGAAAAGGCATTGCCTCTTTACCGACTGATGAAGAAGTCAGACAAGTTCGAGTGGACTTCAAGTCGATGCAGCATTTGCAGAGCTAAAAGCTCTGCTCTCAACCCAGCCGGTGCTTGCTGCCCCAATCAGCAAAGAGCCTTTGTTGCTTTACATTGCAGCCACATGACAAGTCGTCAAGATAAGATTTACTACGGTCGAGCGGGAAGAAGAAGGAAAAGCCTTCAAAGTTCAAATACCAAAGATATTATCTTTCTGAAGTGTTGACCCCATCAAAGCAAAGATACCCTCATTATCAGAAGCTTGTTTATGGGATTTATATGACCACGAAGAAGGTTTCTCATTACTTCTTTGACCATTCCATTACAGTCGTCAGCGATGCCCCATTGTCAGAGATTCTGCACAACAGAGATGCAACTAGTCGAGTGGCGAAATGGGCGATTGAACTCCTTCCCCTTGATATCAAGTTTGAGGCAAAGAAAGCCATCAAGTCCCAAGCAAGAGCAGATTTCGTCACGAGTGGATTGAACAGCAACTACCGACTCAAGTTCACTCGAGCACCTTTGGACCATGTTCTTTGATGGTTCCAAGATGCTGAATGGTTCCGTCTTTGGGGTAGTGTTAGTTTCCCCGAGGAGATAAGCTCAGATATGTACCTGTGTTCACTTTGATTGCTCCAACAATGAAGGTAATATGAGGTACTTTTGTACGGGTTGCGTATGGCCATTTCACTTGGCGTCACGCCTCATGGTCTATGGCGACTCAGATCTGGTGGTTAATCAAGTGATGAAGGAGTGGACGCCGAAGCCCAAATATGATCAGTTAATGCAATGCAAAGGAGAAAGCTAGAGAAGAAATTTGAGGGGTTAGAGCTTCATCATATACCCCGACTGAAAAATCAAGCTGCTGATGATTTGGCGAAAATAGGGTCCAAGAGGGAAGCCATTCCCAGTAATGTGTTTTTCGAGCATGTCCACGCACCATCAGTTCAAGAGGATCCTTTCACCGAAGAAGCTCCACAGCCAAAAAGTGTCAATGATCCGACTGAAGTTGAGGTCCCAGCTGTGGTCGACCTAATTATGGAAGTTGTGGTCATCACTCCCGACTGGACAGTGCCATACATCGCGTATATCCTAAGGAAAGAGCTCCCAGAGAACGAAGAAGAGGCTCGACAGATCGTCCGCTGATCCAAGGCCTTTACAATGATCAAGGGGCAGTTGTACAGAGAAAGCGCGATTGGAGTCAGCCAGAAATGTATAACGCCAGAAGAAGGTCAGATAATCCTTGATGATATCCACTCGGGGACCTGTGGTCATCATGCGTCCTCTCGGACCATTGTGGATAAAGCATACCGAGCGGGATTTACTGGCCAAGAGCAAATGTAATGGCGAAGGAAATAGTCGACAAGTGTGAAGGATGTCAGTTCTATTCCAATATGTCGCACAAACCCGCTTCAGCCTTGAAGACCATTCCACTCGTCTGGCCCTTTGCTGTTTGGGGATTGGATATGATCGGACCACTGAGAACTGGTAGGAGCGGCTTCACTCACTTGCTAGTGGCAGTCGACAAGTTTACTAAGTGGATCGAAGCTAAGCCTATCAAGAATCTCGATGCATGCACTGCTATCAGTTTCATCAGAGAGTTGATATTCAGATATGGAGTTCCACATAGCATCATCACTAACAATGGGTCAAACCTTGATTCCGACAAGTACAAAGCCTTTTGCGCCTCTCAAGGCACACGAGTCGACTACGCTTCAGTTGCTCACCCCCGGTCGAATGGACAAGCAGAACAAGCAAACGGTCTAATTCTCAAAGGACTGAAACCCCGGCTGATGCGTGATCTCAAGCATGCAGCAGGAGCGTGGGTCGACGAACTTCCATCAGTTCTTTGGGGATTGAGGACTACTCCTAATCGGTCGACTGGGAGAACTCCATTCTTTACGGTCTATGGAGTCAAGCGGTTAGCCGAAAGTGACCTTCTTCACAATGCACCTCGAGGTGAACTCTACTCAAGATGAAGCGGAACAAGCCCGGCAGGATGCGATCGACCTCTTAGAAGAAGAGAGGAGATGGCCTGATCCGCTCGACTATCTATCAGCAAGACTTGCGTCGATTCCATGCCGTAAATGTGAAGAGTCGAGCCTTCCAAGAAGGAGACTTGGTCCTCCGAGTGGATCAACAGAAACCACACAAGCTCGCTCCCACTTGGGAAGGTCCTTCATCGTCACCAGAGTTCTCCACAATGGAGCATACCATCTTTACAACGTCGATCGCTGATTGATGAGCCTCGAGCTTGGAATGCGGAGCTGCTCCGCCTTTTATACTTAAGTACTCACTCGGATGAGATGTAATAAAAGTACCTCTGTAGTTTGTTTATCGAAGTCAGGAATGTTATAATTTTCCCAGTGATTGTTATTACTTTTTGTTTACATAAAAAATCCCCCCAGTGGGTGGCTTAGCTGTGAATCCGTTTCGCCTAAGTTTGTAAAAAAAATCCTTACCGAGTGGTGAGCCAGCCCCCCACTCGGGGGCTTAGCTGCGAATCCGTTTTGCCTAAGTGTTTAAAATCCTACCGAGTGGTGAGCCAGCCTCCCACTCGGGGGCTTAGCTGCAGTCCAAGTACTCGCCTAAGTGTTTAAAATCCTACTGAGTGGTGAGCCAGCCTCCCACTCGGGGGCTTAGCTGCAGTCCAGTACTCGCCTAAGTGTTTAAAATCCTACCGAGTGGTGAGCCAGCCTCCCACTCGGGGGCTTCGCTGCAGTCCAAGTACTCGCCTCAGTGTTCAAAATACTACCGAGTGGTGGGCCAGCCTCCCACTCGGGGGCTTAGCTGCAGTCCAAGTACTCGCCTAAGTGTTTAAAATCCTACCGAGTGGTGAGCCAGCCTCCCACTCGGGTGCTTAGCTGCAGTCCAAGTACTCGCCTAAGTGTTTAAAATCCTACCAAGTGGTGAGCAACCCTCCCACTCGGAGGCTTAGCTGCAGTCCAAGTACTCGCCTAAGTATTTAATACAATGTGCGCTTTGCAAGGACGACGAGGTGCAGGTCGACTGCTGCCTTCTCCTTCAGAGCTACACCACATAAATCCTACCAAGCGAGGAGCAAACCTCCCACTCGGGGGCTTAGCTGCAGTCCAGAACTCGCCTAAGTTTGAAAAATCCTACTGAGTGGAGAGCAACCCTCCCACTCGGGGGCTTAGCTGCAGTCCAGTACTCGCCTAAGTATTGAAAAATCCTACCGAGTGGAGAGCAAACCTCCGACTCGGGGGCTTAGCTGCAGTCCAGTACTCGCCTAAGATTGAAAAATCCTACCGAGTGGAGAGCAAACCTCCCACTCTGGGGCTTAGCTGCAGTTCAGTACTCGCCTAAGTTTGAAAAATCCACCGAGTGGAGAGCAAACCTCCCACTCGGAGGCTTAGCTGCAGTCCAGTACTCGCCTAAGTATTTAAAAAACCCTGCCGAGTGGAGAGCAACCCTCCCACTCGGAGGTTTAGCTGCAGTACGAGTACTCGCCTAAGTAAGAAATCCATTCCGATCCGCAAGGATGACGAGGTGCAGGTCGACTGTCATCTTCTCCTTCGGAGCTGCGCCACAAGTACAACGTGCGGTCCATTCCGATCCGCAAGGACGACGAGGTACAGGTCGACTGTTACCTTCTCCTTCGGAACTGCGCCACAAGTACAACGTGCGGTCCATTCCGATCCGCAAGGACGTCGAGGTCGATTGCAATCTGTGCTCCATCCCTACTTGCAAGAACGATGAAGTGCAGGTCGACTGGATTTTTCACCTCAGAGCTGCGTCTCAAGCATTGAAGTATATTCCGAGTGAAAAACAAAGTTCGCTCGAAGGCAAATGAAAGCACATTCAATGATAAGCCAAGTTCGGATAAACATCCTACGGATTCAGAAGTGCTCAGGCGTCAAGCCTGTGAAAGTTTATCGGGTACAAAACCACTCGGCATTCCGAGGCAAATTTAAGGCGAAGCATAGAAGTTTTTTACTCCTCAGGTGGAGGACTGGAAGGCACGACAAACTGGTCCAGGTCGATTCCGTCAGCAATCCGGGTGGCAGCGGCAATGAAGGTCTCCATGAAAGATTGGAAGTCGTACTTTTTGGTATTGGCAACTTTGATGGACGCCTTGACTTTTCCTCTCGCGCCTCCTTGCGGTGAACACGGACTGTGGATGAGCAACATCTGCACCACACCGCGTAAGACTCTTTCCATTCCTGCACTCGACTTGGAACGTCATTCAGTCGAGTCATTAAAGACTCGAGGTCATTTTGAAGCATCTGGTCTGGCCAGAGTGTCGAGTCGATCCGCGACACCGTAGCTTTCAGTCGAGCGACATAGTCCACCACACCAGCAACACGAGACTCCAGTCGGAGCACATTCATAGCGGCTTCATCCTTCACAGGAGAGTTAATGGGGTCCAGGCTTGTCTCCACTCGACTGGTCTCCTCCTCGAAGTTCTGGCAGAATTCTGTAAACGCAACTCGAGTTCAAGCTAACGGTCCTATGATGAGTCGGCGATAACAAGTCAATCGTATAAAAGAGATTACCTTCGAGCATGA
The DNA here is from genome assembly GCA_021605145.1 of Aegilops bicornis. NCBI lineage: Eukaryota > Viridiplantae > Streptophyta > Magnoliopsida > Poales > Poaceae > Aegilops > Aegilops bicornis. The sequence continues at coordinate 2,447,623 of JAHIAL010000032.1, read as the reverse complement.
GGAATAACTTCTTGGCAAGCCCTCCCAGATAAGCCTCCAGATCGTTCTTCTTCCCCGCCAGTTCGCCAGCCTTGTCACTCAGAGCTATCTTGTCATTCTTCAGTCGGCTAACCTCCTTGTTGGCCGCGTCGAGAGCAGCTTTCAGATTGGCGTTCTCCTCTTCAAGTTTACCGGTGAAGCCAGTTTTTCTTCCGCGAGCTTTGTTTTGTCCAAAGCCGCTTTCTGCGCCTCGGCAAGGTCATGGTCCTTCTTCTTCAGAGCCCCCTCCATTTTATCTGAAAAATGACAATGAGATCAGAATTAGGAATGGGCAGAAAGATAAACATAGTCGTCAAGTTCTCACCAGCCATACCTTTTTGCTTCGTCTCTCGCCTTCTGCAAGTTCTCCTGAGCAAGCTTCAAGTCAAGGTTGAGCTGGATCTGTTTGTTCTCCAATTCAGTATAGCGAGCCACAAGCTCGCAGGATTTCTGCGAAGAGTCAATCGACAGACATCAAAGATAGGTCGCTTCCGAGTGACTAAGGAAAAATCGTAGCATTTCTAAGACTACAGCCGAATCGAAATATTCAACAGTAGTCTCGGGGACTACACCCAGTGGGTGCACTCAGCGTGCCCCCACTAGTTTTACCAATTCGGTTCGACCAGTCGACCAAAAGAGGCAAAAAGGTTATGATCCTAAAACCATAGCTAACTGTCAGCAGTCGGCCATGGTATCATCACGATCTAAAAAAAGAGAGTTCTTCAGACTATAGTCGACTGCCAGCAGTCGACCATAGTCTTGGGGACTACACCCAGTGGGTGCACTCAGCGTGCCCCCACCGGTTCCAAGGTTCCATTCGACATGGTCCGACCAGACCGAGTGAAGAAGTTAGCAAAGAAATTCAAAGTATAAAGACTACAGTCAACTGCCAGCAGTCCACCATAGTCTCGGGGACTACACCCAGTGGGTGCACTCAGCGTGCCCCCACCAATCCAAAAATTCAATCGACACACCCAGTGGGTGTACAGATACAAAGATCTTCGGAAAGAAGAGTTTTCAGGTAGCATATCCTAACAGAGCAAGCGGTGACCAACTAACCTGGACGTTGCTCTGAAGAGCTGAGCTAGCATCGTAAGCCGCTTGGCTAGCTTCTCTGACCACCTTCACCTGCTCCACCATGATCCCCGCCTGGCGTATAGCCTCTTTAGAAGCACCCACTTGGTCCTCCGGGACGTGGTGTGTGGCGAAGAGGGAGGGCGGATCAGCAGTCGACGATGAAGGCCGGACACTCGTCAGCGGCACAGCCAAAGACATAGAAGTCCGAGTGATGTTGCCACCTTCATGAACCAGCGTCTCAGGCACTGATACAACCTGAGCAGTCTTGCTGGCAGGCGCCTTTTTATTCTTCCTCCGCCTCAGCGGCACCTCATCGTCATCATCAGGGAGATCAATGACATGAGGTGGGACTACAGGAAAGATTCTAAGTTCAAAATGGAAATCCAATCGACCAAAAGCGAAACCACAAAGATCATACCAAGGTTAGAGGTAGCAGCATCTTCCATTTCCTGGTCTTCATTCCTGGCTGAGGTCTCGGAGGTGGCAGCGCTGCAGATTTCAGAAATCAGTTGATCAGTCAACGAGTCGACCAAAAGTATGTCCATGTTAAACGAGAAAAAAGACAAGTTCTGTTGTTACCCGGAAATGGTGGGAATGGCCATCCTCATATTGGGCAGGGCCTTCGTCGGCTTTCATGGCGTCGCTCGGGGTTGCTTCGGTGCTTTTTCAGTCGGCGCCGGAGAAGTCGTCCGAGGGCGTTTCGTCGACTGCCCAACAGGCGCGATAGCCTTGCCACGTTCGACCGAGGGGTCATGTGTGATCTTGGATCGCCTTTCCGAGCGAGGAGGGTCGACTTCTTCCTCCTCTTCCTCCTCCTCCTCTTCACCGGAGTTGTCGTCATCTTCATCCTCTTCACCATCAGATTGCCATTCCTCCTGACTTTCACCTCCGCTTCCCTCTTCCTCCTCGACTTGTTCTTGCGCCCCGTTGGGCATCGAGTACATCTCAGTAGTGGCCTGGAAGACAACAAACAAGACAAAAGTCAGTCGACCGATTTTAAGCAAACAAGATGGAGAAAGCAGGATCACAGTCAAAGATGCAGGATTGGACCTTGTCTACTTCGTATGACTGGTCGAGTGGAGGAATCCTCCTGGCTCCTCGAGGGTTGTCCTTGTTTCCTGTGATGCTCGCCAGACACCTTTCCAACATGGCATCCTCGACCTCCTCCGGGTGGGTCCGTGTGGTGTCCTCAGTGCCAGAGTACAACCACATTGGATGGTCTCGAGCTTGAAGCGGCTGGATGCGTCGTCGGAGGAAGACCTTCAAGAGATCCATGCCCGTCACACCGTCTCGGATGAGTTGGACAACGCGTCCGACCAGCACCTTAACCTGCGCCTTCTCTTCTGGGATCACCTTCAAAGAAGATGGCTTGCTCACTCGGTCCATGGAAAAAGGAGGGAGTCCAGTCGATTGCCCTGGCGTCGGCTGGTCCTTGCAGTAGAACCAAGTCGATTGCCATCCACGGACTGACTTGGGTAAGATCATGGCCGGAAAAGAACTTATTCCTCTCATTTGAACCCCAAGACCCCCACACATCTGAATCACTTGAGTTCTCTCGTCACTCGGATTGGCCTTTTTCACTGTCTGGGAGCGACAGGTGAAAATGTGCTTGAAAAGACCCCAATGAGGCCGACAACCCAAGAAATTCGCGCACAAAGACACGAAAGCAGCGAGGTACACGATGGAGTTGGGAGTGAAGTGGTGAAGTTGTGCCCCAAAGAAGTTCAGAAATCCCCGAAAGAAAGGGTGGGGCGGCAGAGAAAACCCGTGGTCAACATGGGTGGCCAAGAGAACACACTCACCCTCCTGAGGCTGCGGTTCCGACTCCTCCCCCGGGAGCCGCGCTGATCCATGGGGGATCTGTCCTTCATTGGCCATGTCGTCGAGATCCTTCTGACGGATCGTCGAGCGGATCCAGTCACCCTGGATCCAACCCTGCGGCAAGCCGGCCCTTGACGAAGATCCGCCCCGACTGGTCGCTTCTTCCTTCGCCGCTTATCGCCTTCTTCGCCCGCTCCAAAGCCGTCGTCTTCTCTTTCACCATTGTTGCCGGCGAAACGCGCACGGAGCAGCAGCTCTGAGATGGAGGCGAACACAGTGGATAAATCTGGGGAAGGGAGGAGAAAATGAGAGTGCACTGTTCAAAAACCCCCGTCCGGGGCCTTATATGAGGTCGCTTGAAAGTGATCGATCGGTAGGCCCGGGCGATCCTATCAAATCCATAGCGATCGCCCACATGATACGTGGCGAAAAAGGTGGCGCTGGAGATCGAGGCATCCTGCCTTATCCCATCCGACATCTGCGGCTTCCTCCGCCCGCCGCTTCGAAATTCAAATCCCGCTAAATCCGCGCGCCGCAGAGCAAATTGTCAGACAGAAGATTTCCTCCGTCCTGTCATTCGGAGTTATCCAAGTACGGAAAACACACTCGACGGATACAAAGAATGGACCAAGGCGACTGAAAAAGAAGTTGATGCCGTCACTTAAGTTCATTGATCCAAAACAAGACGCGCTCGCAGCACAAGGATGGGTAGGAAGTATGTTCAACTTCTTCCCCACTCAAACCTCGATCCATTCGGGGGCTAATGATGAAGTCATGTACCTAGGGTAGGGTCATGGACCTGTCCAAGATACCCTCCCCAAGGACATCTCTAGAAGAAGCCACCTTTCAGTCGACCTGGAAGGGTTCCACTCGACGGACTTGAAGACACTCGACCATGAAGCCAACCACTCGACCGCCAGAAGATCTAAAGCCACCCGCACACAAACAAATGGTCATTAAGTAGCTTTTATGGTCATCATAGCACTTTTATGTGGGCGTTACCAAGAACCCCGATCTTAATGTACTTAAATCCTGCATAGCGAAATTTGGAGGGTGCAGCGGACTCTATATAAGCCACCCCCCTCCTCAGTGTAAAGGGTTCGCATCCCTGTAACTCATACGCACATAATACAGTCGACCGCCTCCGGGCTCCGAGACGTAGGGCTGTTACTTCCTCCGAGAAGGGCCTGAACTCGTAAACATCTTGCGTATACAACTACTCCATAGCTAGGATCTTGCATCTCCATTCCTACCCCCCTATCTTACTGTCATAGTTAGAACCACGACAATATCTACTTAAGTCTTCAGTGAGGGTGAGAACATAATGATAACCACCACGAGCCTCAACGCTCATTGGACCGCACATATCAGTATGTATGATTTCCAATAAGTTGGTTGCTCGCTCCAATGTTCCGGAGAACGGAGTCTTGGTCATTTTGCCCATGAGGCATGGTTCGCACGTGTCAAATGATTCATAATCAAGAGACTCCAAAAGTCCATCTGCATGGAGTTTCTTCATGCGTTTGACACCAATGTGACCAAGGCAGCAGTGCCACAAGTATGTGGAACTATCATTATCAACCTTACATCTTTTGGCATTCACACTATGAATATGTGTGACATCACGTTCGAGATTCAATAAGAATAAACCATTGACCAGCGGGGCATGACCATAAAACATATCTCTCATATAAATAGAACAACCATTATTCTCAGATTTAAATGAGTAGCCATCTCGCATTAACCGAGATCCAGATACAGTGTTCATGCTCAAAGCTGGCACTAAATAACAATTATTGAGGTTTAAAACTAATCCCGTAGGTAAATGTAGAGGTAGCGTGCCGACGGCGATCACATCGACCTTGGAACCATTCCCAACGCGCATCGTCACCTCGTCCTTCGCCAGTCACCGCTTATTCCACAACTCCTGTTTTGAGTTACAAATATGAGCAACTGCACCAATATCAAATACCCAGGAGCTACTACGAGCGCTGGTTAGGTACACATCAATAACATGTATATCACATATACCTTTGGTATTGCCGGCCTTGTTATCCGCTAAGTACTTGGGGCAGTTCCGCTTCCAGTGACCGTTTCCCTTGCAATAAAAGCACTCAGTCTTAGGCTTGGGTCCATGCTTTGGCTTCTTCCCAAGAATCGGCTTACGGTAGCGGCAACTCCCTTGCCGTCCTTCTTGAAGTTCTTCTTACCCTTGCCTTTCTTGAACATAGTGGTTTTATTCACCATCAACACTTGATGTTCCTTTTTGATCTCCACCTCCGCTGATTTCAGCATTGAATATACCTCAGGAATCGTCTTTTCCATCCCCTGCATATTAAAGTTCATCACAAAGCTCTTGTAGCTAGGTGGGAGCGATCAAGGATTCTCATTAACGACCGCATCATCCGAGAGATTAACTCCCTGCTGAGATAAGCGGTTGTGCAACCCAGACATTTTGAGTATGTGCTCACTGACAGAACTATTCTCCTCCATCTTACAACTGTAGAACTTGTCGGAGACTTCATATCTATCGAGAGTGTACTGTCAATTTATACCATTTCAGATTGGTAAATAAAGAGATACGATTTAAATAACATTAATATAATATGGCATTGTTCATAGTTGAGACATAGCAGGATATGACATTGTGATGTTGTTGGTAGTCTCACCACACCACTGGATTACAGATCAATAACACAAGGGCATGAGCTTGGAAAACCAATTTCAACTCTTGGAATATCTCATATGCTCTGTGTTGCTCAAAACGCTCTTGGAGCCCCGGTTCTAAGCTGTAAAGCATGCCACACTGAACCCGGGAGTAATCATCACTACGCGACTGCCAGGCGTTCATAACATCTTGAGTTGCTGGGAAAATAGGTGCGTCACCTAGCAGTGCTTCAAGGACATATGCTTACTTGGCATCTATGAGGATGATCCTCAGGTTACGGACCCAGTAAGTGTAGTTTTTACCATCGTCTTTCAGCTTGGTTTTCTCTAGGAACGCGTTGAAGTTGAGGGCAACATTAGCATGGGCCATTTGATCTACAAGACATATTACAAAGTTTTAGACTATGTTCATGATAATTAAGTTCATCTAATCAAATTATTTAATGAACTCCCACTCAGATAGACATCCCTCTAGTCATCTAAGTGATACACGATCCGAGTCAACTAGGCCGTGTCCGATCATCACGTGAGACGGACTAGTCATCATCGGTGAACATCTTCATGTTGATCGTATCTTCTATACGACTTATGTTCGACCTTTCGGTCTTCCGTGTTCCGAGGCCATGTCTGTACATGCTAGGCTCGTCAAGTCAACCTAAGTGTATCGCGTGTGTAAATCTAGCTTACACCCGTTGTATTCGAACGTTAGAATCTATCACACCCGATCATCACGTGGTGCTTCGAAACAACGAACCTTCGCAACGGTGCACAGTTAGGGGGGACACTTTCTTGAAATTATTGCGAGGGATCATCTTATTTAAGCTACCGTCATTCTAAGCAAATAAGATGTAAAACATGATAAACATCACATGCAATCAAATAGTGACATGATACGGCCAATGTCATTTTGCTCCTTTTGATCTCCATCTTCGGGGCGCCATGATCATCATCGTCACCGGCATGACACCATGATCTCCATCATCGTGTCTTCATGAAGTTGTCTCACCAACTATTACTTCTACTACTATGGCTAACGGTTAGCAATAAAGTAAAGTAATTACATGGCGTTTTCATTGACACACAGGTCATACAATAAATTAAGACAAGTTCTATGGTTCCTGGCAGTTGTCATGCTCATCGACATGCAAGTCGTGATTCCTATTACAAGAACATGATCAATCTCATACATCACATATATCATTCATCACATCCTTTTGGCCATATCACATCACACGGCATATGCTGCAAGAACAAGTTAGATGTCCTCTAATTGTTGTTGCAAATTTTACGTGGCTGCTATAGGTTTCTAGCAAGAATGTTTCTTACCTACGCCAAAACCACAACGTGATATGCCAATTTCTATTTATCCTTCATAAGGACCCTTTTCATCGAATCCGATTCGACTAAAGTGGGAGTGACAGACACCCGCTAGCCACCTTATGCAACTAGTGCATGTCAATCGGTGGAACCTGTCTCACGTAAGCGTACGTGTAAGGTCGGTCCGGGCCGCTTGATCCCACGATGCCGCCGAATCAAGATAAGACTAGTAACGGCAAGTAATTTGGCAAGATCGACGCCCACAACAATTTGTGTTCTACTCGTGCATAGAAACTACGCATAGACCTAGCTCATGATGCCACTGTTGGGGATCGTTGCAGAAATTAAAAAATTTCTACGCATCACCAAGATCAAGCTATGGAGTTTACTAGCAACGAGAGGGGAGTGCATCTTCATACCTTTGAAGATCGTGATGTGGAAGTGTTGCAAGAATGCGGTCGGTGGAGTCGTACATGAAGCGATTCAGATCGCGGCCGAATCCGATCTAAGCACCGAACAACGGTGCCTCCGCGTTCAACACACGTGCAGCCCGATGACGTCTCCCGCGCCTTGATCCAGCAAGGAGAGAGGGAGAGGTTGGGGAAGACTCCGTCCAGCAGCAGCACGACGGCGTGGTGGTGGTGGAGGATCGTGGCACTCCAGCAGGGCTTCGCCAAGCACTACGAGAGACGAGGAGGGAGAGGGGTAGGGCTGCGCCAAGAGAGAGGGAGACTCGTGTCTCTGGCAGCCCCGAAACCCCCACTATATATAGGGGAGGGGAGGGTCTGCGCCCCCATCAAGGGTTCCCCCCCTAGGGGTGGCGGCCAGCCCTAGATGCATCTAGGGGGGCGGCCAGAGGGGGAGAGAGGGGGGCGCACCCTAGGTGGGCCTTAGGCCCATCTGAGCCTAGGGTTTCCCCCTTCTCCCCTTCCCCGCGCCTTGGGCCTCTTGTGGGAGGCGCACCAGCCCACCTAGGGGCTGGTCCCTTCCCACACTTGGCCCACGCAGGCCTCCGGCTCTGGTGGCCCCTCCCGGTGGACCCCCGAACCCTTCCGGTGGTCCCGGTACGTTACCGATAACGCCCAGAACTCTTTCGGTGTCCAAAACGGGACTTCCCATATATAAATCTTTACCTCCGGACCATTCCGGAACTCCTCGTGACGTCCGGGATCTCATCCGGGACTCCAAACAACATACTGTAACTGATACGTCTCCAACGTATCTATAATTTTTGATTGCTCCATGCTATATTATCTACTGTTTTGGACATTATTGGGCTTTATTATCCACTTTTATATTATTTTGGGACTAACCTATTAACCGGAGGCCCAGCCCGTAATTGCTGTTTTTTTGCCTATTTCAGAGTTTCGAAGAAAAGGAATATCAAACGGAGTCCAAACGGAATGAAACCTTTGGGAACGTGATTTTCTCACCGAACATGATCCAGGAGACTTGGACCCTACGTCAAGAAATGAAGGAGGAATCCACGAGGTAGGGGGGCGCACCCACCCCCCCAGGGCGCACCCTCCACCCTCGTGGCCCCCCTGTTGCTCGACCGACGTACTCCTTCCTCCTATATATACCTACGTACCCCCAAACGATCAGATACGGAGCCAAAAACCTAATTCCACCACCGCAACCTTCTGTACCCATGAGATCCCATCTTGGGGCCTGTTCTGGAGTTCCGCCGGAGGAGGAACCCATCACGGAGGGCTTCTACATCAACACCATAGCCTCTCCGATGAAGTGTGAGTAGTTTACTTCAGACCTTCGGATCCATAGTTAGTAGCTAGATGGCTTCTTCTCTCTTTTTGGATCTCAATACAATGTTCTCCCCCTCTCTCGTGGAGATCTATTCGATGTAATCTTCTTTTTGCGGTGTGTTTGTTGAGATCGATGAATTGTGGGTTTATGATCAAGATTATCTATGAACAATATTTGATTCTTCTCTGAATTCTTTTATGTATGATTGGTTATCTTTGCAAGTCTCTTCGAATTATCAGTTTGGTTTGGCGTACTAGATTGGTTTTTCTTGCAATGGGAGAAGTGCTTAGCTTTGGGTTCAATCTTGCGGTGTCCTTTCCCGGTGTGATGAGGGGCAGCAAGGCACGTATTGTATTGTTGCCATCGAGGATAACAAGATGGGGTTTTTATCATATTGCATGAATTTATCCCTCTACATCATGTCATCTTGCTTAAAGCGTTACTCTATTTTCTTGAATTTAATACTAGTAGTAGATGCAGGCAGGAGTCGGTCTACTTGTCTCGGACGTGATGCCTATATACATTATCATACCTAGATACTCTCATAACTATGCTCAATTCTGTTAATTGCTCAACAGTAATTCGTTCACCCACCGTAAAGTACTTATGCTCATGAGAGAAGCCACTAGTGAAATCTATGGCCCCGGGTCTATCTTCATCATATTAATCCTCCAATACTTAGTTATTTCCTTTGCTTTTTTACTTTGCTTTTATTTTACTTTTCATCTTTATCACAAAAATACCAAAAATATTATCCTATCATATCTATAAGATCTCACTCTCATAAGTGACCGTGAAGGGATTGACAACCCCTTATCGCGTTGGTCTCGAGGAGTTATTAGTATTGTGCAGGTGCGAGGGACTCGCGCGTAGCCTCCTACTGGATTGATACCTTGGTTCTCAAAAACTGAGGGAAATACTTACGCTACTTTGGTGCATCACCCTTTCCTCTTCAAGGAAATCCAACGCTTGATGCTCAAGAGGTAGTAGAGAAGATTTACGGCCGTTGCGGGAGTCTACGCAAAAGTCAACGTACCAAGTACCCATCACAATCTCTTATCTCCCGCATTACATTATTTGCCATTTGCCTCTCGTTTTCCTCTCCCCCACTTCACCCTTGTCGTTTTATTCGCCCTCTCTTTTCCGTTCGCCTCTTTTTCGCTTGCTTTTTGTTTGCTCGTGTGTTGGTTTGCTTGCTTGTCACGATGGCTCTACCTAGATTTGGTGATCTTCACCTTAAAAGATTAGAAGAGATCGAAAGCAACGTCAGGAGTTTTATGGTTATGAAATTTGAGCATAATAATTTCTTCAGAAACAAGCTTAAGGAACAAAAAAAATTATGAATTATATGAATAAAGAGCTCGATGATATGTCTAAAGAATTTGATGGTTTAAGATCTCAAATTGCTCGTCTTGAGAAGTTGACTACTGAAATATCGGATAAGTAGGCTACCTTAGTCAATAAGATGGTCGCTAAACCGTATTTCTATGAAAATAAAGATGAAGATCTAAAAGTTATTGATGTGTCCCTAATTAAATCTTTGTTTTGCAATATGAATCTTGATAATGATGGGACTGAATATGATCCACCTTTACCTAGAAGGCGTTCCAAAAATTCGGAATTTTTAGATCTTGATGCTAAAATTGATAAAAGTGGGATTGAAGAGATCAAAACCCTAGATGTTGCTAAACCCACTATTTTGGTCAAGGAATTTAATTGTGAAAGTTGCTCGTTGATTGATTGTATTTCCTTGTTGCAATCCGTGCTAAATTCTCCTCATGCTTATAGTCAAAATTGAGTTGATGCCTTGATGCAATCTTATGAAGAAAAGCTTGAGTTGGAAGTTTTTATCCCTAGAAAACTTTATGATGAGTGGGAACCAACTATTAAAATTAAGATTAAGGATCATGAGTTTAATGCTTTATGTGATTTGGGTGCTAGTGTCTCCACTATCCCCAAAACTTTGTGCGATTTGCTAGATTTCCGCGATTTTGATGATTGCTCTCTAAACTTGCACCTTGCGGATTCCACTATTAAGAAACCTATGGGAAGAATTAATTATGTTCTTATTGTTGCAAATAGGAATTATGTGCCCGTAGATTTTATCGTTCTTGATATAGATTGCAATCCTTCATGTCCTATTATTCTTGGTAGGCCTTTCCTTAGAACGATTGGTGCAATTATTGATATGAAGGAAGGGAATATTAGATTCCAATTTCCATTAAGGAAAGGCATGAAACACTTCCCTAGGAAGAAAATAAAATTACCATATGAATCTATCATGTGAGCCACTTATGAATTGCCTACCAAAGATGGCAATACCTAGATCTATCCTTGCTTTTATGCCTAGCTAGGGGCGTTAAACAATAGCGCTTGTTGGGAGGCAATCCAATTTTATTTTTAGTTTTTTTTATTTTGCTTCTGTTTAGGAATAAATATTTGTTCTAGCCTCTGGTTAGATGTGTTTTTAGGTTTTAATTAGTGTTTGTGCCAAGTTAAACCTATAGGATCTTCTTGGATGATAGTTATTTGATCTTGCTGTAATTTCCAGAAACTTTCTGTTCACGAAAACAATTGTGAAAAATCACCAAAACGTGATAAAATAGTGATTCCAATTGCTGCTGATAAATAAACAAATTACCTAGGATTTCCTATTTTCGCTAATTTGTTGGAGTTCCATAAGTTTGCGTTAGCTACAGATTACTACAGACTGTTCTATTTTTGACAGATTCTGTTTTTCGTGTGTTGTTTGCTTATTTTGATGAATCTATGGCTAGTAAAATAGTTTATAATCCATAGAGAAGTTGGAATACAGTAGGTTTAACACCAATATAAATAAATAATAAGTTCATTACAGTACCTTGAAGTTATCTTTTGTTTTCTTTCGCTAACGGAGCTCACGAGATTTCTGTTGAGTTTTGTGTTGTGAAGTTTTCAAATTTTGGGTGAAAGATTTTGATGGACTATGGAACAAGGAGTGGCAAGAGCCTAAGCTTGGTTATGCCCATGGCACCCCCAAGATAATCTAAGGACACCAAAAAGCCAAGTCTTGTGGATGCCCCAGAAGGCATCCCCTCTTTCGTCTACTTCCATCGGTAACTTTACTTGGAGCTATATTTTTATTCACCACATGATATGTGTTTTTCTTGGAGCGTCTTGTATGATTTGAGTATTTTCTTTTTAGTTTACCACAATCATCCTTGCTGTACACACATTTTGAGAGAGCCATACATGATTTGGAAATTATTAGAATACTCTTTGTGCTTCACTTATATCTTTTGAGCTATATAGTTTTGCTCTAGTGCTTCACTTATATCTTTTAGAGCATGGTGGTGGATTTGTTTTATAGAAACTATTGATCTCTCATGCTTCACTTAGATTATTTTGAGAGTCTTAAATAGCATGGTATTTGCTTAAATAATCTTAATATGCTTGGTATTCAAGATTTGTAGAACTTTCTTATGAGTGTGTTGAATACTATGAGAAGTTTGATACTTGATAATTGTTTTGAGATATGAAGATGGTGATATTAGAGTCATGCTAGTTGAGTAGTTGTGAATTTGAGAAATACTTGTGTTAAAGTTTGTGATTCCGTAGCATGCACGTATGGTGAACGTTATGTGATGAAGTCGGAGCATGATTTATTTATTGATTGTCTTCCTTATGAGTGGCGGTCGGGGGAATGACGATGGTCTTTTCCTACCAATCTATCCCCCTAGGAGCATGCGCGTAATACTTTGCTTTGATAACTTGTAGCTTTTTGCAATAAGTATATGAGTTCTTTATGACTAATGTTGAGTCCATGGATTATACGCACTTCTCCTCCTTCCACCATTGCTAGCCTCTCTAATACCGCACACTTTTCACTGGTATCATACACCCACCATATACCTTCCTCAAAACAGCCACCATACCTACCTATCATGGCATTTCCATAGCCATTCCGAGATATATTGCCA